>JACJUM010002543.1:11866274-12063429 GCA_020976665.1 Heortia vitessoides
GATATACCGCCATCTGTTGGTTCTGGTACCTTAGTCACCTCTTACGACACCTGGTGCAGTGGGTATTATTCTACTTGGCCTGGTGGTACTATTCTACTTAGCCTAATCGCATACAGGTATCTCTTCCAGGAACTTTTGGATTGGAAAATAGTTAGGTAGTATGGGATGTACCTATGTTAATGTTATATTATATAAATTAATACAAATAACAATGTATAAATGTAGGTATATCCTATATAAATAAAGAATAGGTTAAATGATACCAGTCAAAAGAGGAATAATTACAATTTTCAAAAAGATGTGGAATGTGAACCTTAGTAATTTTTCATGGTTATCATTTAATAGAAAATTTTAATAAAGCGTGAACGGTGAAACTCAGCGTAATGGAATTGAATGTTATATTCGTGCATTTTTTCTGCTTTTATGTCACAATACAATAAATGTTAAATATTCGAAAATTTCGTTTAGTCTAATTAAATAGTTGCAACTTATTTGTTTCAGATTACTCGAGAGTGTTTAGTTATAATAAAATATCGAAGACGAATGGTTGAAATCGCTCATTTAAAAGGAGTAGAGCCCGACAACACTATTGCGGGGTGCGACAAAATTTATTTTTATATAGGAGTGTTGACGCTTGTTGCTGGTATAGTTACTTTTTGTGAATTTGTTATCCTGTTAATTGAAATATAAAAATACAAATAAAATGCTGTATAAACAAATATATTACATTATTTGAGTGAAACGAAATATATATATATATATAATAATAATATATCATTTAGATGAAATATATAAATCATTTGTTATGAAAATGGTTTTCTTTTTTTAGTCCAGGTCGACACAAGCGTACAGTCCGAGAGATAGTAAGCGTTACCGCTGCCTTTAAATGCTCGTTTAGAAGCTGGCGAGATACTCAAAGTCTGACAAGATGGTCTTGCGACATTTCCGCCGTCGCATTTACGGATGAAGAATAGGCTAGATGTGTGACAGTCACATTGCTCGCCTAGCTCCCACGTCCCCCTACCCCTTGCGACCCGACACACGTTGAACGCGTAGATGAAAAGATCAGCGCCGGTCACTCCAGTCACGTTTGACGAGTTCAGCGACGTCATATGTAATTTCAAGCCGAAAAAGGCTCCCGGCTCGGGACAGGATCCTGCTAGTGGCAATTATCAATGTCCAACTGCGTGTTTGGGAACGTGTGGAAGGATGCTGACGTCACTGGAACTCAACAAACCAAGCAAAGGCTGTAGAAAGAAGAACTACTAATACACTACACTAATTGACCTGTAAGAAGGCCGACTTCTTACAGGTCAATTAGTGCCAAGCTATATGAGCGCCTGTTCTACTCACGACTGCACGAGTTCGTCTTTTATAATAAACTTATAAGAATACAGTTTGCTTCTCGTAACCGAAATTCATGCGTCTATCAACTACACTACACCGCTTAATAGAGCTCATTCTGTAGCGCCTCAACAAGCCACGCCGATCGCATGCGACGACGACATTGTTCCTAGATGTACCTTGACGTGCGAAAGCGTTTGACATAGCCTGGCATAACAGCCTCTTCTTCAGAACTTATTCATTCATCAATCGTCCGATCGCAACAGGCGTCCCGCAAGGCTCCGTGTTCGCTTCACTCCTATTTTTGCTCTATGTCAACGTCATCCCTAGGACTCGCGGACTTAGCGGCCTCTTTTACTCGGCCAGCCGCTGTGATTCTGCCTTTGCATTCAAACGCCTCCAACTTGCGATAAACGTCCTAGAAGATTAATTTCCAAGTGGCACATCGAGGTTAACCCCGAGAACAGCTCAGCCGAGAACTTTAGCGGATGCGGCATGAACAGCGTGCGCCGCCAGATAGCGATGTTTAAAACGTTCCATCGGCCCATTCCGTGGGTCAAGAAGACCAAGTACCTAGGTGCCACGTAGCATAGGCATATGACGTTCAGTCCTCACATGAGATTAATTAGATATAAGGCCGCTGTTATCCTAGGCAGGCTTAATCACTACATAAATCAGTCAAATATCCGTCGGACACAAAAGGACAATTTATAAAACGTACTTTCATCCCGTTATGACGTACGCGAGCGTCATATTTACTCACGCGGCCATGTCGACCCTAAAATCATTACAAGTCAAACAGCGTAAATTCCTACGAACGCGCCTTAATATAACCGAAGCGTTCACTTGCATTACGATCTCGAATTACTGACGATACGGGAATTTATAAAGAGTCGTCGCGTCATTTCTTTGTCGGGGCAATTAAACATTCCTATCCGTTAAAATTAAAATCCTATGACGGACGTCATAAATAAAAACGACTACGTCCGTCGTCGTAGACCGTGTCATTTCTTAAAAGACCCGCTCGATAGCATAACCACTCTCAACACGTCCCTCTCGCTTTCTCACTCTTACACAACAATCCGTTACACTTAACACACTCTTCTTTTGTAGAACAGTTTACCGCATTCACCGGCAAATGCGTGCAGCCCCTGTCCTACCGAGCGATAACCGGCCGCCCTGGCGCGGCCGGACTCTTTCCGTCCTCTTTTGGAAAACTTAACATCGTCGTCCAACGAGAAAGTTCGAGCCTTAAGAAGCACCCTCGAGTGATCAAATTATATCCCGCGAGCCCTGCGGGGGTGACCATAGGTGAATATGGACTCAGGGTCTTCACTAGAGAGCGACCTCATGTGACGGAAAGATATGAGATATGTAACAATACCTAGTAATTTCACTGCTTCTCTCACCCCCCAATCCGAAACACAGCACCAATGCATACGTCATTTGTATGAGGTCTACTAATTTAAAAAGTATTAATAAAACCTCTCAAATGGACGAAGGAACAAGCAACAACTCAACTAAAATAAATATTTCAAAGATTTTAATTTTGTATAGACATAATGACAGATCAACTTACGTAATAATAAGTTCTTCTATAGGCTTATATTCATAGTTTCACATCAACTTTAAAAAGTTATTCCACTAGCTGTAAGAGTATTAAAATCTCTTTAATTAAGACTATATATACTGTAAGCCAGTGAGCTCAAGTTTACAATTTATTGCTGAAAGTTTGTCTGTAAGTTTACCGATTTCTCTAGATATCGATTTCAAATAATTTCCAAAACTAAATTATAAATTACTGCCACACGAGTAAACTGTGGTTATCGTAAAATCTTCCTCAATGTGTACAATTATATGGTCAATTTGATGAAGTACAGATAAACATAATTAATGTGTACTTAATCAATTATCATTATGTATTACATGGTAAAATTATTTATATTTATATTCATGTCTGTTTAACTATGTTACTCAGGTATTATCATCAGATCATGAAACTGAAATAATATAAGTGATATAAACATAAATAATTTCTTTAATAACACAGTTAATATTTACTATGTACACAAATATTTTGTTTGTTCTCTCTTCTGTTGTTTTTGTCTGCAATGATTCTACGCAAACGGATTTAAATAACTATGTAAGTAAGTTGAAATACAAAACATGGTTTTCATATATTCATTTTTAAGACATTTTTGCTTTCAAGTATTTGTTTTGGCTACGAAGATTTAACTTTTGTGTACGTAATTATAATTAAAATACTTTAATTTAATTTGAAACCAAAATGGTGGGCGCCGTCTAATGCGGTTCAGGGATTGTCTGTGTGATTGTGATGTGTCTTTACCATCGCTTCCGGCAATTTTTTTCATATCGTCATCCCATCTACAGCGTAGCCTCTCTTTCTTTCTTTTGTTTTATCTCGTGCTATACTAATGTTATTACGAATAAGAAATAATAAAAGAAGTTTTTTACGTTTAATATTTTTTCATGCTGTATAAACTTGGGACTCTTAAATGATGTATGTATAAATATTACTGTTCATTTGTCAATCAGGGTAATTTCGACATAAGGATTCAAAATATTGACACATGTAAAGGACCAAAGCTGAAAGACTGCTATGACAAAATTGATATACACCTCAGCAACTACTCTATAATAGATTACGAGATTCGTTTGTCCCAGCCGACTATTATTACTAAGGTATCTATATAATATTATACCAGAGTTGTACATCCACCCATAGTACTGAAAGGAAGGATGCAGGTTTTTAATTATATATAAAATAGTACGATTTTTAATGGCAATTAAATGTAATTGTGAATAAGATCTAGCGCAGCTAATAACTATTACTATCCACAAAAAATTGAATAAATATATAGTTATTTGTCATATTTGTCATTGGTGAATCTGCTGCAGTGACCTGGTGATTCCACTTATAAATCATACAGCAACAGAGTCGCCCGCGTCATCTTCCGTATGAAACTCGTACTCTACTCCTAGAGTATTAAAGACAACAGACCGGGCTTATACTGCCGTGATGTCTAAGATCAGTTGGTTTCGATATTCACTATCTGAAATCAAAACGCTACGAATGTTGTCATTGACCCCTATTGAACCAATTAGTCAGGGGCTCTAACAGAGGTAGGCCTAATATAAAGGTATTCTGCATTGGTATCTCTCTGACGTATTTTTACCACCTAACATCAGTTTAGTTTTAGTTTTTTGTGATATCCTTGTCTAACATGAGCGTCTATATTCCTTGTATTATTTATTTATATTATATTATATTGTTTATTTGTATTATATTGTTGTTCTTTCTATTTAGCTTATAAATTACAATTGCTTTAAGGGAAAAATTGTAGCAAAATCAAAAGGGACTGATCTAATACGACTACAGATGAAAAAACCGTGCGATCACATTTTCATGAAAGAGATTCTGTCAGCTACGCTAAATATTACCCGAAATTGTCTTATCAGACCGGTAAGTAACCGTTTTAACTACTTATAGAAATAGATAATTTATATTTAAATATCAATTTTGGGACAAGCAGGCGCAGTCCGGTTTGAGCAGATATATTCTCTGTATATATTTTTTGGAAAGGAAAATTCGAAATAACTCCTCCCCCCTTATATCGGCATGTGTCCATGAAAGATTTTCTAAAATAGAAATTTGCGTTTTAGTTCCTTTCGCATTACTTTGAAGAGAAAATAAGGTCAAAATTGTAATGAATGTAGTGTCTGGCCAAAACTATTTTACCATGAAAAACTGAATGACTGAACTGAAACTGAAATCACACTTTCATCCAGCCGTAACTGAAACCAAAACCGTAAAGTACTAAACCAATATAATTTTCTAAAGTTTACTGTAACCTAGTGTAATTTATGTTCATTAGTGATTAACTAAGTTTACAATCATTTAAATACGTCACAAATATATTTTTTATGTCATAAATATACAAAATAAAAGCTAATGTTAAAGAAAACAAAAAAAATAACATACAGTTAGATATATACTACATGACTAAAGACTCTAAGAAACCAAAACTATATCGACTAAAAATATCGGCCGAAACCGCATTTTCAGACACAAAATTAATGTTATATCAGCAGTCCTCATAAAATACAATAATATAAAACCTGCATGCCAAATCATTTTAAAATATTAAATCCCTGTATATGTTTGTCCCCATATATAACAATATACTTAAGTAGACATAATGTCAGTCAGTAAAAGCGCGATAACTGCGAGTAAGGTCTTGGAATGTTTATAAAAATGAATATTATTTCTACAGGGTGCCTACGCTTTTAGATTGGATATCAACAAAGTGGCTCAGACATACTACGGAGGTGCTTTCATCTATGGCAATTTCACATTTCAAGCGATATTTTTGTCTGACACTTGCAATTTATCGTGCACAACACTAAACGTAATGTTTTTGCCAAGGAACAAAAAATAAAATTATTGTTTGTTTATTTTCGATTAACTTTTTTTATACTACAATGGCCAAACAAGCATACAGAGAAGCCTCGCCTGATACCTTCTAAAGCGATTTAGAACCTTTTCTAAATAGCTTCTAACCTTTTCTAGCTTCTGAGTACATAGAGCCTCAAGGATTCTTCTGACCCAAGAATAAGAACCAAGTACTCTTGAAATTGGAAAGAGTTGTCATATGTGTATCCTGGAACTGTGAGACCCAAGTGTATATGATTTACTTAGCAGTGAACATACAATTTTGTGTCTCATGTGGGTTGAATCGGACTAAATTATCCTGACCTTAAAAGAGACTTTACATATATTATATTGCTTTCAATTTCAGACAAATGATACGGTACAGTACCTTTTTGTCAGCGGTCAATATACATAGGTCATGGTATTTATCCCCACCCAGGACAAATATTTATTTGATAAATATATGTATATGTTCTGTGTCTTGTTGGCATATATATACTTAAGCAATATATTTGTATTTCCTCTATTGTCTGACATCCGAAACACAATTGCTTCATTATGCTACTTATCTCGAAGTTAGGTCAACGTATGAGATATCGTATGAATTATTTATTTTTTAATATGAAGCAAACAGTGTTGGGGATAGGACTGATCCTTGTGGCACGCCAGCATTTTTGTCCATGAATTCAAAGCAGCTACCATCTACCACGTTTTTTTTGCATCTGCTTGATATAAAATAGCGACTCACTAGCGACACAAGTCCGTATGATGGTAATTTCAATAGAAGACCCGGATGCCAGGCATTGGGACCTGACCGAACGCCTTTCCTATATCTAAGCCGACCACTAATGTCTCACCTTGATTCAATGTGACTGAAACTCAACGGTGTGTCAGATAGGCTAGAAGATCACCGGTTAAGCGTCCGTGTTAAAAGCCATATTAACGGTCTCTTAATACATCGTGCTTTTCTTGGTATCTAAGAAGCTCTGTGTTAATAATAAGCCCCATCAACTTATATAAGGGAGGCATTCGTGCGTTTTATTTACATCATCATATCAGCCATTGAACGTCCACTGCTGAATTTTCATAATTTTCATAATTGCCGCGCTGAGCAAGCATGTTGGCAATGCCCATCCCCACCCTGTGGATTTGAGCTACACTGTTTCGGATGGATATACCGCCATCTGTCGGTTTTGGTAGCTTATTCGACTGTTACGACACCTGGTACAGGGGGAGGTACTATTCTACTCGGTAGGTACCTCACAGCAATATTATTATATTCAAAGACTATACTATACTATATATATGAACACAATATACACAAGAAGTACATTAAACTCATTAAAACAACCATTACACACACTACTCTTGTGATAACACACTGACTTACGTACTTAAATTAAGAGAGTGCCTGACGGAGTTTTCACAAAATGTTATGATTTATGAATGGTTTTCACGTTTTTTCCGGTTGTGGACAGAATTTTTTTTTGTGGAAGACAGCTTGTGAAGGCTTTTAAATCCTTGGTATGGAGCTGTTTATATAAATCTACTGGAAAATATCAATTATCGCAATCATTCCTTTAACGATGATTGTGACAATAACAGAATAAAAAATCAAATAACATAAATAAATAAGTTTATTCAAATATTAAAACTAAGTATGTACAAAATATCTCCAATTCCATCTTTTTACAAATTACAGAACTTCAAATTTCACTAATAAATCGCTTAATAAGCTATGGATGACGGCAATGCTTGCGCAATCAGGAATGAGCAAATCCACTATTACTTGTCCACCGAGATCTGTCTTACGTTCCAAAACCACTGTTTAGTGGAAATAAATTATTAATAAACAACTCGGGAGTCAAATCTAATACCACCGATGCCGTACCTCAATGGTTAAGTTCTGTATTATTGAATAAAATTCAACCCTAATAAACTAATTCGATATTGTAAATTAGGCCGAGTAATCGACTAATCAAATGGGCAGTCTGCATCATAATCTACTTTTAGGCAGTACATCCCTCGGGATCTGAAACAATACCATAAGCTTTATTAACATATCCTGCCTCTTCTAACCAATATCAACAGGTACACAATAGTAATTTTTATAATATTCACACAATATTCTAAAAGTCGTAAATATTAGTATAAAAATATCCTAGCAACACTTCTTTTAAAACTTTTTTTTTAATTTAATCCAATGTTGTTTTACTCAGTTATCAATTCCGATGCCACAATAGGCGATCATTAATCAGCGATCCTATGCCACAGCATCTCGCGCTCGCTTTGCGATACTCCCGCGTTAGAGCGTTTTCACATTATCCGATCCGATATAGGTGTCGGTCGCCGATCCGATATCGGGGTAAGTAAAATGTATGACCTATGTACCTGTCTTTCATATTGTCCGGCCCGATATCGGATATCAGGGCCGACACCGATATGCTGGCGGCACCATCTATGTGTGCTATACGTATATATAAATAGTCTCAGTGTGCGTAGAGGCCGATGCGCGGTGGGCATTTTGAATTTGTTTATTAGTTCAGTTGTCATCATGGCGTCACCATCATTTAATTACGATATAATTACATTAATTGAACTGGTAGAATCTAAACCATACTTGTGGGATAAAACTCACGAGGAATATAAGATAGAATACTCCGAGACAATACATCGACAAGCAACTCCTGTGAATCTGTTACAAAATCCCATAACTTTCAACAATTTTTCGATAAATATTCCGATTTGTAAGTTTAATTTATTTATTTATTTGTAAGATGAATTAGCAAATAATTGAATGTGGATTCACTCATACGAAAGTAATTAAAAATCTTTCGAGGTGCATTTTGTAGCTTGCTAAAAAGAGTATAAAATGCTCAATGGGTTGTACCCAATACTGTCTGTGGACAGATCTTTTTTGCGTCTCAAATATAATAGATACAGCAAATAAAGTTTTCTATTTTAGTCTGCCATGATGACCACCTGCCTGCACTGAGCTATCGAGCAAATGGCTGTATCAGAACGATTTTGTCGGAAATATGTGAAAATAGTACCTGGTGTCGGTTATCGGATGTCGGCTATCGGCGTCCGACACCGATATCGGATCGGATATTGTGAAAACGCTCTTAAGCGCCTCGCAAAGCACGCGACATCGTAACGGGACCAGGCACAGCCTGGCCTCGGCTTGAGTGGTCGGCGAACGCGTGTAATAGGGACCGGACTGCCGGGCTCACTCTGACATATTTTGCAAAGTTTAACTTCAATTCCAAACGACGGCCATACGAGCCTAGGTCGAGCCTTTAGAGGCGCCCGTGGGTGATCGCCGTCGATCCCGCTCAGATCCCGCCAGACCGCAGCTAAACGCGCAGATGACGCCGCGTGGCCCGCAGATGAATATGGGCACAGAGCCACTCACCCTCTTGTTCGGTGGCACTGGAATTGACGTCTGAGTAGTCCAAAAATAGGTTATTCCAAAAAAAGGGCGATCGGTATGCGTGCAAGGGCACAAACTTCATGATTTCGAGTGCGGTATACTGTTCTATAATTAGAATGTGTACGATGTAGGAGGGACAGTAAGGTATTTACAGAAGCGATACAATATGGTGCATCGCTGACGTTGAAACCTAATGATATTTAGTCACATTACCCAGTGATTTCTGTGCCTCAATTTTTTTTAAACCTTAGCACAATAATTCGAAATTTGCAATTAACTTTAATATAAAAGTATCCAAGTAGATAACCTATATGAGAGGTCTACCTCAAGTTAAAGATTTTAAAATAGCAGGTACAATTATAAGTCCGTTCATGAGATAATTAATCCGTCGCAAGCGTAAATACATTCTACGCATGCGATGGATTAATTACTTTACTAGGTTAATAAAAATAGTTATGTGCAGGTAAGTGTTGAAGTTCGTAAGAAAAAACTCGTTGTCCATAAGGCAAGTAAGTGCATTTAGTGGAGTTTAACAGGTACACATTCATTGACCCCATATTTTAGGACCTATATTTGAGAAAAAGCTATACTGACGTGTCAGGAACATCATCTCCAAGCATCACCGCTCGTCGATCAGACCTGAATCCCCATTTGCCCTCCTTAGGGCACGAAGTGTCGCATGGTATGCCGACAAGGGTAAGCCGCTTGCTAACACTCGCTGCGAAATAGCAGGAGCTCTTGAAGTGGCTGCATCGGGCGATTCCTGCCAAAAAACGTTATTTTTTTCTTGCATTATTATTTCCGTTGTTTGCAAAGTCACGGAGTTTATTTTATATAGTTAACTTGACTTGGAAGTGAGATTAAATCCGAACCAGAATAAATTTAAGAGAAGAACAAAATAAGTTATAATCAAAGGATTATTCTAGGATTTGGTGTTTCAAAGAGACGTCGAGGAATATTGGAAAAAATGGAAATTATTTTTATTATAAGTCAATCACACACATATTTACTAAATCATCATAGCACCCTTAAAACGTCCACTGCTGGACATACCACTCCCTAATAAACAGGGAATTAGTCCTAAATAGCTGCGTTGGGTAAGCTTTTGCCCATCCACGCCCTGTTGCATTTAAGCTACACTGCTTCGGACGGATATACCGCCATCTGTTGGTTCCGGCACTAAAGTCGCCTGTTACGATACCTGGTACAGTGGGAGGTACTATTCTATTCTCCTAGTGCCACACGTCTGATTACAATAGTATCTCCCCCTTACTAAATATAAATTTAATAAATTTTTCCTATTTCTAACATCCCAAATATACAAATATTGGTGAAATTGACAAGCAAAAAGTAGAAGTTCGTACTCATCGTATGCCCTTTGCAACCAGGCTGGAGTCTTCCCCCGTTGACACAGAAATCAGCGTGCCCCACAAGACCTGTTTCACCCAGGAACCCAGCGTTTGTGTGAATGACTTGGACCACATGAGCGTCCTCTCGACCAAGACTAAATGTCTTGGAACCGAATCCGTTGACTAACGGCCTCGCTGGATCTAAACCTATAAAAAAAAATTATTACTCGCAATTAATGCCTGAAATATGAAACAAAGGCTGATTTGAAAACTGTGTATAGGTATATTAGTTTACCTACTTTTTCGTTTTTTTTTCTAATAAATAATTTCCTGAAACGAATGAACCGGTAGTGTGACAAGAAATGTGTGATCTGCATAAGTATTTTTTTTTCTCTTTTTTTAAGAGCATATCGACAAACAAACATACAGTCCGCGTGGTAGTAAGCGTTACTGTAATTTACTCGCCTGCACTTAGTCGCCTCTTACGACACCTGGTACAGTGGGAAGTACTATTATAATCTGCCGGTAGCATAGGCCACTTCATTCCGGGTTTAAAATAACTTTAAATTAATATTATAATGTATCGTGAGATTTTATAATTACTAAAATTACATACATAATTATATTTTCCAAGTTTAGAATACCTATCGGTACTAGAATATACAAGAACAATTTACAAAATATTTTTTTTACGAGCGAAGCGAGTAACGTCTTCTTGATTCCGTGATTCGCGAAAATATTAATTTGGAAGCTGATTCTGAACACTTCATATCTTAAAAACTAAATTGCATATCAAGACTAATTTTTGTTAAGGCTTTATTACCGTTTCAGTTGCCTAATTGCTATCATTTTCAGTGAGCATGTTTTGTATTGCATATGTCTAAAGATAAAATTAATAGGTTTGAAATCAGATATTTGCTTTGGCAGAAAAAATTGAAGAAGACAAAAGTGGTTTGTAAGATATGTCATCACTAATTTTTGAAGGGGAAAGTATAGGTAGTTTGAGAATGTGAAGAGCAGAAATGAAAATATCATTTTATAACGTATAATAAGAGCATTGTTATAAAGGTAATTGATGCGCATATTTAAATCATGTTGCATTACAAACGAAAATACAACATATAGACAGGAAACATTTGAGCTCAAGTTAACCACGCGAGCCCAGTCATCCATGTATAGGTTGAGTTATGTATATCAATTTATTGACAACTGATAGTGGAGTTTTCAATTGTAACAATAACTTATTATTCTTGTCTTATCAACAATTATTATTAAATACAACTCTCTCTTAAAACACTACAAACACTCATTGTAATTCATACCTACAAGTATCTTGAAAACAACAAAATACGTGCATGGCGAGTACACTATAAGTAGGTTTATTTTAACTCAGAGTTTGAAACAATATATGTATATAAATACAAATAATATTTTACCAGAAATGACTGCCGTGGTGTTAGTGCAAGCTAGTAAGTGCCATAGTCCACGTTCCGAAACTTATTTACTTACACAAATCTACATAGAACTGTATTTTATGGCTTGGCTTAACATACGTAGCATTGTATACATGTTTTATAAGAATTAAAGTATTTCTTTATTGTTATTATTATTTATTTAACCCAATTTCAGTGTTATGCATGCTTAATGTATTAGTACATTTGCTAAAGTAATAAATCAATTAGATTTTAGAAAAATGCAAATTTAATAATGTTTTTATTAGATAAGCACATTGAAATTGCAATGGACAAGGCGCAGCACGCAGGCAGGTTTTGGATTGTAGTCCACGCATCGCTAAGCGCACAGTGGAACGTCTACCCACAAGGTGGGCAGAGGATCTGACTGAGTAGAATCGGAGGATCGCGCTGGATGCAGGTCGCATGCAACCGGTGCTATAAAAAAACACTTGGGGAGACCTATGTCGACGGCTGATATAATGATGACTAATTACTAAATAAATATTAAGCTAATAGAATAGATGCATATTTCTGAGATACGTATAAATTTGTCATATTCATTTTGTTATTTTTTAACAAAAAAGACTATGAATAACATAGGCGCTAATCGGTGTACCACTACTAGTTTAAATATACGTTTGTTCGTTGTCTTCTCTTCAAGTTATGCGCTATTTCATATTATTGTTGGAAATATGTACAGTCAAAACGATAGCAACAATCCACTATAGAGATACATATTCAAATATTGCTCACTGAAAGAAAATTCTTTGACATAAAAGCAATTTTGTTTGCATTTTGTGGTATCTACTCGTCCGTAGTGAAAATTGACACTTTTATTTTCGCCAGTAATATCTAACCATATTCTCTGATACAAGTCGTTTTTTTGCTATATAAGTAATAAGAATATGCTTTTTCTTTTAGAGTGCGTCTTTCAGTTATTATTCACCCTTTAATGAGAAGAAAAATTTTTAAACCTGTTTGCGAACTATTTAGTTTTAAAGCTTATAATGTCATTTTTCCACTCCCCCACCCTTCACCTTAGTAGTTTACCAGAACAAGAACGGTAAATTTATTCATACTGCGTATAAGACCACTTCGATCTTATACGCAGGTAAAATAAATAAACTAATCGCAAAGGACACGTACTAACATAACACACAACATAATGTAAACAGATTTATTGCCTAAATCATATTTATATATTTAAGAGTAAACCGCGTTTTTAAGCCGTTAAAATTAGTTTGTATTGTAAATAGCGAACGCGTTAATATTGGAAAGCAATATAGTAGATTTTACTTTAACATAAACCCATTATATAAATCATGAAAATTATAATAGATACGCATTTATACGAATATACATACCTAATTATTAAAATCAAAGCACTAGAATATTGACCGTGACTGACAAGGTGACTACAAAATCACTATAAATATTTAGTTGTTCTTTAGAAGTTTTTTTTTATTATTATTATATTGGATTTGATTATCAAATCATCATTTTATAAGTTCACTGCTGAACATGGCCTCACCAATAAAGGAGGACATTGCGCATATTTTCCGCGCTGAACAAGCGTGGTAGCAAGAAGAAGAAGAACACAGAGTATAGGTTCGTGACGGAAACGCTGCTACCCATTCAGCCCTGTTGCATTTTGATCTTTACTCTTTTGGGTGGATATACCGTCACCTTTCGGATCCGGTTCCTAGGTAACCCGGTTTCCTACGACACCTGGTACAGGGACTATTCTACTCGTCTTTGATAGGACCAAAATAATAACAGTCGTAACTTTTTCTAAGATAATTATTTATCTACAGAAATATCTCACTACCAATTTTAAATTAGTTTAAAACTTGAATCACCAGTTAATAATAATAAATAAGAAAAAAAAACCATTTTAACCATTGAAAAATTTCAATTACTGGGCGCTCACCGTCCGCTCCTAATATAATCTAGAGGGCATTATAAAAGTGAACAACCTGGAACATTGATTATAAAGCTGCGAGGTTATGGACCATCAGAAATACTGATAAGCAATGGCATAGCGCTTTATTAATGAGAAAATCCTAACTAATATTATTAACGGGAAACTATACGTATATTTAACTATATGTATATTTATTCATTATCTCTACACGCTTTATGTGCTCAAACAATCCTTTTTAGTTTTTGCTATATAAAGGTTGCCTATTTTCTTTTAAAAAGGGAGTTTTAAAAGAAAATAGGCAACCTTTCATCCTGAAAAAACGATGTCCGTGGGATTTACGATAAAATAACAATTCAAGTAAACTAATCTTATCATGTTAGCCCAATCCGATTTAAATTATAAATCGCTCTTTTGCAAGAACATCGACACAATTCTAAAGTGACCGAAATTTTAATAAGAACACTAACGTAATGATTATTAATTCTATTTTTGAATTTTAATTAATTCTGTGTTCTGTCGTTATTCTTGCGGAGGAGGCAAATGTTAAAGTGAGTTGGTTTGTTACTTTTTCACGCTATATCTAGTCAACGGATCATCGTTACATTTCACAAGGACGGATATATATCCTTTCATCTCTTAACTTACACGGGTAAAGCTGGTAATCTACATGTTAACGCGACTAGCTAAATATAATCATTATTTATATGACATAGAAACGACAGTTAAGTCTGGTTCATACAACCGTTTATTGGTAAAGTTATCTGTAAAACGCAGGGACTCGCGAAAGGTTGTTTGTTTATCCAATTGAGGTTACTATTAATATCGCAAAAATTATTTATTATCAAAAATACCTTTATTTGACCGGGCACACAAAAGAATGATACCAAATAAAGTAATTAATTAGTTACTCTCAATGAGATTCTGTAGAACATTTTTATCTTTGAATTACCGATCGACTACTACTCTTTCTCAGATTCAGACACGATTCATGCAGACAAACGCAATCGAAAGAAATATTAAAATAATAAGTATAATAATAGAAATTGTACATTAAAACGTAAACGATGTTTTGGAATACTTTATTCTTTTATTCCCCGATATTTTCTATTTTCTACTTCGTTCAAATAGAATAACAAAAGGATGTAACGTCTAATTCGCATAAGAGTTGGTTATGTCAGCGGAATATGCGCGCCAGAAATTTGAATTTTGCTTTAGTATTCATGGGGCGAATCTTATTATCTTTACGCCTCATTTGTTGTACGTACTACCATTAGCTCTCGTACTATTTATGTATAAAATTACACCTATATAAAGATCTCCCAGTAATGCAATAATAACTTTCTATTAGAACAGTTGGTTTAGTATATAAATGTAAATTGCAAATTTACACTATAATAATATATTAGTACATATAATAATATTAAACGTTAAAACATCTTCATATTGCCTGAATTTTAGTAACCATAATTGTTAGTTTTCTTTCTTTTAACTTTAATTAACAGTTCTCTCACAACCTTTCAAAGCACCGGCACCCGGCGCTTTGAAAGGTTGTAAAATTTTCAAATTGGGAATCTAATCACAAATATATTCTATAAGAATTTGATAAATAAAAATTAATGCATATATTACTTGTAGAAAACTATACACGTGTGATGCTATTGCATTTACCCTAATATTATAATTATTTTCTGCCTAATTAAGGTTAACATAGGTATACGCTAACCTAAGCAAATCCGAAATCTCATATAGCTTATCGAATTCCATGTTGAATCCAAATTTGGTTGAGATTTTTTATTGTTATTTGTGCTCGAAAATCAGTAAAATGTAAACTAAATTGCTTCTGTAGTTTCAAATAACTTAGTTTTTACAAAAAAATTAAAGCTTTACTGGTAGTTTCTTAATAATAATAATATACTAGAATACTTGTAGTAGGGGATATCGGATGATGGCTGGCGTATTATTTATGTTTGAACAATACACTCGACACGACACTTTGCGGGAGGCGACCGACGGCTACACACGTACTTACACCCGTTCACAAAATGGCCAAAGTTGACATCAAATACACTAAGGTAACTTTTAATTTTTTCTTATTTTCGTACAAAATACGTTACATATTTTCGCATTTCCTAACATTTAATATAAGTCTAATTAAAAATAATAATAAAGTGTTATTCACTTGTTTTTTAAAGGTAAAAGATTTTTATATATTACTAGGTGACTTAACAGACAGTCCTGTCTAAATTATATACTTATGATTATGCCAAATAAATATTACTAGGTACCTTCAATTAAGAATAAATTATCCTATCAGTCAAAAATTTATTAAAATCGGTTCATTACTATAGAAGTTCATCCCAGAGAAAAACCGTGATATGTAATTTTTATATGTACTTAAAGATTATTCGTTATTAATTATACAAAAACTCTACTCCGCTTTGTTTTAGTATTTATTTTATTCTTGTTTATTTTAAATGAAAATACCGAACCATCTAAGATATTAATATTTATTAATCATATCTTGATTCATTATATACTCTTGGATAGTTCAAATTAAAAATATCGATCGTATGCTATCTAATGAATGTTACAACACCGCTAATCTTAAGAACAGATAAGTCAGAACAAATTACTGGCAGAAATATGCTTTTTTTTGTTACATTCGTAACAGTAACGACTTAATAGAGAATATATATTTATGAAAATATCGTCTTTTTGCATAATATGCAAATTTAAATAGTGTTTATATACTAGCTTCCGGACGGCTGTTTGGGACTTCGTTTCCCTATACGGCAGCTAAACGGCTGGATCGATTTTAATGTTTTTTTGTGAATGCATTCAACGCATTGGTCCGCTAGTATTATATTGCAATCTATTAAGCAGTTTTCGTGCAAATTTAAACAACTTGTATGTTAGTAAAAAATATTAAATATAATTCAAGTTCATCTCGGACAAACACCGATTAAAAAATCGCTAATATTATAAAAAGTTGATATACTCTAGTAACTTTCGTTTTTTTATGTATGTATGTGCGTTATTTGGTGTTAACAAAATTGTCAAATTTATATAAATAAAAATGAATCGTCGACATGTATGTGCGCACAAATTTCTACCACGACTGCATCAAATTGGATATCTTTTTTTCGTATATACAATTATTAGCATCGAGTTTGCACGAGATCGTCGGGATCTAATTCTATATGAAAATTGTATTACATATTGTATACAACAGGTCGATTGTCTATGGGTTCATCGTTACAGCCATTGGATGTCCATTGCTGAACATATATCTCTATAGGAGGGAGAATTGTGCCCATAATTGCCGCGCTGGGCAAGCGAGTTGGCAATCGCAGAGCACAGTTTTCGTGACCGGAATGCTGCTGCCCATCCTTACACTGTGCATTTGAGCTAAACTCACTCGGATGGATATACCGCCATCGTTCGGTTCTGGTGGTGGAGTCCCTCATGGCACTCTGCCGGTACGTCACGGCAATATGGATTAGAGACCCAAAATTGGGATTAAAACTTCCACAGCAAAGAACATATTTACTATGTAACAGTGGTCACGTACACGAAGTCAGGGCTGGCTAAAAATAGAGCAATTTTAACTAAAAATCACCTTCAATACAAGTCAAGTTAAAAATTACTGGCATGCAACTCACGGTTTGAATAGGGTATGAATGGTCGTAATTCGTTGTCCATTGTGTGGTTGTCGGCAACGCCCACTGTAATTTCAGACTTCCGTGTAAGTCACCGCCACAATCGGATTTTACTTCTCATTGTACGTTTCCAATAAATAGGTTACAGTTTAGGTGTTGTCTATAAAATTTCAATTGAATGCTAAAGTACGCTAAAGGATCGATTACTGTTATGTATACCCACTATTTATTTTATTATAGTTATCGGCATCAGAAGCAGCTATATTTAGCCGCAGCCCAGCCATATTGAGCAGAAGGCCTAACCTAGGGAAACCCGTAGGTTAGGCTATCTGCTAAATATTATATACCTATGCTTATTATTATCAAAATCGGTCTAATATCAATATGAGTAATCTTAATCTATCGTAGTATATATACTATAGCTCGAATACATAAAAGTTTGCTTACAATGAGGCATATTTTTATTTATTCGAGCGACACCATTTCTAAATCAACAAAAATACGCCAGCGATAAAAATAATAAACGAGCGCGATGGTGTATTCGATAGTGTTTCTATCTTGTGCGTCAAGAGTCGTGGGTTTAATCCCGACCAAAAACAAACATGTATGTGATAACATTTGTTCCGTGTCTAGATATATGTATTCAATTATTATGATTGTTATAATATTTTCTAACATTTATGCGTTCACTAATCATAATAAAACTAATTAAAACGTAGTTCATATTCAAACCGCCGCCGGTTCAGAACGGTTGCCGAAAAGTAACCCATACGTCGAACGAACAAAGAGCCGTGAAAAAAATTGTTTTATTATTATATTTGTTATTCTTCAGTTGTCTGTTATCCGTAACACAGATTGATTTTAACAGCTTATCAGGGAGTCATGCCAGTCATTCACAGCTTTACAAAATATTTGTATTATAGGTAATGTATCATTTTGTAGAATAGGTTAATAATAATAAATTTAAATTTTAGTTGTTCATCAACAACGAATGGGTGGACGCAGTCAGCAAGAAGACCTTTCCCACTATCAATCCTCAGGATGAGTCTGTGATCATCCGAGTGGCTGAAGGAGATAAGGTAAAATTGTGTTTTATTACTTTGTACATATCGTATACAAGAACGTACAAAAGCTTCACTTTCTTATAATAAGTGTACAATGATGGCACGCACCAGGTTGACCCTCATGAGAGACAAGGTCATTCAGCCGCAGGACATTTCGCTCATTTGAAAGAATAACGACAAAACACACAATCATCCAAAATTCAAAAATAGAATCTATAATCGCTGCATTAAAGTTTCATTTTAGAACTTTGTTTACTTTAGAGTTATGTCGATGTTTTGGTAAAAGAGCGATTTATTGTTATAAATACGCCCCTCGTAAGGTAATTCTTGCCCAGAATTTCCACTGACATGTAGGCAATCGCAAAGCGTAGATTGGAAATAAGGATGTTGCTACTAGCCATTGTATATTGTCTATAATTGGTTTTGTGACGGGTTTAAACTACGGATTTCTTGGATATACCGACACCTTCCGATTTCATAACCTAGTCGTCTTTTATGACACATGGTGCTAGGGGAGGTACTATTCTAGTATGCTGGTATTTGAGCTTTTTAGGATGTATATACCACCTATCGTATCCGGTATTTACCAGGTATCAATCACCTCTTACGATACCTGGTAAAGAAGTACTATTTTACTCCAACAATACCTCTTCACGCCGGGTAATAACTATTGTAGTTTACTTTGAGTATATTTTTTATTTTATCATACCTACTCGTAGGCTGACATCGATCTTGCAGTAGCCGCCGCGAAGAAGGCCTTCCATCGCTACTCTGAATGGCGTACCCTCGACGCTTCTCAGCGAGGTCGCCTGCTCTTGAAGCTGGCCGATCTGATGGAGAGAGATGCCAAGTACCTGGCTGATCTCGAAACTTTGGATTGCGGGAAGCCGGTCAAGCAAGCCGAGAACGAAGTATTCTGGGCAGCCAGTGTCATTAGATACTACGCCGGAAAAGCAGACAAGATCTTTGGGAACACTATCCCCGCTGGTAAGTGTAAATTGACAGTTTAAATATTATCATCTCATTTTATAATATAGTTTCATGTACCTACTTTGTGATAAAAGCCACCCTGATTGATATTATTTTTAATCATAACTACGTTATATTACTACAATAGCTTTTCTAAGACTATTCTTCGACAGAAGAACCCAAATGTGATTGATTTGTTGCCTTTTAGTTTATCCTTCAAAACTGCCATTTTCACAGAAATTTAACGAATTTTAACTTGAAAGGATCACTAGAAAGGTAGCAGTTTTGGTCTATAATTCTATTTATTTTACGATGCGTAGATGGAGAAGTCCTGACTTTCACTATGAAGGAGCCTGTCGGTGTTTGTGGACAAATCCTACCATGGAACTACCCCATCCCGATGTTTGTGTGGAAAATCGCTCCAGCGTTAGCCGCAGGTAAATACCACAAATTTATATGTATATATATTTTGTTCTTTGCTTACTGTTTGATCCAAATTGAGATATACTCGTATATCTCAATTTATAGTCGCAATATTTTTTTTCATAAATAACATATATAATTCCTTCTTTCTTGGAGGCCTCTCCAAGCCATTAAAAGTCCAGCAGTGGACTTTTAATGGCTGGTATCGTGATGATGATGATATATAATTAATACAATAAACATACATAGTTAAGACATCTGTCGGGCTACTTATTATAGATATATAATTATATAAATAATTCCCTATCTCCCTTGGTGACAGCATCGCAAGTAAACGGCTTGACCGATTTGTTAATTCTTTTCTGTTGTGTATGTTATAGTTAGGTACATATACGTGTCTGTTATATAAGTTTCTTATAAAAAAAATTAAAATCGACTCGGAAAGTTAGTAAATTTCAAAGCACTTAATAATCATAATACTCTTTATTGTACACAAAAAATACGTAATTAATACGTTAATTAAGAATAAAAAGTGACATGTTATAATCAAATAGGCAATCTTAACGGTCAGAGCGATCTCTTCCAGTCAACCTTTATATAAAAAGAAAATATGATAAGGCAGTTAGATGTGTACTAATATAATTTATTTTTAAGAAGAAAATTAACTTAAGCACCATACGAACATTTTTAATGTTATCCTGTGGCATTTGACATAACTATCAATCGTTTAATAGTCGGCGCTATTAATGAATGCGCACTGCAAATACCGTTTAAAACAGTTCTATCGAATATAATTGTTTTTTCAATTATAGCAATTTGAACTCAATGAGCATAGTTAAAGCAGGACGCGTATATCGTCTCGGCTAGTCACATAAAATAAAAAGGTGGACTTTGCCTCGAACCGTTGTTATTTTTAAGTGGCCATAGTTTTTATCTTCTTTCTTTAAATATTTGTTAGTCAGTTGCCCTAAGATTTAACTTTTTTATCATTGCATACATCAGTCACTCGTTTTAGTTGAACAATAATTACAACAGTGAATACGTCAATATTCTGTGTCAATTTTTATGTAGTTTTTTTAGTAAATTAATAATGAGATAACATTAGCCATACGTTGCATACTATTTTTGAAGTGAATACGAAACTCAAAAATTTCGCTATCATACTGGCATACAAACATCTCCGTATAAGAAATGGTAACTTCCATTGTTCTATTCGTGTGGTATTATGTGGTATGTCTACACCGTGGCCGTGAAAATGTACAAAAACACAAAAAAGTCTCATTTGATATTTTAAAACAATGTATTGTTAAGTCTGTTAAATTTTCTAAAATTTGTAGCAGCGCAACAAAAATAAATGGTTCTACTGATTTACAAATTCCCTAAAGAGTTATAGACTACATGCAAGTATACCTTGAAATTTCTAAACATAACTACAATTTTCTACCTACAAATACAGCAAATATAATAATTATGATTTAATGTTATGACATGTCTGGTAATTTGATAATTCTTATCATTATACTGAATGATTTATGCATAAATGACTAACAATTTCTTATATCATGAACTTCTCAGCTGAGAACGGTGTAGGCTATCAATAAATATTTTCCTTATCATCTGTTATTATGAAGATGGCTTATGAACTCGAATTTCTTTATCCATATACAGAAATTCAAGTTTATTAAGACAAGTAATCACGTACAATGAACAATAATATATTGCTTATACTTAGAATATCTGCTACAGATCTTTCTTTTGTGGGCCAAGCTTTAAAAACATAACAAGTCGTAAAGTTACAGAAAATAATATTGTTTTTATCAATAAAAATAGGGCTTTTTTAACTTTACAATAATAAATCGTTAAATAATTACGTATATAAAACGATTCGAGATTAATATAAAAACGCAAAGTCGTTTAAAACTGTCTAACTAGCAAATCAAACTTATTCCGATAAGGTTGCACTGTCATCGTCAAGCCAGCAGAGCAGACCCCGTTGACTGCCCTTGCCATGGGTGCTCTGCTGAAGGAGGCCGGAGTACCAGCTGGTGTGGTGAATATTGTCCCTGGGTACGGTCCTACAGCTGGAGCCGCTCTCACCCACCACCCTGATGTTGACAAGATCGCATTCACCGGTTCCACAGAGGTATATAGCTCTTTCGAATTGAATTTGAATATCTCAAGGGCGCGTCGTTGATTCAGCGAGGGGTTTTTTTTGTGACTTACCTTACCGGATGGCCGATTCGGTAGTGTTCTTGTGTGCCAAGGGTTTGATACCCACTCAGTACAAACATTTATATGATGAATGATTGTTCTGTCTGGGTGTTAAAAATATGTATTTAAGTTTAACATTTGGGATTCCTTTTTTCTTTGATGGCTCAAAGTTAATACTTAAAGTATTAACTTTGTTAAGTATAAGTTGTTGAGCTAATGTTGTTGACCTACTTTTTAGATTAACTCTCCCAGTACCTACAAATACATCTGTTTACAGGTTGGACGCATCATCATGAACGCTGCAGCTGCTGTCAACTTGAAGCGTATCACTCTCGAACTCGGAGGCAAGAGTCCCCTGGTTGTCTTCAACGACGCTGATGGCAAGTGTCTACAAAGCCCATATATATAACAGAAATCAATATGTTGTTGTGGTTTATTCTATACGACACAAATGGATAACTTGATTATTATTTGTAACAAAAACTTCGAACAACATTATAGATATATTATTATTAATAAGGGGCATTAGCATTCTGCTGCTGCCTAGGCTCTCAATAACTGCCTGCATATTTTTCCGATTCAAATTCCTAACGAGAGTATTCAGAAATCTCCAGCGTTACGAAGAATTATGTTACCAATATTTTTACTGGCAATGTCCTTCTATCAATATCCAAGGATAACGAGTACTTATTACGGTTCAATCGGTGACAACCATAATCAAATCAAAAATAATTTAATAATAATTTTGCAGTGACCGAGCCAGACCGACCGACATACGAGTTAAACTATTAAGATAAATAAATTATGGTATTTTTCTGTAGTGGAGAAAGCCGCAGAAATCGCTCACAGAGCTGCGTTCGCAAACGGAGGTCAATGCTGCGTAGCTGGCACCAGGACATACGTTCAGTCGGACATCTACGACAAATTCGTAGCTAAGGCCGCCGAAATCGCAAAGAAGAGGACCGTTGGCAACCCTTACGATGATGTTCAGCAAGGACCTCAGGTAAAATTATCATATACCTATTTGAAAAGAAGGTAAAAAAAATTATAATTATTTAATGCAAGATTAACAATGCTTCATGCACAACTAAAAAAAGCTAGTGCGTCTCCTAATTAGACATAGATTAAATAGAAAACTTTTTAAAAGTATTATTTGAATCAAGACCCAAGCAATATACTCTGGAATTGCCTCTAAGGCAATCACTGTATTAACCTATTCTTTTTACACATAAAACGCAATAGAACTATTCAAACGACTTCAAATTATTATCAAATCGATTGTTCCGCATTATCACAGCTTATCTTGCACGCTACTTCAGTAATGCTAGATAATTATAGAATAGTTGTAATAGTGCCTAGATATCAACTGAACATACAAAATCAACAGACTGTAATCAACTGCATACTAGATTTGCATGTACAAGAACGTGAGTCAACAAATGGATAAAGAATGAATAATACCAACATCTATAGATATTGGAGTTACTATCATCGGAAGGCTGTTACCAGCGCGTTGCTGTGCATTGTGGCTCGACCAAGTGTTTTTGCTGCTACTTTCACTCTCACTCTCTTTCTCTCCTATTTCTCAGCCGCAGTGCATCAGCCGTAGAAGCGTGAACGGACATTGGCCATCCCAAGAAATTTTTAAGAGACCGGTTGTATGCACTTTGCATCCTATTCAATGCGGGTCTAGGCAGATCCTCTGTCCAATTGTGGTTTATAATATCGATATCATTGACACTTAAACTACAACGAGTACCTAAATTTCTAATTAATATTTAGAACGCATTTTGCTATAGTATAATGATACAGATGTCAGTCAAACCGTTTGATAACCATGAATTGACGACTCAATGTTATTTTTTTCAGGTGGATCTCGACATGTTCAACAAAGTGATGGGCTACATTGACGCCGGTAAGAAATCCGCGCGGTGCGTGGCAGGTGGCGACCGCCAGGGCAAGGTTGGCTACTACATTCAGCCCACAGTCTTCGCTGACGTCGGGGATGACATGAAAATTGCCAGGGAAGAGGTCAGCATAAAGAGCTTCTTATTAAATACAGCAGTCGTAGATCGTCTATTACTGAACAAAAGCCTAAACGAAGCATTTTGATTACAATTGTTGCGCTGGACAGGCGTAGTGGCCATAGCATCGCATAGCTTCGTGAGGAGTATGCCTACGCTGGTTCGGTTACCGACAAAGGAACCGACATATACATATGTCGGTTCCAGTAACTCCGTCACATCTTACGACTCCAAATACAGGGAAGGTTTTATTCTACTTAGCCGATACTTCTCTTCTATAAGTGCTAATGACATGTTAGATATTTCCATAACTCTTAATTCCAGAACATTTCTATTTAAATTATTAGTTTTGATTACCTTTAATTTTGAATGATTAAAATTAGGTATTATGAGCTCACAGAACGCATTAACGTAGTAAAAGCCAGTACATAGCCAAATACCGCAACAGTCATCGATCGAAAACACATATCAAATTGTTTCTATCCGAAAGTAAAAACAGAGTATATAATGTAATTTGGTGTAAATATTAAATATAAATAATAGATAAATTAGGTTTGCCACTTCAAGGCTTAGTACGAATTAATACCTTTGATCCTTTCGCTTACAGATCTTCGGCCCGGTGCAGAGCATTCTAAAGTTCGAGACTTTCGAGGAAGTTGTTGACAGAGCCAACGACTCCAACTACGGCCTCGGGGCTGGCGTTGTGACCAATGACATCACCACCGCCCTAGCTTTTGTCAAGCACGTCCGTGCTGGATCTATGTGGTAAGCCTCTGCTATGACACCCAATATCTCAACCACCACATTAAGGTAATATAATATGACTGCCTAAACAACTAAAATGCCTACTTGGATTGTTATTTCTTTTGTACAAGGCAATGTAGCAAACAATATTTTTGACTTACATATTTAATTACATAGGCCCTTGCTATCGAAATTAATTGTTACAAGATCATATAAATTTTGGTCAGTGTTGTCATTTTGGTCATACAACTAAACATTAGACCGGTTGGATTCTTAGTAAACACTACCCGTGTTTAACTAAGAAATTAATACTATCCAAATTCATCTATGATAGATTTATCCTTAAATTTTGTCATAAATTTAAAAATATAATTGAAAATCTTTCGCAAATGATGTCTTAGGTAAATCGTCAAATGAAATTTCAATTTAGGGTAAACGAAATCTAACATAATGCGTGCCTTCCAATTATTATTGGTAGTAATAGATATTACTACCATATATAATTGACCTTTGAGAGCCATGCCTGCGCCGGATTACGTTCGTTTGTTTTGAAATGGTTTATAATTTATTAAAAAATACGAAGATATGTGAGCTTTATAATTTGACACCCGTTAAAATATTTAATCTGCAATTACAATCATAATTATTTAAGTTCGTTTTATATTTACATTCATATTATTCCTAGTTTATATTCCTTAAATCATTTCTTCACACAGATTTCTATGAACGTATATAACAACCGTTCTTACTGTATCTATATCATCGATTATTTTTTGCTGATTTTGGTAATAAATAATCCGTACTAATATTATAAATGCGAAAGTAGCTCTGTTTGTCTCTCTGTCTGTTACGCTTTCCTGCTTATACCTCTAAACCGATTTTGATGAAATTTGGCACAGACAATCTTTAGACCCTGAGAAAGGACATAGGCTATTTTTTAATTCGAAAAAAGATTTGTGAGGGGTCGTAAGGTGGGATGAAAAGTTGTATGGAAGTATCGCTATTTTTGGAACTAGAAATTTAAAACTTATTTTTCAAGCAATTGATTCGGTATAAATAAACATGACATTCAAAGTTTATATAAGTTAAGGTAAAGAGGTATGGTACCCAAAAAAATCTATTCCACGCGGACGAAGTAGCGGGCACAGCTAGTATCTAATAAAATAGCATTAATCGCAATCATATCGATAATTTAGTACTATAGCATCTATATTCGTTTACAGGGTAAACACCTATGAACACGTGACGCCCCAGACGCCATTTGGAGGATTCAAGGAATCTGGAATTGGACGGGAAATGTACGTAAAAATTATTCAATGTCATCAATTAGGCCGCTTGTATTTGGAGCAAATAAACTAAAACGAGATAAAGATTAGGTACAACGAACCATTTAAGAAACTGAGATAAAGGTAGACAAAATGCATTACTGTAATTAATACAGAAAATTATCCGACATGGTATTAGACTGAGATTGAGATATTAGAAGTGGAGGCTATAGACAACTCGAAGAGTACCTACCGCCAAGTTACAAACATTACTTATTTAGTTATACTACATTTTTTAGCTAATCTAAGGACATTCTACATAAATCCTATTCCAATTGACGGTCATCAATTTTAAATCTAAAGAAAATTGAAATTGTATAAAAATTCTCTGATTGGAATAACTCTTATTTTATACATTTCTAACTAATAAATATATTATACATTATTTATCAATACATTATCATAATCATCATGTTTCATTTGCAGGGGTGAAGACGGCATTCTGCAATACTTAGAGAACAAGACTGTCTCGATAAACCTTCCCAAGAAACCACTTGTGTGAACCTGCTAAAAACAGAATCTGCATCATGCTAAAATATATCTGATACTCTGTGTATTTGGCATTCCTGATTTTAGTTAACCTATATCTAAAATATATATATATTTTTTTTATTTTGGTATTTCTAATGCTACCTTCCTTCTAAACTGAATCGTTTCCTTAAATACGATTAAAGCAATCTAGTTTTAAGATAGGCTTTACATCTGAATCAAATGTGATAGTACGAGTATCTGAGCATCGTAGCATTTAGAATAGGATGATTTTTATTGTTTATTATATTCATTTACTTCTAAGAAGATCTAATATATGTAAAAACCGACTGTCTCTATAAAATTTGAAAAAATGGGTAATGATTATTATTGATTGATTGATGATTTCTTTGGGAAAAACAAAAATCTATCTCACGCCTAAATGCTGAGGGCTAAAGCTAAAGGCAAGTTACATTCAAATACGTCTAGCATTTTAGGCGATTGGTAAACAGACTAGAATTATATGGATCCAATTCAAATATAGTTCGTATCCTGTCATTTTGGATTAGGCACCAACTATCCTATCTATAAGATAGACTTCGAGCTGAAATCTTCGGACTTCGAATAATATAAGTAGGTAACCAATATCTTTTGTCCTTAGAAGTACGTTTATAAATAAGAAGTCTATATATTTTTTTAACAAAAATATAATTGTCAATGAATATATATTCCGCGCTTCGAACTCGTTATCTAACCTGACCGAAGATATTTATTATTTCTAGATGTCATGATTAATTAAAAATAATGTTGTGGCATACAAATTGACAAATTGCCTATGACAGAATTGTGGAAAACAATAATGATGCTAGTAGTAAATAAAGTAAGCAATTGTGATTAGGAATCGATATCAAGATTAAACACTGTGTATCGTTTCTTTTTTTACAGAGACTCTCATAAGTTTAACGTGTGGCATAAATCACTTGAGAGGACATCTTTTAAATAAAAGATATGTTCTGCAAAGCTATCATGTAATATCAAGCACTTATTTCGAGTATACTTAGAATAATAAGACATGAAGACCAGTAACACTCGAGAATTTCAGTATTTCAAACTAGGCCATTTTGACCCAGTCAATTGTTAAATTAAAACGATAATACACACATCACTGACAATTTTATTAAAAAGTAGCAGCGCCCCGCGTTTTACTCATGTTATTCCCCCTCCCTCAACAATGGGGGTCCAATATGTTACCTATGTCACTTGCTGATAATGCTATTTTCTAATTTATAAAAGAGGTTTTGAAATAATGCAAACATTATTTTTTACAAATGTAAAAATTACAATCCTGTTTACTGTTCTAGTTTACGTGGCGGTCTTATATTTTTTTCGCAACTATAACATAGTCGATATTACTAGATAAATAAGTAGCTCTATATTAGCAAAAGATTATTTTTAAATCGGTCTAGTAGTTTTTGAGATAAACGATGACAACGAATCAAATCTTTCCTCTATTATAATACACTGCAGATACTCTTTCATAAAAAAATACATTACATGGTAACACAGGCAATATATTTTATCCCTATCATCGTACCAGCCATAGAAAGTCCACTGCTGGACATAGGCATCCCCAAGAAAGGAGGTATGCCCATAATAAAAGGCAATTGCAGAGCGCAGCTTTCGCGATGGGGATATTGCTGCTCATCCCTGCCCTATGCATTTGAGCTGCACAGTTTTAGATAGATTTACCGCCATCTATCGGTTCTGGTACCTTAGGCGCCTCTTACGACACTTGGCACAGAGGGTACTACTCTAGGGGTACTACTCGAAGGTACTATTCTACTTTGCCGGTACCTCACGGCTATCCCCATATTATCACGGAAAGGGGATTTACGTTAGTAAAACCGTGAAGCGCTGCTAGTTAATATTACGCGAAAGTAACTCTTTCTATCCATCTGTCTGCCGTGCTTTCACGCCAAAACTACCGACCATATTTATGTAATATTTGGTACACAGATAGTCTAGAGCCTGTGAAGCAACTGGCTACTTTTAATGTGAAAATGTGTTTTTAAGGGGTTGAAAGTATGAATAAAAAATTGTATATAAGTGTCGAGAAGAGAGCTAGAAGCTTGAACCGTACTTTTTAGGCTGTTGATTTGATATGAATGAATATAAAAATCAAAGTTTATAAACATTTAAAGCTCAAGAGGGTAAAAATGATTCTTATAATTTACTTTTGTTAATCATCATCATATCAGCCATTGGAAGTCCACAGCTGGACATTAGCCTCCCCAAGAAAGGAAAACATTGCCCATAATTGTTGTTCTGGGCAAGCGTGTTGGCAATCGCAGAACGCAACTTTCGCGACAGAGATGGATCCCCGCCCTGTGCATTTGAGTTACAATGTTTCGGATGAGTATACCGTTATGGTATCTCAGTCGCCTTGGTACAGGACACCTGGTACAGGTACTATTCTACTCTACCGGTACCCCACATTTCTTTTACTCGACCACTATTTGGACCAGAATTATTCTAAGAAATTTAGTTTATGTATGTACAGTTCAGTAAATTCAATAAATTCTTGTTTGGAGTTCAGTAGACAATTACGTATGTTAATGTGCTACTCAAACAGTGTGTAATGGTTATTTTTTATATTAGGTATAATGGAGTTATAGTGCATTTTGAATAAAAAATAGCTTTAATAACTCTTTTCACTTCAACTTTGAAATTTCAACCTGCAATATTTCGTCAATATTAGGGAAGACACCTAATTAGTTAATGATATTCTTCGATGATGATCTTTTGCGTTAAAAGACTTGGTAAAAATAAAACATTTTATATTCACAAACCTCCAACCTTCCACGCAGATTAACTTTTATTGAGAAGCGAAAATTTACTTTGACAGTTCACAAGAAATATAACAGAGTCAAATTTCACGTTCTTTATTTAGCAAAATATTCTCAAAAAGCATTATTGTATAGATAACGATTTGATCAGAATTTGCCATCATTATATGCATATATATCCATCCCGTAATACTCACAAATATAAATAACAATCTTAAGACATTTACCAATACAGAATACTCAATTGACAATAAAAGAAATAACCCAGCCGTTGGCAGCATAATTTTCAGCCAACACCATTCCATCACGTGTAGCTTCACTTCACACATGTGACAACAAGATATGAAGAGCTATTTATATGACCATAAAGAACAATTTGCAACAAAATTTTAGCTTGATACACAAACACGATAACAAGATTTGTTGCTACACCAAATTTTAATTTTAGAAAAACTGTTTTATTATGTACCACTTAAGGTATAGTTTAGTGTAGCGAGCGAAATCATTTTTCAATATTGAAGCTATAAAGACCAATTTCGCCTATTCACCTCAGTTGGAAAGAAGGCAAGCTTCGACGTGGACGGTTTTCAATAGTACTTGTCACAAGATTGAGCAAAATGGTGAAAATTGACGTCAAATACACAAAGGTAATATGACTATATGTATATTATCGTTCTAGTTTATAATCAAAATTATTATAGCTCAGTTTATAGTGAGATTTAACTGCGTAGTTATGCGTATGTCAACCGGCTGGCGAGCGGTGGTAGTCGGTAATGCACGTTTAAATTATGGTTTAATTATAATCTCTGAAAGTACTTAGGTAGTGGTTTCTTTGCTCAAGTTATATTTTCCGTAGTAAAAAGGACCTGCCGTACTGGTATTGATAAACGAAAGCGTCACAATACGCATAAATATTCGTGGTAACGCTATATACAAAACAAACAGTTTGGCTTAAAAAGGTATGTTCACTTTAAATATTTTAATTTCATAAGACAAGTCATTTTATTTTAAAATCAATTTGATTCTGTTTTTTTGCTATAATCTTCGATGATATTGCCTATACATAATTACTTCCGAATAAATTGTGTCCGCTCGCCTCCCTGCTGTAGCCGCCTGACCTCAGTATTGTCAACATTTTTGTTATGTTTGACACACGTGATTTCGATTGCAATTGCCCAAAATTCTATTCGTCTTGTTTGAAATACTGACCGTTAATCTTATGTTAGTCTAATAGATTTTGAGTTTATTCATTACAAATTTATATATAAAAGAGCATAAATCTTTTTTTGTGCTCGTGCAGAATTAGTTTTATCTATTAAAGGGACAAAGTGAAAAGTTCTTTCTGAAGTCTCAAACAATTTCTTCGATAATTTTATCTATATATATCCACATTGTTATTTAAGTAAGAAAACGTAACAAACACTCACGTAAGCACTTAACAGAGATTAACACTAAACATTAATCAAGGTTAATATCGTCTTTCAACTTAAACACTGCGTAGGTATTTAGCTTTAAGTATTTAAAGTCCATAATTCATCTTTTCTAATGGAATTTTCAAGTGTATTTGCAAATGCTATCTATCATTCTCACGATACACTCACGATAATATATCTCATACACTACCGTGACGCTCAGCAAGCTTCAATTAAACACTATTTACAATATAGCCTATTTTACTCACTTATTATGTAACATATAAGTAAGAGTATTTTGTCACATATATACAGTATCATAATAGTACAGAAGTTACTATTTATTTATTATTGGTTATTGTTATACTGTCGATATATATTGTCGACAGGACGTGAAAAGAGCTAGGTTCGGAGTTAACTCCAGTATAATTCCTTCCATTAATCTAGAATCATTATCATCATGCACTTAAGCACTTAACATTTCGCCAGTTTATTATTATGTTATTACCATTTGTGTATACAAATGCGATTGTGCCTTTGAGGTATGAATTCGCCTTAAAACTTATCTCAAGATGTACATGTAAAAACAAATTTTACGTCCATAATCACCTCTTAAATTATTGTTTACATAGCTGTATTTACATTGTTTCGTAATATTTCATAAGAACTTATCTACAAAATGTCTAAGCCCTGATACATCTATCTATAAGAAAAGGGGTTCCTAAAAAAAACTACTAATGTACCGCAGATTATGGTGCAAAAACAAAATATATTTGGGGGAATCTATTTATTACGTGAAACTATATCTCGAAATCTTCCAGAATGCGTATACATAGTATGTAAGGGTTAAGCTTTGCTAATTTAAATTTATAAATAAACATATTCCATAATCTACCCAGCTATAGATCAATTTTTAAAGTAACTTTCGATAGATTTGCAAATCTATCGAAAGTTTCTTATTGATAGTGACTCCATCTACTACTTGTATCATAGGTTGTAAAATGGATGAGCATGTTTTAGATTTCGTTGTACCGCAGCCGTGTTAAATCCACTGCTGCAGTATACTTCGTTTCTACTGACTGTTTGAAGTGATCTAGGTAATAATAGCATTTAAAATTATTGATTGAATTTCGTCCAATTTGCTGTCAATCAGTGTTATGTGGATAATAACACAATACATTATCATATTTATATCATTTACACCTTCATATTACTAAAATTTACGTATCCTGTCCCATTTTAAATATTCGATGACAAAGTTGTAAAAGACTTACATAATATACAATTTTAACAATCGTAAAAAAAGCCTTATTGGCATTGGGAAGATCGCTTCAAATATAAAATGAGTTCCATTGCCTACTAGGTTACAAGGTAAAGAGTGTTTGAAAGGAATGTTGAACTAGAGGAGCTGCATTGCCTGTTTGCCGTCATCGTAGTATACTTTATTCTAACATTCTTTATTTATGATAATTTGAAATTTCAAAATAAACTTCTATTCCAGTTGTTCATCAACAATGAATGGGTAGACGCTGTGAGTAAAAAAACCTTTCCCACTATCAACCCTCAAGATGAGACCATCATCGCTCAAGTCGCAGAAGGTGATAAGGTAACAGTTTTTAAATATTTTTCATTCAGACTAGGTGTCATTGTTACATTTTCTAAATATATGGCAACATCGGACAAAACAGAAAGAGATAATCTGTGTGAGGAAATAGGGGGATTAATTAAATGGAGACATTTGAAGAAAATATAATTCATAGGGTTCTCTTAAACGGAAACGAACTGTTAGCATATAGATATTCTCTCATCCGTAGGAAACACCGAATTCAGATATAGCTAATGTATTTAAAAATAAAAATATGTTTAGAAGTCATCATCATATCAGCCATTGACAGTTCACTGCTGGACATAGGCCTTCCCAAGAAAGGGGGAATTTTGCCCAAAATTGCCGCGCTTGTTAAGCGTGTTGACAATCGCTGAGCGCTTTGCTGCCCATCCCCGCCGTTAGCATTTGAGCTGAACTGTTTTGGATAGATATAACGGTTCTGGACCTTAGTCGCCTCTTACGACACCAGGTACTAGGGGAGGTTCTATTCTACTCTGCCGGTACCTCGAGGTTCTGTTTTATGTATCCAGTGTTCAGAATTATTTCAATCCGCAGCTTTATTTTTCTTGTAGGCTGATATCGACAAAGCCGTCGAAGCGGCTAAGAAAGCCTTCGCCCGCTACTCCACATGGCGCACAATGGATGCTTCCCAACGCGGCATCCTCATGCTGAAGCTAGCCGAGCTCATTGAATCTCAAGCGAGATATCTGGCTGAACTTGAGACTCTAGACTGTGGCAAGCCTGTCAAAACTGCCGAGGATGAGGTGTATTACTCTGCATCAGTCATCAGGTATTATGCTGGCAAAGCTGACAAGATTATGGGAAACACTATCCCCGCAGGTAATATCTTATTCTGGTATACTGTGTTATAGATTCTCGTGATTATCTAACTGACTATCTGATAGCGACCCCATCAGGCATCGCATGCGTGTAATAAGGATAAAATATAGTTTCTAGGTTATCCCTAAGAGATTAACAAATATGCAATCGCGGACTTTTTTGTAGACCTCTGTAAGGTGCCAGCGTTTACAAAGAACTTTAAAAAATGTGTGTATTTATGACATTACTTTAGAAAACTCTAAAATGTTTTTCTACTATATTATGCATGTAATATACATATAAATCTTGAATCACTCTCTATTTAAAAAACTGCATTACAATCGGTTGCGTTCTTTTAAAGATTCTATAGGAAAAGACAGACAGCGGGAGGTGATTTTGTAGTATATAACCATATACTAAAATCTTACAATATGGAAACCAAAAAACATATTATTTTGTCCTTAATTTATTTGAAGGTATTTGTATAGTAAAGTTACGATAGATACGAGGACCGTACGGTCCTTGTATCAAATAACGTTAACGTTTTGTTTATTAACTTTCACTAGCAGAGCTGACGTTCTAGAGAATTCATATTAAGACTTTTTGCTACTACTACCCACTTTGGTTACTTATTTTAGAAATATATATATATTAACGCTATTGTTTGTTATAATCATATAAAATAAAAGTGAATGAACGTTAGTGCATTTATTTAAATGTAATACTGAGAAGAACTAAAGCAATATCATTTCATTAATTAAATTGTCATCGTGTCTATACCTATACTTTCATTTATTACAAGATTTTGTTGGATCATATTAATTGTTTCCTCTTATCTTGACACACATTGTCATGCTGTCTTCGGTATATGTATGCGTGATCGTCACAAGAGGGCACAAAATAGGTCACTCACTGTGTGCACTTGACCTTATTTAATTTGAGTCATGAAAACAAACATGTCTGCTATTATTTATTATTAATACGTGAAACTAATTTCTATATATATACTAAATATCTAGTAAATATACAAACAATAACAAAGTAATGCATAATTATACCTATTTATTAGTTAATTGAAATTGAATTACTCTCAAATGTATATCCACCAGCATTTTATCAGTTTAAAAGAACGTTGTTGAAAATTAGCTGTTAAGTGCATTTTTGTGTTTACTAACAAAATCAATTATGATGCAAATCAAAGTTATATGGGTTATCATCTTGACACTGCAACTTTCTTTAAAGATAATTCAATATTTTAATTGTAGTACATTTTATTTTTCGAGATTACCTACTTTTGCAATTATCACAATTTAACAATTACAGACGGTGAGGTTGTCTCCTTCACTCTTAAGGAGCCTGTGGGAGTTTGCGGCCAAATTATACCATGGAACTACCCGATCCCCATGTTATCTTGGAAGATTGCCCCCGCCTTAGCTGCAGGTTTGTCATAATGGACAATATAAGTATAACACATGTTGTGATATGTTGTTTCTAAAAATATCATCGATTTTCTAATCGAGTTTACTTTCATAAGTTTTATCACACAGTAACATAATCAGTAAATACGTTTCGAACAACAATATCATGAAAACTTTCTTCACTGTCTCATAGGCCAGTATTATTTCATTTTTTTTTTTTTTTAACAGGGTGTACTGTAATCTTGAAGCCGGCTGAGCAGACTCCTCTCACGGCGCTAGCCATCGCGGCTCTGATCAAGGAAGCCGGTTTCCCACCCGGCGTGGTCAACGTGGTACCCGGGTACGGCCCCACCGCGGGAGCTGCTCTGACCCATCACCCCGGAGTCGACAAAGTGGCTTTCACTGGATCCACAGAGGTATAATAAAAATCAACTGACTACATGCAAATAGTTCGAGTTCACACTGTTATTGTTACGCGATAAACTGTGACGTCTGGTGACGTCTTTAGATGAACAAAGAGATCCGGGACAAATTCTTAACTTTTATTTTCTACTTAATCTTTTTCTTGAATCTTTTGAATCTCTGTCATTATGAAACTGTCATAATTTTTCCCCAAATACAACAAGTATTTGAGGGAAAAGTTCCAAAATTTAATTAGAATATAAAAGATAAGAATCTGTCTTCTCTGTCAATATTGCATACTAAAATTCCTCAACTAGATTGTCTAGTACTTCAAACAATCATCTTCAACCAATAAGTTAATATGAATATACTAATTACTATATAAAAAATTCCATATAATAATTTTTTATTAAATTATATCAGGTGGGTCGCTTGGTTCTTGGAGCGGCATCAGCGGTAAATTTGAAACGAGTAACACTTGAACTGGGAGGCAAAAGTCCCTTAGTGGTGTTTAATGATGCTGATGGTATGTTTAGTTTCTGAATTATTATAGTTATTGATTAACAAATCTAAAGTTTCTTTAATGTCCTCAAAGATTCAAATATTTCTTATGAGCTTAATTTATTTGGCTTATATAGTTTTATACATCACAATGAATTGCTAAATAGATCTTGAACACTACTGTCAGAAATTACTAATATTAAACTAAATTGACAGCTAAATGCGATTACATTATTCATTATATCTCACGCGAGTTGATCGACTTATTCGTTTGTACCCAGTGGAGAAAGCTGCCCAAATAGCACATGCTGCAGCCTTCGCCAACGGCGGCCAGTGCTGCTGTGCAGGCACGAGGACGTATGTCCAAGCTGGCATCTATGACAGTTTCATCGAGAAAGCTGCCGAGATTGCACAGAAGAGGTCGGTTGGCAATCCTTTCGATGATGTCCAACAAGGACCTCAGGTTAGTTATTTTCTTAATTTAATAATTAATATTAGCCTTTAATTAAATTATGGCCATAATTGCCTGAATTAAATTGTGGCCATAATTGCCGCGCTGCACAGGTGTGGTGGCAATCGCAGAGCATAGCTTCGCAACGGTAATGCTGCTGCCGATTTCCGCCCTGTTGCATTTGTGTGTGTATAACGGTATGGTATATCCACCCGTTTCGGGTGGATATACCGCCAACACCTGGTACAGAGGGAGTTACTATTATACTTTACCGGTACTATGCATTACTCGTCATATTAATTCAGCCCGCTTATATAAAAAATAAATAATAATCTGGAATTCAAACAATATTCTTTATGAATAACTCCGTGCATTGCCAAGAACTGAATAAAACTTCACTCTGTAAGGTTTCCATTTATCTCATTCGGGTACATACGACCATAGGGGGAATATATTGTGGTAATATGAATGATTTTTTTTTCAGATTGATAAAGATATGTACCAAAAAGTGCTTGGTTACATCGCTTCGGGTAAAGAGTCGGGGGCTCGGTGTATTGCTGGTGGAGATAAAATGGGAGATAAAGGATATTACATCAAGCCTACAGTCTTTGCTGATGTCAAGGATGACATGAAAATTGCGCGAGAAGAGGTAATATTGATTAATATACATCATACACTATGTACTTCGGTTAAGTAAGTTATTTCAGAAAAAAAACATTATTTCAAACTTAGAACTGAAAATGTAGTTTAACAAGTTTACTAATTTACGATGAATAAAGTTTTTTTTAAAATTTAGATGGAATCGGTTTACTGCCATGAAAGTAACTTTAGGTTTATTTTTGCTTTTATTAAATATTCTTACATTATAATATAAGAAATTGTAAGAACAGCTGTTTTCAAGTTGTTAAAGATTTATACACAGAAGCAAAAATAGATGAATTGATGAACTTTTATAAATTCCTCTTCTGGTAAATTTGCAGATCTTCGGGCCAGTTCAAAGTATATTCAAGTTTGACACCTTTGAAGAAGTTGTCGATAGAGCCAATGATACAAACTACGGTCTGGGTGCTGGAGTAATCACTAACGATATTACCACGGCACTCAGCTTCGCCAAGCAAGTCCGCGCTGGTTCTGTGTGGTAGGTAGTCTTATTTCTTTTGTGTATTTTATTAAATGCACTATAAATTGTACTATTAGTCATTTATCCTGATATTAGAAAAAATTACTTAATATATTTTTTACTGACATAAACACACCTCATAAATATTATTTAGTGCGCCAAAATATAAAAGAATAACATAGTAAAGTAAAGATATTTTTCAATTATAGGTTTCTGTAAACTACGATACATATTACGAATCTTAAGAAAAAATTGGCCCATTGGATATCCATGCCATTGCATTAATTTTTAATGCACTTACTGTAGTGGCATTTGCCTTTTCCATTTTCGGAGGTAGTCTATATTGGATGATATTGCAAAGTATTTGGGACCCTCTACTCAGCCTTCTGGTAAAAGAAACGAGGTAAAAGAAGAAGGTGGGGAGGGCCCACTTTCGAAATTGCCACCTTGAAAAAGGAGCCTTGGCCATTAGCCATCACACAGGCTCCATGTGAGTTCATATTTTTAAGGTCTTGAAATACAGCCTGTACAAATGGCTTGTCATGCTTTTTGCTATTCTGAGAAGCTCAAAATAATCGATTTTGTCACGAAATGATCATGCCACAATCACTTTAACAATTGCTCCCTCATCTTATTGTGGATCCTAATAAGCTTGAACATTATCATCGTCAGTATTATATCTGCCGCTGAACATAAGGCTTCCCAAGTGATTTCTAATAAGATCGATTTGTATGCGGCCTGCATCTAGCGAGATTCTGCGATTTTAGTCCGATAGTCTGACCTCCTTGAGTGGATACTCTGTGCTGTCGGTGCGTGGTCTTCATTCCAGATACATAATTGATTTAATTTTGTATCTTAATCATCAGTGTTACCATTTTTTTTTCAGGATAAACACCTATGATCACGTTACCACCCAGACACCATTTGGCGGGTTTAAGGATTCTGGACTTGGAAGAGAATTGTAAGTGCTATTTTACTGGGAACATATCTAGTTGTAGAATTTATTTTGATGGAGAACCATAGAACCGTTTATATGCCGTCGTGTTATCAAAAATGTTTCAGATGTCTTTAGAGTACGTGTACTTTACCTATAAAAAATATTATCACCATATCAACCGTAGATATCCAGTGCTGGATACTGGAAAGGCTACCAAAAAAAAATCCAATTGAACTGGTTGAATGCAACATGCATGCATGCAAGAAATGTTTGAGCGTAATTCGCTTCAGATCTACATAGTATATAACAAAAGTCGCTTGCAGCTGTCTGCCTGTCCCTATGTATGCTTAGTTTTTTAAAACAACGCAACGGATGTTGATGCGAATTTTATGCAGTTTTTTAATAGATACGATATCATTCAAGAATATGTCATTCAAGAACAAGGTTATTGTATTTTTTTTAATTAATTCAGCTTACAGTCAGCCGTCTGCTTGATGATAAACATAATCGCAGCATATAGACTCGTGTGATCACAAAGATATCACTTGACTATCGTCATATTTGTGAACTGAAGATACAATGTCACATTTACCCAGTAATTTCACTGCCTCTCTCACCCTTTAAACCGGAACACAGCAATACAAGCAATACGCTGCTAGAAGTAGGTAAGAGTGACGACCTTAAGATATATAGTACATGCATAAAATAGTAGAGAAGCACTGAATTTTTCGACAGACGAGATAGATCAAAATAATGTACTGTAGTATTGTACACACAGCAACTGATCAACATAACCAAATATGTCAAAATTTCGCAATCGATATAAATCTATAAAAACGAGCCATTGAGTTCAAAATGAACTAAAAATTTGACAAATGTGGGTAATATGATGCTTGCCGTACTTGAATCTTAAAAAAGTCCACGATGGTATAAATCACTTAGAAATAACTCATAATAATCATTTTTTGTCCTGATAAAATATTTATAGTAATTTATATTCAACTAAACATATTTCAGAAAGATTATTTATTTTTCAGGGGTGAAGATGGTATCAACCAATACTTGGAATGTAAGACTGTCACCATAGGACTGCCCAAGATACCACAGCTATAAGCAAACCAAGATTTTTAAGATAAAATATGAGCTTAAAATTGTTATATCAAAATACTACATTGAGGTGAAACATATTATGTCATAACTGGATCAAAATAAATTATTTCAACTCATATGTGTAATTTTAAACTACATGAAATATCTATCTTCATATCTAAAAAAATCGTGTCAAGTTGTTTGTCCGGAATGAACTTCTAAACTAATAAACCGATTTAAATTAAATTTTGCTCACTCGGTGCAGTTGAATTCAGCTTAAGCGATAAGAAAATTTATATCTCAATTTATACACGCAATATTTTTCGGTATTGAAAATCTTTTGTTTAATATATGGCAAAATGTTATAATTATCTGTTAGTGCCATAGGATTCTAACAGATAGCGATGTAATTAAATAGTATCCAATATTACCAATTATGGGCAACATACCCCCTTTCTTGGGGAGGCCTTTGTCTAACAGTGGACTAAGAGTCCAACAGTGGACTCTTAATGGCTGGTATTATGATGAAGATTACCAATTTAATAGTCACAGTAACAGGATCAACAGCATACAATTTTTCTGTGTACTCGGGTAGTGAAATATCAAAAATACTTCGTATGTAATGAAAATCTCACAAATTCAATGAAACAAAGGTAAAATGATAGATTTCAGAACGGTTGAGCCTATTAAATTAAATTGGACACTTACCCACAATCTTATACTGCTTCTCAGTAAGATGCTGCGACACCATCCCACAGAGGTGCGCCCCCAAAGAATGTCCGACACAAGTGGTCATCTTTGCCAAGCCACCAGCTTGCGTAATAGCAGAATACAATTGAGCTGTACATTGCGATGCTAACCTGAAAATAATAAACCTTTTATCAACATATTATTAAAATAGAGTGTGATATAAAAACACTCACTGTAATGATTAATTACTTAAATGACTAGTGACCACTATGTATATTATATACTATAGAAAAAGAACAATATATAGTTAAAAATTGTTTATAAGCGAATGTATAATGCTAATATCTTAACATAATAAACTGCAGTACAATTGGAATATGTACATTATGCATTAGAATTGGTATATGAAGGTAAGTAAGGTAGATTTTACATATATTAGTTCATATTACATTTAACTGCATGTTGTTTATTCGTATTGTACACACTAAATAAAATGTCGAAGGTTGCCTGCAAAGAATAGTGTCTCTGGCCGTCTCAGAACTATAAGCATACACCATCGTAACAGCTGTAGTACCCAGCAGCTCTACCTCTTCAAAAAAGCAGGAATAGTGCCTTTAATTACTGCAATGAGCAAGTAAAACAAACAATAAATTTATATGTAAACTTCTTTTATCTGAATAACTACTTACTTCATATTAGAAAGCGCTGAAAGGTAACATGGAAATCTAGTCAAGGGAGACCAGTCTACCATGAAAACGTTGTAGTCTTTCCGGGACAAGTATGCTGAAAAACAGAAATACAAATCAGCTATGTAGTATTAAGTAATAGTAATAAATTCACTTATATTATGACCTGACTGAGATAAGTCGCTTAAATAACTTGTTTACGGGCATCAGATAACAACCACAAATATCATCATATAAATATTTGTATTGGGTGGGGATCGAACCCACGACCTTTGGCGCACAAGTTAGGATCACTACCATCTGCGCGCCATGAGGCCCGTAGCCATTTAACATCTTGATATTTTTTGTTGGTATCTATTGATACTATAAGATTTAAGTAACAAAATTTTAATTGATCGTATCGCACAAGTATGTTTTGGTTAGAAAAAACCATTTCAAAACAGTACATTATTTCACTGTATCATGATTAAACCATCCGTTTGTCATGATATGGTAAATTATGACATCAGCAGCACAGATTTACAGTCAAACCTATCCGCCGTAGAACGATCACAGCTGAAAATTACCCTTCCTATTTGACCCATGCCCATAACTGCTACGATTGGGAAGCGTGGTGGTAATCCCAGGGCGTGATTTCGCTCACTCTAACATCCCTGTCCAAGGAGTTTGACTGCGCTGTTCCGCATGGGAATACTAGTCCGAGTTAGGTACTCACGAACATGTGATAAACAATAACACAACCTATGAAAAAAATTTAGGTTTATGTACGCTTTAAAACTCAAAAAGCTAAGTCTATGAAGATAGACTTAGAACCCGCTCCAAAGATTATTTCTTGCCTCAGTATAATATCCGCGATCGCAATAAAACTGCTTTTATAACAGTTATAAGTTTGCCAATTACCCATACATTGCTTTGTATATATAAAGTACATTTTCAACAAAAAAAAAAAGAAAAATGATCATGCTTCGTATGCATGTTCTTATTATACAATCTGACTTCGTATAATAATATAATAAAAAATAAACAAAAAAGTATTGTATACTCACTTTTTTTAAACATATCTATGGTTTTGCTTTGTTCCTTATTTATTTCATTCCAACGGCGAAACGTGGCAGAATATAACTTATAAGCGCCTACTTATTGAGATGGTACTTATCCCTTTAATCTTTGAATTGAAGATGTTTCTAATAGTACCCTTCCTTTTAATAACTCCCTATTTCCTATATAAGGAATAAGGCTAAGGAAGCTAGTTCAAAATGCAAGGATCGCAGGTACAATTTTTGCAAATACAACAAAAAGTGTGGGATGGTGCATTCTTTCGGCAATTTAAGATATCATACCATCTCTGATGAAAGTCATGGGTGTCTTGCTGTGCGTGCCGTTGAAGCCGTGGATGATGAGGACATTCTTTCTGGTGGATTTCCACCCGTAGTCCCGAAGATGTTTTGGATATCGCACATCCACCCATTGCTGGTGACGGTGTTCTCTGCATGCAGAACACTGATATATTATTATTAAAGCACATTAACTCTTCAAAATCTATTGATGTGAAACAGTTTTGTGAAACAGCTTTATATCCTTCGGACATGCCCTGACCCTGAGATTTTATATATCAATAAACCTCGTCATTATAGCAGCCATAAAATGTCCACCACTGAATATAGGCTTCTACAAGAAAGGGGGAATTTCGCCTATAATTGCCGCACTCAATACCACCTCCATCTGTCGGTTCCGGTATTTCAGTCGACTCATGGAGTACATATTGGAGACTTTTCTACTGTACCTGTGGGGCCCCCCTCATAACACAATTGATTATCAAAAGTAGGATATTCCGTTATTCATCGTTGTAACATGATCTTAACCTAACTTGCCCTAACGGTAAAGGCCTTGATTGAATTAATTCCTTGCTCTCTCACACTAAACGGATGGCTAACAATAATAGCTATAATATTTGTGTATCATTTAACATATGAAGAAAACTCTTCGAGGTAACTCAGACGTCTATTTCTTACATTATCTATATTCTAATATAACTAGATCTAGATTCAAGAGTTGAAGACAATATGTTTAGAATTATAATTTTTTGTTAGCAATAGGATTTCAGCTATTTATTTAGAATAATTTACCGATTATATATAATCAAATAATAGCAATCAAATACTCCAAATATTTGGTACTGTCAAGGATTTTTACAAAAGATATGATAATACAAGCCGTGAGGTAACGGCAGAGTAGAACAGTCAGGTACCGGTAGGTGTCGTTAGAAGCGACTAAGGTACCAGAGAAAAATAGCGGTATATCCATCCGAAACAGTGCAGCTCGAATGCACAGGATGAGGATGAGCAGCAGCATCCCCGTCGATAAAGCTGCGCTCTGCGAATATACCCTTTCTTGGAAAGGCCTATGTTCAGCAGTGGACTTCTAATGGCTGTAAAGATGATCATGATAATACTCACGGAGTAAATAAGTAAAAGTTTATTTCGCTATCCGGACATTTCCATTCTCTTTTCATCACGCAGCGCCAGTATCGGAAATCAATCATAGACATTAGGCTACCTTCAGCATCTGGTACTGGAATAGGTAAAAAGTATATGATCAATTTTTAATGACGATTCTCCTTCATCAAACCGTTAAATCGTCAATCGTAAAACTTAATAGTCAGGGTGGTCTAGTGCCCACCTCAGGATGTTGGACAACCGATTAAAAAAGTATTACACAAGTGTCGTATCTGTGAGTGCATGCGTCATCGCATCAGTCAGTGAACAGCCTCCCCCCTGAAAATTAACTCCAAATACGACAATACCTGTTTAGAAAAACATCCACGCTTAAATACACACGTTTCTTTATTTTGTGTATAAAGTCAAAGAAATGTAGGTAGTTATATAAACATGGGTAGAAGTAGTACTTTGAGAGCAGACAGAGGAATACAACAGGTAGTTCTCATACAACGGTCGTCTGCGTTAGCACCTCACCCTCACATATATAACACCAAACCAGTCATCTCAATGCTGTGTTCCGATTTGAAAGGAGAGGAAGTCAATGAGATTACTGGAATATAATGTCTTCAAGTCACAGAGTTGGCAACGCGCTGGTGTCCCTTATGAGGGGTCAAGCGTCTAAAAAAGGTAATAAGACAGTCTATGTCTGTAAAGTTTTATTGAGATTCGTAATAAGACTCAATAAGTAAGCAAACTCGTAAGTTGCAAGGCGACTAATCATTTTGTTAACATTTATATGATAGATATTACTATTTTTTATCTTGAGTTGGGTTACGTACGGTACGTCTATGGGTTGTATGTATGTGTATTTAAATATTATATTTGAAATTTCTTAGTCGACACACAAGCGTAAAGCGCGTCCGTAATGGTACCTTTAGACGCTTGCCAAGCCTTGGCAAGCCCCGACAATCACAAGCGTGTAAAGAGGGCGCTTGGCTTGCGTGAGCTTGTGGACGCTTGCGTCCAATTCAGTCGAGTGTCGGTTTTTTAACGCAGATCAAAGTGCGTTTGCGGCAAGCGCTTGCAATGCATTTACACGTTGGTTCGTGTTCAGTGGGCATTGTGATATCGCGGCGAGTACACGCTTGTATGGACAAAATAAAAAATGAGTAGCTGGTCAAATGACGAGTGTCTTTCCTTCCTCGAGCATTACCAGATGGAATCCTGCACCTGGAATCCGTAAGATGCAAATCACAAAGATAAGAAGAAACAAGCAGATTTTATCCACCATCTTCGTTGTCGTCGAGTTTTTCTTTTTTTTGTTTCACTTTGCTTGCTTAACTAAATGCAATAGCCGTCACAAGTTCGGTGTTCGCTATGCTTGGATCTATCTTGCAGGCTGACGTGTTCCCAAGCGTGTAAACTCCTTTCAAACGCCAAACGAGATTTGTGGAAACTTGGGGCTGTTTGCCGCTTGCGAAGGCTTGGCAAGCGTGTAAACGTACCTTAACACAAACTTTCTAAGCTACTTATATCGTAGTTACTACGTACTTAGTGATTTAACGCATACATACATGTATATATATTTAATGACGATATACATGTAATATATATATATATATATTATATGTTTTTTGTTTTGAATTTCTATGTCAGAATGAATCATAAAATATCAATCATAATACAAATTAAATCATACATTTGAATATTTTACAGTTGCTTTTACATACAATTATCATCAATCGTCGAGCGAAAGCATCAAGCAATTTTATGTTACATAAATAGATACATAATACCACCCACACAAAATTCACTTTCGAACTGAATCTGCGATTTCTACGTCACGTTAGAGCAGCGCGTTATCGCAGCCATCGCTAATTAATTAATGATTCCGTTCTCAATGTTTGTGCCGAGAATATCACTTAATAGACTTACTTTTAGTGGGTAAGTAAAAAACTAGTTTTATGAAGAAAGTTTGTATACATACTTGAAAGCGTGAATAGCTAAAAATAAATTTGACCTCAAATAATTGTTATAATATATTATTTTAAAATGAAAATAAGGTCAACAGTAGTAAAGCACAAGATAGATACATATATACATCACGCCTGTGCCTCATCGGGGCAGACAGAGACTATGGATCTCCACTTGTTACGATCTTGGCATACCTCTCTCGCTTCCCTTATTCGCATATTTTTTTTTATACACGCTCGTTTTTTCTTGGTAATTCTGACTAATTATTCTTTAAAACCTCTTCTACCTGTATAAGATATATTCGCCTAGGTCGTCCTATACCAACTCTTCCATTCACTTCCGCTCAATATATTTGTGCAGTCATTCTACTTTCATCACAAGATTACATATAATAAATGACAATAAGTATATGTCCCCGAAAGTTTGTAAACGTCGTAGATGTTAGTAGATTTGTATTTATTCATAATATATATGTATATGTATTGGCATTTCTTTTTATACGAGACATTCAAGAACTATTTTACTTACCTATAATTGACATAGGTATATAAGCAATATCAAGATAAATTGTAATACATAAATATTATATTTTATTAGCGAGCCCTACTAATGTTACTAGCATAACCTCTCCACAAAACTACAACTTTAACTTCACAAAAATTTATAAATATACGTAACAAACATTGACTTCGGTAGGACCTACCGAATTTAATCACATGAACCTATGTAATTTACTTTTTACATCTATGCTCAGCTGTCACGCTGGGGTTGTCAACTTTGACGTATAGACAAAAATGAATCTAGATTTTTGTTTTATAGTTGAGAATGAAACTAGAAGAACGGAAATATAAACCTACTGATTTATTTCCGAAAGAAACAAAGAAACTATAATATTTTCAAATAGCTATGCGCGACTTCGTCCGCATGTTGTATTTCTTTGGGTACCCTATTTATCTTAACTTGTATACATTTTGAAGGTCATATTATTATCATTTAAATCAGTTCAGTAGTTAAGGCGTGATTGCATAACAGACAGAGTTATTTTCGCATTTAAAATATAACTAAGGATTTTACACAACTTAAATATTTTTATTTGAATTCTATATTGTTGTTAGAGAAAGGTCTAAAGGAGATGACACTCGCGCTCGCAATGGAACCAACCGGTCCGAAATACCGGTCCGTGAGCGATGTCTATGTGTGCGTTGCTGGAACGCACTTCGTATGTAGATTGACATCTGTACCTATTACTTTTAGCTTCACTCTCATCTTTTTTATCTCCAGACAGCGGTGTTTATATGATCTTATTCCGGTTGAAGTTTGAAAGAAGTAAATAGTGATATTACTGTGAAAGTAAAGACATAATCTTCATATACAAAATACAATTGGCGCATACAACCGGTTCTATTGGAAATTACTTGGGGAGGCCTATGTCCAGCAGTGGGCGTCTTATGGCTGATATGATGATCATGATGAATATCTTCAGGTCACAAGATTAGTGATATCTTTGTAATTACAAGAGTGCCTATAGGCTACGGTAAGCATACTAGAACGCCGACCGTACCTATGTTTGCACTAAATAAGCAAAGTATAGAAAGTATGTTCGAAATAATGAAACTATTAAGTTGTCGCATACAATCAGACATACGTGATTGTTATCTCGACATTCACACAATTAAAAGCCTTAACTGCTGACATGTTATAATTATAAGCAAACTTGTTTTCGTATCGCTAAGAGATAGAGCACTTGTCAGCGTTCGCAAGTAATCATTTTGTTAGTTCTATCCCACAGTGTAACTTCTGGGTTCTACAAAGTAAAAGGTTTATTTACATCATTACAGGGCTGGATAACAGCTTTTGTTTTGTACAAGTTTTATAATAATTTTTACGGTTTGTTTATAATTATTGCATTACTCCTTTACAACAAGATGTCTTATTGTAATTAGGTATATAAAATGCATCGTAAATTTTTAAACAAAAGTGCGATCATGACTGCTTTTATAGGTTGATTTGTAGCCATGTGTACACAGGTCGGAATAAAATACTTTTCAAATTTCAACGTTATTTCAGTTTTTTCAAATAATAATATAATATTATAATTTTTTCTAAAAAAATAAAATAAAACTGATCTAATCTCAAAAATAAACAACTTTATGCGAAAAGATGCAGGTGGTTGAAAAAAAGATTTTGAGAAGATTAAATTGATATATTGAGCATATAGTGTATAGCGACAGCCATGTGGTCTTTACAAGGTAAGTGATATAATTGAATCTTATTTCTTGCTACTCACGATTGAAAATCGCAACTAATAGTATAAGGAAGTGTAGTAGAAAGAGATGTCCTTTCCTAACGTACTGTAACTTTTCAAAAAATCTCAAGTACATATTAGAAATTTCTAACTCACTCTACTAGATTACCCATGGGTCATTACCCTTTTAACATTTCATGTGTATGTGCACTAAAGTTATTATGAAAATATAACAGTGGAGTCAAAAAACGGTAACTATTATTCTTTTGGTGTTCGGTAAAATTTACCAATAACTTAGAAATCAGATTTAAGTATATTTATATTTAAAGTTGAATTGACTGACTGACTTTCATATCAACGATTAAATTATTGTTTCGTCATTCGTAAAATCATCCTTTAAGGGAGAAAACTTTTTTTATAACAGAGAAATTTTAAACGCATGCCAATTACCTATTTTGAACGGTTTTTCTTAAATATATTTCCGCGGTATGCTATCCGAACTATATTTTTATTGGTTGTATTTGTTTCGTTAACAATAAAATATTATAAAGAATTATATAATATAAATTATGGATTAAATCGGAAACTATCAACAGATTACTCATAAGTATAATATTAAGTCTCTAGACTGGTCTGAACTGGCTGGCTTTAGGATATTACGTTTGATATCTTGCTACTTTCTTCACTTGTTCTCAGATCCAGGCTTCTAAGTTGGCCATAAATTAATTCAGAAACAGGCTACGTGTGTAAAACGTACATAATTAAATATTATTTATTTATACAATAATATTTTATACAATAATACTTTCTCATAAATCTTATTATACCATGTTTTCACTTGCTAGGTACCTATTTATAACTTGACGAAACTTGTATGAAAATGGACTTATAGCGCGTCACTTCATTCTCTTTATCATATGAATAAAACATTTACAAATGAAATTGAAGTGTCTGTTTGTAAATCCAAATAAACAGATTTTTACTAGATGGGATTAAAAGAAATAATTTTTGTTTGTGTTTTTGTTTCTGAAAAGGTGAAACCGATTTTAACAGTACTTTCACTGGGAGATAGCTGACGGAATTCGAAGTAACTTAGATTCATTAGAGGCTTTCTTCTAAGAGGCGACAGATGGCGGTATATCCATGCAAAAAAGTCAGCTCAAATGTACAGGGAGGGGATGGGCAGTAGCATTACTGTCGCGAAAGCTGCACTCTGCGATTGCAAACACGCTTGCCCAGCGCGGCAATTATGGGAAACATACTCCCTTCCTTGGGGAGGCCTATGTCCAACAGTGGACTTTTAATGGCTGGTATTAGGATATGACGATGAAATAATAGTGCTTCTATAAATTAAGATATAAACTATCCCATTTCTCAAGTTAGTTCAAACTGCACATTCACTGCGCAAAATTCTAATCGGTTTAGTAGCTTAAGACATCATCCCGGACAAACAACTTGACACAGTTCTTTTTATATTTAATGAACATAAAATAATAAGTTAGTGAAATGAACACTAACAAAATAGTTAAGTGCTTGCATATTTAAGTATATCCCAGTGAAGTATGAATCTTGTCGCGGTATAATTTTTTTTGCCGCGGTTTTAATATTTTATTTTTATTATATTTTACAACAATTTCTTATAAAAAATATTATTAGCACCTACAATCTAATTTGAACGCTAAATAAAAATAAAGAAGTAGTCATTTCGTAATCTTGCCATTTTTTTTATTGTCGCAAAACATCACTTTGTTTATGAATTAGGTACTTAAAATCTTAATAGATTTATATAATGTTTAATTGGCTGATAATATTTTATTATCTATGTTAGTAAGTTTTTTTAAGATGGCATAAAATACCTTACGTAAGTTGAGTTTTAATTGACCTCATTAATTAATTACCCTAGAGTCGATTTTCTGGCAATATGTAAGTATGAAGAATCCTTCTAAGATTTATAGTTACAATATAGCGGTATAGAATAACAACAGCTATCTCAATATTATTACAGTTTCTCTGTCTTTTTATCAATATTGCGTTAATAATTTTTATAATGGATACTCTGTGTTATATTATTATGTCAGTATCAGTTGCATTTTAGCACGCATCGAGCACAAACTGAAAAGCATAACAACACTTGAACGTTTGTCCCCAATTTCGCGCAAAAATAAACTGAATGCAGTTATTTGTTCATTTTTATGATCGTCGTTTTTCCGCAACCTTTTTGAAGACTGAAAATTAAAAAAAAATCTAGCATATTAAAAACCAGATAAAAGTGATATCCCTTCAGAAGAAGTATACTTAATAGTTTTTCCGTCAAGATACTGCTCTGTTCAAGCTTGCTCTTATTTCTTTGACAGCTTCAAAAGTATATCTTCCATGATATAAATTAAAAAAAGAATAAAACAATGTGAGATTGGTCCGACGAAAGCGAAACTCGGTACAACATTTTTGCAGTCCGACGGTTAACTTTTACTTTCATTGAATTCCGCTATTCCCATTCAACGCCGCTACATTGTGTTTTTTTTCAGAGTAATTTTCTGCAAGATTGCTTCTCCCAAATTCACGTCGGTTTGTTTAATCTGTATTTAATTACATAACAATATTTCACTCGGATTTGTTTTACTTTGTTTTGGGCGGAAAACATACATTCTAAATTTATCTTTCGGTACAAAAAATGTTACGATATAAACTATTAGAAAGACCATAATCCCGTAATTGCCATAACTAGGAATATTTTAATAACGTACAATTTCAGTAGTTTATTTTCAAACAATGCGAAAAGAGTTGCGAAGAAGAGTGTACACAAATGCAATACATTAAACAGGTTTATTTTATAGACCAATAGATCTATAATCCAATCAAGCACAACGGTAAATTAGAGAAAAGGCTTCGTTGAGTGTACAAGCGCAAAAACAGTTTTAGCCTAAGAGCTAGGTAGATGAAATCGGTATCGGTTATCATTACAACTTCTTTAATTCCTCCTTGTTTTTTGAAATATTATTTTCCTGTCTACCTGTCTGTCTGTCAGTTTGCTTGTCATCCTAGTAATATATGTAAAACCACCAAGCGTGGCTGAAAGGATACAGTAGTACCAATTATATTTAATTATTAATTAAAATGTTCATTTTGTAATGCAAAACTATAACCCTAAATTCAAAAACTATGTTTGTTAATTAAACGCAATCTGCAATATATGCAATTAAAATTAAGCAGCTTCTCCGTTCTTTGAGATTTATTGCATACAAAAGCGTTGGTTTATAAAATCAAGGGCCGGTTTGGTTCTAATAGCCTTTAGAAAAAACAACATGATTTGAACTCAAGATTTAACTTATAGAGAGTGGAAGACAAATCTAGCACAATAGTTCTAATAGGCTTTAGAAAAAACAAGAAGATTTGAATTCAAGATTTAACTTATAGAGAGTGGAAGCCTTGCACAATTATTTAGTACCCAAAATTTATTAGCATTTAGCAGCATTTAGCAGCTTTATTAGCTGTGAGATACCGTCAGAGTAGAATAGTACCTTCATATGTAGAATAAGTGCGACTAAGGTACTAGAACCGACAGATGGCGCTATATCAATCCGAAACAGTGTAGCTCAAATGCACAGGTTGGGGATGGGCATGGCATCCCCGTCGCGAAACCTGCGCTCTGCGATTACCAACACGCTTACCCAGCGCGGCAATTATGAACTAAATTCAATTGGGGAGCCCAATGTCAGGTGTGGACATCCAATGGCTGTTATAATTATAATGAAGAAAGTATACTACCAGCTCCCCTACTATTATTCCACTCTTGTGTGCATGGTCATTTATATATAATACTTACTTTTAATCGTTGATTTAATTGGTGTCTATGAAAAACACAAATTGTAGATATCGTATAGTGACATAATGATTGTTATAGGTTATAATAATATCATTGTATCGAACTATGGCCCTTAGAATTTAACAGCAATGTTATGGTTATTTGTACCAATTGTTTGTGTGTATCTATATTATACCAAATTTCCCAAACTCTTAAAGTGAATAAATAAGGCCAAAATTGGCTGTTATCGTCTGTCAGAAAAGTAAGCGTTTATATATCGTTTTAAAAGTACTAAACAATACCTCTAAAACTATATAAAAATTATGTAATAAAATATCAATTAACGTGCAACAAATATCAACAACGCAGTGACCACGCAAAAATAAATTGTATGATAAAATAACTTCTAATTTTTAAAGATTGTTATCATCTCAAGCATGAACTTAGCGTCGATAGGCGATTAACTTGTGCGTTGATATAAAAACACCATTTCTCTTTGGCGACATTAACTATCAGAGCGGAAAACCGGTCAAAGAAGAATGCCATACTATACGGTAAGTTACGCTACCGACTTTTTTACATGCACTATCAAATTAAGACAATACGGCGAGTCTTCTTTACTAAGCAACGCAACATACATATATACCAACAGATACACCAATTCTTCTAAACCGGAATTTCATCAAATATCTATAAAAAGCGGAAGTTTGTTTGTTTGTTTGTTTAAACGCGCTAATCTCAGGATCTACTGGTCCGATTTGAATAATTCTTTTTTGTTGGATAGTCCATTCATAGAGGAAGGTTTTAGGCTATATAACATTACGCTGAGACCAATAGGAGCGAAGCGTCAGTGAGAAATGTTGCAAAAACGGGGAAAATTATTCACATTTGAGGTCTTTCGTCGCATGCGCTGCATAAATGGTTTAAGTTATTCAAAAACTATGTATGAAATAATTATATGTCTATCTCTCAAGATTTACTTATAATAACATTATTTGTCGATGAAGGCTTGTTACCATTATATTGTGCAAACAGTCCGCGCGGCGGCGGATGAGGGGGAGGTGGGCCTTGCCACTACCACTCGCGAGTGTATCTTTGCGAGGTACCATACCACGCGGCTCAGTCACGTGGTCGGCTCCCTATGGAATGGTTGAATACAGCGTGCTTTATTTTAAACAAAAGTAAAAATATAATTTATGCCGAAGTACTTTGACCCATTATTTTAAAAACATTTTTTTTTATATATTACCTATTTAAAAAAAATCTTATTCACGATTATACAATATCATAAACCAACGTGAGCAAACAAAAAATAATCTCGATAGTTTCCGACTACCATGCGAACGAAGTCGGGGGCACAGCTAGTTGAGAGATAATTTGTTATACTAAAATAGATTTAAAAAAATTATTTTTATACAATCTATTTTAGTATAATAATTATTTATTATACTAATACAGGATTTAATAAAATTCATTAAACATTCAAAGAACGATGTTCTTTAAATGTTTTCGTTTGTTTAATGAATTGTATTTGAAACTTTTACTTACCTATATCCATGTTTAAAACAAATATTAAGATTAATGATAATTCCCACTTGTTTAGGCACATTTCACAAAGGACTCATACACATAAAAAAGAACTAAAAAGGTTTTATTTGGCAATTTATAATTAGAACGTGTTCACACAGTCAGTTCGCGCGCTTTCGCATTTGCGGTATTTTGGAGCGTCAATGAATTCCGTGCACGGCAGACTCGACGTCGTCGACGCGGAGAAATGGTAACTGCCGCCGCCGCCTTGAACTGATACCACAACCTGTCTCACCACGGCAAAGAAAGTGAAATATTGCGCAGATTAACATACAATAAAGAGAGACATTCTAGGTAATTGTGTCGCTATGGTATTTTCTCAGGACACTTCAACTAAAGTGAGATTTGATATTATTTTCAAAAAAATAATCTACTGGCTGAAGTCACGGAGGTACCTATTATTTAAAGACAATTACTTTCAATGTTTTCAATTAGACAAATGAACAGGTGGTAGCCTCTAAGTAATGTGTGAGCATAATATAGCTATTCATGCTGCAAACCCATCTCCATAGACAACAATTTAAAGATAAAAACTGAAGTACATAATATATGTTTCTCTACTTTAGTCGTGAAACAACTAAACACGCCTTCACTCACGCCAGATAAAACTAAGTATTTCCTAAAACTGAAGTCACTGTGACTTATACTAATAATATACAGGACCCAATGAACGTTTATTGCATTATTTTTGCTTCTGATTCTGATTGATCTGCTTTGGACATAAAATAATATGAAGTAAGTAATGTAGTAATAATTATATCTATTGAGTAGTTAATGGTCGCGTCTACGACAAATTTTATAACAATTTTAAATAATTCAAAGTTTATTTTAAATTTAATTATTAATAGTTTTAATGTTGTTGTTCGAGCTTTCGAATTTCGCGCCTCGAACAGAGTTCTGTGTTTTTAACAAAATTGTCACATACACAGCAATCATGTCATAGTGATTTTATATTATAATATTAATTCAACTTGTTTTGTTTACAGTATACATGTGTAAAGTCATTTAGTAAATTTAAGTTTTATAACAATTGTTATATTAAGGTACGTATAATAATTTTACGATCTAAGCACTTACTTTCGAAAATAACCTAAAAGATAGTTAAAGTTACTTGTGCATTAACAACATTTTGTAATCTTATTATAGTTATATTTGTCTTCCTAGATCTATTATTTCACAGACTATAACATATAGGAATCTTCGTATATTTAAAAGGCCACAACACGACTACACGAGGTCATGAATGAACAAAACAAATAGACCACAGATTATATTATTTATCCTTAGTTCCAAGTTAAGCTTGCTACACTTAATTATTTTGTAGCGGGTTACTTATTTGTAAACAAAGAATACTTTTACATTTGAAATATTGCAAAAACTAATGCAGAATTACTAAGAGCTAATAAATGATCAATTCAAATTAATTAAGAAATATATTACAATGCGTTAGTAATTCCACAAAATTTATATATAATGTACACGGTTGGTCTTGCTTGTCTTGCTTTCAACGTACATTCATTATTTATTTTGCAATGAGTAAATATAATTTACATTTTCTTTTCTTTTTTTCAATTCCGACCTAATTTACCATTCACAAGCTCAAACTCTATATAATATGTTAGTCTAACTTTCAATTACAAGAATCCATGCACTTAAATATCACATGATTTCTTGTATTTACTAATTTATCTTGTTGACTTTTGACTTTAGTAACAAGCTCGTAATATAAACAATGTCAATGTTGCCATATACATTGTATTTCTTGTATTTCAAGTAGTTTTATAATAACGTAAGCACATTAGACTAGATACTGTTTTAAAAATAAAAAATCTTAAATTTATAAACAGTTTTGCAACATAGACTAGTGACGTCGATGTACATATAAAAAGTAACCACATCAGACCGATTGTTTTCAAACAAGACAATATTAGGATCTCATTCAAAAGATGAATAAAATACCTGCAAAGAAATTGAATATAATCGTATAGTTTCTTCGCATAAAGGTCATCTTCAGTTTTGGCATGTGCCAAAAGGATTGTCCAACGAACTGGTACTGTTAACCCGTCATGGATGATCCGCTAATAACTATTCTTTGCCGGACATTCAACTATCAACATGACATCTGGCGGTAGTCAATTCGAACTCGTTTGATTGGGAAGTAATATATTTATTAAGAAGAATTAATAAATTTTTGATGGGTCGTGGGTTTTATCCCCAACCGGGGCAAATATTTATAAATTATTATGTGTGTATTCAAGAATATTATTTTTAACTAGCGGCCTGTCCCGGCTTCGCACGGGTAGACATAAATAGGTACATATATTTAAGTTATAAGCATGCTAATTAAAACGACCATGAATCCCCTTTTTGTAAAAATTGTATGCTTATCTTAAAGCCTCCCTGTACACTACGTTGGCTGTATTAGATGTGTAAATTTAATATTATTATTATTATGGTAATTATTAAAAATATAATATATCATATAGCTCTGGTATCACCGTAACGTTCATTCAACACTCTGATCACCCACACAAGCAAACTGTAAGCCAGTAAGGAACCGACTGTTGTACCGTGGCGTATATTGTAATAAAGATCTGACATTGAAATCGAAACACGAAAACAATTACATAAACTTTGGTTAAGTGTATGCCAAGTCCACTTATTTTAAATAATTCTTTAACAGAAGATAATATAACGATAAGTCGGTGTGTGATGATTTTATTAATTATGTTGCTTACAGTGATGTGAATAAGTACATTAAATAAAATTAAATAACTGTATAAAACATTTTCTTTTTTCGTTTCAGATATTGTCACAAAATGGAAAATAGCACAAGTAATATTTTTACATATATATTTTGATATGCCTAACTTTGTGTTTGTTATGCTAATATTTTTAATTTATGTTGTTCTTTCTAAACTTTTTTCGTGATGATTTTTTATCATCCTGACCATTATTAGCTTTATAATTTATTTAGTACGTCTTTGTGATTTGTGTTTACTTCTGTTATTTTTTGTTTCATGTGAGTAACACTTTTTATTTCATAGGTGTTCGAGTCTATACGTTTGTAGGTAAATATATTTGTTATTAACTAATTCCTACTAATAGCTTTCAGATAACTCTAACATCGACAAATATTCCAAATTGCATGTACCTACTCGTATGTTATATATATATAATAAGTTATGAAAACAATAACATAAAGACATCTTATAATATATCCATACATTCAATTTCAGATGAAAATAATCGAGAGAGAAGTAAAAAGTAAGTACAAACGTCGTCATAAGTTGTCCCAATATCAATCAATGATTAAGGCAACCGATTAAGAAACAACTAAAAATATTGTAGTAGTGGCCCCAGCTCCAGCTCCTCACGCTATCCCTAAGAGATGGACAAAACCACCACACACATTTTTATGGTGTATAATACTGTAGGAAATTACTTTGATCTCTATCGTCGATTACAGCAAGCGTTTGCAAAAAAATATATTTATTTACGTCATCAAATTAGAAACTTGTAAAATTATAGGTGTTTCTCTAGTATATTATGCATGTATATATATATAAAAACGTTTCTCTTGAATCACTCTATCTATTTAAAATAAAGTCGAACGTGACAACGTCATAAAAAAATACTGATGGGATGGTTGCATTTTTCAAAAGAACGTTTTAATTTTATTTATGAAAATGTATTATTGTTTAGCAGCTGTCCGCTCGGGCGCATCGCTCACTCGAGTACGAGAGAGACAGATGTCGAACGCTGCCGAACGCGGGGCCGATTGTGCCTCTTTGTCGCTCGTCCCGTGCTCTCGCTTGCACTTCAAGCCTTAAACAGAACGCCTCAGAGCGAGGTAACGCCGCATGAGTCATGTTTTTTCGTGCGTGCAGCCGACTCCATCGAATTATAAGACTTTGTCACGTCAAAAAATGGTATCAAAACCCGTTGCGTAGTTTTAAAGATCAGACACATAGGGTAGAAAGCAGAAAATGGCTTTATTTGATAGAATATAGTGATACTAATAAACACCATATATTATTTACGCCTGCCCAATAGCAACATTCCTTTATGAGCATTCCCTTTTCCATCAATCACTGCAGACGCATTCTTTTCGTATTGCTTTACGAATACGCCGGTGAACACCCGCAGTTCTGCCCCTCGAACGAATACCGACTGCACTAGTGCGGCCGGGGTACACCTCTTATGCAAACGATTTAAATGTCCCTAGCGACGGCCATTCTAGCCGAGGACCGGCCTCAGAGGCACCCTTGAGTGATCAGTCCTACTCCGATCGAAAAAGATACACTACATTGTTACTAAAACTCGCGAGTTTTTTAAGTTAGGAGCGTATCCCTTATACATTTTCATCATTTTAGTCGAGCCCAGAAGTCTAGATACCTAAACAAATTAACAGATGAATCTGTCCAAACACAAAACTTCGCAATCGATATTTATCTTTTGAGTTATAGACCGATGCGAATTGTCGTCTTACCAGAAATCTCCCACCTAATCTCTTTACTTAACTTATACTTAAGATTTTGTTATATTTATCAAGATATAATTTAATAATAATAAAAGTAAGCTAAAACTATTCGCCTCTTTTAAATACATCTCAAAATTAAAAATAACGTGATGGTATACAGACTTTTTAATCAAATGTAGTTTGCAGTGTCTATGAGTATCATAATCGGTACAACAAAATATGTATCAAAAAGTGTTTTTTTTCTCACTACCGTATCTTATTTGCCAAATAATTATCCTCTTTTTATATTCAACAGAATTATAAGCTTTAGTCCACGTCGAAAAAATAAAGCCACTTGTATATATTTAATAAAAAAATTATATAGTTAAGAACATCGTAATTATATATTATCACAGTATTTGCTTTTCGTCAACAGTTGGTGGGAGTCTATTTGCTTACGATGCCATCAAACTGATCTTTCTCCTTCATGGCAGCCGTCGTGGTGGGCCAAGTTATGCCCCTACCCATACTTCTCTACATATCGACAAACTGCACAACAAATTTGTATAATTTTATTTTGTAAGTATGTACTTATACACTTATTAGCTTCGAAATCTTACAAAATATTGTACTTATGTTACATATGTCTGTGTGTTTATTAATTTGTTAAGGTTTCGCAACTTTACCAGTGATTAGATTAAATTTAACATTTATATAAACCCTAAGGTAACTTTAAATAATTTTCTTAACAGAAAAGTCCCGGGGCACGATATAGTAGAGTAGAGTAAGTTTTCTATATAAACACATTTATTACTTCCAAATAGAAGTTAACATTACGCTTTCCTATAATAACCAAATCAAAATGGTATCCGCTTAATGCATTTGTCAAGAAACGCAGAAAATGTATACCAGGTTTATATATAACAAGCGGCGTCCTGCGGTTTCACCCGCATAGTTCCGATTCCCGTGAAAATAAATAATAATGAAGTTTAAGTAATTTGTGTTTTTTTATTCCAAGTCAGATTCCAAATTTTCTAGTGACTGACCTTTTATGCCACGTCATATATATATATAAGAAAGTCGTGATAGTACAATATATATATATATATATATATATATATATATATATATATATATAAGATGTGTAGCATGCAGTAATTTCACTGCCTCTGTCATCCTTCAAACCGAAACATTGTTACTGCTGTTTAACAATAAAAATTTGAGAGAGTGAGATAACATTACAGCAGACGACCACTGTATGATGTCTACCTCGGGTATTGCTTACTTACATAGATACATATATCACGCCTGTGTCCCATCGGAGTAGGCAGAGACTATGGATCTGCACTCGTAACGATCTTGGCGTACCTCTCTTGCTTCCCTTAGTCGCATTAGGCCAGTGGTTCTTAACCGGTGGTCCGCGGACCACTAGTGGTCCCTGAAGGCATTCCAAGTGGTCCGCGAAGACATCTTAATAATATGTGACGTGACGCAATGAATCGAATCAAAACAACGCGAGCCGCGCGCGGCACGAGTCAATCGCTATTTTCCTGACTGCGAGGACAATAATATTCAGAAACTGATCCGGAATCCTTTCTTTGTCAACATTTCCAAAGTCCCTGATGAAATTCAAGAAGAAGTGATTGAAATGCAACACAACACGAATTTAAAAGATACTTTCGAATCAGGAGTAAATCTTGAAAATTAATGGAGCCAAAAAGCAATATATTTTCCAAAACTTCGAGACATTGCTATAGGTTACTTAACTTGATTTTCATCGGCGTATCTATGCGAGCAGGGGTTTTCGACGCTTCTGATGATTAAAAACAAGGATCGAAATCGGTTGGATGCTACTGCCGACATGCGTTTAGCCTGAACCAAGAATTCAGAAGTTAGTAAAGAGTATGCATTCACAAAAATCATATTAAATTAAAATCTGTAACTTTTAGATTTTTTCCAAATAATAAATAAATGACTGCTTATTATAAAATTGTGCTTGTTTTCTTTATCAAACAACCCTTAATTTAGGTAAACCAACTGGGTGGTCCCCGGCATGACAAACTTTTAGTAAAATGGTCCCTCATGACTAAAAGGTTAAGAACCACTGCATTAGGCCTATCAAACACGTTCGTTTATTCCTGGTACTTCTGAATGATAAAATTTAATATAACCGTTTATATTTTCAGTTTTACTCATTTGGGGTATACTGTACACTGAGATCGGGGATGCGGTGAGTATAAACGGGGAACTTCTAAGTATGACATTGTTAGTAATAGCGGCGTACTTAATCGGATGGATATGGCTGAAAGTCACAACACTACCGGCACTTATTGGTATGCTGTTAACCGGAATCGTGTTCAAAAACCTCAATCTGGTCACTATGACGGAGGAGTATAGGAAACTAAACCAGGATCTGAGGTTTGTAAAACATGCTCGGCTTTCGATATATTTCCTTCCTTAGACGATATTTAGATAGATATTTAAATATCTTAAGTAATTTTACATGAACTTTTTCACATGTTTGTATTTTTCGTACCCCCTAATGTGCGTTAATTTACTGTCTAAATATTAATTTCACAAAACATTATTGTCTTCCAATTCCGGTATATTTTCCACTAATACTAAAATTTTCTGCTTCTATCGCTTGGCCTTGGCCCGCGGTAGTTGCCAATGACTGAAAAGATAATAATAATAATAAATGCCCACAACATCTCATTCCTTGACCTGACTTTGTGACAAGTCGTTTAAAGCACTTGTGTTACAGATCACAAAGATACTCAAATACATTTATTTAACACCTAGACACAGAACAAATACAAATATCATCATATAAATATTAGCCCTGGGTAGGGATCGGACCCACGACCTTTGGCGCACAAGATAGGGTCATTTTCATCTGTGCCATCGGACCCGTCATAAAATCATACCTTTAAATATATACCAAACACCCAGCCTCAGATCAAACATAAATATTCACAGCCTTTAGCACACAAGGTAGAAACACTACCGAATGCGACAACAGGCACTTCTTACATCTCTTTCTCGAATTATAGCTATGTCTTTCGTTTTTGCAGAAAAGTGGCTCTAGTAATCATTTTAATGCGTGCCGGTCTAGGACTTGATGCAAAAATCTTGAAGAAGCATTATGCAGGTGTCCTTCAACTAGGGCTACTACCTTGGATTGTGGAGTGCATAGCTATCGCTATCAGTACACATTATCTCCTGAGCTTGCCATGGATATGGGGTATGTTAAATGGTTTCTATCAGTTCATGAACTTTATGATATGATATGTCAGTGTCGATTTGGTTTTTTCTCTCAGGGTTTTATTACTTTCTAGAAAACATTACTGTAAACATGTTTTATTTTTATTTTAACAAATATATTGCTTTTTGCAGGATTCTTATTAGGTTCCATGATAGCGTCAGTATCGCCAGCAGTAGTTGTTCCTTGCTTATTTAGACTGCGGGACGTAGGGTATGGAGTTTCCAAGGGTATACCCACCCTTGTTCTAGCAGCGACAGCTATAGACGATTCGATCAGCGTTGCTATATTCGCTATCATTCTGAATGCTATGTTCTCTACTGGATCTGCCACCTTCAATATTATTAAGGTTTGAGATGTCTTGATTTAATACCAAACGACGGCACCGACTTGTTTCATAGACTTCCGCATGTTTGTCATCTAACATCGTCTACTACTTATTATATAAAGCTGCAAAATACTTTGCACCGTTAGAATTACTTATTTATTTAAAGTTAAGTCTTAAAGTCTTAGTCAAAGTATTTTTATTATAGTTATATTAACAATTTCAGGGTCCATTATCAATAATCGCCGGAATCTTGCTAGGATCTTTGTGGGGAGCGATGTCTTCTTTTATACCTGAGAAGGGAGATACATATGTTGTCCCTTTGAGATTTTTAGTCCTCTTTCTAGGTGGATTATTTTCATTGTTCATCTCCAGTTTAATTGGATGGAGTGGAGCAGGTACTTACTATTCCTCTACTTGTTCACATTAATAAAACCTAAGTCTTGTAGGTACTTTTTGGGTAAAAGAGTTACAATCATTCATACATACTCACAAAAATTTTCAGGACCTTTAGCAATAGTTTCATCAGGCTTCGTTGCTGCTTTCTTTTGGGAGAAACAAGGTTGGCCAATAAATAAACATCCTGTAAGCAATTTATTCCGAATCTTGTGGATTTTCTTTGAGCCCATTCTGTTTGCTTTCACTGGTGCACAAATAACTGTAAGTAAATTTGGTTTACAAACGAAAATTTGTTTAGGATGATAAGGCGCATTCCATTGCCCCTTTGCTTTTTTATGACTTAAGCATGATTAGGTACAAATGTTATTGTTAGGTATATATGTACTCATAAAATATCAAGTTTATGTTTATAGCATTAAACACTGTTTCGCTTGTTAGTGATTGTTTCGTTGCTCTAATCATTTTTTTAATAAAAGAATAATTTAATAAATATTGATTCGAAGAAACATAAGATAAACGAAAAATAGCGAGCCTAAAAATATGAATTTATTCACCTTTATATCCATTGACTTTATATTTTAAGTATCTAATTTTCTTTGTTGCTAAATGTCCTTGTGATACTCTATAAATAGCTTCTGGAACTCACATGTCGGTTGATGAAAATGCTCTAGTTTTGTCACTATTTATTAAATCAATTTTATATTGCTTACAGATAAGCGCCTTAGACCCACAAGTGATAAAAATGGGGGCAGTATGTCTAATATCATGTCTTATATTACGAGCCATTGCCACATTTTTTGTTAGCTTTGGATGTGGACTGAATAATAAAGAGAAACTATTCATCGGGCTTACATGGATGGCAAAAGCTACAGTCCAAGTAAGTAATGATTGTCTAATTGTAACAAAATGAGAGTCCAAAAACCTACGATGTTGTAGTTCCTTTTACTAATTCAATCATTACATTCTTGTGGACTTCCTTTTATTTTTCTATGGGGTTCCAGCTGAGTAGAATAGTAACTCCCTTTGTACAAGGTATCGTAAGAACTCTAAATATATTTACCACAACTTCTCATACTTCGACTTGATTCCGTGATAAGTCGCTTAAAGCCTTGTGTTACGGACATTAGATAACAGAGGAATCACAAATATACTCATAATCACTTAAATACATATACTTAACACCCAGACACAGAATAAACATAAATATCATAATATAAATATTTGTCCTGGGTGGGGATCAAATCCACGACCTTTGGCGCATAAGACATGATCCCTGCCATCTGCGCCATCGGGCCCGTTAAAAAGGCAACTAAGGAAACTAACAGAAGGCGGTATACCTATCCGAAACATAGTAGCTTAAATGCATTGGGCGGGAATGGGCGGCATTTCCGTCGTGAAGCATTCTCTTTTTTTATTAGCACACCTTAAAACCATGTAGGTCATTAATTCCTAAGAATAAGTAATATTTTTTCCTACTCAGGCTGCTCTAGGCCCAGCCGCTCTCGACTTGGTCAACAGTGGAGCTACAGGTGGCTACCCTCCTGAACAAGCAGAATATTGCGCAAAGGCAGTGTTAGCCATTAGCGTGCTCAGTGTTGTGATATCGGCACCATTAGGCGCGCTCCTAATAGCTATTACTGGCCCTAGGCTGCTAAGCAAAGAAGATGGTAAGCTATATTATCCACGTCAACTTCCACAAAACACCTAATCAACTTCCCATGACTAACTTTTCATGTAGGACAACCAGCAACCCGAGTCCTAGTCTGCTTTGCACAGGCGACTCACGCTCGTTTTTTTAAAGGTGTTGTTAATTAACCTCGAAGCCTTTAAAGGTTGTGTTGTTTGTTTGTATCTGTAGAAATGAATTACCTTAAAAATATTTCTTAATTTACTAGTTGTTACATTTCAGCAACTGACAAGCAGTTGGAACACGGAAACATTGTGGATTCATTGAAAAATACGACAACTCAACTTTAACAAGTTGCCCTCTTATCTTAGCTTTAACAAAATTGAGATTTTCATTCTAAGATAAAATTTCAAAAGATATTATATCAAGAATAGCGGAAAAAACTCGTACACACCAAAAAATGTCTACGTAGTTGCTTAAGTTGTACTTAATTTAAAAACATAATTTATGGAAATAGCTGTATGTACCTACATAACAGTTGAAGACAATTACGTTTCAAATAAAGATCTGATTTATGTAATGCTTTTAATCAATAAAGTGAAGTACATAACTCGTAACATTTTGTATTATTCCTATAGAAAAGAAAACTTAATGACTATTAGAGGACCAATCAAAATGTGCCAATGGGTAACTTGGGATAAGTTAACAAAAAAAATGTATGGCTGCACTCGTGCGGTCTATTATCGCTCGTGGGGAAGGAACTAAACGCGCAAATGCAATGTATGTACTTCTTTAAGAATAGGATGCCTGAAGTGCTAGTGAGGAGGCGAATGAGGGAAGCATTTATTCAAATTATGCTATCGGGCGGAACACTGAATGTTTATAGAGTTCTGTAATGTATTAATGAATATAGGAGTTAGAGTAGGATACTATCACATGGACACACGCGCGAACATAGATATCCTAAGATTTTGTGCTCTTAAAACTTTTTCTATTTCTTAAGATATTATAGAATTATTATCTACATCTAGATTTTTGTGTAAAAATAATAAAACCATGATGTGTAGAGCAGAAGTTGCCGTGGCCATGGTGATAATTACACCCATGGACCATTTGTTCTAAGTATTATAATTTATGAACTCACGAAAATAAGCCCGTTGGTTGGAAAACCAGACATCAATCTGGCAACACTGTGTAATGTTTTGATTTGACATTCAAAGTTTTAATAAGTATTTTGTTTAACTTTGATTCTCGAAGAAATTTTTATTAGTTTTAATATCACAAAACATAATGTCAGTCATAGTGATAGCTATTGCTAGTGAAAGCGGCGTGCCTATATTTTCTCGGAAACGTGGGAGCAATGAAAATGTAAGTAACAACATTATTTTTAATTGAATAAATACAATCAGTTGTTTTATCCCTCTGTAACTTTGTTTACATTCAAAATAGTATTACTTGTTATACACAATGAAAGTAAACAGTATGAGCTCACTATTTTATACATATTTCTGTTCTAGATCCAGTTTTCAACCATAGCTTCACTGCATGGTATAAATATGTTTAGCAAATGCCATAATTTATCAATGAATAGCACACAGGTAGATAACGGTACCGTGCTATGGCGGGAATATTGTAAAAGGTGGCCAATTAAAAATATAATATTTGAATTAATAAATTAATTTGATGTTTGTTTTTAATATTCTATATTTTTCAGCGTTACTTTAATTGGTATTGCCACTGGAGGATTGGAATGTGATCTTGAATGCTTATTGACTTGTGTTCATGATGTTATGATTTTTTGTGTAGGGAAAAAGGAATTAGAAAACTTAAAAAACATAGATCAGATTAAAAGAGATCTTAGACAATGCTACCCAATATTAGACTACCAGCTTGAGTCTTTGGATCCAAATGCTGTGTCCAGCCCCTTCCCAACACTGGCATTGGATCTTATACAGAGCATTATCTGCCCACAAGCACAGCTGCTACAGGTAACTATATATATAACTAATAACTATATATCTTACCTTAATTATAATATTAAGATTAATTGTTTCTTGAAACTAAAACTTTAATATAAAATTTTATTATGACTAATATTTTATAAAATTAACAGTTGTCTGTGAATTTTCTCCATTTGGTTGATATACTTTTGACTTTTGATCACTATGATCAAAAGTTATTAAAATATCATAATAATAATAAACGGAAACTTTTATTTAAAACATTAAGATTGCATACTTATTATATTTATTTTCAATCAAAGAAAATTATTGGTGACTAAAAGTTTAAATATATTTTTATTTTAGCAAGCCTTAGATAATTATGCTGAAAGTGTAACAGGACGCTGGGCTTGTTTGAGTATCCATGGTAATTTGGTGGCTACAAGTTCAGATTTCCAAGAGCTGGACCCGAGAGAAGCTCGACTTTTACTCCTCTTAGCAGCTGCACAGGATGGTGCTCCACTTAGAGATACTCCTGTTTATTTACCTTACATGAGTCCCAATGTAAGTTCTGTTTAATATACTCAATTTATTATTAATCAGAGCATGAAATCTTTGCTGGCATTTTGCACACCTAGTTGAATAAAATATTTTCTAGTTATAATTAGCTATGCACAAAGATAATCCAAATTATTTATCTCAGTAGTACTTATAAAATAAGTTGTTATATGACTAACATGTTTACTAGATATGTTTGTAATTGCTAGCCTGACATTTTCTTTTTCTAAAATGGTTTTTATAATAGTCAATTTAGAACAGATTTAAATTTTCCATTCCATTTTTATAGGTATCTATAACAAAGATACAACAACTATTTATAATAACCAAATAATAACATTACATTTTACAAAGTAGTCCAAATGAAATATATATATTGATACTGAATTACAGTTATCTTGTACAGTCTTTGAAGTATGCTGCATACAGACAGACATACCAAAATAATAAGCACTTATTATTGACTATGGAACCCTAAAAATATGGTATTGATTTAAATTGCAGGTAGCATTCAGAGCTGTAACATGTAAGTTATTAGCAGATGTATATATACTAGTTGTATGTGGTGCCACTCCAGCTTTGTCACAAATAGATGAAATTGTACTACAGTGCTGGGAAGGCTATGCTCAAACAATAAAGGAAGCCAAACTCATACATCCTAGAAACTTCCCTATGAGTATTTCATTTGAACAAAGCATATTAGGGTAAGAAATTAAACTCAGATATCTATTCTATTTACTAAGAGGTGAATAATATTTTAAATCTTGTGAACCGATTTAAAAAAATATAAATTTTCCTTGTTTATATATCTTTGAATGTGTAATATTTGTAAAATACATCATAGGCATGTTTCAATTCAGAAAAAATGTATGCTCAGAAATTACGTATGTTCCCACGCCATTTGTGCCTATGAGCCACAATACGGATGACACATGTATTATTTTAATAACTTTATAACCTTTATTGACGATAAAGATTTGACTTTAATGTTTTTTTTTGTGCATTTTAGGATTTTAGCAGTAAATATATGTAAACGAAGATGCGTGTTTTCGAGGCATCTTAATGTGTCAAACCAAAAAGGCCGTAGTATGTCTGGGGCTCACCGGATTGATATATTAAGGACATTTTACGTCACAAACGCTAGAGATTTAGCACCAGAGCTAAGAAATCAGAATGACAACAGCAAAGGTACTTTTAAAGTTTTTATGGGAACTTTCATATTGAATTTATTGCGGAAATTTCCAGCACTTGCTTGATTCTGAATATACTAAATATTATATTCGTATCGTTTTAAGGCCTGCGTCGACAAGAAACTTTATTCAACATTCAACACAAGATTTAAAACCTTGAATGTTTAAACATGTTTACCTACGTAAAGCAATCTTCAAAAAACAAATAAGGCGTTTTAAAAGAATATTGACTTAAACCCTATTTTCAAACCCATTATCGATCTAGTCCGTAGGCAATGTAGTATGAGATGTTATGAATTATTTATTTAATAACTTTTACAATATTTGCCTATATGTCGTATGTTGTATTTTTCGGCTGAATATAAGTCAGTATAACGATTTTTCTTTTTTCACTACAGATGATTATGCTGATAGCATAAGTGAGACATACTGGTGCTCCGAATACCACAAGTGTCACGCTCAGAGATCTGGCAACTTACTATGTTGTATTCTTTATTCTTCCACAGTCCCAACACATACAATGAGGTAATTCATAATATCTATCTTAATAAATTGTTCTCATTAATGAGGACCAGTCAGTATTATACAAGTTAATTTTAGAGGTAATCATATTAATAATAAAGTTTATTATTATCACGTCTTATGTCGTTTAGGTAATAATTACTAGCACAGTAGTCCTTGCAGGAACTTTGGTAAACTTATTTTTTACTAAAAGCAAAATTATTAAAAAAATATTTAAAATATTTGGGCCTAATGTCAAATTCATCACAGACATGTTACGCGTAAATGTTATCTTCCGACATGAATTTAAAGTCACTAGAGCACTAAAGATACAAATTAAATAAACAAACCATTTTCAAAATCGTAATTTAAAATGACATTCTGATGTTGCAGACGATGTAAATAGGAAACGCGTAAATGTCTCAAATTTTATTTTGATCATATTTTAAAAAGTACATGTTTATTTATTTCAACTCTCCATATATTTACTATTTCAGGATGATGACCTCACAAATACTACAGGATTTGACTTCTAGTAAAGATGTTTATTGGTAATTATTTGTGATATATATGAACTCTAATATTCATAAATCTATGAAAATAAAACACAAATCAATGCTTCATTGTATTTAATACTCGATTTACGTGTGTTTGTCTTGATATCAGTAAGTCACTATAAAGGCATTCTCATTGTTGTAACCTACAATATTTGTACAGTGATTATTTCAGATCAATTTAAATAATGCTATAATAATACATCATAAATAGGGAAGTCCAGAAAATTTACCCAAATGTTCTAAACAGATTAAATATTCACCTCTATAATTGTAAACATGTTAAAGGCCGCCTGTGAAATCGGAATAGGTTAAACTAAAGAATTTCAATTAACTCAAGACATTATTACCACGCGTCGCTAATATGCCAATATACACAACTGGCAACGAAAAGAGATTGTTGTAATGAATTTTGCTTTTACATAACGTAAAATATCTTGAGTATTATATATATAACATATACCGGCGAGAATTGTTTACAAAAATATGAATGATAAAACGCCTATGTACACATAAACTGTCATCTCGAATTACGAATACATTTGTTGTAAATAATTTGTCTACAGAGTAGTTACTTAGGAGTAATATCTATCTAAATGTAGACAGGACAATTTATATTTTGAAAGAAAATCGGTTGTACAGCCTTCATACAAGATCACACTGCCCCAAAAGAAAGATTATGTTAATAAGTTCAAGTACAATTGATGCTCTCATTTGTCATAGAAAGTTCTCAAAATTATTTATACAGAGAAAACTTTGCTGGTGAGCCAGAACACACAACTCCTGAAGTGCAAAAAGAACATTATTAGCAAATAGTATTTATTATCATTTAAATACCTTGGGCAACAGCGAATTAGGTACATAATACTATATTTATAAAAAATATATTTGTTTACAGCTTTAAATGTTATCTGGTAATCTTTTACCCTTGTTTTATCTTTATTCTTGGGAGCCGAAATCTTTTTCTATTGTAGTATAAAAACTAAATAATCTTGTTTAGTTTAGGTAACCAGGTATCAGGGAATATATGATATATAAACAATATATTTACTAAAAACATTTGTAAGTTATTGAGTGCACACACAGTTTACTATACTAAGCACCATTCGGAATACCAGTTACAAAAAAATTGGCCATGATTGTAATAATACTATCAGTGTTGATTGAATATAATTAGGAATAAATAGTCTCCTTTTATGGCTATATGTCATGAAAGAGAAATTGCTGAGTTGTCAGTATAATCATTTTATACAAATTTAGAAAATGCTTCATATCTTTAAGCTGGACAAGATGGGAAGACAAAGATAGATGACTTATATCAGCCTTAGATGCTACAATGTAACAAATGGTTAACAGAAATACACACACCGGGACATTTAGGCGTACACATAAAAAAGGTTGATTTTTTTCTATATCTTCGAATATCTTGACACGTTGTTATTATTGATGTATCACTGCCCTCTCTAGAAATCGACTTGAGCACAAATTTCTCATTTACAAGCGTGATTTGCCAGCAACTTCTGCAGCAAGGGCCATAACCATGATCGAAGAAGGGCATACCTACCGCTCAGTAAGTCGAGCTTTGGGTGTATCGACTTCGGTGGTTCATCGCCACAGGGAGACAGGATCTTACGTGCGCAGGCGAGGACAAGGCAAAAAACCGGGCTACAAGCGCCGTTGATGACCGTTTCATCACCTTACAAACTGAGAAATCGTCGACAGACCGCGGTTCAGACCCGAAATCAACTGGTTGAGGTCCGCAACGTTAATGTTAGTAAGTAAACAGTTAGGAGGCGTCTTAATGAAGTAAGAAGGCTTAAGATCTTATGTGCAAGCAAAAGCACCTAAATTCGAGGCAGCTCATCGTGTGGCAAGGTTAGCGTTCGCCCGTGCGCACCGAGATTGGACAAATGAGTGGAGTCGCGTATTATTCACAGATTAGAGCCGTTTCTGTGTTAATTTCGTGGATGGACGGGAGAGGATGTGGATATATCGTGGAGAACGATATAATCAAACAAACTTTACGGAAACAGTGGCATTTGGTGGAGGATCAGTAATGGTATGGGGTGGCATATGTTTAGGAGCTGAACCATATAGAACATCCCTGGGATATTCTGGGAGGAAGAGTTCGACAGCGAAATCCAGCTCCCAGGAATGTTGAAGAACTCAAACAGGCATTAGTGGAAGAGTGGAACAATTTGCCTCAACCAATGATCGATGGCCTTATTCTGAGTATGGAAAATCGTATCCAAGCTCTCCTAAGAGCCCGTGGAGGCAACACACGCTATTAATTTTATGACTTTTGTTATTTTTGTAAAAAAATTAACGTTTATTTCCTTTGAAACCGGGTAATTAGTAGCTTTTTTTGATTTAATTTAGTTATTTTAAGGCAATGTGATGTGTTCCTGAAGACCAAAAAAATATTTTTAACAAATTAATTGAAAAAGTCAATTTTTTTTTGTGTTCCCCTAAATGTGCCGGTGTGTGTATTTGAGCAACTGAGTCTTTAAAATTATTTGAAGTAATTGCTTTAGAATATTTTTATCTTTAGCATTTTTTAAGTAGTAGACTAGCTCTGATAAGGATAAAATAAACCCTATTCTAAAGCAATACAAGTCATTTTGATACATATATTAATTTCATCTAGATACGGAAATATTTAATAATTTTATAACACTTAAAAAATGCTGGCACCATTTGAGTCTAAAAACAAAACCTTAAAAGAATATTGCTTGTTTGCTGATGATCTTCGGTACAACGTGTTATCTTCAAAGCCTGCCAGCTTTAAAGCATACCAGTTTATCTGGTATCTACACAAACTGTTCTATAAAACAACACTCCGATATTGACCTGGTAACATTCACTGTCACACTTGCACTGGTAGACCGTAGCGTGCATGTCCGTCATAGGTGAGGTAGCACTTGAAGCTTCACCCTATTAGAACGGGGTTAACCGTCCCTCCCTGGCGCCACGCCCCTTCTAGCGGGGCAATAGTTCTTCCTCAAAGCACTTCAAAATACTTTCCAAAGCGACTCCAATAACATTAGCGAAGGGATCAATTCGGACCTCTCATAAAGAGGCCACTTCACCGTCGGCACTATCACCTGCCGACGCGTGCGAACGTTTTACGAACCCTTCGAATTAAATACTACTTATAGCTACTCAGTAATCTACATTGAGGTTGTTTAATTTTACACTTCAGCTGCTGTATGAGGTCGAATATCTTGAGTGAGGGCCCCACTTTCATTTCTAAGAGTTCAATAATTTCGTCTTTGGACAATTGGAGCATCATAGGGCCGGTGATGTGAGTGAAATTGACGCAGTAGGGTTGGCAGTCGTTGACCGTGAGGAATTTGGCAACGTCTGCGGTGGTCCAGTTTTCCGGTTCGACAGTGTTAAGAACGTCCAAAGGCACCGAAGTGTTGACTAGTCTAGGTATCACTTTGTCGTCTACACTCTCAGGGGGAGCCTCTGGCGAAGGTTCTGCGACGATTTGGTTTGAGTCTTCAGAGATGTTGGTGGGATTCGCCTGAAAAAAAAGTTAAAAAAAGTTTTGTTAAGTAAGAACTGCATAACTGTTAAGTATATTCCGAAAGTTGCAGTGTCATTTCTCGCATTATTTATATTCATAACAGACTACTTAGACGGTACTGTAAGCCATTGAATTTGACTTTCTAGGTATCTTCTCAAATAAATTAATTGAATTTTTACCAAACAGTGAAGTAAGTTATATATACTTTACTAAGTGTTAAATAGCTTATGCAAAATTACGGAGAGTACAAAAATGAAAAAACGATTATAAAAAAACAGTTATCAAAGCCATTATGATTACCCAAGAAACGTTAATATTATCAAAAACGCGAAGGACAAATTATGAAAAAATACTTTTAAAAATTTTCACGCAGCTTGCAGCTTATTACAATAATTAGTATAATCGGTCCAGTCGTTTCTAATAGCAAAATACTTATAATAATAAAAAAACTAAAAAAAACCCCGTTATAACGCCGTTTTTACAGAGTATTTTTATCATGAGTACGGAACCGTAAAATGTGAAAGCAAATATTAGAAAATATACGTATTCTAATCGTACCATAAACTCTTGAGTTTCTTCAACTAGCCTATCTTCCACAGGTTCATCGATTTGATTCTGGTTGTCGATCTTGGTTTCCATTTCAACGTCCATTTTGCTAGCGTTATCGGTATCCGTACGAGTTTCGGTGTCTGCGGATATCTCAGATACACTTGTGGGTGGGGATAAGCTTTTTGTATCACCGACATCTGAGTTTTGCGAGCTCTCTTCTGTTGTCGCAGGCGTCTGAGTCGCAGGCTTTGAAGCTTTAATTGAAAGAAGAGAAATGTTAAACTGCGTCGTGTTACTTTCGTAGGGAACTACAAACACGAAACTATAAGATGTGCAGAATGTAAATCTATCCGTTCCGGCAACCGAATCTGATACATAAGTTTCGGATGAGGTAGACTCGGCCCAAAGATACACAGTTTTTTTTTATTTTTGCATCGTAATTAATATTTATACTTGCGTTTGTTTTATATCTGGGCGTTGAATAATATTTAAGTATTATATTTGTGATTCCCTTGTCCGATGTCCGTAACACAAGTGCTCTAAGCGACTTATCTCGGAATCAGGTGATGTTATGTGAATTTATTTAACCTACGTCCTACGTCAAATCATTACCTATTGGTATTTTACTTTTACATCATTGTATCAGCCGTAGGACGACCACTGTTTTAATTTGACTGTTTGTCCACCTTCAGGGTGAACGCCCTATGCTGCCAATACATTGCTTTCTTCATTCAAAAACTTTACAATTTAATTTATAATCTCTATTATATTCTGTCTTACTTCTACGGAACTCCTCATTTGTGATTCGATCACATAAAGGGATATCACACTCTATTATCCTCCTCAAAGCTTGTTTCGATATCTTGATTCGTTCTAAGATAAAGAACATGTAACATAAATCATTACTAGAAGTATTTTAATGCCCTAAAAAACTTATATCAGTAACCATATCCAGATCCGAATTGTATATCATAACAAAGTTGGCATAAAATGAATGACAAACTGGGAAAGTGAGACAAAACCACAATGTCTTATGAGTGTGATAGTTTGTGCATTTCTTTGGGCGATCATTTTATTTTATTTTTTATTAAACCAATACGACAAATAAGCATACAGTCCGCCGTGATAGTAAGCGTTTCACTACAAAAGGATTTCACTAGCGCGATGCCAATTTTGTGACTCGAAGATATTATGTCACATTGCCCAGTAATTTCAACACAGCAATGCAAGCACTACTATTTGGTGGAATAAATAGGTAAGAGTGAGGTACCAATACAGACGATCTTTGTATGAAGTAGATCTTATTTATACAAAGGATTTACATAAGTAAATTAGCATATGACCTCAGAACAAACTTTGTGTTAGCTTGAAGCAGTTTCCCGATCCCATATGGGTCATCAGTTTCGATATATCACATCGTTAACTGGTGAACGTCGCAAATATGCTAAGAAAGACTTTCCACGAATTCAAGTGGTCAGACTCAGACAAAGCGTTTGCCCGTTTGTGTACCAGGGTGTTAAAAAAAAAAGAAAATTTGCGCAAACGCGTTGCAAATTTTGTATGGCGTTGAGTGGGTTAGTACTAGCGCCATCTTTGGGTGTTTCATCGGGGCTATATCCATAAAAGTGAGGTACCTTGCCGGCGCTTGCGGCGCGGCTGCTTGGGGGGCGGCTTACGCACGTGGCGCGGGGGCGGCTGCAACGGACCCTCGAGCCGGTGGCCCACCGCGCGGCACCAGCCCACCGGGTACATGTCGGTGCTGTGCGCCCACAGCCACTGGTCGTACTCCGCGCCCCAACCATCAAAGTGCACCTGACCAGTACGCACTTTCTTATATAGTAGAGGAATAAGCATATAGCAAATTTATTATCCAAAAAAATATTTCCAGTGGTCAGGAAAATCCTGACTAAACTATTGTTAACTATATTTCAATAAGCATTTCGAATTCTTATTGCACCTAGTTTTCCCGACGGAACTACTGGGTTGGTATGTATTTTTAACTGCTATAAATATATACTAGTTATTTCAAACTATATGTTTAATAAGTAATTCTTAATCATACATAACGGGCGCTATTTAATTGTACGCAAGAGGAGACTTATGAAAAATAAATAAGTAGTAGTAATAAAAATAGTACATAATTCATGAATCTTTTTTAAATAATAATAAATTCTTTTAGATTCAATATTCATGCTAGTAAGAATATACTAAGCAAAATACTTTCACCTATCAAACGGATGAGGGAAGGTGGTTTTTAGTTCGAATTTTGGACTAACAGGTTTGTGTTTCACGTACGATGTACCTATTAATTTATTACTGACATTGACTGACTGAAATTGACAGTTGTACGATGTCCTATCATTGCAACAGCAATGCGAGAGCGCAATGTGCGATAAAAAAAAAGTTGACGAGTTTGAGACAGCAGTTTAGTCGTTATAAAATTGAACTTATTGTATAGTTATATAAATAAGATTCATAAGTATGTATCACATTATATTCATGATCATCATCACAGCAGTTGTAGAACATCCACTGCTGAACATAACCTGTAAATTGAAAGGGGGAATTGTACTCATCCACGCCCTGTGCTAAAATCGTGACTTGAATGCAGCTACGATTCTTGCACATAATTGTTGCACTGGGCAGGTTGGCGATCATAGAGCGTAGATTCGCGACGGGAATGCTAAATTCGCGACGGGAATGCTAATTTATTCTCTTCTTCTGCCATACCCAACATTCACTACCATATGTCAGTGTTGGAACAACACACCTCTATGAACCGCCAGTCGTGCCCTTTTTGACACATTTTGGCTGCCCGTAAAAGTATGTAAGACTCTATTGACACTATTTCCAACTTTTACTCTCCGTTCAATATCCTCTTCATACTTCCCATCTCTCGTAAAAACACTTCTCAGATACACAAACTCTTTTGCTTATTGAACTTTCATGTCATCGATCACAATTTCACAATTTATCATACTTTTCTTCTTTTCAATCACCATCACTTTCGTCTTACTTACATTTACTTTCATACCTTTCCTTTTAAAGGAATCTTGCAAAATCGTTGCCATCTCTTGCAACTCTTCAGCTGACGATGCTAACACTACTTGATCATCAGGGTAAATAAGACATTTGATGAGTAACCCATTCATGTTTAATCCACATTTGCTGGCTTTCAAAATAGACCGACAGTTGTCTATAAATAAGCTGAATTACCAAAGCGATGCTACACATCTCTATCTGACGAACTCACTGGATGTCAAACCATTCAGTTTAGGCACGTTTATTCAAACGCAAGCAGCACAATCCTTGTAAAAATATTGGAATGTCTGAATCAGACGGTCATTCACCCCATATACAATCATAATCTTCTACAATTCTTTTCGCACAACCCTATCATAAACCTTTTCCAAGACAATAAAAGCGCAATAGACCTTTTGACCTTAGCTACGTTACCTTACCTACGCTATTACTGGTGGATTACCAACATGTCTTCGGTTCCGGTAACTCGCCTGTTTGGTACAGAGCGATACTATACGATAAACTTGAATATCCAACGCCCTCGGAGTGATGTTCGAGGCCATTCAATATTGAGCGACCCCACGCGTGCCCCGTGGGGGACGCCGCCCGCGCTTGGTTAGCGGGATCAATAGCGATAATTTTTTCCGGAGGAACCTATCGCTAGTTTACTCAAACGTCATCGGGAGAGAGGGCGAGGTTGCTTTTTTATGAGCGACCCAGCAAGGCTTTCGGGACCAGAGCGGATCGGCGGTGATCACATAAATATGCCTTCAAGATCAAACCACAGCTCGTGTGAGGTCTCATTGGAGATATTTAAATCGCTTTTGAAAGAGGACTGATTCAGCCCAACCGCACTATTATGGCCAGGATTCGTCCGAGGGCCAGGGCTTGCCCGCGTTCCCAAGCAAACGCGGTGTACTGCTCCAGAACCAGAAAGAATGCATGTGTATCGTGGATTTCAAATGACGTTATGTGGCGGGAGCGATACATTTTTGTCTTCTGTTTTTCTATATACACGGAAACGCGTAGAAATGTAAGCACGATGCATGCCCGATATGACGTATGGCGCCATCTATTTGTTGCTCGGAGTTATATACTATCTAATATGTACACCTTGGGGTACCGGCAGAGTAGAATGCACCTCCTCTGTACCAGGTGTCGTATAAGGCAACTGACAGATATATATCCATCCGAGACAATATAGCTCAAATGCACGAGGCAGGGATGGGCAGCAGCATTCCCGTCGCGAAAACTACGCTCTGCGATTGCTAACACGCTTGCTCTGCGCGGCAACCATGGGTGAATCCCCTTTTTGGCGAGGCATATGTCCGGCAGTCCAACGGCTGATATGATGAGTACGAATAACAATATGCCACCTCACCTTGAGTAGATCAGCTACCACCCGCGCGATGGTGGCGACGCACACCAGCCGCGGGTCCATAAGGTCAGCGCACTCGAGCCGCATGCCAGCTACGAACCCATGCGAGACCACGTGGCCGCGCGTCGCGAACACCGACCGGGGCGCCGCACTACTGCCCATCTCACCCAGGTACTGTTCCCAGTTGAATTCCTCCGCGGTATATCTGATGGAATACAGCGAATCAGAGCATATCTTATTTATGTACTACCTGAGGATCTCTTGTTAGTCTGGGAAGATATCTATCTAGTCAATTACATAGAGAATAATAAAAAGATCTATCGCACGGGAATATGATTTCGGGATAAAAAGTAGCCTATGTGTTATATATGTCCAGAATACCAAATATGTATGTGCCAAATTTCATTCAAATTTGTTGAGCCGTTCCGGTGTAAGTGTTAGAAACATACATCTATACTCGCGAACTTTCGCGTTTAATATATTAGTTTTATTATACGAGTTTGGTGGTAGAGGGTTATTAGTTAATGTTTTAAGGACTCACATATCATATTTTTTAATTAATTTTTTTTCTATATCTTAGACCAGATCGGCAAGCTAGCATACAGTCGGCATGATAGAAAGCGTCACTGCAGCCTATAGACGCTCGTCATATCACATGGATATCACGAACGCGTAGCCAACCTTGTGACCTGAAGATATTATGTTACATTGCCCACTAATTTCACTGCCTTTCTCACCCTTCCAACCGGAACACAGCAATGTAAACACTGCTATTTGGCGGCAGAAATAGAGAGTGAAGTACCAATTCAGACTACTTTTGTATAAGATCAACCTCATATAGTAGTTCTCTACCCGACTCTGAACTAAGTCGCCTAAAGCACTTGTGTTACGGACGTCAGACAACAGAGGAAACACAAATATAATACGTAAATACATATTTTTATCACACAAAAAACTTAAATATCATCATACATAAATGTGTATCCTGGGTATAGAACCCACAACCCTTGGCGCATATAATAGGCTCGTCCTAGCCTTACAATGCGACAGGATTTCAAAATTTTCATTTCAGAATTACATTACGTTAATAATAACAATATTAACTTACCCTGATGGCGGCACGAGAGGAATATTATTTGCCAACGCAAAACCAACTGGAAAAATGCACGGAGACCTCTGGTGGTAGCAGAACCAATCAGCACCAGACGCGTCGGCTGGGTAACAATCAATCCTGATCATCATATAGCCTTCGTTCAGTATCTGCATGACCGTTGCCGCGCATACTGCTGATAAATTGAGGGGATCTATTGCTTCTATCTTCATGCCTTCAGAAAACAACGGCGGTTCGTTTGTAGGGTATTTATGGAACATGTCGGCATTCGTGTCGTGTGTAATAAATCGTCCCGCAGCCACTCTGTGGCAGTAGGTTTGAGGCGCGTCCAAAGGATGACCTACGCGGAACGCCCAGCCCACGGGGTGGATCAGGGGCGAATCATCGTGGCACCAAAAGCCATTGTCTTCCGGAGAACTATCGTAATATTTGACATGCAACCTTTTGCCTACTATCTCGCATACGCTTGCAACCTGGAAAAACAAATGACACATTATCAACAGCTCGACGCATTTGGTAGTGTTCCTATTTTTTGCGCCAAGGGTCGTAGGTTCGTTATTTTATTTCATCGTCATCATAAGATTTCCACCGCTGGACATAGGCCTTCGCAAGTAATTTCCAATAAGACCGGTTGTATGCGGCCTGTGTCCAGCGCGATCCTACGGTTTAAGTCAAATCGTCTATCCATCTTGGGTGGACGCCCTATTATTTATTTAATTTCCTTTCGAAAAACCAACGGAAACTAAGCACAGAATAAGGCATTTCCTGATTAAACCACAAATAAGCGATGGAAATCAAGTTACATGTAAGAAAAAGAATAATGATAATACATACTTCATATTTTAAAAAATCAATCTCGTTATATCTTGGTAATTATATTATTGATAATTTATTTTAGTCTGTGTAGGGATGTTAAATATCATCATCATCATAACAGCCGAAATACGTCCACCGTTGGACATACGCCGCCCCGGAAAGGGGGATTACGCCCATAATTGCCGTATTGGGCAAACGGTGGCAATCGCTGAGCGTAGCGACGGGAATAAAATTAATAATATTTTTATTCGAAATCAATATTACAATTTGTTACAGATAGAAATGTTCAACTGAAAAGAGGTATACGTTGAATGCTGCCGCCCATTCTTCCGCATTCCGCTTCGGATGGGTATACTGCCAGCTGTAGGCTAAGGTACCTCAGTCGCCTCTTACGACACCTTGTACAGAGAAAGGTACTTGCTAGTTTACTCCACCGGTACCCTACGGCTTGTTATCCCAAAAAAATCTATGTTGCTCCATGACAACTAAACTGTGCAAAAAGGCATATTGCGATTCCATTGAGAAAGACATTTATTCCACAGCAACATGTTCTCGATCGAAAAATTCGGGCCTGTCTATCAGAAACATAAACTGTCTATCAGAGGCTTACATAGACGGAGTTCATAAAAGTATCCGCTAGTATAACAAATGACTCAGATATTTTAAAATGGTGTCTTTAGAAAATAGAAGAATTTTGTTACAATTCTGGCCTGTTTAAGACATCAAGCATTGATTGCCCTCTTTTTAAAAAAAATTAGAATACGAGTTTCAGTTAGAATTCCTCGCTCTTCTATCAGTTCACTTTGCGATTTCTTGCGTAGATAAGTTTAGGTGCTTTAGGTGCTCCCCTATTGCAAGGCTATGTAAATTGCTCAGCGATTTCAATAATTTGGTCGAAGTACACGTTGACTCATTTGCCAGGCTTAAATTGAACTTGACTCCATAGTTTGCTCAATTAAGCATAATTTTGTTTAATTTATTTTTCACCAATGTTTTTTAAAGGCCTTATGGGTCAGTTATTTTTTATTATAATGTTATGATGTCAGCAAACAAGCATACGGTCCACTTGAAATTAAACGTGACCGCAGCCTACACATACTCGTGTCATCACAGAGATATCACTATTTTACTTTGTATTATACTACGTAGTGTTATTAATTAAATTCACACGACATCTCACACATTGACCTGACTACGAGAAAAGTAGCTTAAAGTAGCGTAACATAAGTGATGTTACGGATATCAGATAACACAGAAATTACAAAAACACTTAAATACAAAAAATTTTTGCACTAAGACGGAAATCGAACCCACGACCATTGGCACCTAAGATAGATTCACTAGCCTCTGCGCCATCGGGCCCAATTAATAACAATAGAAAGGTAGAACGACAGTGTAACGTAGGGGAGCCCAAGCGGGGATTTTTGAAGTTACTCGAGGGTGTCAGAAAATTATGTAGAGAGAATCCTTGCATTATGTAAAGTACCCTTATAACGTATGAACCCTCAATATGGTACGTTGGAGTACGTTGAGGGGAACCTGTTAGATTAGTAAAATGAAATCGATCCTTAGAAAAACTCGGGCGCGTCAGATTAAGAGAAGATAAGTTAATTACATTGAGAAAAGTGTATGTTTCAATAATCTGACGATTTGAATGTGACATTAAGAAATAAACGAAACACACAAAGTTGTAAAAAAAACACGATGCCTTGAAATACTAGAGCGTGTAATTATCTTTTTTTTTATTTAGAAGATATTATTATCAGGATTGTAAAAAACTAATAATCTGACGGTTTAAATGGGGTGTTAATTGATTTGTAGAAAAAAGGTGAAGCGTACAGCGGCAGAGAGCTGTGGTTTCCCCACTCTGCGCCTAACTTTCTTTCTCACTCATTCTTTATCTCTTACTCTCTCGCAGCGTCACAACACTAACGTCTGCCGCCATGTTGTTGCCAGCTAATTACAATAGCGTGCTCGTGTTTAGTAGATGCTTGCGTTTGTTTGTGGTGTTTTAAATTTATTTTGTACGAATTTCATGCAATTAGTAATAAATTTATTACAATAATTTAAATTTTTTGTATCGAATTTTAAATCAAAATTATAAGATATGAATATGTACATGTGTATATTATGATTTTTTCATTCATCTGTGAAGAAAGCACAGCAAAAGTTTCCCTTAAATATGGTCAGACTAACCATATCCCTCCATATAATTGCCAGATTATGATTCAGGAGGACAATAACATCAAACTGATCACCCTGCAGAAAAATCTGACGCGCTGGAGTATTCCAAGGTCACCATTTTTTTACATATTAAAATACAACTATGACTTAACGCCACGTGCAAATTGTCAGTCATTTTAATAGTACACTTTTTAGGGTTCACTTAACACTTACGAATATCTGACACGCTCGAATAACTTTTTTTTTCAAGCAATCGTTCCGGCCTTTAATTAATTTTCAGATTAAAATCTTATAGTAATTAGTAATATAAAGCGCATATGTACTATAAATGACTGACGCGAGTATCATAGTATATAGTATCGAGTATTTTTATATGACTTTTTTTTACATTTTTAAACAAGTTTACACGGTCAACCCCCAAGTGAAATAGAATATGCGACAAACTTTTTTTATTCAAAACATAATTGGTAGAATCCACAAGTCCCCATGACGCTAGAGTAACTGCAAATTTAGCATCTCGGGCTCCCGTACGATGCTATTCAAAAGGCAACAAAACAAAATAGTGAGAAATGAATATTGTTCGGTTTTTAGCTTAATCCACGGCAGATTGTCTAATAAAATTATGGAAAAATGCCTCCAGTTGCAATGTATGGGCACACACAATAACAATAATTATTTTGAAACCAAGTATAACATACATACAGTAAGATGCGAAGGAGTCAGTCTACGCGTACCCCCGATAATGCAAGACTACTGAACGGCTTTCAAACATGAGCCAAGTGTGTTTATAATGTTTGAAATATTCATATATAAGAATATAATATAAACAAATAAAAACGATGAGAAGAGATAAATATCATATAATCCTAAAAATAATACATTCACACCAACCTTCACTTGTGAGATTCTATTTTTGTCGACCACTTCCATGATGGAGCCTATAGAAAATCTTGAAAGTAGACTATCGTTTAATTTACTGTAGAAATTAGCCGGTAATGTCCGAGCTCCGGTTAGCTGCTTTACTAGGAACCTGTAAAATATGTTTTATTCACCATAATCATATCAGCTATTGGAAGTCCACTGCTGGACATACGCATTCCCATGAAAGGGGGAATTTTGTCCAGAATTGCCGCCCAGGGCAAGCGTGTTGGTAATTGCAGAGCGCAGCTTTCGCGACGGGGATGTTACTGCCCATCCCCGCATTGTGTATTCGAACTATGTACTGTTTTAGATGGATGTACCGCTATCTGTAGTTTCTGGTAATTTAGCTCTTACCTGGTACAGGGAAGGTACTATTTTACACTGCCGGTACCTCACGGCACTGTTTTATTTTTATATCTAATATCTTGACATCGACCACTAATATAAAAAGTATTTTGAACTTAATCGATATATTTCAATATGGGAGCATAGCTTTAGGCAGATGTCCACATATTAACGGATACTCAAATAATCTGAAAATAGCCATGATTACCTACTATAATGTTTAAAAATACAATACAAGTGTATGACAATAATAAAATGATATCAATGATATACTTAAACCATATCAGACAACAGAGGAATCACATATACAATATTTAAACATATATATAAGACCCAGACATAGAACAAACACAAATATTCACCATTTAAATGATTGTCCTGGGTGGAGATCGAGCCCACGACCCTTGGCGCACAAGATAGAATCACTACCATCTTTAGGAAAATGAGCCAGGCTTTTCATGCATATTATAATAACATATACAAGAGGATGAACTCATACGAAGGTCATCCGCATTGGTACCTCTCTCTCGCCTATTCCTACCGCCAAATAGCAGTGTTTGCATTGCTATGTTCCGGTTAGAAGAGTGAGAGGCAGTGAAATTACTGGGCAATGTAACATAATATCATCAGGTCATAAGGTTGGCAACGCGTTAGTGATATCCATGTGATATGACGAGCGTCTATAGGCTGCAGTGACGCTTCCTATCACGCGGACTGTATGCAAGTTTGTCGACCTGGTGTAAAATAAAATAAGAAAAACTACATATATTCATGCATATTTTGAAATAAACTTCTGAAATCTCACTTTTTCCAGTCTGTGTATTTGTCTTCAATACTGCGTGGCGGTATAAGAGGTTTGCCGCGCGTGGCGCACCAACCCACTGGGTGGACTTCTGAACAACACAGATTTACCCAAAAATCTTTTGAGTCGTCACTGCCAAATCCTTCATAACGTAATAAGCCCATATAGCCCTTCACCTAAATAATGAATTAAAATTACTACAAATGCTGTAAAGTCACGCATAATGTTGTTGAAAGGATAAATATTTCACTATAAATCATAGTTTTATGTTGTTATTATCAAAGCATTGAAATAAATGTTTAACTAGATCAAGGCTGAAGGTCAAATGTTCTGTTGTTTCGTGTGTTTTAGGTAAAATTATCTTATAAATTTATTTACTTTAAGTAAAATCAGTGTAATCTTACCTTCAAAACAGTTGCTACCCAAAAATAGTCATTTATCTTTTCTGAACTACTTTCACAGTCAGTATTTTTTACCTCCACCTTCATGCCTTCAAAAGTATTATCCCACATTTCATGGAGAGGAGCATGTTTGAAGAGGCTGACTGGTGCAGCAAGAAAGTCACATCCAAACAATTCATCCTTCCATTCATAGCTATTAGCCACTAGTGCTGCTGAATGTTTTATTGGGCCAGCCTAGAAAATATGAATCAGTTTTATATAATACTGTTATTCTATATATCTATGTAAGTATATAATTACATAATAACACTGGTATTCTATATATTTATGAAGTAGTACAATACATTTCATAGATATATCTAATTACAAGTCTTTTTAAAACTGAAAAATAATGAATACATAACTATCTTAAATACTGTAAGTTAAATAAAATGTGTTTATTTGAATAGGCCTATCATAGGCGCTTTCAAATCAGCAAAACAATAAATAAATATACAAGTATATTTCTCATAACAATATTACACAAATGTCAGAGAACTCTGACAACATAATGTCATTAATCTTTAATTCATAAACATTAAGTGTCCTACTTCAATAGTAGTCTGCTTCAAATGAATATACCGCCATCTTTCGGTTCTGGCACCTCCAACACCTGATACCAGATACCACCAGATACCAGGTACAGGGGGAGGTAATATTCTAATCTACCTCATCCACCGCTGTCGGCGCAAACAAACTGTTGTATAATAGTAGAAGCTACAGCAATTCAATTCAACACCAATTCAGTATAATCATTAATAAATAATATATTTTCATGGATGTATAGAATGTATAAATTTAAATTCATAAATAATTACTGTAATAATTTAAATCGTGCTGTGAGTCTTAAAGGTTCCTGCCAAATCATAAAAATTGCTTAAACAGCCCTGTTCTGCATAGTATTTAAGTCAGCTGCAAAGAAGTCTACAAGAATAATAATGTTGATCATTTTTATTTTGTAATCACTGAAACATGACTTAAATATCAAATTATATATTTATTGTTAGCTTTCTGCCTACAACTTTTTCTGCAATGTCCTTTAATTTATATCATCCCTGCGAGACTCTTAATATTCTTGGAACTAATTTATAAAAATAATAATAAAATAATTATATACTTTTTATTGTACACAGAAAATTACATAAGAAAAACAAAGAACATAAACTATAATACAATTGGCGACCTTATCGCTCAGGACGATTTCTTCGAGGGAACTTTATATCACTAACTAACATCTAAACTGTGCAGGAAAGTTATTTTCGGGATAAAAGTAGCCAATTTATTTTTTATATACTATCAATAATCTCTGCCCAATTTCATCCTGATTTGTTCACACATTTCAGTCTGAAAGAGTAGCAAGCAATTATCCATTCATACACTTTAACATTTATGATATCAATAGTTAGGCGGTTATTTCTGCTAAAATTTAACAGAGCAAGGCATGGTTACATAAACAATTTTTATTAATCAATTACCTGCAAATCATTCAGAGTTGCCTGCCATTGTTGAAGTTGAGGTAAAGGTTCTAGTGGTATTAACCCAGCCATGTGTTCAGTTCCTTCCATTAGCTTAAATTTCCAATTACAGTGGCGACGCCTAGTAACACTGGAGTAACATCTCAATGAACAAAATTTATTGTTCCTATTGTAAAACTTGTCCCGGCGCCCAATGTGACCACACAATTCACATATCCCTGAAATTTTCAAACTAAATCAAATACCACTCTATGGTCAATCCTGGTAACATTGAACTATCCTACTCTAATCTGTCCTTTTATTAAAGTAAACATATTTATTTATCTACACTAATATTATAAAGAGGAAAGATTTGTATTTTTGTATGTAGCGAATAAACTGAACAAGTACTGGACCAATATTAATAATTCTTATTTTATTAAATCACTGCAGTATCATTGAGTAAAATGGGCTATATTTAGTACTAGATTACTTTAGAAATTCCTATCAAAACCAACCAAAGGTATTAGTAAGTATTTTGTAAAAAAATTTGCCATAACATGTCCATCATCGCATACTTTGCTAAGAGTATTATTGATAGGACAAAAATTGTTTGACAATATTATAGAATATATCAAAATCTACAAAAAACTTCACAAAACCATATTTCTAACTATTGTAGTTACGTCACTATAACTACTTTTTTACATTTAACAAATTGATACAAATGCCAATCAAATTAGACCGTGTTGCATACCATTTATAATTTTTTATCCAAATAAATAATTTAATATTCAAAACTGTCTTAATACTTGATGATTTCTTTTCGAATTATTGAAATCGGACATTCCATTCAAAAGATATCATGATATTAAAAAAAAAATACTCCATGCAACACATCGAGTAAGTAACTCGACGAGAGCAATTGTATTTGGCACTTTATTGAAAAGGAACCCCTGAAAATCAATATGATTCAATGCCACCTACAAATACCTCAGCCAACGTAGTGTACAGGGAGGCTTTAAGAAAAACATAAATTTTTTTTCAAATTAGGGATTTATGGTTGTTTTAATTAACATGCTTATTACTTAAATATATACACCTATTTATGTCTACCCATGCAAAGCTGGCTGCCAGTCTTTAAAATATTGGTTCAGATTGATCATGAAAACAATTCTTGAAATTATTTAAACCTTGGCCTAAAATATAATCTTGGCTGTACTCATTCTATATACTTCAGGTAACATTGAACTATTAGGGAAACTTTGTATTATCCTTTTTCATAAACTATAAAACAAATTCAACCATGATTAAGATTTTAATTGATTGCAAGAACTGATTTCATGTTAAATTTTAACTATTTTAAAGATAAATATATTTATTTTATAAAAAGAACATTTTAAAGTTACCTGGATGGTTCAATGTTACCTGGATTAACTGTAATACAAATCAACATTTTAATATTTTTTGAGACTTGTATGTCAAAAGACCTTGTACATGTGATACACAAGCATATTATATATTTTACCATCAAGGCGAAATTGTTTAAGAATTTTATCATAAAACATCATAGATTCATCAATGGTTTGGTCTGTTAGACTCTACTATGTTTTTACTGTAGTAAACATCCATCTACAATAACAAAAACTTCTTAAAAACATCTTAAAAACCGCAGAAACTTCATGAAACATATAATAATAAAAATAAAATTCATGTACCATCATGTACATTATATTCATGTAAACACAATAACAAGAGTACTTGACATAAAATCTCTTCAAACAATTTTTTTTTCTTTTTATTATATAAATTTTGACTGTTTGCTAATAACCAGTTAAAATTGACTTAAATTTAATAACATGTTGGCTTACTTTATCGAATATTTCCAACGGTACCTACTTACCAAAGCTGTCCTTTTCCAATGGCACTATGGATAAATTATCTACAGTGTGGTTTTCCTCAATAATATCAATAGATTTAACATTCACATCAGTACTAAAGGTATGACAAGCCATATTTCGACAAAGGCACGGAGGGATTATCGAACACAAACGTAAACACTGCAATCCTCATGACTAAAGCGATTTCACAAGTATACATTTGCTGTTCACAAAATGATTTTTTATTTCATGTTTTAGGTACACAAATTCCTTATCATCTGTCACACAGCGAAGTGCTCAACAATTTATGATTTGAGGTTCCATATTAATGTATTATTTGGTAGTAAACGATGCTAAATTGGATCTAAATTCAGCCGCATATCAACAACGGGATTGCCTCAGCAAATGTAGCGGTCAATTCTAGAACTAACACCGAGCGCCATAATTTAAAAACATGTCATTTTGATGTCAGATTTGGTAAAATGTTGTCCCTGCCAAAAATGCGCCTTTCTAACGGAAAGTTTTTGATTTAATTTACTGTTCTCCTCTGCCCCACAGTATCAATTGGTAAATCTTTAAGTATCGCGAAGTGTGTATTTATTTTTATATATATGAAAATATATATTATTCTATATATGTCTATATTATTGTTACACTATATTTTTACATAAAGGCAAATATAGTGCATGGGCAAAAAGCTTATATTGGATCTACAATCATTATATCAACTACCAACCGAATTGAATTTAAAATTTCTGTAATATACAGAAATCTGGTACATTTTCCGAAAGCGTGTAGTCCTTACACCGCGCTAGTGTGGCCTTTCTCAGTTATCCTTAAACAGACTGCAAACAACAAGTTGACATTTCCCAACGACGATCATTTGTGTCGAAAATTGGCTAAGGTTCTAAGCTCTCTCTCGAGTGATAGCCGTCGCCAACGCTCGGCGCGTGGGAACAATCGGACACGTAGTCATTCTTTATTGAACAGCCTCACATATTCCAGTCCAGCCATAATTAATTGAAAAAGTTCATTTTTTACACATTTATTTGCATGTACGCACTTATTTAGAACTTAGAATTCGCCGCAAAGTACTCCGAACGACGGCTTCCTCAACTGGACGACCCTTTGCACCTATTTTGCATTTTTCTGGACTGTCGCCTCTATCGCCAGTCTAGCTTCTCTAGTTTGCGCAGCAAACCCCAAATACCGATTATGTTAAATTATGAAAATTATTTCTAATATATTTAATGTATGAAAAGACTTTTTGTGTACTTTAGGATTTTCCATACATTATCTTTATATGCGAGGCCATGGGTTGTAGCCAATTTTACTCACGCCTTACGATGTCTCTGAGCTCATCTTGCACAAAAAATAAAATTTCATCAATAGCTCTCTAAAATAATATTGATTGCGAATTTTTTTTTAGATTTGGATAGGTATTCTGTTGTTTTGTCCAATAGATTAATATTGATTGCGAAGTTTTTAAAGATTTGAGTAGGTTGATCTGTCACTGTGTGTACATAAAATATTGTCCAATTTTACATGAGCTAAGGCCTCTTAGTTTTTATTATTATCAATACATTTTAATATTTTAATACGTTTTAATGCCGTTTTTTAAAATGTGTTATATCATGAATTAATAGTAATATATAATATAATAACTAACAGATCAGAACGCTAAAAATAGAAAACATTTGTCTCTGGTGGGTACAAACCTAAACTAAATACATATAAATAACAACATCCCTGCATCTCACGTTTACATTATTGATCTGTCTGTGGCTTACGCCATTTTAAGTTACCCTGTGTCCTGAGTGCTACTCAATATCAATTGGTGAGTAAATTAATTTGATTGTTAGCTTTAAATTTATTCCCTTAGCTGCCAGCATTGTTATCTTAATCTAAATTCTAGACAGACCGTAATGATTTACTCTTGAAAGACGTGTAAATCTTCATAAATTGAAAGACTAAAAGGCTCCGGCTACATTGTTAAGATATGTACCTACATAAAATTTAAAAAAAAATTCAATACTCAAAATCTAGATGGCTGCTAATCTACAAAGTTCTAGAAAGCATGACTTTATTGTTGTAAAATATATATTGTGTATATCATGGCGTATCTGTTAATATTCTGGAAACTTAACTATATTATAATATTTGTAGTTTAGTAATTAAAGATACTTCTTTAATGCAAGATGTTTATTATATAGCACACAATATGTTATCAGAATTTCAGAATTGCAGGAGTAATCTTGAAAATTGCATTACGTAGCCATTTGTCGAATATTCGGGATAGCACAATATTTTTAAAAAAAGGTTTAACATTAGCTATAAAGCTGTAAGCAGCATAATATATTAATTTATGGGGCATCTGTAAGTTGCTAATCTCACATTAAAATTATTACATGTTTGAGAATATTGTAAATAATAAGATTGTTTAATATGGGTACTTTTAGATATTAGTACAGTTCGTTTTGCACAGCTATCTTAATTCAGCGACAAAGGAAGAAAAAACAAAAACAACATTTGTATATGCAACTTACATATATACATTTAACTTAGGGCAACAAAATTAGATCTCTTACTTAGCCAACTGAAAATATAGCTCAACAGGCTATAGGGCAAAACTTAGACACTTAAGTTGAAAAACAACAAAACATATTTCAGCACAAAGATTTAAAACTTAATTTTTTTTTAAATATACCTACTACATTTTATGTAAAAATGAATAAAATTTTTACTTAATTATAATTTAGTTAGGTAATACAAAAAATTTATGCAACCAATTCCATAAAATGAATAGTATTATGCAAAGCGAATTTAGTTTGACCCTCTTCCTAGAAACAAATGTTAATATTGATTGTTAATGATTTATTTATATGTTTTATCAATCACTGGAATTAATCAAATTGTTTTCATTATTCTGCTTAAAATTTTTTTTAGGGCATCTAACTAAAAACACTAGAAGATGTAAATAAACTAAAAACCAGTACCTATGCCATTTAACTTAGTTCTCTATCATAAATTAGAATCTTTTATTAAATTGCAATATTTCTTTAGACCCAAATTTTGTACTTTTACTATGCATGCTTATGCTAGTAATGTCATACTGAATATAAGCAGGCAATCTAAGATAGTAAACTAGTTATTTTGGTTCGCAAAATGTGATGCTGATGTGGTTTGTTGTTTATAGATAAAACCAAAACAAAAAACTCATGCGAATGTGCCTTAAATTTATAAATATGCACCACTATCTGATTCTAAACAATTTAAGAAAACAGATTTTGCTGGGCGCATTTTAAATAGCATTTTTAAATTTAATTTGTTATACATTTTTCTACCTTTTCTACATGTGCTGAGGACAGGCAAAGTACCAAATTATTGGTGCAAGTTCTGAGATGTACAAGTGGGTTTAGAAAGGGAATTCGGTGCATGTGCCATGCGCATTCCCATTTCATCTTGCTAATCCGCTGGGCTATTATAAGGATCTTCTCATTACTTGGCATGTCCAAGCTTTAAGACAATGCTTGTAACACATTAGTTGTTGGCACATAGTAAATTAGGCTCCTGGTGCACTGAAGTAAATTATAAGTGAACAATAATGTGTAATGTCATAAACAATTGTGTAAAGAGAAGTAAAAAAAAACCTGGAGTTATGAAAAAAAAATGTTTTTTTGTTTTATAAGAAAATGTTTTTTATTTTACAAGAAATTTGTTTCTGATCAAGAAAACTTGATCTGGCTGAACTTTTAATTTCGGAAAAATATTTAAGGATTCTTCAGAGGGTAGGCTATAAGTAAAACATACGAGCGTATATTTTAATTCTTTTTAATTATGAAAAAGTATGTATAAATCGTAAAACTGATGTGATTTTGTTCATTAAAGTGTCACGTATATTGAAAAATATCGTGCGAAATACGGATACATTGATGTTCACATGCTTTACCTTTGAAAAAGCGCCCTGACCGCAACGTGGCGTATATTCTGTTGACTTTGAGAGTGCCTAGTCTCCAATGTTTCTGTGAAGCTTTAAAATATTAAATATACTCGTGGTATCAACTTCTCGCCTACCCTCCAAAGGTACTTTTTGTTTGACTTAGTGGTTAATTGATAGATAATGTCCCTTGAGATATAATCTGTCAAATTGTATTGTGAAATTGAAATAGTTATAGTAAAACAGTGGCAGTTTGTACCAATCCGTCAGATATTAAAAATAAATATAATAGTCAAGACGATTGGTTTATTTAATAAACAATTGAAAAATGAAGTCTATGGCTGATGCACTAATTATGTGGATGCATATCAACATACGAAAAAAGGGAGTAACATTTTCAGCATCATCAGAAAGAAATAAAATAGTGACGAACGCAGTTTTGAAGTGGCATACAAAAGACTTCAAAGAGTTTAACCAGTTGCGTATTTCAACTGTACCCTTAGAATATAGAGATGGGGGTACAGTTGAAATACACGTTATCCCAATGATCAATAATAATTAATGTAGGTTATTCATTGAACTGTGATATTTTTGCACATCTAGAGTATAAAATCAAACGATTCGTTTTAGAATCGATTAACTTGTATCGGATCAATTAGTCAGTAAGGGCAACACGGATTATATCGAACTCATGTTTTTTTTATATTCTTCCTCCATGGTTTTTTGTATTGTTTTAGGGTATTTTATATTTCCTTAAATTATCTCCAACTTCCATTGGGTAATGAGCAAGGTCAAAAATAAAATACAAATATTTATTTTCTTCATAAAAATTCAGATTTTCTGTGCACTCCTGGGTCTAAAAAGGGCATTCCTTTTTGAAGTACATATAATATAAGGCATTAGTTTTATGTTTATTGGACGTAGTTAGAAAGAAATATTTTGGTAGGTTTGATTTTTATCACGGTTTTATTGATTTGACTTACATGTTCGCTTGTTTGATTGTAAACAAATAATGTTTAGGATACATTTCATAGTGGTACCATAATAACATTTAATTTAACTCTGCAGCGACTTGTTGAAATGAATGGAAGGATTGGTGACATTACAATCATTCGATAAGAATATACCATTACCCTGATTCGGATCTTTAGGATCAATAAATCTCTTTAGGAGCCAAGCTGCACGCAAGCGCGCAACTTGCGCATGCGTGCAGTTTCGGAATTTTAATTCCACGTTCGATATAAATATTAGATAATAGGGTTCGCGGAGAATAATACGACAAATAGCTATAAATAAAATGAGATAATTATTAAAGAAATATATTTAACATGCCCAATTCCATAAGGAAGGGGATAAGGAAATAAAAGAGATTTTCCAGTGTATGTTTCATCGCAGTGCTGGTGACTAGTCTGGTGAGATCAATGTTCTTATTTTATACAAGCGGCCCACCCTTACTTTTTCCAGGTATTATACAGTTGATCCTGTTACGTTGCGCGTTTAGATTTGTTCTATTTAGATTGACGTTGACAATTTACGTCAACTGATTTACTAAAATTAAAGTGTTGTTTTGTTCAAAAGAAGTAAAAATATAAAAAACCAAGAATCACTAAGAACTGCTACGTTCAGAATATTTTTTTTTGAAATATTCACCGCGTATCGAAGATCCACATAATAAAGTAAAATCTGTGTTCCCAATTCTAGTAAGTTTTGACGTCATTGCTACATGGAAGTAAGTTTTAGTTATTAAAATCTTTCATGTTGTTTTTTTTTGTTTCAGAACGTAATCTATTTACTGAACCGTTTAAAGTCATCGTATCAAAATGGGCAAAGGTAAGAATATATCCTGCTAGACTACGTTCTATATCATGATTTTAATTTAACTTATTGAATTTTAAATATCGACATTAATAGCCCCCTTACGTGGTTCCGAATCAATATTAATTTTGATATTTGTGACAAACCCAATCATTTTAGATTGCTAGTTTTATTTTATACTGTTTTTGCTTTTACGTATAATCGTAAGTACTCGTACTTGTATTAGTTTGAGTTGTTCTTTGCTGTTTAGTCCTTTAGACTGATAACTTTGTTTTCTTGTAGGAAAAAAGAAAGGTAAACCTAGCGCTTTAGTACCTAGTCTTGAACAGTTAACTCTGAGTGAAGCGACTGAAACACCGCAACCATCTACATCAGTCGCGGAGGAACCTGAGGACGAGGGAGGGTTGGGTCTTACGGGAAGGAGCAAAAAGAGGTCAAACAAAAAAAAAATTGCTGAAGCGTCGTCATTAACTGCAACAACGCCTTCTGCAGTTACAGTACCTTTATCCGAAAGTGGTACTGGCGATGCATCTGCAATACCTGCAGTTGCAGAATCTGAAGCTCCTGTAATAGCTTCAGGTGGTTCTGAATCGAAACCTGATACCGATGTAGGTGGTCTTGGTTTGGGGGAAAAGAGAAAAAGACCTCCACGTAGGAAGAAGCTCTCAGCTGCAGCACAAGCGGCACGTGCTGGCTCTGATTCCTTGGAAACAGATACAGTACCGGTGCCAACTGCGGTTGCTTCAACATCGGCGGTATCACCTCCTAGCCGGAGTTTTGTTGGATCTGGGCCTCAGGCAGGGCCATCACAAGGGGAGCCCGTGTTACAAAAACACACTTTTCAACCTGGACCTTCAGATTCCAAAGTCCAAGTCGCAGATCCAAATGCACAGCCGACTCGACCTGATACTGCTTTGTGCCGATTCGCAATACCTAAAATCATAAGGGGTAACACTGTTAAAGCGCAGACTGTTACGCTTCTATGTAACTACTTGGAAATGAAAATGAAACCAGTAAAAATTGTAAGTAATTAAGTCATATATACATAGTTTTTTACATGAACTAATATATGTACAGACCGAAGACGTGAATTAAATATATTAATTACATACTTCACCCAACTTCTCTTTCACACAACATGACTTATACCTGACACCATTATAATTTGTTAAAGTACTTGTGTTCTGGATGTCAGACAATAGGGAAAGTACAAATATAAAATTCAAGTACATATTTTAACACCCAGACCCAAAACAAACACAAATGTTTATTACATAAATAAAACCTACGACCCTTGTTGCATAACTGATATACCTGGGATTTGTGTCACATTAACATATACCTATTGAGAATTACAAGTACTTAACATACATACAAATAGTATAAATAAATTCACATAACATTTCGTATATCGACATGACTCCGAAATAAGTAGCTTGTGTCATGGATATTACACAACAGAGGACACTAATATAATACTTAGATACATATAAATAACACCTTTTACAATTTAGTTGAGATTGTATTTTGAATAAATACTTTCTATCACAATTGTAAATTTTAAAGTTTCATTTTAATAGAGAATAATCAAAATTGGAATAACATAATACAACTATAAATAGGTACAACTATAAATAATTAGTATTATTATCTGTCTCGTTTGGTAATATACTAGTATTAGTGATATTTTATTACTAACGAGGACTTAACAGTAAGAAAAACTTTAAATAGTTCGATCTTATAATACTTAATACATCTTTTCTTTACAGTACCGTTACGATGTGGGTTTTAAACCAGAAAAGCCCAAAAAATTAATTACAAAGGCTTATGCGGTTGCCAAGCAAAAGCTTTTTAAAAATAATGTGATAGCTTTTGACCAAACTAAAAACTGTTACTCTACTGCGGCTTTGAAAAATGTGACAGGCTCCGAGCGTTTCTCCACTCAGGTAAGTTGGCTTTGAAGAGATTAAAAATAAATATATTTCAAGAAAAAAAATACAAGGGGTATTTCATGCGGCGTGCGTAACACTCCTTAAAAGCGATACAAGAAACGCACAGTATACATAAGTAGAATATTATAGTTAATATTTTATACCGCTATTAGAGCGCATCTAGTGGCCATGGTTAAACTCTGATCTGTCAATGTTACTTTATTAAAAGAGGCTAAATGAAAGTTCACGTTGACAATATAAAGAAAAAGTTTATATATGCCTAGCTAATAAGGTATACTACATATAGCTCACAGTGAATTACAATAATTTAATGACAGTATAAAGCTGAGAAGTACCGACAGAGTACAAAAGTACCTACTTCTGTACCAGTTGTCGAAAGAGACGACTAAGATACCAGAACCGAGAGATGGCGGTATATCCATTCGAAACAGTGTAGCTCAAATGCGAAGGTTGGGGATGGGCAGCAGCATCCCCGTCGTCGCGAAAACTGCTTTCTGCGATTGTCATCACGCTAGTCCAGCGCGGCAATTATTGGCAAAATTGCCCCTTTCTTGCGAAGGCCTATGTCCAGCACTTCCAATGACTAATGATGAGCAAAGACAATATTTCTACGAGCACACTGCATGTCCAGGATGCACAAACATTGATAGCTTATTTACTAAATAATGTATGCGTACTTTCTACCTTAAGTAGAATATTATTAGAAACAATATTATTAATATATGTACATATTAATAATATTGTTAAAGTTGAATGTTTTTATTGTTTCAGGTGGAAGTGGAAGACAACAATGGAAAACTTATCACATACGAAGTATCGTTTAAGTTTACTGGACTGGTTGATTTGAACACCATCTATGAGTAAGTAATCTAAAAATGATGTACTCAAAATGTTTAACGCGAAATAATATATGACAATACATATATGTTAATGATGTAATTAATTAATTTAAAATTGTGAAAATTTTAGGTATGATAATGAATTAACATATTGTTAGTTAAAATTATAATTGATGATAATTTTCTTGTCATATTTATTGAAATGTAAAGTAATTTCAGAATCATATAAAAAGGGAACGTTTGTACTCTAACAAACGTTTTTTGATACGATTCGCGGAACTTAGTAAAGTCCATGCACAAGCTTAACGATTTCGTGAGCTATAATTTAATATATAGCATATTTATCTGGTACACAGCGATAGGTCAACCTCTATGAATCTCTCAATAAATTACAATTACTTATTAATGTAAATATTGATTGCGCAACATTTCAACAGATTAGTCACATTGATTTGTGGTTCACAGATAACTTTGTATAACAACACCATACATATAAAACTAAAGCCGGAATCGGCAGTACTAAGACAATTTGTCACGCGCTGTACATTGCGCAAAAATTAATATATATGTATACATATACATATATATAATTTTTATTTTAAATAATATATTTTAAATTAATAGATATATGCATATATATTAATTAGATATATGCATATATATTAATTTTCCAACAAAATGCTGGTTTGTGAACTGAACTGGGAACACTCAGTTTTAAGAGTGGAGTGTTTAACCATTATTTTTTTTGTACAGTTACATGAATAACGGTAAGACATCGCTGTCTCCACCATCGGAAGCTATCCAGTGCGTCGATGTTATACTCAGACAGGGTACTTTGGAGGCGTACATCAAGGTGTTTATCCTTTCCACTTTATTTCCTTATAAGAAACATGTCGCGCAATACGATGTCGAGAATTACTGTGAAGCGGGTGAAGTGATAATATCAGAACGAAGCACGAAGCTTCGTTCTGATATCATCTATACTGCTACCCATGCCCCCCTATGAAGTCATTTGTTCTATATTGCATGCTATACATTATTTATGTTGTTAGCTGTTCACTTAAAAAGAGGTTCCCACCACTCGTAGACTTAACGAACGTGCTCAGATTACTCCTCAGCGAGATAGCGATCATTAGCTTCGTCCGAAAAAAAAAGTATTATATTGTTGCGATGTTTCGATAATGTTAATGGTTCAATATTTATTTACAACTTACAGTAAAATTTTTCTTCATCGTGGTATAAGTCGTGGGACACCCACTGCCATAAGTGACACCCGCTTCCTATGTGAGTTTCAATAGCACCGGTTGTACGCGGCCTGCATTTATTGCGATCCTGTGGCTGTCAGATCGTTTGAATAGTAAAATATACAATAATATTAGCACTGCTAAAATCTGGATGTTACATGCGAAGTAGTAGCCCGCAGAGCAGTCACTCCGTCCGTCTTCTTATTGCAAACTTAACTTCACTCCTCAATGAGATTGACCTCGGCTTTAGCCTTTAGAGGCGCCCTTGGGCGATCGCCGTCCCGCGCAGATCCTGCGAGCCGGGCGGTCGTAGCCGCGGGGCACGCTAGGTAATACGGGCATCGTGTCGTTCAGTAATGATCGCCGCCCTCGGCGGTAGCGCTGGAATTGATGTCTGATTAGTCTAGGCAATAGGATCTTGTAAAAAAAACCACGACGTATACGATGGTGATGAAGAATTATATTGAATCATAGATAACAAATACTTTAATTATACTGATGAATAATGGTAAGTTAATGTTTGGCTTTAGGCTACCACTTGATGTACCATTGACATATTAGTACTAAAAATATGTGCCGTCTAAAAAATCTAATTTATTTTAGGCTGGACGCCAGTATTTTCAACGCCCCGCCCGCCCTATAGATCTCGGTGATGGGCTGGAAATGTGGACTGGACTATTTCAATCGGCCATATTTACATCCAGGCCATATGTCAACATTGATGGTGATTTTTTTTATTTTATCTGATCTGTTTTTGTTGTTTGAAAGAGTGAAAGGATCGACGTTTATTATGTTTAAAAAACACGATTGTGAAAAATCCCAAATAGGATGCAAGATGCTAAAGTATATAAAGCCTTTAAAGTTTTTTTAATTGCTCCGCATATTATTGGTTAATTGTTAAAAGTATTTAAGCATGATGGTAAAATAATGAAAAATATAGGAAAATTGGTTATGCAAGAAGGAAGAAAAATACCAGGCAGCATATCAGTTTATTTCTATAGCATATTATAGTGTTAAAGATTATATTAATAATAAAACTGCCAAGGTTTAAACTGCTTTAACTTAGTTTTAAGGCAACGGTTTGTTAGCCGCGACGCCGGTAAGAGTTCCACTTCCACAGTAACTATTTAGTATTGATGGAACCTTTATCACTACCAGTTTTTGTTGTAGGTTCCTTTCTGGTGGCTCATGTAATGAACCAGCATTAAACTGTTATGGTATGTTAAATGTCTCTTATGATCCTGTCGGGTCACCAGGGTCGTACTAAAGTGTATTATGAATATACATACAATTTAGTACTTCATATTTATGAATTAAAATTGTTCTGTTTATTATTTTTGACGTTTCGAAAGTGTTTGTCTTGTCAATTTCGAATCGTACGCCTACTTGAATAAAGAATATTTTGATTTGATTTGGAGTTCAAAGGATGCAGTTCATCTGCCTGTTGTAGATATTGCTTTGCAAGGCAACTAAGCTTAACCTATGTATAAAAACGGTTCGGGTATATAATAATAAGTTTCTCAAAAAACAAGTGTTTGCTATAAAATGAATAGTTACATGATTCATTGATTCCTAAGGCGCCCTATACACCTACAATAATATTGCACAATATGTCTGCATGCACAATATTATTGAACGTTTAGGGTTAGTATTGAAACATTGCACAATGATTGAACAAAAGATTGAGCGAGCTTAATTTTTATTGGGCAATATTTTTTATTTTAGTTCTCGGAGCGTTCGCGATCGGTCAGTCACGGTATTATTTTTTTATATCTTCAGTCTATTATTTTTATCTATCTATATTTTTGGTGAGTGTAAACTGGCCTTCTTTTCAACCATTCTTTAACCTACATGCGTTTTGTTTTCTATTTAAAAAAATCACCAGCGCGGCTGCCGTCAAAACTTCGTCGTCAGACATGTTGCTCGCACGAAAATATTGTTCAGACTGGTTTGTCAATTTTATTAAGAGAATTTATTGAACGTCTGGAACCAAAGGGGTTATTCAATATTATTGCACAATTAAAGGATTGTACAATATTATTGTAGGTGTATGGGGCACCTAATACTGGTAGGCTTGTTACTAAGGTCGTGTGAATTCGTTTCTTATGCCTATTACTAACTATTGATTTGATCATTTGAAATACTAATAAAATGTGATATAATATCCTCAGGTCACACACTGCCGAGGCTTACCAACACGCAGATGTGGCAAACTGTTTGTTTTGTTTTCTCGATGAATTATTTTTTTCTACAGTGGCACACAAAGGATTTCCTAAATGTCAACCACTGATCGAGGCGTACGTCAAGGATTTCAGGCTTGATCCAAGGAAATCTCTGGAAATGCAAAGAGGATATTCCATCGAGAATTTCCGCTCTTTCATGAAAGGGCTAAAAGTATGTATTAAAAACTTATTTCATTTACATGTCTCATTCAGAAAGTTTTAAGTATAGTATGTTAGTGTAGGTTTGAAAATAAAAAAAATCTCACATACATACATTTTGGCGTGACTCCGAAAAAAGTCTTTCTTCAGACGACAAACAACGTTACATATACATACAAATATGTATGTAATGTTAATGTAATTTAAATACATATTCTTAAATTATCGGAAGAGTGTTCTAAGAAAAGTGTTCTAAGTCTTCGTAAATTAATTTAACTTGCTGTTATTAACTTTGTTTTCTGTGTGAAAGTTGTAAACATGGTTGGATAATATGGTGCACGGTAATGAACTGTTTTGCTGACATACCCTCATTATAAAGTTATCATATTTGACTAGTGTACGCAACGGAGGAGTTCTTATAGCCCTTTTAAAATCTTTCAAGTTCTAGATAAAATAAAATTCTGAGAGTACCTGCAAATACACTTGGCTGATACCCATTGAGGCTGAAGTCAATCACAAACTTGTAGAGTACCTTTTTCTGCTGAGTATTTATTTCATCCTGTAAAAATACGTTGTAAATGGGCATGGGTATAAAAATATATATAGTATATTTGTGATTCCTCTGTTGTCTGGTGTCCGTTTCACAAGTGCTTTTAGCGACTTACCACGGAGTCACGTCAATGTATGAGATGTTGTGGGAATTTATTATTATTTATTTAGAGGATGTCAAAAATGTATATAACTTGTATTCGTTATTTAAAATATCCTGGCTGGTCTTATCATAGTTTGATAAAATTATAAAAGTATAAGAAAGAATTCATAAAATAAAGTAGATTTATTGAAATCCTAGGGATTTTTTGGAGGTGTAAAGTTTTTGCAATCGTCGCCCAGATTATCTTAATAGCGTAGTGATGTCCATTTAACATAACCCTAAAAAATGTTGGCCCCTTGTCAGTCCTAGTAAAAGACATTCTTCACACATTTTGGACAAAATGTATTTAAATAACAAGTCGGCTAATTCTGGTTATGGAGTATATGGAGTCTTTTTACAGGGTACTCCTCTGATCAGTTTTTTCTTAAGCTGATAATTCTACACCTGATCCTTAATAAATATGAAATCACGAATCCTCAAATACTCTTCTCTTGATAATAGCAAGGGTACCGGGCCAGGTGAAATTCTTCCTTCGTTATTTAAAAATTGTTCAAAATTTTTTCCCCTGAAACTTTTTTAAGTGTTAAACATAAATATGTAAAGTCTCTTGCATTGGATAACTTTCCATCAGCGGAAGACCGGAAGCGCTCTAATGTCGTTGCGTTTTTGAAAAGGAAATAATAGACCTATATCAATGATGAGCCCAGGCCAGTTCTTGTCAAGTTTAAAAGACTACGAATCAACGACGTTCAACATGGATTAAAACAAACAGTCAGTAATTTAAAGAATTAAGTCAAAAATATAACCAAATCCGTGGATAACCATTCTCATCACTAGACTCGGTGTTCACTGACTTCCAGCGCATTTGAAAGCGTCGACCATAGAGTTCTATTTCGCACCGCTTTAAATTTGCGCCGCTGCATCGTTGCATGCGCGATTGAGCTTAACGACTGCGACATAGACATCTTCATGGCTCAAAAGTCATAGGTCGATTGGGGAATGGTCGATCCCTACCCAGGAAAAATATTTTTGTTGAATATTTAGGGTTGTTTCGGTGCCTGGGTGTAAAATATGTATCCCAAATATTTGTGATTCCTCTGATGTCTGATGTCCATAATACAAGTGCGTTAAGCGATAAATCCGCGCTGTGTAAGTGTTGGCAATCGCAGCTCTCGCGATGGGGACGCTGCTGCTATCCCCGCCCTGTGCATTTGAACTGCACGGTTTTAGGTTGAATATCCATTTGTGGTACCTCAGTCGCCTCTTACGATACCTTACAGGGGGGATACTATTATACTCTGCCGGTACCTCACGGCGCAGTATACCACTTTGTAAAGTAAAAAAAAATATGTTTTTGTCGTCCCATATGTACACATCCCTTGACTGTCACTTGTTTCATGGCAGGTGGTGGCGATGATCGGCGGCGACAGCTCCAAGTCTGGGCAGCGACGTGAATTCATATGCAATAAAATAATGCGATCCTCCAGAGAAGAGATGTTCTCCTTCGAGGATCCTGTCACCAGTAGATGTCATAAATTGTCTGTGGCCGACTACTTCGCTAATGTGAAGAAAGTGAGGTAAATCTACTTAGTGTTCAGTTACTCGTTTCAAATCTGTTTTCTTTTTGTTTTGACATTAGATGTATGGGGATCACATAGATTCTTCCGTGAATTTAAATACGGGATTGGGTTCTTTGCAGAACAACTGTTCCGACGTGAAATATCATAAATTAATAAAATACAATAAAATACATTTAAACAGTAGTTCACTTCCATCACAGATTATTATAAAAAAATAATTTAATGCAGTTTAAATAACAACTGGAAATATTAAATAAACGGAATGCCTATATAGGGTACAGAAGTACTTGTACAAGGACACCAAGGAATAAACGCATAATTTCTTTCCTCGTTACTTATGACATACAAGATCGCTCATTTCGATGCTGTCGATCAACGAAATGCCTATCATATTATTTATTATTTTCAGGCTCCAATACCCGGACCTCAACTGTGTTTGGGTGGGTCCCAGAGAAAAAACTATTTACTATCCCATCGAACTACTTGAAGTTGGATATGGCCAGGTAAAGAAACAAAACCAAATTCTTCTGGAACTATATTTTTTATGATTTCTAACCGAATAGTATTCGCTGTTTCACTTATGTGCAGAACAGCTATTATGTATTAGGTTATGTAAAGTTATGAATTAGGTTTATATTTAAATATTATCAAACTAACTGTATTATGTTTTACATTAACATTTTTTTGGAACGTTTTATTAAAAACAGGTTCTGCGCTCTTTGCAATGATTTTATGATTCTGTTACCACGACATTAACATTATTTGACTCTGCATATTCATTTATTTGAAAAAAGGGAAATTAAAACTATTATATACAAACCTAACGATACCGAATGATTCCTAAAGTAGAATGAACTCTTAATTTATACATTAAAATACCTTTATGAATATTATGTCATTGGTATCTCACTCCCACCTATTTCTTTCGCCAAATAACAGTATTTGCTGTTCCGGTTTGAAGGCAATGAAATTACTGTGATGTGATTAGATATCTACGCGCTGGTGATATCCTTGTGATATTACGAGCGTTTTTAGGCGAGTTTATCCACCTGGTTTAAAAAAAATAAACATGTTTTTTTGAGATCCATTCTAATATTTTTATTGTTAAAACGATTATATTTTATTAGGACTAGTACTTATTAAGCTTAAAAGTAGAGTTCAGTCACAAGTATGTAAAATTTCATTAGATCTTTCTGATTAAGTGGTGAAAGCGTTACAAATAATAATATAGACAGACAATACATACTAAGAGTTGGTAAGAGTCTAAGTGGTAATAAGAATAAAGTACGACCTAGGAGGCGAACATATCTTAACCAGGTAGAAGAGGTATTAAAAGGAAGGCCAGGTCAGAAGTAGGAAGTAGTGAAAGGACTAATGCGAGTAAGGGAAGCGAAGAAAGGTATGCCAAGATCGTAACAGATGGAGTTCCATAGTCTGCCAACAAAAAGAGACACAGGCGTGATGTAATTAAATTCTAACTATACATTCCTTTGGTATGAATTGCTGTTAATTTTTTATTTTGTAATTTAGCCGCAAAATAAACAGCTGAATGAAATTCAATTGGCAACAATGGTGAGACAGGCGGCCACTCCGCCGGACGAACGCAAACGCAAAATCGAAGAAGTAATTCGAAACGTAAGTACTTACATGTACATACTTTAACTTTAATTGTTCCATCTTGAAAACTAAGGTTATCATGTTTAAATTTAAGATTTCGTTTGTATTTTTAAATTATGACTTAACATCATGAACGGTTGATTTGATTGGCATTGGAGTAAAATGTACCAAAAATATATAAATATGTTTAATTTTTCCGCAAAACATTTATTGTTTTCCGGAAAATGCTTTATTTACTTGAATTACAGCGATTTAGTGTAATACAGAATTCAGTACAGTACTTTTTGCGAATGTACTTCCTCCGTAAATAATAATAAGATCATTAGACTGTTAGGAACTTCCAACCATTTTATCGTGAAAACAAAACGTACACATACGAAATCAGTTACGCATTTTTGATTGTATTTATTACAAACAAACAATCAAATATTTTCTGTTTATAAAAAATTATAACCAAAAAATAAATATCCAGTGCCGACAGAGTAGAATACTATCTCCTTCACCAGGTGTTAGGTAAGAGGCGAATAAGTCATCAGAACCGATAGATGGCGGTATATCGATCCGGAACAGTGTAGCTCAAATGCGCAGGGCGAAGATAGGAAACAGAATATCCGTCGCAAAAGCTGCGCTCTGCGATTGCCAACGCGGCAATTATGGGCAAAACTACCCTTTTCTTGGAGAGGCCTATGTTCAGCAGTGGACTTCTAATGGCTGTAATAATGATTTCTGTTTATAATATTTTACTCAGTGCCAACCATTTTTTTGTACACATAACCGGTGCGTATGCAGGAATTGCATAGTTGATTAAACAATGATGTTTATTCCAGATGAACTATTCAAGAAATGAGCATTTCAAAAAGTTCGGCTTGGAGATATCCGACAAGTTCCACGAGGTGAAAGCGAGGGTGTTGATGCCCCCGAGGCTGGATGTCGGTGGGAAACAACAAATTACACCTATGTACGTAACCATAGAATAGAGTTGAAATTTGAGACTCATGATTTCCTAAATGCCAACGTGCTTGGCTCGTTCCAATTTGTCGTTATATTAATATTTTTTAAAATTAAACTAGCTGTCCCGGCAAACGTTGTTCTGCAATATAAATTATATAGAATTATTAAATTACTATTAAAAATAGGGGATGGGTCATAATTTATGGTTGTACGTATGTATTTATAGGATGAATATTTAAGGTTGTATGTATTTTTAATTCCACATAATAAAAAAAAATATTAAAAAATTAAAAAAATATTCGGGTTGGATAACCCTTATATTATTATAACTCGGAGATATGAAAAATAGATAGTACCCGATTCTCGAATATGGATATTAAATTTCACTAGAATCGGTCAAGCTGTTTCGGAGAAGTGTGGTAACTAACACAGTGACACGAGAATTTTATTTATTAGATGTAATAGTCTTTAAAAATAATATTTCTTTTATAAAAATTTAGCTGCAAAGATAATTTGTATAATTTGTAATTTAATATGTATTAAAGTATCATGCCAAATTGTAATAAACGATTTTGTCTTTAGGCGTGGAGTATGGCAAGCAAATCAAGTTTTCAAACCCGAGTCTCTGACTTCGTGGGGCTTTGTCGCCGTCGAAATTGATGTCAACAGATGCAACTGTGAGAAAATCATCGATATGGTAAGTAGCATTCTGTTAAGACAGGTTCCTAAACTTTAAAACTGCTTTTATATCATGTGGTGGTCTACCGGCGAAGTAGTAAATAGTAACTTCCCCTGTATCAAATGTAACAGGTGACTAAGTACCAGAACCGACAGATGGCGGTATATCCATCCGAAAGAGTGTAGCTTAAATGCACAGGACAGGGATGGGCAGCAACAACCCTGTCAGAAAAGCTGCGCTCTGCGATGGCCAACACGCTTGCCCAGCGCGGCTATTATGGGCATATTCCCTCTTTTTGGGCAGGCCTATGTCCAGCAGTGGACTTTCCATGGCTGATATAATGATGCTGGTGATATCATTATCGATTCGCAAGATGCAGTAACATTCAGAATTATTAGTTTAATATTGATTAATTTTTTTTTGTTTTCTTCAGTTCCAAGTTGTCGGGCGTCAAATGGGCATGAATATAGGACCTCCGCAATTGAAATATCTGAACGTGAAGCTGTTTCCGGGCGGGAGAAACGATGAACGAATGCTTTTGAAAGATGTCTTCGTTACAGCGGTTAAGAAGGATGTCACATTCTTATTCGTGGTCGTTTCAGGGAGAGGCCACGATTTCTATCATAGGGTGAGTTGAAGATATGTATTCACTGGTCACGTGAGTTTTTATACTCTAGTTACACCAGCGGCCGACAGTGGCGCGCCAAAAGGACTGGGTTAAATTCCCATGCAGGACAAATATATGTTAATATTTGTGTTTATTTTATGTTTGGGTGTTAAATTATGTATTTAAATATTGTACTTGTCCTTCGTCTGATGTCTTGATTTATAAATATTCGCTCACTAATCCTATGATCTCATATAATGTAATTTTTATTTGTATATGTGTATTAGTCAATATGACTAAAAGGCCGCGGGTGTAAAATAGATTTATTGTAAACCATAAATCATTCGTCAAAAAGTAATAAGTACCTACATACGTAAATTAAAGAATAGACTGTTAATTCAGAATAAAATCTGTATTCTGTTCCAATTTTCAACTTGTATCGAACATAGGGAACCGATTATATGTCAGAATTAAATATGACCGAGAATGATGAACCGACATTTTAATTGCTATGTATTGTTTATATTTTTAAAACATCGGAATATCGTTTGACACCATTATCTTTTTACCGAACTACATCTGACAGATTCAAAACGTTTTGCTTTTAACACATTAGTATTAGTAGGTTAGATTAGATTCAGATTGTTCCCACGCATAACGGAGCGAGCGAAGCGGAATCGACCAAATGAAATGTCGGTATAAACTTAAAATCACAATGATAACAGGTCGATGACCTGTTGAGTGACAGAGGGTGACGTATTTGCGACCTAACAAAAAAAAATGAAAATTGTTACCGTACAAGCAAATGAAATGGGACCAAAAATTTTTTTTCGTAATTTTCATATTAATAGTTTGTAATATTAGTAGCTTCTGACGTCTATAGACTATGTATCACTATACTAGACCGCATTGTTTTCTCTAAAAATACATTAATATTTGTAATATATAATCGTAAATTAAATTCTAGGTCAAACAAATGGCAGAGTGCGAAGTGGGTATCCTTACTCAATGCATAAGGGAAAAAACTGCAAGCATCCGATTCAATATGCAAACAGTGAAAAATTTACTTTTGAAGGTAAGTTATTATTGGACTTGGATTCCACTATCTTGTCTCGTAGGAATTCTCCCGGGATCAAAAGTACCTACATACTTTATTAAGTTAGTCTTACTTCTTTCCCAAGGGTGCAAGTGATCCATGTATATGAAAGCGTGTCGGACAGAGGTCATATCCCCTGTTCGTCCAAAAAAATACATAATGTTTAAATTTATGTGACTGTATGAATATTAAGTTTAATATGAAATTATTGATATTCAGGTGAACTCCAAGCTGATGGGCGTCAATCAAGCGCTCTCCCAAATAACCATGCCCCAATGCCTGAAGGGAGGAAACGTGATGATAGTAGGAGCTGATGTCACACATCCATCGCCCGATCAGGTGACTTAGAAGTAGTACTAGGATTCACTACTGAGTTAAAATGTTATTACTTAATAAATAAACTAGATTAGCGTAACTGGACAAATTGGTGGACAAGGGAACAAAGTAAGTAAATTACGATATTCTGAGACATCTTTTTATCTGCTATGACATCACATGGAACAACTTAAATCGGAATAGTATAGCATTTATAGAGGTCGTCTGCATTAGTAACTCATTTACCTATTTTTACCGCATTGCTGTGTTCCATTTATATAGATTTCGTCCAGAAGTTGGCAAATGTTTTTTTAAATAGACCAGTAGTTTCTGAGATATCAAACATACAAACACTCCAGCCTTAAAATATTAATAAAGGTTTAGAGTGTTGTTTTATTACTTTTACATATGACGTCACGAATCTTGAACCCCCTTGTCTTATTGCTAATCTCAAACCACCGCCACTAACACGCATCGTTGACTACTCTGCCGCTTTTAAAATGTGACATAAATGGCCCGTGGTTTATGTTGGTAGAAACGTAGGATAGTAAGGTAGGTAGAAATTTGTTTTTATTTACTTAGTACAGTTTAATGACAGGATTAACAGAAAAACGAAAACAAAAACACGTATTAAGGATATTTAATTATTACGTCTAGCTAAGGTCAGATTTTACTAAATTAGTTTGAAGGGAAGACATTCTGCGGTGTCAGGTGGTTCACAGGGCCTCGGGGCCCTGCCCGGGCAGTTGTGTCGGGTTCTTGTGTATATACGAAGCGTTGTGAAAACTTACGCGATACAGAACTTGATTGATTGAGTTCCTTTGTGTGGCGACACATTATTTTATGTTTTATTCTTATCGTAATGTTCTTGGTTTTGAAAGCACTCACCCAAACGCGGGACACACAATCTGATTAATACTGCAGGGCCAAACAGTATTAAGGTGGCATAGAAGTGATTTCTATAACCTCTTTCTATAAGCCTTCCAAGTTATTTCGATAACGTCCGGGCCGTTATAGAAATCACTTGGAGAGGCTTTAGCGTACAATTATTGCATTAATTAACTATTGTTATGCTTAAATACTGTTTGTTGATTTCCTAATACAATAATAAGTTTACTTTGCTTAAACCGAGTCAGATAAATTTTCAGCATTTAATAGGTTTGTTTGTTTGCAGAGTGACGTTCCCAGTATTGCCGCAGTGACTGCCTCTATAGATGGCAAATGTTTCCTGTACAACATTGAGCTGAGCATCCAGACACCAAAAGTAAATATCATATACACACCTGTTTCTAGACGTGACTTAGTAGAACAGTAGCTCTCCCTCTGTAACAGATGTCGTGAAGGACGACTTACGTGCAGGGATACGCGGTACAAATAAATTCACACAACATCTTATACATCTTAATATTGCTTTTACCTAACTTCGAGTTAAGTCGCCTAAAGCACTTGTGTTACAATAGACGAAAATAACACTGAAATACTTATATTATACTCTCAGACACAGAACATACAGCTTAAATCCACTTAAAATATTGTAGCTACAATGTAAAAATTCGACAGCGAATCATGCGCTGTAGTGCTCACAATGCCACGCTGGGCAGGCGTTTATTATTTGTCGTAATTACCGTTCCTATGAGAATAAAAATAATAAAAAACAGTCCTAGTTTATTTTTATTAACTCAGTAAGTACAGTGAAAGTCCCGTTAATATCGATCCACACGTTTTAGAGATGAGGTGCAATAAACAGACATACAAAATATTTAATCTTTTTAACTTTTCTTATATAATTTCCATGTACAGACAGCGACCAGTAAATTAACTCTCTATAATACATTGTTCGCAGAAAGAAATGATTGTGGAGTTTGAGGATATGATGGTAGACCATCTAAAAGTCTATCGCAATAATCTGAAAGACTTGCCCAAGAAGATTTTCGTGTTCCGCGATGGTGTCTCCGAAGGGCAGTTTGCTCAGGTGCGTGTTTATTATTAAGATAATGGATCATATAATTATCTTCCGATTCTTACATAACATATTATAAAATATATAAGTTGCACACAAGCACGTCTGTGCGTTTGTGGTTCATTTGTTTTGTGTTTGTAATATAATCAAGTATGAGATTTATATATCTTACAGGTAGAACTGGAGATTTCCCTAATTTTTCTAAAAATTCTAGAATAAAAATCTACTTTAATTTTATATTTTAATAACAAGACTGCTGTTGATGGAGATTCTTATGATGAAAGAAGCTCCGACAAGACCGAACCCGTCTTAGGCACTAGGCCAATTTCTGTTTGTAATAATAATATCACATCTGTACATTTTAATACGTATTCACTTTGTAATTATTAACTTTAGTTTTGCCTAATGTTTTAAGATTTAAACCTAACAAAATTAAGTATTCATCTATTTTGCAAGTTCTATACAACAGTTACAGACAACAACACTAATCTACTGTATTTTTCAACCAGTTCAGCTTTACTTTATCGTATTTCAATATAATAGCGCATTGAATAAAATTTTTACGCTTCATCAAATGCTCCCTCAGCCTCGACCTGCTTTTATAGTCATTGATATGATAATGCTTCAAACGGTCTTCCTTTGTTTTTGTCAACTTTCATATAATTTTCTTGTGTCAACATTATGTTTCAATGTTTAGGTGATGAACAGCGAACTGCAGGCAGTTCACAATGCTTACAGAAAGGTTAGCGGTCCAACAGGCAAGCCAGAGGTATTGTTCTTACTAGTCCAGAAAAGACATCACACGAGGTGAATATTAATTTTATATATTAATTTGTACATTAATCCTTATTATTATTTGTATAATTTTATATATTAATTTGTACATTAATCCTTCTTATCCGTTTTAAATTTCACACTAAAAGATCAAGGATGCTATTCGATATTTGAATCAAAAATTTTGCTTAAGAGTATTTTTTTACAAATATTCATATCTTGTACATGTTTTGTTTGTTAGTTTTTCTAATTGTATAGTAATAATTTAATATAAAAATATTTATAATGATTGAATGCATCCAGAATTAAAATACGTGTCCCTAATGTACAGAAAAAACTAGTTCTATAAATGGCTTATCTGGGATATAATAATTTCAATTTTTCGATGACGCATTGAGCGTATGCGCTAAAAACCGTGGGTTCAGCCATCAGTCAGAACAAACATTTATATAATTAATATTTGTGTTTGTTCTGTGTCTGGGTGTTAAATATGTATTTATCTAATATATGTATGTGATTCTTTTGTTGTCTGATATCCGTAGTTTCTACTTACAGCGACTTAACTTCTACTACTTTATTGGTGATTATTTGATACGATATTTTTCGCAAGGCACAAGATTTTTTGTTTTTATATAGTGAAAAATATAAACCTACGGTTGCTCATATGGGCTACGTTTTTTCTTGTGAACGTATGAAACTTAAAAACGACGATCAGTGCTTATACAATAGCACAAGACTGTATTAATGTGCGATTGTATTGTTGCAGATTATTTATACCTAACAGCCCACAGAATGTTGAGCCCGGCACCGTTGTCGACACAGACATAGTCCATGCCAGTGAATTGGACTTTTATCTGGTAAAATATATTTGTTTATCCATATAATTACAGAAATACTAACAATTTTTGCAACGGTTCCTCTCAGGTTGGGTGATGGGAGAAGCTGGAAGACCTCTAATAACTGTTAAGATCGAACCTTTACTGACCACGCTAAATCTAAGTAGAGGCGGACAACTCGTATTATATTTATTTGTTAGAGATACATATAATTTAAGAAACATTTTTTTTTATACAGGCCTACAGACTGATCTCTAACTCTTATCGTTGCAGGTGTCCCACCACGCTATCAAGGGGACCGCTCGACCTACCCGCTACCACACGGTGTGCAACGACGGCTGCATACCGCACGACGAGGTGGAACAGCTGACGTACTACCTCTGCCACCTGTACGCACGCTGCATGCGCTCCGTGTCGTACCCCACGCCCACGTACTACGCGCACCTGGCGTGCTTCCGTGCGCGCTCGCTCACCTAGTGAGTACCCTCACCTGTGCTTTTAGCTCCCACGGCCAGCAGTACTGCCCTGCCCATTGCTACTTCCACTTGTTAAACGAACCTAATTCGACAACCTGAACAACTCTACTGCCTTATCCATTGCTCTAAGGCAAGACCACGTCTATGCATCGGCGGGATGTTGTATTGATCCGGTTCCAACTCGTTTCAGTTTCGAATGGTGAAATCACCAAAATTTTCTTTTCAGATTATCCGAACCCAAAACTAGTATATGTATTTACTTTATTCATCACATGAATAACAATTACTTTGACTTCATTAATTAATTATTCTGACATATCATATTTCCTCTCTACAGTGGCGAAAAATTCAACAACAAAGAGCTGGAGAAAAATCCCAGGCGTCTGCGCGTGATGGACAAAATACTGAAGCACAGCCGCATGTTTTTCATCTAAAACTTCTTATACATTTTTTATACACTATTGTCTTATCATATAGTCCATATATTACTACGTAATCAAATATGTTAATCAAATTAAAGTCCTTAAAATATAGCTCGATTAGAATGACAGATACTACAAAATTAACGACGTGACATTAACAGTCAAATCGAATGATCTATATATATTGAAACACGAAGTATATAAGAGACGTTCTTACAAGATCACATCGGATTTATTAGAGACGTCTTTAATTGTTAAAAATAAATCACTCGTTTATTTATTTAATTATACTACATTTAGGAACATATTATGTTATTCTTGCCTTTTACCTTTTTGTTAATGAAATTCCAATAAGAGCTAGATAAATTGTTTTAAACATTAGTGTGGCGAGTTTATGATAAATTTGCGAGACTATTTTGAATGCGAACTCTATACTGGCCAGTACTAAAACACACGGACAAATTATTTAAAATTTTAGTTCTACATATCTGTTACAGTCAACCGTTTTCAAGATTGACAAAATATGTTGTCAAATGTCGCAAAAAATGCGAACGCGTTTTAATGCTGTTTAAGGGTAGTTGTTGTTATAAAGTTAATTATATCATTAGTCACTTAGTTTTACAGCATTCTAATAAAGATATATCTTAGGAAGTATAATTACCAAATCAACAATCTCTAATAATTCATATGGCAAATAGCCATTAATATCACCTAGTAGACCTGGTGTAATGTTAACTTTTCTTCATGTTTACTTCCATAAACAGTTTAAAAAATCCAAAAAAATAGTAGTAGTCCTTTTCATAAGATTTTTATATTTTTTTAGGCTTTGTATTAGATACACACGCGTTTCTTTATTTAATCACTAAATTAATATTTTTTAATGTAATTCTAAATATTACATTAAAAAATCTTAATAAATAGATATTGTATAAAAAGCGAAAATTTTATTTTCCTGTATTGTGTTAAACATAGGTGCAATATCTTAATTATATACCTTTATCGGCTAGTTATTTTTTTTTCTTATACTTTTCTAGTTTATCAATCATTCGTAGTTTAGTTTGAGTAATATATAAAAGAATAGAGGAGTGTTTAGTAATACTTTTTTGTCCTATTTAAAATAATCGGTGTTGTATGACAAATATGATCGATGTTTACTAGTATTTATGACAATCAAGTCGTCTTTAGCTGGTTTCATATGTAATATACTATAAGAATACACTTGTTTTTTTTTCTGAGATTTGTCTTATATTTTAGGAATTTAAAATCAGCGTATCTATTTTTACTGCATGCAGGTTACTTCTGTACGAGTATTATACTAAAATTGTATAACTTTACTTTTTTGTTGTGTTTTGGATTAAATCCAAATTACTTTATATTTAAACCCAAAACGATACAAAAACATATCGTTATTATTTAATTATATATCGTTTTGGGTTTCGGGTCGTATTTGGATTCAATCCAAATTACTTGAGGCTTTACGATATTAGTGCGTAAGAATGGAAGGGAGTTGGGGGACAGACAGATTTGGAAAGAGACTGAAATATGTATCGCCTAAATAAGATATATAAATTTTAATCTCAGGAAAACAGTGTAATAGTTGGTATGATATTGGTATTTAGTTATTATATTCGGAGTGCCAACAATCAAAATTTTTGCAAGTGCATTGTTTTCAAAATATTTAACACAGTTTTAAGTGAAGTTAATTTATATATGTCACAATCGTGATCATGTATTTTTTTTTCTGTAACCTGTGATTCTTGAAACCTGATTTTTATATTAATAAACTTAGTGGTAGTAGTACCCTAGTGATGTTTCATTTATGAATACTTGGAATCCCCTTACTGTTACTTCATATTACTCTACTGTTAATTCATATTTACAGACAGTATATCCGAATTGTCCAAATAACATGTTTCTAATAAATAGGTATGTACTCGTAAAAATGTAATAAAAATAAAAACACTATCCGTCAGATTTCTGACCTATCTCCATATTGGCTGGCTAAATGTTTATAGCGCAGTAATTAAGACTAAAGTTGCGGGTTCGATTATCGCTCTAATACGAAGTCCATCTAGAAGTTTTTTGTTAGTCAGAGTAGAATAGTACCTCCCACTGCACCAGGTGTAAGAGGCAACTGAGATACCAGAGCCGATAGATGGCGGTATATTCATCTGAAACAATGCAGCTCAAATGCCTAGTGCGGCAGTTATGGGCAAAAAACCTTTCTTGGAGAGGCTTATGTCCACCTTTGGACTTTCAATGGCTGATATGATGATGATGAAACTGGTAATTAATACCTATAGTATCTATTTATAAAGAAATAAATGCAACAAGTTGAATGGTATTAAATCTAATTCCGATTCATATAATAATGCAGCAATTTAAAAGTAATATTGAATTTTTCTTGTTATTACTGAAAATACTCCGCAGGTCTTTATTTGTTACGCTCGTTAGTTTTGGAATTATTTGAAGAAATTAAGTAGGTATATCAGTTTCGGAATACCTATTAGCTGTACCTTTTTAGACGAATGTGCCCGATTCATATGGTAGGATAGGTGCACTAAAGAATGTGACGATGTGCATATTCTCTAGTGTACCTATCTTGTGCGCCGAAGGCTTCGATCCACCCCCAAGACGAATACTTTTCTGATGAATATTTGTTTCGTGTCAAGGTGTTAAATATAGTGCTATATTTGTGATTTTTCTGTTGTCTGATATTCATGCTTTAAGTGATTAATCTCGGTGTCAGATCAATGTATGAGATGTGAGTGTGAATATACCTACTTTGCTATGCTCGAATATGGTGTTTCATATTTGGGTTCGCCTTTATAAGAAGCATGTGTATCGTGAACCTATCAGTTACATAGATTAGACGGTGCATTGTAATACTATTGGTAAGCTAGCTTTTTTTTATTTATCTATAATCAGCCCGGGGTTGAAGATCAGCAAGCCACTCAAATATAGAAATCCTTCAGCGCTTTCAGAACAAAGTGATAAAAGTGAGTTACGCACCATAGTTCACGCACAACACGGAAATACATGAGTACCTGCAAATTTTAACAATCAAAGAAGAAATTGAGAAAGCTTCTGATGCCTATAAACAACGACTTCGTCAACACAGAAACCATTTACACTTCGTCTAAAAGGAGCACGACTAGCTATGATCTAGTCGCATGAAAATATGAGATGACACATGGCTGTGCATATCTCAATCTCAAGTCCAATCCATCTAATCTATTTATAGCCTCCGGGCTGTTTGTAGATGAATAAAAAAAAGTAAGCTAGCTAACGAGTTATTAATGACTACTATGGGTAATAAAAACAATAAAGCTCAAAGATATGTTAACATGGGACTAGGTGAATCTATTAATCAATAGGTATATAGGTATGATTAAAATTATTACCCTCAATAATTTTGTCATCATATTAGTTGTTATATCATCACAGCAGCCGCAAACCGTCCACTGATGAAGAAAGGGGGAATTTGCTGTGCTGGGCAATCGTGGTGGCAATAGCAGAGGGTAGCTTTACGACGGCAATGCTGCTGCCTATCCCCACCCTGTTGTGTTTGAATTGCACAGGATGGGATGGGCTACTGCCCACGAGGAGGCAATCGGAAGCGGGCGAGGTAGCAACAACCAACACGCTTGCCCAGCGTGGAAATTATGGGCTAAATTTCAAATTGTAGGTATGTCCAGCAGTGGATTTCCAATGGCTGATATGATGACGATGATGTTGAATGCGTAAAACCCAATAAAATATTCAAGACTCTTGACAAACATTTTACCTATCAGAGAAGAAAAATTGTATTACCTAATTTCAGGTTAATTGGCAAATAAATCATTTCTAAATTGACGAACTGTTTAGATAGAATAAAATGTGTAGAACTTGCTACACATAACGGTTGCTGTGCTGATAACAGTCGTGAAAATGTATGACAGGCAAGTGTAATCCGCGCAGATGTAAGTCGCGCAAGTGGTCCTACTACCCACCAACTTAAGTACCGACACAGATAAAACTGACACTAGTTCTGCATGATTGGATAAGAAGACAATAACATCCTTAGTTGCTATCACACTTAATACTGCCTTGACATCGTCACATAGTTGGTGCGGTGCATATTAATTACCCAATATCTGGCTGAGGTCGCACGAAAAACCCATTGCATGTAAATAATAGCCATGCACTTTATCTACTTATTTGCTAAGAACTTACAAATTCACGTAATGAAGGTTGACCACGTCGAGCTAATGATGCGAAAAAATAACTAAGTAATATCAAGTTAATAATCTTTAGTTACAGTGACAAAAGATTTTGAATAATGTGGGCGTCGTATTACTCTTTGAACATGTAGGTGTCATTGAACAATCATTGAATATAGGTTGTTATTGTTTCTTTATATTTAATTAGCGTTATTCAATTTTATTTATTTCACATTACGTTAATTACGTATAAGAGATAGCAGTAGTCTATACAAGGGATGTGAAGACTAACACAACACATAGATATAATTAAGACAGAATAAAGCACCAATATAAAAACTGCGGATCATTGAAAAGATGCGCAGGAAGATTTAAATGTATAGTCTATTAAAGAGGATAGGTATATAATAAACGGGCCGAGCCCACCCCACGATGTTGAGCTACCGATTTCTGATACATAAACTGAAATATAGAAAACTTCAGACAACTCTTCGTATTTATAAACTTAGTATTTAAAAATACTCTGCGTCATTGCATCGGCCATTTTATGACAGGGGCCAGGCCCTTCGCCAATAACGTTTATTGATAAAATGTGTACCTGTTAAATGTCGAAGTCGGTCGAATCGTAAATTTCGGAAGCTTTATCCGGGCGAAGCCTGGATAGGTCGCCAGTCCTACGATTATCTTTTCACATTTTCGCAGATTTTCAAAACTACCTATATTTCACAAATGCTAAATACCTACAGGTTAGGTCGCAATTTGATTTTTAATTCTACTTAACTGAATACTTCAAATATAATCAACGATACACAAAGAGAAATATATAATTAACATTTCTTCAATCATTGTTAAAAAACTAAGATATGAAGACGATTTATAGAGAACCTATATAAAAGATACGTACCTATGTGAGGCAAATTATATTATTAAACACAGATAGTTGCAATCGCCTAGATAACTTTAAAAGCTTCATTAAGTTATTTATTAGGATTACGATAACGTAGGCCTAATCCGAACCAAGTCAATAAACGTAGTAGGTACTGACCTCAGAACATTTGTAATATAGATAACATCATTAGTGACAGTAATTAATTGTTACGAAGTTACCAAAAATTGACTGTGCGTGATTGTTTTAATCAAAGAGAATTCCGTATCAGTCATAAATAGAACGTGAAAGATCATCTACCCGACGAGCACGTGTGACCACTAGGATAGTCCAGTCTATACAATATGGTTTTTCTCCAACTTGACACTTCGTTTGTATTCAAATGTATGTGACTAATGAAAATTTTTTTTATTGTTATCACCGACTACAAGATTGATTATTATCAGAAATCTTCAAAAAGCACAGTCATGCAAGTCAATCTTTTGTAAAAGTGTAGGGGGGAGGGGGGGAGGCAGAGTAAAAATTCTTTACTATGTATCAGATGCCGTAAAAGACGACTGAGGTACATGACCGACAAATAAATAAAAATTAATTCACACCACATATCATACGTTGACCTGACTCCGACATAACTGCATGCATTTTGTTAGTGTCTAGGTGTTGAAAATGTATTCGAGAATTATATTTTTGATTTCTCTGTTGTCTAATGTCCCTAACACAAGTGCTTTAAGCAACTTGTCAATGTATGAGATGCTGTGTGAATTTTTTTCTATTAATATGTTATAAAGCTACAAAGAATCATTTTTTTATTTTTATTAGACTAAATCGATAAACGGTCCGCGTGATAGTTAGCGTAACCGAAGACACTCGTATCTTAAGGATTACACGAGCGCGTTCCCTTTTCGGTTGCGCTGGAATTGACGTCTGAGTCGTCCAGCACTAGGTTCGTCCGGAAAAAAAAGAGCGCGTTCCCAATTGCGTGCCTTGAAGATATTATGTCATGTTAATTATTAATTTCACTGCTCATCTCAATCTTAAAACTGGAACACAGCAATACGAACCCTGATGTTTGGCGGTAGAAATAGGTGAAATCGAGGTCTACTTCAGGTGATTTTTCTTTCATACATTCAATAATAAAAGTAAAACAGCTAGTTTAGCTGCTACTGTGAATGTTAATTGACTGCCTCGACATTATTGTAGCGTACAGCTTATCCTATATGGTCCAGTTGCGATTTTCGCTCGGAAATTTAAAAAAATCTATTACGAGTAGATTTGTTGGTACACACATACCTATTTTAACTAACGCGATGTTCTGTGAGCCGCATCGTTACAGCTTACCGTGAAGATTTCATTTAGATTATCTTGGCCTCTATATCCTTTGGAAAATTTAACTTTCCGTTGATTTATTAATGTAGGAAAAATTTTCCCGCTTTGGGCAACCAGTAATTTTTAACTATCTGTATAAGTATGAACATCCTGATGATATTGTCTATTCTAATACTGTACATGCAAAGATGATTGTCTGTTTTTTTGGTTATTCTCAAATTGGCATATCTATCTAGCTTGAATATGAGGGAAGTAAGTTTATTCCCGGGACAATATCCTTGGATGTAAAAGTCCACACGGCAGAGGTCGCTGGCTCTTAGAACATATTATACTAGCATATAGCACTTATGTTACCGATAGGGGTATCGGTAAAGAAAGGAATTACAATGTCAACCTAGTATTTCAAAGGTCGTGGGTTCGGTCCCCTTCTAGGACAAACATTTATATGAGGAATTTTTGTGCTTGTTCTGTGTCTGGGTGACAAATTTGTACTTTGTACTTTTTAATTTGTGTTTTCTCTGTTGTTCCGATATCCACAACACTAGTGCTTCAAGCTACTGATCACAGAGTCAGTATGTATAAGATGTTGAGTGTATTCATTTATTGATTTTATTTATTAATACTTAAATACATGTATCATCCAAACACATAACACAACAATGTTCATGACTTTATTGTTTTTGTCTTGGTTGGGATTTGAACCCATGAAATATATATATATATATATATATATATATATATATATATATATATTTATATAACACCCAAACACAGAAAAAATACAAATATTCATCATATACATATTTGCTCTGGGTGGGGATCGAAACCTCGACCTTTGGTGCACTAAATGGGATCACTGCCATCTGCGCCATTGAACAAATTCATGAAATATATTTATTAAATTTATAGTCAATATATAGTATTTACATAAGAACTACTCGGGTATAAATAAATACATTAATTAACACAACCACACATACAAGGAGCTGACACCAAAATAAATCGTTTAAAGCGCTTATAACAGAAGACAACATAAATATAATATATAAATACGAGTACATACCTAGCACCCAGACAGAAAACAAACACAAATAGTCATAAAATAAATGTTTGTCCTGGGTGGGGATTGAACTCACTATCCTTGGTGCACAAGATGTGATCACTTCTCTCATACACCATTGGGCCCGTTATATATGTAATCGTCATATATGTCTTAAATATCGAATATGTCGTATAAAATCCTGCACTTTTCGAATAAGAATAAAAAAGAATATGGATATTACGAACTTTACTAACCAGACGTTAAATGACCCCATAGCCTTAACTTTAGGCTAAGAGAACAGTTTTTACCGACTTCATATAAATCTAGATAATCCGATCTCTGAGGACCGAGCGTAATACTAGTAGTAATCGATTATTATTTCTATCGGATTATCTATGAAAAATAAAAAATAAAGCAATAGACGGCTTAAGTTGGGATAAAAGGTATAAGAATTACTTTTGATTTAATTATAAATTACTTTTCCTTCGTTTTTTATATTGTAATGTAATTTTTGACATAAGTGTGCGTTAACGTCTTAAAGATAAAAGACCCGAAAGTATTATATATTTTAAAAAAGCTTAACAGTATCAGAGATATAAGTTAGCCGTGAGGTACTGGCAGAGTAGAATTGTACTTCCCTCTGTACCGAGGTGATGGAACCGACAGATTGCGATATATCCATCCGGAATAGCGCAGCCGAAATACTACAAGGTGGGGATGGGCAGTAGCATCCTTGACGCGAAGTTGCGCTCTGCGATTTCCACCACGCCTGCCCACCGCGGCAATTATGGGCAAAAATCCACCTAAGTCTAAGTCCGACAGTGGACTTTTTTGGCTGATATAGTGAAGAGATGAAAGTCGACTTCCATAATATGTTACTTTTAAAACCGGGTTTCCGATTCCAAATCATGTATCAATATTTATTTTTTGATTGTATTATAAAGTGTGGTTCTACATTATTGGTTATTGTTTTACTATTAGTATGGAACCCTAATAAAGGTGCTTTATTTAGTAGCTTGGCCAGTTCCTGAATAGTATATCACTTGTTAATAATGACACGGAGTCGTTTAAAGGTTGACGCACTTATTATGTTGTTACAATATGTCCTGGTTATGGATCACATGAATACAAAAGTATCGCACCGTTTAAGTTGGCCTTTCGGATATAAAACCTTATAAGACACTAGCCGTGTCCGCGACTTCGTCCGCGTGGAATAGTGACTCTGTACAGCATATTAGATTAGTGCTCCTCAAAACATTTATTTTTCGCCCGAATTTGACTCCATTTTTAATTATGTTCTACTCCTTTTAGTCGTAGCGTGATGTTGAGAAGTACCGGCAAAGCCGAAAGGTACCCTTACACCAAATCATCATTGTCATATCAGCCATTCGGAGTCCACCGCTAGCTGCATAGGCCTCTCCAAGAAAGAAGGAATTTTTCCAACAATTGACGCGCTGGGCAAGCGCGTTGCCAATCGCAGAGCGCAGTTGGGATGCTGCTGCCCTACCCAGCCCTGTGCTTTTGAGCTACACTGTTTCGGATGGATATACCGTATGTATGATTAGTAAGTTAAAGTGGCTGTAGGTTGGATACTTCGAACGTAGAACCAAAGGCTGATGGATTCGTAAGGTTCTGGAATGGAGATCACGTACCGGCAAGCTCAGCGTAGCGTGTCCACCCACGAGGTGGACAGATGATCTGAATAAAACTGCAGGATCGCGATGGACACAGGCCGCATACAACCTATGTCCAGCAGTGGACGTCATTCGGCTGACACAATGATTATTGTATTTAATTACTCTTAAAATTTATTCGTCGCGATATGAAACCTACTTATATCGTTTTTACCTTTTAAATATTATTGGTACTAAATATTAATTACGGGCATTCTTCTCACGTAAGATTAAAGAAATCTATGTAACTCTGATGTAAGTTTTAAGTTAAATATTGTTTAAAAATACTTCATTAGATTGATCGGCGTCTTTTTAATTAATAATGAGTTAGATATAAGTATATATTTGTATTAAAGGCAGTTCAATGCATAAAATACTACAGTTATTGCACATTAGTTTAATTTAGCATTATTAAATGAGCCAGATTTATTTACTAACAAAACTATAACATTTACTATGCCCACATTTTTTTCTACCTATAGATGTTCTAATGAGACTTAAAAAAGAGGAAGACCGTATATGGTAAAAGTTTTACAATATACTGCGTTTTAAAGTCGGTCAAATAGTTAATTTTCCTTAATGAAAATACAAACAATTGTTAAGTACTAATATTTGACAAGCCACCAATTGCAAGTGAAAGATAGAACATTCGTTAATTGCATACATTTGCATTTTGTAAAACATAATATTATAAAATCATTAGTCTACATTCATTGTAAGGTCGAGAATTGAACCCACTAGTTCCTACTAATGGTCGGAAGTCAACAAGGCCAATCGACATCCTTCCTTCCGGTAGTTGATATCTTTAAATATAACATGTTAAACAAATCGCCTTTTCAATATTTATAGACTGTAGCAAAGATATCGTTAATAGCTACAGCACCATTTATGATGTAACGTAATGTTACACGCTGCACTGCGAAACTACGTTTTAATATTTTAACGGGCCCGTTGGCGCATTCGGTGGTGTAACTGTACCTTGTGCATCCAGAGTCGTGAGTTCAATTCCCACCCAGGACAAAAAAAATATGATGAAATATTTATGTGTATTTTACACAAAATGTGTCTGGGCGTTAAATAATTGTGCCATATTTGAGATACCTCTGTTGTCTGATGTCCGTAATACTTGTGTGTAGTGCTTTTAGCGACTTTTCTCGAAGTCAGTAAATTAAATAAGAGTAATAATAAATAAAAATTTATTTAATATTACTTTGACATACTTTAAATAAATATGATATGATTTGTAGTCCTTTAACGGTATCCAAAAGAATCTCACTCGCACTGATATCTATCGGCGTTCATCAGAATTCTTCGCAGGACGGGAATGTCAGTGAAATTTTTGACTTAATAACCAAAGGTTTAGTGACGCGAAGTCTTGTCCTTGAGTGTCAAGTGTCTATCTATATATGCTTCAGTGACTGTCTCAGTAGTATAAATATAAAAAGTGGTTTAATTAAGTGTCATATTTTTTAAACATTATATATCGTAATTATCATCATCACATCAGCCATTGGAAGTCCACTGATGAACATAGGCCTCCCCAAGAAAGGGGGAATTTTGCCTATAATTGCTGCGCTGGGCAAGCGTGTTCGCAATCGCAGATCGCAGTTTTCGCGACAAGGGTGCTGCTGCCCATCCCTGCCCTGTGTACATAAGCTACACTGTATCGGATGGATATACCGCCATCTGTCGTTTCTAGTAACTTAGTCGCCTTTTACGACACCTGGTACAAGGGGAGGTACTATAACCTAATACTCTGCCGGTACCTCACGGCTTATATCATAAGGTATAATGCAATTCAGCAAGTATATTTGAAAACGTATTCATGTAAAATTAATATAATATAACATTAAGAGGTTTATGTGTATGATAGTCGTGAGACTTACTTAAATAAGATATTTGTGGAAATGAAATAAAAAAGCGTTCAAACGTCAATTCAACTACGCCACTAGGCAAAGTTCGCTCATTATTAAGCGATTTTATGTCTAGGCATTACAGACAGGGTTCATGAGATCGGAAAGGGAATATTAAAAGTTCTATCCCTAAATATGTCTTCATTAGGATTTAATCCTTGAACTTATCGTATTAAGAGAGAGGTTTATATCACATCGTCCAAGTTGACCGTATAAGAATTTAATATCAAGAAACTATAGCAAACTAATTTTAGTTAGCGACGGTGTAATAGGCAGTTTGATTTCTTTCACTGTCTATTACAGTTCACAATTAGTTATTATTATTTAGCCACTACTAATAACATAGCTTAACGTTTGATCAGATTACATAACATTTAGGAATTTTGAGTAATGTTACAATCAGTCTATTTAAATTGAAGGTTAGATTGTTAAGGTTATATGCCCGTAGTAGCGACACATTATTTGAAATGTGCCTATATATACATATGTTGGAATAGGAGGTCATTTGCTAAATAAATAAAAGATAGGAAGTTTCAAGCATCATTGATATTAGAGGATTTCAGAAGAGTTAGTGTGCTGCGAAGGTTGTGATCAGTCTAAATAAATGAATTAGTAATTAACACGAGATTTGTAAATTACAGGTTCTGCGACCAGTGTACGAAACGTACCAAATAAGGTTCAATTAACACTTCCCTATTCGCATAGGGTTTAGGTTTTTTTCTAATTATAGTAGTCAAGGTTTTTCTTATAATATCAGCTAGCTGCTAGTTAAAATACAGATAGATAAAAAAAATTAGTTATTTTATCATATGTCCCATTCAAATAAAAATAATTAATACGTATTTAAAATGAGTGATTATTTTTTAATGACATTTAAATTGCTTTTTGTATATAAGTATATAGAGAATAAAAGTAGAATTCATATTTTGCTATTTTGTGTACATATATTCAATACCCAGACACAGAAAAAACACACAAATATCATCATATAAATATTTGTCCTGGGTAGGGTTCGAACCCATGATAAAAGAGAAAATCGCTACCACCTGCGCTGTTAAGCCCGTCAATAATTATTGTTTGTTCCACACAAAAAGAAAACGTATATTAAGTTCATAAGCTCATGTCTAATGTCTATTTTTTTATATAGTATGTCTGTCTATTTATCAAGTTTCTTTAATTTCATGAACCAATTTTATTAATCGGTCAGAATTAGGATAGCATGAAGTCTCTAAGGACATAGGCTACTTTTGGTCAAGGAAAAGTGATGACGAACCCAACGATTATATGTTTTATGTAAGTCTTAAACACTTATATTTCTATCGTATTACTTTTGAAAACATCCTAATATTTTCTAATATCATTTACAAAATGATTGGTACGTACATTGGTATAATAAATACTGTTTGTTCTGTTATCATATTACTGTGCTGAGTAATATTACTTATAAATTGATGTTTTAAAGTTTATGAAAAGGAACATTCTGCTTATTTTTGTATGAAAATATTTGCAATATTTTAGTTTAAAATATCTCTGTAAGATGATGTAATAGAATGAAGATGAACATTATCAATACTTTATTTTATAGTACAGACCTATTAGCTTTCACATCACGGGCCCGATGGCGTAGATGGAAGAGATCCTCTCTTGTGCGCCAAAGGTCTCAGGTTCGATATTCACCCAGGACAAATATTTATATGATGATATTTATGTTTGTTCTGTGTTTGGGTGTTAAATATATGTAGTTAAGTAGTATATTTAACATATCTCTGTTGTTTGATGTCCGTAACACAAGTGCTTTATGCGGCTTATCACGGGATCAAGTCAATGTGTGAAATGTTGTAGGAATTTATCATTTATCTATTTATCAAATAGCTTAAAAAACGTAAGATGATACGTATGTCTTAATAATACATTCTTAATAGTACGAATGTCTTAAAAAAATATTTTTTCGAGAAGTAACAATATCTGTATATTACCATTGAATAGCATCGCGATTTTGTCATTCTAGTAATAGACGCTGAGGTATGGCTAATCTAGTGCGTGAAAAATACGCAACCGAGCGAACCGAACGAAAAATCTACACACTGATTGGCAATACGCACTTGAACAAGTAAAATTTTCCAGGATCATTTAATAACTAAAAGACCACATCATTATCATCTTATTACCCATTGGAAGTCCACTGCTGGGCATAGTCCTCTCCTAAAAAGGGGAATTTCAACCATAATTAACATGCTGGGCAAGCGTAGCTTTTGCGATGGGAATACTGCTGCCCATCCCCGCCCTGCGCATTCCACACACACACTGTTTTGGATAATCTCCAATTTATTGGATTTGTTACCTTATTCGCCTCTTACGTCACCTGGTATGGTGGGAGGTACTATTCTACTTTGCAGGTACCTCACGGCAAACTACTACTACGCACAAAATATAATCCGGACCCAAATTTGGCCTGCTCTTTTACTACTTATAGATCATGAGATCTATAAGTAGTATACTTATAGATCTTTTAGCTATAGTTTAATGTTGCTAAATATTGTACGACAAGATTCGACATAGAATCCTACTTATGCCGTAAAGGCCCCAATATAAAAACAATGATTCAAGTATGACATCCCCAAAGACGGTTCTCAATCTCAAAAGAACAATTGTCTTAAAACATAACAATGGCTGTTGTGCGAGTGGCGGGCGGTTCGCACTTGGCCCAATTTACTCGGTTATTAAGTAATAACTGATTTTTTAACGACGCCACGCTTGAACGGCGAATTGTGAGCTCACAGCAAGGTGAAGGCTCTCAGAGCTTATCTTATCGTCTGAGCTGCATATACAATTGAACAAAATTAAATTGAATTTTAAAGCTTCAATGGCAATTTTGTTTTATTGCTTTTAAAAACTGAAGCATCGCTACCAGTTTTAGTTCATAGACAATTGAATTAGTTGAAATGTTCATAAAAGGGTTTGTTACTAGCGAGTTTAAATTAACTCAATAAGGTGTCTAACGCTTTGGGATACTGTAAACATGCGTTCCGGAGTTACTTTACTTCTACAACCTGTGTAATAAATTTTAATCTGTACCTAAATCCGGTCTGGGCTAAGCCTTGTCATTCATGTGACCTTGTCGGTGTACTGACAAAAAGTCGTAATAGTCGGTCCCCAAACTGAGCCCAGGTTCGATTTCCGAACTATATGAAAAAATATGTACATAGATCAGCTACCGGCGACTCTGTTGGGTACAATGTATGAGATGTTGTGGGAATTTTTTATATTATTATTTTTATTACCTGGACTAATGTTGTTGTGTATGTTGAAGCCAGAAGAAGGTTTTAATGAAAAAAAAAGAAAATAATAAAAATATAATGCAACCTTTTATTATTCGACCTTTTAGCGGAACTGAATTTAATGTCTACTATTAACAGGATAAAGTCTCTCGCGTTAGTTATTATTATGTTGCCAGATATCTACAACACATGTGCTTTAAGCGACTTATCTCGGAGTCAGGTCAATATGCGATATTGTGTGAATTTATTTATTAATGGATGCACTAGTTTTGTTTGATAGTGCTTATGATATTTTCGCGGCTCAGACTGCTTGGAGTTTTGATATATAGTATTCTGCGGAATTTTTCCGGTATCAAAAGCATCTTGTGCCTTATTGTAGTCAAGTGAAAGTTAGCCATCTGTGAACCGAACCATAATTATCTTAAGAACATCTACCGTAAATGTGGTCTGTTCAGATGTTTAGCCATGAAAATGTAACAAATTAATAGACAGACACACTTTCGCATTTTTAATATTCGTGTGGATTAGTATTGTCTCGGGTGTGTGTTGCCCTACTGTTGCATTGTTCTGTACACCGTAGTACAAGGTTTTTGTAACCTTAATCCGACCGAATTCAATCTGAACGGTTGGTGTGCTGTCACTCATATTTGTTTGTTTTATTTGTTGTCTGTCACGGTACCGTTTCAAACGATCATTCTAAAAAAACAATCAGCTATTTGACCGCGGCTCCGACCGCACTTTATATCCCTCAGGATCAGACGATTTCATATTGTACCAATAAAAATACATTTATATTAACATACCAGCCACTAAATGATCACTGTTGGCGATTGTCATCCCCAAGGAAGGAAGTATATTCCCCATTATTGCCGCGCTGGGCAAGCGTGGTGGCAATCGCAGGCCATATTTTTTAAAACTACGTCGACAAACAAGCATACTATTTAGCTATTTGTATGTCATTTAATTTTTTTGTATTGTTTTAATTTGTGCGTTATTTTAAGAGTTATACTTTAACTTTTATTCTGTTGAATGAAAATGTTATTGTATATAATATATATTGTAGGTAAGTCTATTCTAAATAAATAAATAAAAACCGTTCTCGTAGTAGTAAGAGTCACCGCAGCTTATAGACGCTTGTGCTACTAGTATCACAAGGATATCACTAGCGCGTTGCCAAATTTGTGACTTGTTGATATTATATCATATTAACTAGTAATTTCATTGCCTCTTGCACCCTTCATACATTGACTAACGCAAGTATGCTGCTGTTTGGCGGTAGAAATAGGTAAGAGCGAGATACTCGTAACAACGCAGACGATTTTTGTGTAAGGTCTGCATCTAGTTTTGCTAACGCTGCCAAAAAAAAGTGATTTAGAAATTATATTAATAAACAAAGGCTCAGAACGATTGTACGAAGACGTAGTAATGATGAAATTAGTTTTGCTTAAATAAATAAGTATATTTTGTCGAACATAGTATGTCAAAACGATGATTTTGATTCTGTGGCATATTCCATCCTGGATCCAACAGAATTTGAACTGAATAAAATGAAACGTTAAGTTCTAGATTCCACGCCGGTTTTACATTTGTAATTTAAAAAATACAAATACCGATAAACATATGTTATCTAATAATATATACAATTCTTGTGCTTGTTAGTCCCTGTTTCTCCGAAACGGCTTGACCGATTCTGATGAAATTTAATATGCAAATTCTGGAGGTTTGAGAATCGGCTTCTACCTATTTTTCATACCCCTAAAAATATAACGGTTATCCAACCCTAATTTTTTTTAACTTTCTAGACAAAACGTTTTTTTATAATGTGGCATTAAAAATACATACTACCCTAACATTTAACCCTTCTATCACCAACCCCTATTTTTAAGTTAGTTTAGCTTTTAGATTTTTTTAGTTTTTCTAGTTTAAATAATTTAATCATTTTATATCATTTATATAGCAGAACAACGTTTGTAGAGACAGCTAGCGTAATTAAAAAATAGTACGACTAATAAACGATATTCAAATAGATTCATGACGCGTGCATTCTATATAATACAAATCCATCCCTTACATGAGCTTTCAAAATTATCATCCTTTATTTGACTTATGCAATTAAAATTAATTGGCTTGTAAATAACACGTTAAGAATAGTCTTTTATTTAAGAACAATTAAAATAATTAAGAATAGCACTGTATTAATTGCTCTATTAGTGCGGAGTACAGTAACAGTATTATTATGACGATCAATGGAGCATCAATAAGGTTTGTCCGTCCGTTGAACCATGGCAGTGACAATTGGGTCAATATCAGTCACATCAAGTTCAATGTTCTATCCGCAGACTCGTTTTTATAAAGCAAAAAAGGGGTTATACAATTATATTATATAACAACTGTTTGGTTGTTATAAAATAGCACCTCTTATATATAATAAAAAGTAAACGATAACTTGTTTTGTAATTTTGATTTTGTCTTACAAACCAATTAATTATGTAACCCAGTAAGGTAATGCCTTACATACCTTCCCAGACACTCGACTTGCCGACTTCATCGCGCAATACGCTTGCCCAGCGCGGTAATTTGGGCATATTATCCCCGTTTATAGGTAGGCCATTGTCCAGCAGTGGCCTTCTAATGGCTGATATGGTTAATTAAAATTCGATATTTTCAACTTCTTTATGTGATTACAATTAATCAAGCGGTATTAGGATTATGTGTGAATAAGTAAAAAATAGAACGAAGATTGTTGAATTCCTACGATTGTATAAGGTCAAATCTACTGAAATAACTAAACTATTACCTAAATAAATAATTCTGTCTATCTGTCTGTTACGCAATGACGCGTAACTACTGAACCGATTTAAATGAAATTTGGTACACAGATAGTCTAAATCCTTAGAAAGGACATAGGCTACTTTTTCATTCGACGTAAGAGTTGTAAGGGGTCGAAAGGGGGGATGAAAAGTTACATGGAAGTATCGTTATTGTTATAGCCGGAAGCTAAAACTTATTATTTAGGCTATTGATTTGTATATATAAATAAATATGACATTCAATGTTTATATAAGTTCAATTAAAATGCACGCGTATGAAGTCGCGAGCACAGCTAGTAAATATGTATAAACCTATTTCCTTGTTAGGTTCCTAACTGTACGTATTTATATAAGATATTTTGGACAAATGGATCGTTATTTTCTATATTTCAAATAAAAGAGTTTATCCATATTAAGTTACTCTTGATTTTAACTTGATCTCGTAACAATAAATATTTAATTTATGATCAAATGCGGCGGTGGAGACAAAAACATTTTTGTGACTGAAGAATATATCCGTATAGCACCTAGGGACCTACTGGAGGTACTAAAAATATTAATTTACATAATACCTCATAAATTCAACTGATTTCGAGATAAATAGCTAAAAGCGCTTGTGTTAGCTATATCAGATAATAGAGGTATTATAAATGTGATTCATAAATATATATAAAACTTAGATAAAATCATTAATGTACATCCCTTGCAATTTTATCCTGAGTAAGGATCGAATCCACGACCTTTGACCCATAAGACAAGGACACTGCCGCATGCATCGAGCTGAGCTCTATATGTCTTGTTATGTCGGTATTGGGAAGGGAACTCCCTTACGCCCTGCATGGTGTACAATGAATGTTCACAGGAAATGTCGGGTTGACGAACTATGAGATAGGATAGCTGTGTCTTGAATGATTTAGGCACTAGAATTGTTCAGTAAGAGATTTATGATGTTTCCAATTATCTTGGCTGAACATAGTGTTTATTGTAAAATTAATGTTAACAATGCTAATTCTGAAATATATGTTTTTGGTGGTTAATATTTTTTCTGCTTGAAGTAATTGGGAAGAGCCTTATAAAAGTGTGAAGACGGTTAATATTTTTGGGATTTAAAAGAAGAAAAAGAAAATATATAAAAACATTTCTAATATACGACACAATGGAGCGTATTTGGCGATTTAATGAATGAATTTATAAGTATGTTATTGTTTACCTTAAATATTCTAATGTAAAAACTAAAATAATGTGCTTCTGTATTTCGGCAAATAGGTAACGATGGTAAACTATTTGGTTTTGGCTAACTTCTAATAACTTACGTTTCTAAAACCCTTACTACAATTATAGAACAAACCAAATGTTTTAAAAATATTTGAAAAATCCTAATAATCTAACAAATTGTAAATCATTGTCAGAGATGATTTATATATACGATGATTTATATAGACCAATATGGGAAATAAATCTTACGTTATGCACTAACGAGAATTTGCTGAATTAATTGTGTTTATGTGAGAACTAATAATAATCCCTACTAATATTATAAATGCGAAAGTAACTCTGTCTGTCTGTCTGTCTGTCTGTCTGTCTGTTACGCTTTCCCGGTTAAACCTCTCAACCGATTTTGATGAAATCTGGCATAGACAATCTTTAGACCTTAAGAAAGGACATAGGCTATTTTTGAACTCGAAATAAGGGTTGTAAGGGGTTGTAAGGGGTTGCAAGGGGGGATGAAAAGTTGTTTGCATGGATCGCTATTTTTAGAGCTAGAAACTTAAAACTTATTTTTCAGGCCATTGATTCGATATAAATAAACGTGACATTCAAAGTTTATATAATTTGAAGTAAATAGGTATGGTACCCAAAAAACTATTCCACGCGGACGAAGTCGCGGGCACAGCTAGTAATAAATAAAACAACATTTCATACACTGACCTGGTTTCAAGATAAGTCAGAAATATAATACTTCATACATCTTCAACACTCAAACACAAATATTCATCACATAAATGTTTTTCCTGGACGGGGATCGAACCTACAACCCTTGGCGTACGAGATCGGATTACTCAGCCCGTCTTATTGAGTGTGATATCGTGTTAAGTGTGCTGCATAAGCCAAGCACCGAACTACCGAGAGAATATTATACTTGAATGCACATTTTCATGATCAGTTCGATTGCCTTGATGTCGTCACAAATACAAATATGGCCGATAAAAAATGCGAGCAAACGAGGATTTTTAGTCACCGTTCTCTGACATTGCTGGGTGGGTAGCGTAGGGCGTTCACCTTCGCCCAGACACGGAAGTAGGAGCGTGGTCCACTTTTTTGATAAAAATATTTTTTAATGCTGCCGGCAAGGGCATGTGATATGAAAGTAAACGATATTGGTTTTGTATTTCAAGAACTAAAGTATTAAAAGTCGAGTAAGGTGATAATTTTTAAAACTTCGAAAATCCAGTTTGCTAATTTGCTGTGGTCGTTGAAAGACTCCAACAAGTTTTCACATCTATTTAATTTATTTTGGAAACATTATTATTATAAATCAGGAAAATAAATCTATCCTCTCAAATAGCCAATAAATAAATATAAAATAAATAAATTCCAACAACATCGCATACATTGACCTGATTCCGTGATAAGTCTTTTAAACCATTTGTGTTATAGTCGTCGGACAACAGAGGAATCACAAATATACTACTTTAATTCATATATTTAAACCGAGACACAGAACAAATATAAATATCATCGATCGAACCCACGACCTAAAGCGCGCAAGATAGGATCACTACCATCTGCGCTGTTGTGTCCGTCTAATAGAGTTTAAAAGCACTCATAAATGAAATTACGGGCAGGGCATGTAGCACGCAGAATTGTAGGCCGATGGAGTCCGTAAGGTTCTGGCATGAAGTCTACGGACCTGCGTAGAATGACTTGTCAGATTAAAGCCGCAGGATCGCGCTGTATGCAAGACGCATACAACCGATCCTATAACGAAAATCACTTAAATAGAGACCTGTGTCCAGCAGTGGAGGTCTTATATATACGTATAAATGTTTCTTTATTTGAACTGAATTCGATCGATTATTTTTTTTGCACGCAACTCAAGTTATTCATTTCAAGATGACTCTGCAATTTCGAAAATAAATGGATAAAAACAGATCCAGACAACTTATGTCTTCATCTGCTTTTTCTCACGTATTCCCACTATCTAAGATTACCAAATGGCTCGATCGTTTATAATTTCAATCCCTTTTAGTAATCATTTCCTATTATTTGTAATTATAAACATACACATCCAACTTATTCATTTGTATACTTAGATGGGTACCGCTCTCTGTACCAAGGGTCGTAAGAGGCAACTGAGGTACCGTACCGTACCCTCCCGCAAAAGCATAGCTCAAATGCGTCCAATATCGTGAGGATGGGCAGCAGTATCACAGTTGCAAAGCTACAAAGGTGGAATTGCTACTATGCCTATCCAGCGTGGCAATTATGGGCAGAAGAGCTCCATTTCTAGGGGAACTCGGTTAGCAATGGATTTTTTACAGAATCCAATATCAAGTTCCAGTACTTCAGACTTGTAAAAACAACACTTAGTGCCTTAAAATCTATATTTGAGAATTATTTAAAATAGATAGTTAGGTAGTTAGTTATGCAAATATTACATAGGCCTCGATAAAAAAACCTTTTTTACCGTAAACCTTTTTATTTATTGACCGACCTGGGATTCATTTTGCACGGACATCACCATTTATCGCAACGTGTAGGAATTTAAAAAAAAAGTAGCTTACGTTTTTTTCTAAACTTTAATATAATTTATTAGTTGAATATTAGCTAAATCAATAGTAAGGTTAAGTCGTGAAAGCGTTACAAACATACAGACTCAGTCTCCTCTTAGAGGTATCATACTACTATGCAAGTGTCTTACTATTCATGTAAGGATATACATACATTATCCTTAAAATATCTGTATCTAAATAAATAATAAATTTTAATTCAATATGTATGTTCACAAAGTTGGCCTGACAATACTCATCAGAAAAAGCCCCAACTACAAGTAGGATAGCAAAATCTATTCACAATACTAGTTTTGAGTGCAAATTAAGGTCCTAAAATCCAGGGCTCTTAAATAAATTATAATTTTCTGTAAGGTACAAATAAAAATATTAGTATCATGAAAATAATAAATTCACAATCATCTCATACATTGACCTGACTCCGCCATAAGTCGCTTTAAGCAATTGTGGACAACAGAGTAGTCACAATTGTACTACTCAAATATATATATTTAACACCCAGGCAAGAATAACCACAAATATCATCATACAAACACTTGTCCTGGGTGTGGATCTAATCCACGGCGTTTGGCGTATAAGATGGGATAACTACCATCTGCGCCTTTGGGCTCGTCATGAATATTTTCCAATAGGATCAATCATCAGCGCTATTGTTATGCGCTGGGCAGGTGTGGTGGCCTCCGCAGAGCGCACCTCCACAGGATGCTGCCGCCTTTTTTATGTTATAAAGTCAGCAAACAAGCATACATTTGCGTGATGGTAAACGTGACTGCAGCTGACAGACACTCGTGTCATCACAAAGATATCACTAGAATGTCACCAACCTTGTGAACTCAAGATACAATGAGAGATTGGGGTATGAGACAATAATGCAGACAACAATGGGGTAAAAATACAAATGTTAAAGGTTTACTTCTTGTAGCCTATTCTTACAATGTTGCATCAGAGCTTCTGGTAGCTTGGCGCCTCTAACGACACCTGGTTCAGGAGTAGAAGAAGTACACACAGCAACAGATCAACCTACAAAAATTTGTCCAAAAGCGACCCATCGAGTTCTAAATTGTTAAATTTGGGTAGGTAGGTCTTACAGCATTGTTTTAGTTAAAAAACAAGAACAATGTAAAATAATACTCACTAGAAAAATATTAAATTGTCAGTCAATCAGGAATCAGGCGGGAAAAGGTTTCTAGTAAATTTTAATTTCAATCCAATGTAAATCAACTAGAGTTCAATGAATTAAACCTCTTAAGTATTTAAAAAAGGGGATTTTTTTTTTCTATATGATCAAATATTGTTGTGGAATATTTGCGCTTACTAACAAAAATAAACTTTTATATCGAACGAATACACTTGAAGTGTCTGTTTGTCCAACAAAGGAGCTTTTTGTCAAATGCATATGGTAATTGCAGCAAATTTTAAATATGTAATCGGCCTGTTTCAGCTTATCTACGAAATATCTGGATAGATTTAAGTGGGACTTTCGCGGAATAATTTAGTTTTTTTTTATCGAATTAATAAGGGCTGTACAAACAAACAAATGTGCAGTTATGAATTATTATTATTCATAAAATAAAAAATATATAATATGAGCAAATAATATGTTTTATTGTGAAAAACATTCAAATTTTTAATTTTTGTATATCTTTTTCTAGTTAGACTCAACTCTATAGAATTAACCGCATCATAATTTGTAAACATTCGCAATTTATGCAGAAACTGAATTATATTTTCGGTTTCTGCAGAAGTTGCGAAAGTTTTTATTCACCAGCCTCAGTTGAATATAATTATTCATTTGTTTTCTTCATCAGTTCATTTATTATTTCCCTATGTTTGCTTGGAATTACCAATGTTCATATATTTATCCTTTTAACTGACTGCTAATAATGTGCGGTTAAAATGTTTTTTACCCAGACATTAAATATTTTTTTTATAAATTAACGGTTAATGCCATGCAATGTTAATCGTTTGTTCATTCATAATAATTTTTTGTTTCTGTAAAAATCTTATTACAGACAAAACACTTAAGAACATTATGGATTATTTTATTATAATTAGTAATTCTTTGAATGTTTATTGCTTGTAGAAAAAAATGCTTAGAAGATGAATTTTATTAACAAAATAAACAGTTATAAATTAAGAGTTATTATACAAGATATGCCAAACTTGCTAACAGGACATTTAAAAATAAATTAAAACTATTTTTATTAATTAAGTTCCAGGCGGATATAGTAGAAATTACTTTAGATAAACATTACACAATCCAATGCACACAATAAAATTTTATTGTTTATTTTAATTTATATAAACGTTTAAATAAATTGTGATTGAATTATTACAAATGACCGATCGAAATTCACCGATTTATAAATATTTGTTCGTATTTAACACAGCCCATTGCAGCGTTCCAAAATGTACTTACTAATCATCCGCACAGATTAACATCAAATTGCATTTGAATTATTATTGAAAAAGTGAATTAAGATTAAGGACCAACACTACTTCAGCTGGAACAAACTCGTCACAGACACGTGGTTCGGCTAAACTTCCCGCCTATGCTAAGGTCGCACTGTTCTATATAACGACAACGCTCGCACGCGCTGCTTACAAACCATTGTACGCCCAACCACTCAACACCAATACTACAGTACGTAAAAAATAATTAAACGCAAGGGCGCGTTTGCGAAACACATTATCAACTTTCAAAGTAGCCAAGTTTTTATTGAATACGTGATCTATCTGTGAGCTTACCACTACCGTTTGCTTGCAGTAAGAGAGGACTCGCTTTACCCGCCAGTCTACGAGTGCGCTGGCGCAGGTGCCCTGTGCGTACATCGAGTGTTATTGTGACAGTGCCTTACAAACACAATATGAACACCTACATTAAAATCGTAAGTAAAAAAATAAAAAATGTATATAATACGAGTTATTTGAGGTGTGTTATATTTATTGGCGCGAGGTCTAACATGAAAATTTAAGATGAAGTGATAAACGAGCGTACATAAACCTTGGTGACAGCTAGGTTTGATAAACAATAGGACTTGGGTTCTCGGATTATTAACAGACAATAGATTTTTCTCATATGACACTGGTATTAGATGCAAATTACATTCATAATTTAACAATTAAAATTTATCTTGTAATAAAGGGTTTTGTGATGATAAAGCGATCGACTTCTTTTTGTTTCGTTTTGTTTATATTGTGTCCTAATTTTTAAACTTTCATATAAAATTAAGTGTTTTTTCTTCTGGAGATATAAAATACTTTTTTGCGTCTTGTAACGGTTTGCTTACTATTTGATTATTATATATAAATATAGAAATGTAAATATTCTTTATTTATGTTTAGTCTAGGTGTGTTACTTCACATAATGCGGTCAGTGCCAAAATAATTTAAGTGTTAGCGATGCATTATACATCGATAAAATCGAAGATTGTAAAGTAATAACGATGCTTTAATAAATGATCAAGACGCTCTCAATTAGGGGAATTATTACAAATTGGCTCATGTTACACGTATAATATTAATGAATTCGGATAGTGTGTATGGTCATATATTATTTGATATGATTAATTATTGTTTGCGTTAAAATATATGAATTTATGTTTAATATATGGTGCTGACATACATTAATTTTAAAAGAATGTTTAATTTTTTTTAAAGTAATTACTTACATGTATATATATTAGATTTGAACGGTGTAATTGTTATAAACATAAATTCGATTTCATAAGAAGTTAGTATATAGGCCAAAGTATCCAAAACTATGGTTTGTTAAATTAAACTCTTAAGGGGAGTTTGCCGTGAGGTCCCGGCAGAATAGAATAGTACAGTGGGAACTGCACCAGGTGTCGTAAGAGACGACTAAGGTACCAGTACCGACAGATGGCGGTATATCCATCCGAAACTGCAGCTGAAATGCACAGGGCGGGGATGAGCAACAGCATGCCCGTCGCGATAACTGCGTTCTGCGATTGCCAACAGGCTTGCCCAGCGCGGCAATTATGGGCAAAAAATCTTCTTTCTTGGAGAGGCTTATGTTCAGCAGTGGGTTCCAAATGGCTGGTATGATGGAGGGGAATGTGTTTACACTAATTTTATAATATACATTTAAAGGGATGCGCAAACGGGAATCGATCAATTTAAAATCTAAATTTAACCCACTTTTATTCGTATTTAAATATATGTGGTAATAAGACATGGCATTTATACTTTTCAGCTCATTCAAATAAATTTTCCTAAACTAAAATCTATTACATTCTTATTCTATATATTATCGTGTTTTGATTGTCATAGGATCAGTATTCATATAGGTTACTGAAATGCATCGACTAAAGTTGAGAATGGCAATACAATCCCTTGATAAAAATATAGTAATAACCTTATTAAGTTTTGGATACTTTCAAATACTGACAATGATACTCAAAAGCGTTATGATCGACGCGTGTGTTTCCAATGCAGTTTATTGTTCACATAGAAAGTGAAACAGTCTAATCGATTACATTTCATGGTCAAACTAAAAAAACCCGGACTCAGACAAGATAAATTTAGGTATCAAATTACTTCAATTGTGGTAGACTTTATTAATTCATTAAAGTCATAAAAATAATCAGTGTATAATTATTACAATTTAAATCAATGCGGATATCCTTTCATCAATGTGTTTAAAATTTAAACGCTCACTGTCATTTTTCTTTTGTCTTTTAGTTTTGGTCTTTAACATATTTAAGAAATAAAATTCAACATGGAAGGCAGTTTTATTTGTCTGCTAAAGAAACTGACACGAATTATATTGTTAAATCATTTAAATACAAATCATCATTACATTTAAATACAAGCATAATTTTTTACAAATTATATTTTCTTTTCTTTATACATAATAATATTATAAAAATTTTAATTTAACCATAAGCTATTACAACCAGGTAAGGTCCCTCAGGACTTTATTTAAAAGTGAAAGGAAATAGTCGGAGATACCAACTATGTATTTATTAACAATATTTGATCTATCTTATATTGTGGACTTCTTACATCAAAGATATTTCACAGACAATTCTAGTTTCCAGGGGCCTAATATATGATAGAGCCGGACGATAACCACAAAGTAAAGCATTATTATACTGCTATTTATTGGCAGTGATCTAAAACTAAGTAGGCATTTTATAACTTAACCGAGAGCGTAGCCATCAATAACGCCGCTTAGCTCGCATTATGTATTGTTAAACCATTTACGGGCCATAGCAGGGGCGGCCAACGTAAAGCTTGACGCTCATATATATATTATATACTTAAAAACTTTGACTTTTCGACTCGTCGCGCATCGCGTGATAACTTCATCGCGGCCTACAGACGCTCGTATCATCACAAGGATATCACTAACGCGTTGCTAACCTTGTGACTTGAAGATTATATGACCCGGCCATTTTAATGCCACTTCATCTTTCACATTTAAAACTAGAACACCATTTATATTTTTTTTGTACATATATTTTTATTATCTGTAAATTAAGCACTAGGCGACAGCTAATTTTTTTTCTTTGGTCGCTCAATTAATGTCACAGTAAATAGACAACTTTACGTAAACACAACCTTGAATGTTTAACTAAGAATCGCTCAGGTGATTCCGGTTAGGATTCAAGTCAGCAAAAAGCAATAAAGAACATATTTGGAATTTAATATGCATTTCAAGATGTTGCGCTACTTTTGACCATATAAATATTTTTTTCAAATTTAATGTGAGTATTCATGCATTATATACATTGGAAGTCTTTAATTTTGTAGCAATTCTATACATTTCCAAATATAAAATTCTGTGTTGATGCAGTTCAAGGTTTTTTAACTTAATTTATTGTACAAGTAATAAAATAAGGATATAATAATAACTTATTAGAAGTAATAAAATAACGAATGCTATCAGTACACGGGCGGTTTCTACAAAATTGTGTAATAGTTTCTGGAGTGGGATATTGGGATCCGAGATAGACCGTTCTACTGTTCTGCCATAGCTAGTTTCTCTATCGGTACCTGTAAGTTTGTTTAAAATATGTAATTATTAAGAATCGTAGCAGAAATAAAGTAGGACACGTTTATTTATTTTTATGTGATAATAGATATTTTTAGATAGAAAATAATTAAACCATTCATTCATGAATGCGACTTCGCGTAACCTTGGTGACATTCCGACTTTAGGAATCGCTACTCTACGCCATCAAGGTCATCAGAATTACTGTAATTGCTAAGATTGTTTGTAATCACATAATGTTTACAAACCTATACAAAACAGGTTATCTATCCCTGGTTGTATCAATGTACTGTATGGTATTACACGATAGCATTGGACAATTTTGATTCTGTTGTACCGATAATTTTACAGTAATCTCGCCATTAAATTTGTCCGGGAAAAATATCGATATATTTAAAAGTGCATTGTAACTGACCACTTGTGATAAAGATACTATGAAACTAACAGGTTCTTATTGGATAATCTCCGTCCACACTAAACACTTTCACTTTTAAAGTAAATCTATTTATATAAACGAAAAACATACTAATTCTAAAACTACTTAATTGGTTTCGCTATGTTATGTATACTTTTACATGAATTTATAACCATATATTATTTAAATTAGCTTTATTTGGTTGTTGACTTTAATTAACATTAGATGCCGTTCGGAAATGTATTCAATAAAATTAAGCGGTTTAAAATTTAAGTTATATACTTTTGTATATAACTTAAATTTTAAACCTACTACTTTTTGCATATTTAAATATTCTGTTCACCTGTACATATAATAAATTGCAGAAGGCCAGAGTCATTGGTATCATTTGGATCCTATAAATTCTGGGTGTTCAAGATTGCGGGTATCCGTTAAATTTATCGTTGTCATATAACATGTAAGCCTTGGAATAACTTTGAATCGTTGTTTTTCCACATTCTATATAGGGATTATTGAAAAGAGAAGTTGTGGAAATTGGTTTCGTATTCAAGTCTTTTAGATTACATGGGGGTAAATGACAGAACAAAATGCTTGTATAACCTTTTATCTAAAACCAGGAGTGCAATGACTATCACAATGTAAAGATCTATTTTGTAATCGCTTTCGGATTAAAAACGCTTGCAAGATTTTTTTGCGATTTCCAATCTATTGGAAAATTAATAATTAAGAAAATTAAAAAATATTTTTTATGCACCATTAATACTGTTTCTTTCGTCATTCTAAAATAGTGGATCCAGTCTTGCCATGCTCCTTAAACACTCTCATTATAGAGTACACTTCATAGATTTAAAAAGTCATCACTAGTAATAAGAAAGTATGTTTAAATGGGTGTTCTCAACTGTATTCAATTATTTAAAATATCTCTTTTCTTAACTTATCAAATATGGTTTTCATCTTTAATTCCAATTATATTGAAATAAAAAAAATTGTCTGCAATAATTATGTCGGTGTCTTTAAGTACATAGACACAAGAAGCTTCTTTACTCTATTATAATTAAATACACTTCTCGTTATTATAGCAAAGTAATTAAATATTTAGCAATGTAAGTATCTCGAGTTACACAATCGGACGTCTCACCGCTTCCTGGTTAGGCGAAGTATCATTGTTTTAATCAAACAAACAGTTACAGATTCTGTATTAAGTATGTAGTCGTGTTAGGTATGTAATTTGTATTAAAACTTATTACGCTTCGATGCAAGTGACATTACTCTATATTACACAAATATTTTAATAACATATTAAGCTGTTTGTGCAGCAACAATTGGCAATGGTCGAATATCACCAACTGTGTTATGGATCAAACATTAATTAAAATGTTCATAACATTTGATTAATTACGGCCAAGGGTGGACGTGTAGCAAACAGATTGTTCTCACGATCGCCAACGCCACATGCAAAACCAACTGAACCAGTTGGATATTTTATGATATATTCACACTGAACAAGAATACAATGTAAGGACACGATAAATACAATTACTGAGTTAATTAAAAAAATAATCCGGGATGAATTTCTGAACTAATGGACCGATTTTAAAATTCGTTTGCTAGTACAGTTTAATTTTTGATCTTGATCATATTAAATAAACTTCAAGTTGAACAACCTAGAATCCTTAGAAACTTGTACTAGATTAAAAATTTTAACACTACCATATAATCCAATCGTATTCTATGTAAATCTATATTAACGATTTCTGAACTGTACTCGGTTAAAAATTCTTCATGAATTCGCGAATTTTTTTTCTTATTAATATTATTTTCTATTCACGAATTTTTGAAATGAGTTCAGTAATATCTGAGCTTATTTGTTACAAAAATACGTAATTCCTTTATTTGGTGGTGGTCTCTAATTTTTTTGAAAAATTAACTAGGATACAAATAAGCAATAGTTTTTATTTAAATCATAACAAACATACAACTGCATTATTTATATTCATATAAAATTAGTATATGTTTACAAAGATTACTGACCTAATGGTTACCCGAGAAAAAAACAGTAATAAGTATAAAAACCTTGAAGGTACCTAAAGTATGTATGCATTACTAAATGGTTATTTACTGTACGAACTGATTACATATAATACAAGCAAAAAATGTGCGGTTTACTGCATCTCTGATAATAGTTTTTCTGTAATGAGCATCATTGGGGGTACTCATGACCGACATGTAAAAAGCGACCTTCACGACTTTGCTGATGGCAGGTGAACGAACTATTTTTCTTATCTTGGGGATTTTTTTGCATACCCATCAAAATCTCATAGCCTTATTAAAAACCTTGCAGATTTATTTATAATAAATTAGAATTCGCATTAGAATTGCTTCCCTTTTTGCAATAAAATTCTACAAAACCTATAATTTAAACAATATTTTGTAACGGCGTTTTAAATTTTTGATTTTCCTGAAGGAGGTCATTGAACTTTACGTCAAATAATACATGGAATTTGTATTTACATTATTTTACAAACGGTAGGTATGACATACAAATTGGTAATAAGTAAGTATTGATTCTTATTTTAGATATTATTCAGATTTTCAAAAAGACATATTTGGTGGTACAGAATGATAAGTGATAATTAAAAAGAATTTGCTATAATAGCATTTATAATCAATGGCTTTGTATTTAATTACTATGAGTTGTTTATAACAAATAAAAAGAGAGTACATGAAAGTCACACGATAATATGTTTGTTGTGATGATAAACGATGAATTTTAAAACATTTAAACTAGGTATATATAGATTGAAACAGGTTTAATGACTTTGTAGACCTTATTATTGTTAAAACACAGAAGCGAGCCCTTCTCCGTAAATTAAAGGAGTATTAGCATGTCTATGCAAATTAGGCCGCTATGATGTTGGTCAATGAAGCCTTAGTGTTACTTAATACATTCTTGCGTCTACGTCGCTTTGTCTAAAAATAGAGAATAATGTGCACGTATGAAAATAGATAACGAGCACGTCAGTATCCGTACGGTTGCGTTTCTTTTGATGTTTCTTTATCATTCTTAATACAGAATTGTAAATTAGTTATACATATAACAAGGCTTGTTTTACATCTAACGAATATGTTGCGTAATTAGTTAGACATTGCACGAAAGTAATAAAGCTAGAGTATTATGTTAATAATGGTCGTATAAAAATTGTATAATATAACTCAAATGGCGTTGACCTTAATCCGAACAAATCACCAAACGCCTCGAGGTATCTCTAAGAATGCCATTAAATGCCACAAAATATAAGCACAATTATATATCTAATGACATAATAAAGATGCAGATAATAAAGCAAAAAAGGCACACGACAATTTGTAATCGCCTTGGACATACCACGTGTGGTTGAAATAATAGGGCCATAATGATAAGTTTTGCCTGAGACCGGTGTTGTAAAAATTATGCAACTCAGAAAGCGTATTTGCCGAATGCTCCACATAATATTTACAGTGGAAAGCGAAATCTGCCATTCGTGATATTTATGTGCTTGCTTTGGTAACAAGCCGTTGCCTTTTATAAACAGCGTTTGTGTAATACTTGTGAAAATCACTATCGATGTCTTCGGGATGTCTCCGATTAATCGGATTTCTCTCATAAATATATGTGTTTATTAAGACATAATATAAGGCACGCAAGATAGTTCTATGTTACGCACATAAAACTGCTTGACATCGTTTATTATATATCCATCTATAGTTGTTCTGTAGGAGATCACTGAGAGCGATGCGTCCGCTTATCGTACTGTTTGAATATATAACATTTATAATTTATGTGAACAATGAAAAATATGTTATTATCATATTTATTAATAAACATATATATATATATATGCACAACTAGACTTAAAAAAGGTTGAATAAAGTTGAAAAACAAATACATTATTCTGCCGAATGTTTTGTTTCTTAACAAAACAACATTACTGAGGGCCTAATTACATTAACCTGTTGTATCTTTACTTATCTAAGATCTTTATGCTCCGGTAATCTGACAGGTAAATATTTTGTTTTGTAAGTACAGCAGTGACGTCTATGGGACATTACAAGTTGAAGAGTCATTGACCTTCGTGACACTGAGTAATTTTGAATAGACGATTTTTCCATTGTAGGATGGCTCACTTCCTCTGTCAATTTTCTGGTGCTCGGCCTCAGTATGCGAGTCAAGGCGAATTCAAACGTACACTTGTGTATCGCTTTAATGTCTGCATAGGCCTTGTCATTGTGTGTATTTACATAATAGCTGGCCTCGCGTCTCCCGCGGTTTCTATCTAATTGTCGCCATTTGATACTTGTTTCCATATCATTTTGTCAACTTTATCAACGACGATAGTGATCTCATTTATCCAGTAAATGATACAGTTGCTTTGCAAAAGCTTGATTGGTACTCATAATTATACTAAAACGAACCTTATTAGGATGTATTTGATCTTGAAATAGCTCATAAATCGAAACGACCCTAAAATGTCTATACACATTATCGTAAATGTTGCAAAATCGAAGATTGACGCACCTGACTAAGGTCACGCCGTCACGGCACGATTACTTATAAATGAACAGATTAATACATAATTTGTGTTGAATAATAAATGAAAAAAGCGATAAATAATGTGGCGGTAGTCGGAAGGCGGAAGTTCAATGGCGGACCGGTCTCACAAGTCGGCGCACGCGCACCTCGTGTGAGTATGTTAATGTGTGCTAGGGGTGTTAGAACTCGGCGTTCAGTATTTTCACTAGTTTCCTTTTTTTTTCACAGAACTCTCATTAATAGATTTTTAACGGTTTCTGTTATTTTAATTTTATTACAAGACATATAATCTTGTCTGGTACCTTTTAATTCAAACGTGGCAGTAATCTTGGTTGTAGATGGTCAGTATGAATACATTTAGCTATCGTTTCTCATACTGTTGACGAGTTTTAGCATATAAGACATTTCGATTAAGTTATTTATGCTATGCTAGAAATGTCAATATATTACAACATAATGTGTTGCAGTTGACAACCCTAATGCCACAGCTTCCCGTATAAGTGCGACATGTTGTCCATTCATAGTTCTGATTTTATTTATTTAGAAAGTATTTTTTTTAATATTTCTATTTATTTGTTTCAATTATATATCTTAAAAAAAGGCACCATTCTGCCTAGTTCATAACTGTCTAAAATCTATTAAAGACCATAAAATCATTATAATAGCCCATAAGCGTTCACTGACAAGTGATCAAGATATGGTGGGGTTTGTCTAAAGTTGTCTAGTGGGGCAGACAAGATTGGCAATATCGCTGTTATATGCGGCGGGGGTTCGGTAACATTTAAGCTACGCTGTTTCGGAGATATACCGCAATCTGTCGGTTCCTGTATCAAGGTGGCTTCTTGCAACTTCTGATACATCTGCACATTTAAGCTTATGGTTTCCAAAGCTAAACATAAACACAATACAACTTTGAATGGACTAGAAGATTTCTATTCTTGTGAGTCGCCCTGGACGGTCGTGCCCATACATTTTAAAGGCTGTACTTAAAGTCATAGGCTGTAATAAATGAAATAAAACCGCGTATTGTTACATTTTATTATATATTAGCCGTGAGGTACCGGCAGAGTAGTACCTCCCCCTGTACCAGCTATCGTAAGTAGCAATTAAGGTACCAGAACCATATCCATGCAAAGAGTCTGCAAATGTATAAAGCAGGGATAGGCAACAGCTTCCACGTCGCGATAGCTGCACTCTGCGATTGCCAACACGCTTGCTCAGCGCGGCAATTATGGGCAACGTATCCCCTTTTTTGGAGAGGCCTATGTCCAACAGTGGACTTTTAATGGCTGGTATGATCATTGTCACATTATGTAACTTAATGTATATTGCATATATAAGATGCCCGTTAGCGCAGATGCTAGTGATTTTATCTCGAGCGCTAAAGTTCGTGTGCTCGATACCCATCCAGGACAAATATTTATATGATGTATTTGTGTTTGTTCTGTGTCTGGGTGTTAAATAATGTAATAAATATGTTATATTTGTGATTCTTCTGTTGAAGTAACACAAGTTCTTCAATTCAAGTCAGGTCAATGTGTAAGATGTTTTGAGAATTTAATTTAAAATTGTAGTTTAGATTACAAAAAGATAAGACAAACATTATTAGGGTTGGTTCATATTGGCAACGCAATAAATAATTGGATGTCATTTTTGACTGACCGACTGTGGAACTTAAATTAACTATTAATTTGCATATACACTGTACAATTTAGAGCTCGTAAACGAAATACAAACGGTAGATATTGGATAAGTAGGTATTTACGAGTCATAACCTAGATAGAAGTAAATTGCTGGCTTCTAATCACTTTCCAGTCCAGCTCACTTGTTAAATTATAGATTTTAGTGTCGTTATTAAAACATTTATTTATATTAACTGCAGTGGACTTCGGTGAACAATTATGTTTGGTTTTCGAAACAAAACACTGTTTATGGCTCTATTAATGAGTTTTAATTTAGGCGAACATATTTGGAATCACTATTGTAAACCTTCATTCGCCAGGATATTGATTGTTGCAAAATAATTCTATCTTAGTCTCGGATGTGGAATAATTTATAACGCAAGTGAAACAGGAAATTATAAACTAAATATCTGCCTATCATGTTGTTAATCATGAATAAAATATTGACATGATCACATAAAATATGCTATCAGGTCAACAGCTTAACCATGGGTCATGGAAGCTATGCTATCTATAATAACAACAACACAGTTGAGATAGGCCCAAAAGCTATATCGGTATAAATGTAATAATTTAATAGCTATTACTTTTTCCACACAACTTTCATATTTATTTGCCGTGTCCATATTTCTTAACTAGTTAAATATTTTTGAACTTACTAAAGTTTTACGAATCATAGTAATAAATCCTAAATGTATTAGCTTAGCTTCAAAAGGCTTTACCTACATTTGACGCAGAGGTATATATAATAGCCTGGTTTAGCACATAGAGTTTTTGCTTTTTTTACAAAGTTATTTATACTAATACAAAGATGCGAAAATTTGTGAGTTTGTCTCGAAGTATGTTAGTTACTCTTTCACGCCGGAACAGTTGATCCGAACAGATCTGGATGGAAAGGCCCAGAGGTTATCAAAAGTATGAGTACCATATAAGCTAGGTTTTATCCCGTAAGCATATTCCCGTAGGATAGATCTGACATAATTTATTTTCTCTAGAGTCTGCGTGACTTTTTGCTCAGTTTGGTTGCCAGGGAGCGACATAGACTTCTTTCGGGAATAACAAGAGATCCTTCAGGATGAGATATATAGTAAAGACCTCTCCGACATAGTGCTGGTGGAAAGTTAGTATTGTATAGATCATTATGATCTTTTGCATAGTGGAAATGGGGGCAAAATGTTATTATGCGTTTTTTTCCTGGCATAATACATGGTTATGGCGGTTATCATATCATTTACAAAAAACTTTATTGAAATATATTTAATTAGAACAAAATCATGCGCTTTTACATTCCCAGCTATTATTCCATACCAACTTCTTCATTCGTTCATAATCCAAGAATAACCTTGCACCTCGGTCACATCCCACAGATAGTACAAACAAAGGAAAAACATATGTCGTCAATCGATTACAATATCTTAGTTGCCGGGTTTATCCGAGTCAATCACGAGACTTGCCGGATATATACAATCCACCCCGGATTCGGTTGCTTTATTAGATAAGAGGTACCTCAGTCACTTCGGCTTACGCAAACAGGCTCGAACGAGTTTCCTCTTCAGGTGCATTTGTTACTCTCAGCGAGTTCACCAAACAAGCATCCAGCAAATCAAGTGCAATTAAAATAATTAATTGATTCTTGTGGGTTACCTTGATAGCAGTTTATAATTAGACTGACCAATTTTAAATCATAGTTTGAAGCTTAATGAGTTTTTCAATACCTGATCAGTGTTACTATTTACATTAAGAATTAACAGTATTTTTTAAAGATTCCGAAATAAATTTATTTAAATCTGTAAGCGGTAACCTTGTGAAAAACATATTCAACCGCTGGTAAACGTGACTTGAGAAGCGGGCTAGTGGCCCAAGGTCAGCCTCAGAGGTGTAAGACTTAAGCGGACTATCTGTATGTTTAGTTTTGCGTTTCAACCTTTCTAGGAAGTGTCCGCGCGTGAGATGTATAGCTCATAAATCCTTGATAGTTACCCAGTAATGCTGCTGGTATCTTGTCGCACTATTATATTCTACGTATTTCTGTTGCATTATCGGTGTCTATTGACGGCAATGTTGAAAGTGTAACGCAATCGGTTATTTATTCTAGTAACATTATAAATGCGTCATACAGATCGTAAGTGAGGTAGTTTGGATATTTCTCAAAATTAAATTCTGCTTTTTTACAACATAACTCATACAACCGACTAATATCACAGTGGATACCATCTATATTTCTTTGTTGTCATTCTATTATATATAAGGTTAAAAGTTATATATAAGAGAATACATGTAGTGAAGTAAAATAGTTCGTATCATCATATAATTTAATATATTTTTTTAATTTAAAAACATAATCGACATAATGATATTCTTATTTTGAAATTGGCTAAGTAAAAACTAATGTCTAAATGAATAAAGATCCAAGTCTATAAAGAGCCAAGACAAGATAATTGTATTTTGTTAACCGGAAATGCTTAATCCGTTTTAAGCAGTTGGTAGGTGGTTTAATATATTTATAAATTATGCACTAGCTAATTTTAATTTAATAGAGCTAGAGATAAATCGCTTTGTCGAGTTCCTTGGTAACAATACTGATTGATTGTTACTGATTGCAATTTTTGACCTTTTGTCATGTACTGACTCTGTGTCAATATGTTTATTAACAAATTACATTTAAAAGCGATACAATAAAGTAGGTAGGTTGATTTTGCAAGTAATTTTTGGGACTGTAGTGACCTCTAAGCCTGATACTTTCAGTCCAGAACAATTCGATTATCGATAGTAACGACAAAATTGCACAAAATAGGCTTTAAATATGTAGGTGCGGCATGTTAGGGTTGTCATTGAAGTGTTCCAAGCACAAGATCAATACGGACATTTTAGTGAACCCCGAATTTAAGTAAAATTACTTTCTATTATTTTTTAGCGTTGCTGTCTTATTCTTAAACGGGACTCAAGCTCAACATATTACTGTAAATATATATATAAAAGCATGCTAACATTGCCAAAAATAAGCACGACCTCTGACAAAGTTTGTTAGGGCAACCGATTCTGCTGTTACGCTCGCATTTCGTATTCAGTGTGTCCAATCATTTGACCAAATAGATAATTACTTACTAAACAAAAATTATTTATACCAAACCATTATTTCACAAAATAATATGTGTAAGAACAACTGTAACGAAATAGTTGGATAGGCTAGGTAAGAAATACGACCACAACGAACAACCTGAACCGTAAAATAATAATTTACCAGTTGAAATATTTTATAATTAAAACATTTACCTGTAGAATCATTTGACAAATCATAAGCAAATATAGTACTTTAAGAAGAATCATTTGACATAATCAAATGATTCTTTTTAAAGTAATATATTTGCGAAATAAAAAGTTGTCAAATAATAATTAGTTCCTCAAAAGTTGATGATCTTGTAAAATGTATGCAAACAATATTAAACTTGAATAATATTTTCTAACATTTACGCGTTCTTAACCTCGAATGAATCTACAACTTCAAGATTACAAACGTTTGCTACAAGGCAACTAAAACGTCGAACTAAAAATATACAATTTAAATAAACCGCGTTTTGAAGCCGTTAAAAAAGTACTTTATAATAATCCTGTTTTCAGGTTTTAAGGAGACACATTTCTCGGTTGTTCGTTAATATATCAGGTGGCAAGGTTGATCACGTGCTAGACATATCCTAGCGATGTTGCCATACTCTTTATAATAATAATTATAATAATATACTCTTTATTGTACACAGATAATTACTAAAAGAAATTATAATGCAATGGGCGTCCTTGTCGCTCAGAGCAATGTCTTCCAGGCAACCTTTGGATTGACATAAACGAAGAAAATGTGATAGGGATGAATGTACTACTATTTTATAAAATAAATATAATGTGGAAAATTTTAAATTAAATTTTAATCACGATTTTATAAACTAACCATTTACAATCTATTTATTATATCTGGGATTCAAAACAAAATGAGAACATAAAAGACTTTACATTTAACTTTACATAAAGCCGGTTGGCGTATTCAGTGTTGTCTCTATCTTATACGTCAGAGGTCATAGGTTCGATTCCCTCCTAGTACAAACATTTATGGGACGAATAATTACGTGTTTTCTATTAAAAGTATATGCTTAGTTTCTTAGTTGTTGTCTGTTCGTAACAAAGGTGAAATGTGTGAATTTAATATTTTGTTTAGTCTATAAAAATATATGTGGAATCAGAAGGATGTTTACACACCAAATCAAACTCAATATAAAATTTATGTAAAGTTGCTCCCAATATATATCTTATCTATATTAATGATACTTAATAAATTACTATTTAGAGGTTGTGACAAACTAAGATGAAGTTTTTATTAGATCAGGTTGACAAACAAGCTTAGAGTCCGCGTGATAGTAAGCGTCCCCGGAGTCTATATACGCTCGCAACATCACTAGCGCAATGATATCACTAGCGCGTTGCCATTATGTCACATAACACTATAATTTCACTGCCTATTTCTACTGCCATATAGCAAAGCGAACATTGCTATATGGCAGTAGATATAGGTGTAAAAGTTGGAAAATAAGTTCGTTTGCAAACCCTGCACCATGATAATGCAGACATCGTGTGGTCAGTCATGTTCGTACTTGGGCTAACCTTCGGAATGTAGGTGACAACTTAGTTGCGTCTGGCACATTAGCATTACCGCATACTGTTGCTTAACTTGAATCAAGTACTTATAAGCACATTCTTAGGCTAGAACTAAAGTGTAATTAATAAATACCTTTGATTACTTTCGAGGTTTTATGCATAGAAAAATACTGAAATACATTTAAGATACAGTTTACTAGAAAAAGTCAAGTCCACATTTACAATCATCAACATAATCCTGTCTCAGGCTTTAGTGAATGTATTTTAAATATCAACATCATCATACCAGCAACTGGAAGTCCACTGCTGGACATAGGCTTTCCCAAAAGCTGAGCAAGCTTGTTGGCAATCGTTAAGCGTAGCTTTCGCAACAGGGTTGTTGCTGCTCATCCCCGTCCTGTGCATTCGAGCTGCACTGTTTCGGATAAAAATACCATCATGTCGCTTCTTATGACACTTGGTGCAGTGGGAGATACTATTCTACTCTGCTGGTACCTCATGGCTCATTTTAAATATAATTTAGCAATAGTCTACGCATAAACCCTACTAAGTTCATACAACATTGATGAAAAAATAATAACTTATTACGTTTCTCAGCACAAAAAAATACTAGGAAAAATTCGACATATCTACTAAAGTCTCGGTCGAACAAACGATAGTGCAGGCTTGGGAATGATGCAGGTTCGAGTCCCCTGAAGCCTAACACAAATTATTTAATTCTTGTAAATGTTTTCTTAAATATTTATTGTCATAAAACTAGTCCCACACTCGTACAAACTGAATATTGAATACTGAACGAAATTCAAAAGCAAAAGGGAGTTTGCATTAGGAATTTGTAGCCCTAATCAAAAATTAGGCTACGCATCTCCGCTCAATTTGTATTAATGCTTTTTCGAGTGGATATAACTTTCCGGTATCTCCTAGCATAGGAGAATAGCAGTACGTCCTGTACCAGGAGACGTAATAGTTGACTGGCGCATCCGACAGATGGCGGTATAAATTAAACAGCTCAAATGCAACAGGACGTTTTATGGTGGCTATAATGACGATGTTAGTGTCATTTGTTTGTTCCAGTATCCAAGTAGCCTATTTCTATACTGTTTGCTTTCCAAATTATTTTGATTTTGTTAACAAAGCTGGTGGCTATTGGCACACTAAAGAATCAACTGTTACATATTTGATGTTAAATGAGGTCAGAAAATTAGTAATCCCTGTGACGTATTGCGTAAAATATTTTAAGATGTCAGACACTTCTAACAGCTTTTAATTTCGTCATATTATTACGGTGAAGTGGGCTAGTCTATTATTTATATTTTTGTAACCATACAGCCATTAAAATATACACATAAATTCAGTTAAAAGCCGTACACATATTTAGTGTTAAGTTACTTAACTAATAACTATAATGGCTCAAAGCATTTAAATAGGCTCAAAATGAGAATTAAAGGAACATTGCATTTGACAAGACATTCTCACAAAGAACTATTTAATAACTCATTTTGACCGAAATCTTAATAACGTAAATGCACACAGCCCTGACATATTTGCGTCAATCAAGAAAGAAGGAGTCGTTGGATAAATTGAGGTTAAAATTGTATGAAAATGAACAATTAATCCTTCCTTGTACTATATACATAAATATAAATAATTATTTATTCAAGAAGATTTATAACCGACAATTGCAAGACACGCCCTTTTAGTAATACCAGCAAAAAAAACTATGTAAATAAACAATTATAAGGTTCGTAATGAGCGAACTCACGTGAGGGTCGCCTTGACTCGAGATAATTACACTTGAGTTACAATCTTGGAGGAAATCCGCCGTGGCTGATAACAATCACGTACGCACCGCCATTATATCCACCATTAATACAATTCAATTATAAAAACAATGCAGTTAAACTAATTCTATATTAAAAAGTGAATTCAAAAATATTCGCACTTAAAGATAGTTCGAATTTTTAAGTCTGACATCGAAGTCTTAACCCAGTATCTACCACAGAGGAGCTTAATTATTTGGCCGTATAAGACGAATTATTATTGATACGAGAGTTACGTACGCCTATGGTACCAAGTAGGTAGGTACGTATATAGAATTTTATTTTGTATTGAGGCATAGGAGTATTGCGGGTTTGCCTATTGAATTTATAAATATAGCGGAAACACTGAGACACCGTCCCAATGACTTTAAACATAAGGCCATTAGTACTAGAGTCTAATGAGGTCATTGAGATTGGACGTTGTTGCATCCTAAGGAATCCGGTAAATCAAGGCCTCTTCTAAAAACCCTTTATAGCGGACTCTACATTCTGGTCACTACGCGTTCGCGATTCACATTCTAAACAAGTTAGGGCCGAGCCAGAATATAGCGTTGTACCATCATCCAAGCTAGACCACAAAGTAATAATAAGGATATCTAAAAACCACTTTCAATGTTTTAAAATACTTATCAAGTTTACAATATAATTAAGCAGGTCTAATAATATTAGTTATTGGAGAAAATTCACGTGGTACACGAAAAGGCTGCATTTGCAGTCTTCAGCTCTTTTAGAAGTATTTAATTGATTGATTGCATTAAAAGTATAGAATAGAAGAGTACAGAACAGTACCGGCAGAATATAATAGTACCTCCCACTGCACCAGTGTCGTAAGAGGCAACTAAGGTACCAAAATCGTTAGATGGGGGTATATATCCGAAACTGTGCAGCTTAAATGCACAGCATCCCCGTCGTGATAGCTGCGCTCTGCGATTGCCAACATGCTTGCCCAGCGCGGCAATTATGGGCAAAAGACCTCCTTTGTTGGAGAGGCTTAAGTCCAGCAGCGGACTTCTAATGTCTGGTGTGATGATTAAACATACGCGAAGTAATTCTCTGATGTATAAATAAGATAAAACTGCCCACCAGCACATTTTTTCCTCGTTCTTACGTTATGTCATTAACTGGTACTGAGTATGGGACGTCATTAACATATTCGAGTCTCTGACCTTTTTTGGACTCCACTAGCCACATAGCAAGCGCAATATGCTTAATACTTCCATAGTACATCCTTATGCAGTACCTGCATAACCAAATAAATATTTTGTACAATTAATCTGACAACTGAGATGTTCCGTCGGCTGTAGGTTCCGATCGTGTTTCGGACCATCTGCATAGTGATCTGATTTCTTAGAGGTTTCGCAATCCATGGACTTTGTTGCTCCACTGCGTGTTTTAACAAACTGCTCCTGTGTTCACTTGACATTTAGATTTATTGCTTGCAGTAAATTTGTGCATTTGATTTAAATGGGCAGTTTATTTAAAATAAATACTACAATGTTAGCTTATAAAATGAGATAAAACCAATCTTAATTATATTGGAAATATAGGGAATAATCTGTAAGTATGTTGTGTTATACGACCTTTGAGGGAGGTGTTAATGTGAAGGTACCAATTCGATTATCAGCTTAAATTAATTTAACTGTTATCATTGCAAAGACTTTGAACGCTGCTTTATTGTAAGCCTTTAAAACATTATATGCAATGTAATGGCGCAATTTAATTCGTAATAAGAGTTATCAAGTTTGGGTCAGATGAAGTATTTAACCCTGTCTGTTGGTCAGCGCTGTATTAAATAACTCTGGTTGTGGATACGATCGGGCGGCTGGTCGGCGTGGTTGCGCACGTTTGCGTCACAGTGTCGCAACCGACAGTGTGTTTACACTTCATTCGGTTTCGCTGCACGCGTGCACGCATTGTCTCCCGCATCTTTAATACCTTTATCCTTAAGGTCAAATTGCAACAAACCCCAGCAACGACTATAACCGCAAATATGCGTAAGTTTGCGCGGACAGAACCGTTTTGAGGACGTTGATCTTAATTATTGTTGAAATTAGTCTTGGCAACTATGTTCAAGTATACATTGTGTTCGTATGCTTAGATTGTGAAATATGTGCGTAACTGTTGTACTTAATAAAATTAATTAAATCAGTAGCATGAAGTTTAGGAATATATTAAGGGATTTATTTTTCAAGAGAGACAGACAAGACGAAAATAATGGTACTATTTGTACCATTATTTTCGTCTTATATTTTGAAATAATTAAATTAAGCTAGTTCGTTCGTTGTAATTGTCTATGCAAGGATGTGCCACAGTTGCAAAATGTTTGTGTGAGACGAATAATTTAGTTAGAACCTTGCTTTTACATTTTACACAACTGCATGCAGTTCCTTCATACATTATTCAGCAGTGATAGGAATAAGTACAAGCGTAGTAGATTTTTATCTTAATTTGGACTATAATTTGGGTTATACATTTTTTACATAATTTTGTATTTTTAGTAGTAAAAATGTTGCTTTTATTTTATGCAATCACATTTTAATTAGGCTTGATTATTGAATTAAATTTTTACGCCAAAATACGATATTCAATTCATGATCACTGCATATTGAGAAATAATACTTTAAAAAACTGTTTCTATCTCTGTGAATGGAGTCTCTAAGCAGGGACTGTATGTTTGGTTTAAATTTACGTAAAAGCAAAATAAATAATACTGAATTAGCGTTCACTTGGACCACCTATACCTAATCTTGTTAGCTCAGCTCAAAGGCAACGGGCCGGAATGTGCTGCAGCATCCTTAATGCTCCTTCTTTTGCGTTTGCCACTACGCCTGTCCAGAGCAGATTTTTTTTTACGAGTGATTAATAATAACCACATCGGTAGGCTTATATCCGGCAGTATACGTCTTGCGTACGTCATGTGATGAAGATGAACTTATCGTTGAACTAATTAGACGGCTATGCCCTGATTAAATATACGCGTCGATGGGCCCATGCTTCGTGAGAACTGAAGCAGAAATAAATCCAAATGTTGCCAGTATCTACCTTCAAACATTTCGCTATTGCAAAATTACGGCATAGTTTAGTTGCTATTCAAATGGAATAGATATATGCAAACGTTATGAAACTGATTAAAAAATAACAAGTGTTCGTTAGAAATGAAACTACGAGTACATTGGAAAGTGAAGTTGTTCCGTAATGTATTATTCTGAAAAATGCAAACAATTTTTGGCGAGATAAAATCTAAAATAAAGTGAAGTTCAGAATAAAAGAATTTTTCAGACTTTTGCATATTCACTTCGTAAAAAAATATATTTTTTGTTCTAATATAACATAGACTTATAACTTAGACTTTGCAGACCTAGGTTTTGAGAAAAAATACTAATTACGATTTAGATAATGAAGTATCAATAATACCGAATTCCGCCCAAGCAAAGTCGCCGACAAGTTTAATATACACAAGCAATTAGATTTATTATTACCATATTCAGAAATCCATCACAAATTTAAAATTATCTACAGTCTCGTTTCGAATACATTTTATGCAGACGGGCGACTGCACAGCTCTCGAGCGCACCCTTGTTTCAGTCATAACCCAGATCGTAGACACAGCGTACTAAAATATCGCCTATTAAGCTTACACAAAGTCCACCGGAACGCTGCCTTTCGATGTCGAATTTTCCATTTCGATATAAGTATCTGTTCCTCGAATGCTAATCAAAAACTGCGTAGGCATGTTCCTGTATCTCATAAACATTGATTTATCACTCTCTTGAAACGTACCCGCTAATGATTTGGACATAGATTTAGGTCCAGATATCGTTAATAAAGCTAGTTTGATTACTTGATATTATAAAAATGTTGTGGATATTTTAAGCGAACCAATTTATCTTAAAATTTTATAGGATAATTACATTTATGAGCGAAATTAATACTCTGATTCAAACGTAATTAGATTAAACATCATGTCTAGCTGTAATAGATGTTGTACCTAAACTAAGATAAAAAATATAAGTCAGACACAGAATACATTGTTTCCCTTGTTCTGCCTATTGTCTCCACGCTCGATGATAGAATGTCGCCAATTAATGAGCGACATCGCTTGCTCCTCCGGTATCGCAGAAGAGAATCGTCGTCTGATTATTACAGCATTAGATTAAAAAGTAATAATATGTGCAAGGCAGAGCTGCTAACGCCTCTGAAGCCGCTAGGTCAAACACTACATCTGTCATTTATCTTGTTAACATTATACACGCAAAGGTTTGTATGAATGTTTGTCACTCTATCATGCGCGAACGGCTGAAGATTTCTGGATAAAATTTGGCACAGATATTAGTCTAAAATAAAATACAGACTACTTTTCATTCCAAAAACATGTTTCCGTGCTATAGATCTAGCTGTTTATTTTTCATCTGTCAAAAGAAGATATAGATATTTTTTTGGAATAACAAGAGTTCCTCAGAATAATGTCAGGAAAAAGTTGCGGGCGGACAGCCAGTATGCAGTAATGTCAAATGAAAGTTGACGATAAAAAGTCTCGCGTTTGCTACACACGTGCACACGAGTTCAAGCATGCGCGCCTGCCTTCGAACAGACCTCTGCAAAGGTCACACATCAAGTTCACCAGCCCGTTTGGTCTACAACCAGTTCCCAGGCCATGTGCGTTTTATTACGTAACTTGTACATGCAAGTATGTTATTGCATTTCCGCCTTTGACGTATAGTGATAATGAGAAGGTTATCGCGGAGTGTTCTGTGCGCATAAATTGCGTATTTTTAAAATATTCTATATTCGATTGGGTATCCTTGCTACTTTTTATGTAGTTTAGGTACAGCGGTTGGTATCCAAATAGTAGTATATCTATTTGCTTAAACATTTATGTCACAAATGTCACAGTAACACAACTAAAATGATGATTTGAAATAATACAATTAAGCTATTTTTGCTAAAATTTGGAAGTGTCTGAGGACGACATTAACATTGACATTCTTGTAATTCTTTCAAGTGAAACCTTCAATCCTTTTTAACAAAACTTTACAATAAAATAGCTCTTACATAAAAAATAATGCAATCTATTATATATGGCGTGGAATACTGTCATAATAAAATAGTACGTTCCCCTGTAACAGGTGTCGTAAGAGCCGTCTGAGGTACAGGAGCCGACAGATAGCGGTGTCCACCACGCCTGCCAAGCGCGGCAATTATGGGCAAATTCCCCCTGTCTCGGAGAGGCTTATGTCCAACGGTGTACAGTTTTACTGCTCCTATGATGATGATGATGATATTTAATTAAATTACTAGTGGCCCACTTTTCCTTTGTTCGTGAATAGGCTATATTGTGTTTTAACTGGCTGGTTGTTGCTTGATCCATATATGAAATAATCGATAGCGATCAACACTATCTATAGTGTTAAAATACCACGATATCGTTAGCACTTCAAAGAATTAATTGGCTCACAATTCTAATTAGACGACTCAATCTGCGCTTATAATTAAAAATATCACTTCAATTATCCATTATGGTAATTTAATTAATGCATCCGAGTCCCGTTATTAGGTCTAAGAATTGCTTTACCTATAATTCTGTATCAGTAGTGTGGCTTATAAAGGACTGAAAGTGAGAATAACTTTATACACCTTTCTCAATCTTGAAAGTATCCACTATCAAGTGAAACCACAACGTTTTGTTCATTGTGTCACAATATACCAACGTTAGACTAGAGACGATATATATTTTTATGTTTGGTTTTTGACTGCTCATTGTTGCTTTGGTAAATCTAAAAATGTATAATTACTGGCAAAAGTCCTCCAAAAATTTCAAGAGGAGAGTAGGATTTCCTATATTTAGTACTGGACGTTACATCCAGCTGATGTGACAATGATGTAGGTTTGCGCTCAAAAGCTAAATTTTAGACAGGATAGATTTTTAATAATCATACATTCCCATAACATATCATACATTATACTGACACCATGAAAAATCCTTAAGCATTTGTGTTACAGACATCAGATAATACCAATACATATATTTATCTTATTTTTGACCTGGAAGTTCGAACCCTTAGTGCAGATAGGATCACTACCATTTGCGCTATCAGGCCAGTCTGCCAAATTAGACTGCGAATTTAATTGACAGTAGAATATGATAGATCGCAAGGTCAGACTCGGCGTGTTATAAAAATTTACAATAACGCAATGATGTAACGTGTAGTACAAATAGATAGTTATAAGCTTGTCCTAATTGAATTACTAAATTGCTTATTTGATGAGATATCTATCATCTATCATTAATTCAGGCTTGCATTAATAGACATTGTTTTGCAACTCATTTTTCATCGTATGGCTGATTGCTTTCATAACATTTGTAATTGTTGGCTTGACATTTAAATATTTATTTTTTGTTGTACATTAATTTGAAGGTTTGGTTTATCGAGTTTCAACAGGCCATAGATGTAGTATGCGCACAACACATTACATAGACAATATGAATACGTGTTCAAAACATTAACTTCTATAGAATTATTTTAGGAAATTTGTTTCAAATTTCAAACACCATTCACAAGTATCTGTTGACCAGAACTTAAAGTTTGAATATATATAAAAATATGTACTAAATTAGAACATTACATAACCAATTAAATTATTTGTTTCATCATTGAAAGTCAAGATAGTTAAAAGGTGTTCGATATAAAAGATACGAAAAGTGAGCAAAATCTCGCCAACATAGAAAAGGTTCTAGAAATAGCATCAAGGTCTTAGACAAACGATAGTACTATCCAGCCTTTCGACACAGCTAACCGGTTCAGCGTAGCCAGCTGACCGCTTGGATATGCTTTCCGTATTAAGGTTCCGGGTTTGGATCCCACTCGGTCGAGGTATAATTAATTACGAAACATACACCGCGTCTGTCTTGAACGTTCGTTATAGCTTATTGTCTGATAGGATTATATATATTTGTGTTCTTAGAAGTGTCCAATGATTTATTGCCTCAATGTTTTATTGGTAATCAATATTTTCATCCAATATACCTTTCTAATCTATATTAATGTAGTCTGTACACATTTTTCTGGTACTTCATATTTGTTTAGTGATATTATATAGTCTATGTTCCTCCTATCTCCGTTCCTGGATGAATGGGCTATCTAACCGTATTATTTTTTATCGGACCAGTAATCCCTGAGAATTGCATTTGCGTTGTATTATTAGTATAGATGGATAGCAAAGTTTAATGTAACAAAATATCGTCAAATCGGCATCGCGCTAGTGATATCGTTTTGATAATACGAGCGTTTCTCGACCTGGACTTATGTAAAAATGATATACCTTGAATCAACACACTTCAGATTTTATTAGTCAAATTTTAACCTATGTTTGTCTTTGTTACAGGCGGTAGTATTGTGCGCATGCGTGGCGTTGACCACAGCGCAGTTCGGGTATGGAAACTTTGATGGATTCTTCGGCACCAGTTACAGTGCTCCAGGCTACAGCGGTATATCAGCTGCCGCCGCAAGAGACCCTCGAGCCAACACCGGTACGTTATTAAGAACAACAGAAACAAAATGGCTGTATGGTACCGGTAGAGTAGAACAGTACCTGACCCTGTACTAAGTGTCGTAATAGGCGATTGATAGGGGCGGGAAGGGGATTGCCACAACGCCTGCCTATTACGACAAAATTACCCCTAAAGGGGTCCAAAGCCTATGTCCAGCAGTGAAAATTCTGATGTTGATAATACAACATTCAAACTACATCTCATATGCTGGCTCCGTGATAAGTCGCTTCAACGTAAGAATTGAAGTATTATAACACAATTAATTGCGCGTCATTATAATTGCTTGATAACAAAGTGCATGCACTCATCTGCTTCCTGATCAGGTCCACGTCAGAACGCACCTTGTACTGTTGCACATCATAAAGTCCAATCAATTGCTATCATTACAAAGCAAAAAATGGGTGAGATAACCTCAGTTAATCTCATTACCTGACATTACCTGGTTATTAATATTAACATAACCAGTTAGATATTTCTAAATTAAATCATTTTTAAGGTTATATGAATGTACGAGTATGGACGATTTGATTTGCAATTATTAGATACATTTACAATTTTAATTAATGTTACAATACAACTTTTTTAATCTATAGAGGCCTTGTTCTTATTAATCAATAAATAAATAATTAATTCATACAGCATCTCATGCATTAATCTGACACCGATATAAATATCTAAATGCATGTTACGGATTTCAAACAACAGAAGAATTACAAATATAATTCTTAAATATATATATATAACACATAGATACTGACCAAATACACAATTTTATCACAAAAATGTTTGTCTTGGGTGGGGATTCAATCTGTAATTGATGCACGGAATAGGAAAACTACCATATGCAGCATTCGCCCCGCGGCATTGTTAAAGAAAGGCCCATCTGACTAAAGTCTCTATTTAGAAGGCTGGCGACAATGTGGTAATTCTTGAGAATACAATTTTTAATACAATTTCAAGGGAATACGATCCATTTCTTTTATAATTAAATATCTTTATAAGTGACGAGCCAACACGTCAGATGTTACCCTGTCTTAACTTGAATTGTGTTTATCGTGATAAAAATATTGCGACTATTAATTTATCTATAAGTTGGGTCAAACTGTACGCAGTGTATACAAAATATTAAAATCGGTTTACTACTTTAGAAGCTTATCCCGGTCCAACACAGGGTCACGATTTTTCTTATATATAAAGATACATAAATACAGTATTTACCACATGACTTCATATCTCTTGTGGACTAGTAAAACTTAGCCTATTCGGATGGCTATATCGGCGTGGCTATTAAAATGGGGGCGAATTCTACTAGTTTCATAGATTGCACGTGACTGGTGTCTCCTAATGTACCTTCAGATAAATGCAATGATTAGAATATGCGGCTAGATTGTTAATAGACACGGCTATAGTAAAACGCGTAATATGCTTATACCATTTTAGTATATTGATCGATGCGAATGTATATGTTTTATTATTTATTTATTTCTTCCTGGACCAAAAACGATACTTAATGACAATACATAATAATAGTAACCCTTTATTGCTGAATACCAAAAACATATATATGTACATCCTAACTATATATATTACACATCGGGTTCCTCGCTTATACGCCTCCTAAAATCTAGTGATGTCATCTGACCATCTTCTTACCTGTCTAGCTTTTCTTTCCCTTCTCGTGGTTTCCATTCTGTTAAAATCTGTATCCATTATGTTTTAACTTCTCTCGTCATATGTCCTATACATCGCCATTTTGGTTGTCTTATATTTTTCATAATGTCTTCCACTTCTGTTTTGTCTCATTTCTTCTGCTCTATTTCTATGTTTTAATGTGACTCCTTGCTTGCTTTTTTCTCTCGCCCTCCGCCACGTTCAAAGTTTAAGAAGGTGTTTCTGAGTCAATAACAATACATAATCAATAACAAATAATTATAACTAGGGTGACAGAAGTCGAAACAGGTTGACTCCATTACTTGGATTCAGAAAACGAGTCTAAGCAGGCTACATTTAAGAGAATGCAAACACTTTTGGTTTTTTTGATTTATATGGCTCCTAGTTACAGTCAGTATACAGTATCGTAAGGAAACATCCACATATTGTTTCATTGTAATTTAATTTTAAAAGCCATATTGCGATGTTGCAGAAATTTAGTCTTCTTATGACTTGTCGAACGTATAGTTAAATATGGGGGCGAGGTACAATACAGTATTGTGGAATTTTATACTTTACTTTGGTAATAAATATCTTTTTTACTTTTAACTGCTTATTTTGTTTTAAGGGCTCTATAGCGCAGATAGAAAAGATCCTATCTAGTTCGTCAAGAGTCGTGGGTACGATTCCCATCCAGGACAAATATATAATATGATGAATATTTGTAAGTGTTCCGTGTCTAGATAATATATATATATATATATATAAGTATATATTTGTGATTCTTCTGTTGTCTGATGTCCGTAACACAAGTTAATTAAGCGACTTATTCCGAAGAATATTTTAAAATGTTGTGTAAATTTATTATTTCAAATAATAATGACTATTATAAAACTATTTACACTTTGATTATCCGAGCATTCATTGCTCGAACACGTTTTTTTTCAAACAATTTTTTTCTAAGAAAATCTGAGACGTAGCGTTTAATTGTTTCACAACCCTTGTCAGCGTTTCCTAATAACATTCATGAATGACAGCAATTACAGCTACTTATTTATAATGGCAGTCACGTCATTGTTAGCAGAGCAATCAGTTATATTCGAGGCTACCCACGCCTTATATTGCGCTGTGAACAAATATTCAATCATTTTGTGGTTGAATTTCACAATATCAGTCAAAAACGTTATGACCGTGAATACTGGCCGAGTTTGATAGTTATCGTGTGTAAGGTTCTATTAGGTAAAGCATTCCGGTCAAGATTATCGCCGGTTACTACGCGCTTCTTCAGCTCTGTGGCAATTGTTGTTCAGTTTTTTTTATACTCGCCCGATGGGTCAGATGGTAGTGTAGTAGATGTGCGCCAAAAGTAGTGAGTTCGATCCTCACCCAGAGCAAATATATATTTTATAAATATTTGAATTACGTGTTTTTATGTGTATCTAAGTATTATATTTGTAATTCCTCTGTTGTCGGATATCTGTAACATAAGTGCTTTATGCAACTTTTTTATTTGTTTTATGTAAATTATTTTTATTTGTTTATTATCTGGTGTGTGTAAGGTTGTGGATTCGATCCCCACCCAAGATAAACTATATGACGAATATTTGCGTTTGTGTGACTTTGACTTGTCTCGGAGTTAGATCAATGTATGAGGTTTTGTGTGAATTTATTTATTACTACGTTGGTTGTTAAGAGACTATAGATCAAGATGATGACTATAGATCTTTTGAAAAAGAACAAGACAACCCTATAAGCATAACAAGAGCGTTGCTCATAATCTTGGATATCCTATTTACTTCATTTTTAAGAATACCATGTTATCTCTTATTAAAATATTAACAGGGACCTTACTACATATCCTTATTCGTGACTAGCAACGCTACACGGTTTCAACAGCATAGTTCCCATATCCGTTAGAACACGTTCATAAAATATAATTTTTATTACTTGCTGATGAGTTTAAATTCATGCAATGAACAAATCGAAATCGATACAGTAGTGTTAAATTGCCCCGTTCTGCTCTTGGGAAGGGATCTCTAATGTTTGATGATATGGTCTATATTCATCGCCGAAAATATAACTTTCGAATGGTAAAAGGATTTTTAAATCAGTCAAGTAATTTTGTAGTTCATATCAGCCTTAAGTCGTTGGACATAGGCCTCCTCATAATAGGGGGTTGCCCATATTTGCCACGTCGGACAGGCGTGGTAGCAATCACAGAACGCAATTTTGCGACGAAAATTCAGCTGCCACACCCTGTAGTATTTCAGCTGCCGATAAACCGCCATCTGTCGGTTCCGGCACCTTAGTCGTCTCTTACGACACCTAGTACAGAGAGAGGTACTATTCTATTCCGCCAGTACCTTACAGCTTAGTTTTTGTAGTTAAATCATAACAAACAAATGAATAACGTTTATCGTTTAATAGTTTTGTTCAGTATGAGTGCTGTATTATAAAATAGTATGAAGTACACATATCTTAGTTACGTAACTTGAGTGTGGATGTTTCTAAAACGTACAATATATTAATATCAGTTTTATTAATAACATTTTAGGTAAATTAAACCCGATATTGAAGGTGTTTTGTTAGATTAATTGATTTGTTCAAGTGTTGTTTTGCCGAACCTAGTCAATAGCATTGTCAAAAACAAGACAACAGTTTGCGCTGAAAATGTAGATTAAATCTTGTTTTAAGAGAAAGGAAATTCCTTGGCTGCTCAACGCTGCTGGTAATTTTTGGCAAGCAAGCACAAACGTGTTAACGAAGTATAGACTATTAAACAAAATGCTTGGAAAGATTTTTATGATTTTCTAAATACATAAAGCTGAAGCTCTCTAACGAAATAGTACGTGTATGCATAATCGGAATCATATAATTCATAAGTTTATTTATAAATAAAATAATATTTCAAAAATTAAGATACCGACTCTAATACTTTTTTAGAAAGTAATTTATTCTTCATAATCATTCCTAGTGATAACTCTACAACTCCATAAATGCTTTAAAATGTATCACATATTGACATTGATACAAAAGCTTGATTGGTGTTGAAAAGCAAATGCTAAATATTTTAGAGCATGTTATTTATAAAATTGACGCTCGTTGGTGCAGATGGTAATGATCCCATGGTCCGATGTGACTTATCTCTGAGTCAGGTTAATGTGTGTGATGAAGTTAGAACATAAGTTGCATAAGTAAGTAAGTTTGAAAGAACAGACAGCAACAGAGTTTCATCATCATCACCATTACAGCCATTGGAAGTCCACTGCTGGACATAGGCCTCCCCAAGAAAGGGGGAATTTTGCCCATAATTGCCGCGCTGGGCAAGCGTGTTGGCTGCCCATCCCCATCCTCTGCATTTTGCGGTTCTGGTATCTTAGTCGCTTCCTACGACACTATTTTACTCTGCCGGTACCTCTCGGCTTCAATAGAGTTTTGGTAGTCCGTATATTGTATTATTATATGTACCTAAAATTGTGTACCACAATAGCTATATTCAATTTATAAATAGTTCAATTTATAACCTGTTTATTCATACTTAGCCTTCCATGTAAATGTACTACACGAAATCCATTTTACAGTTGCACAATAAAGTTTAATTAAATGCAGTGGTGGGAGGTAATGGAAATTTGTATTTACGAAGCATTGAAAGTTATCTATGACTATTTGTTATTGATGTTTTTCACCTCAATTTCGGTTGAACAGCTCGTCCTCGTAAATTTCAATTATCGTCACTTCATAACAATATTCAGGTGTTCATAATTCAAATGGTAGACAATCAGTTTTATGTGATGCTTAAAGAGTAACTTGATACTTTTGCATTTAATAGCTTCTTAGCTACATTGCTAGATGTTCAATGTTGTCTGTAGTTTGGTCTAACTATTTATAATATGTAATAGTTTCATTATCAGTATATTTTCCAGCTTCTATACTATATAGATCTGATTTATTATATACGATGCTTAAATCTGTTTAAACATAAGTGACATCTCAGGCCCTAAATCCAATCCAAGATCAAACATCGTTGAAATTTAAAAAATAAGGTGAAGAATTCTGTTATTTTTATGTAAACGTTTAGTAAGTTCCTTGTAAGTCAAAGTGTCATATTTTGATCACAATTTTAAGATTCTAACATCAAACAAGTTTTGAAGATAAACAACCGTCTTAGGCTATGTATTGTGGTACAATAAATGACAAAGAAGGTGTTTTCAAATTTTTTATTTTTCTAATTCTTTGGCCTAGTAAGTAATTTATTGGAAAATACGTACTACGTAAATACTGACTTAGATTAGATTAAAAAATATTTTTGCTCGAAATATTTCTTCGGAATCTCACGAAAACAGAAGTATATATGGCAATTAAGGGAGCAGGGAGTCTTCATTGACGTCTCAGAAGATGTTGCACCACTTGTTTTAAATGAAAGTAGCAGTTGCAATGTTTCTTGACGTCCATTTTTCCATCTGAACACAACAAGCTTATGCTTCGTAACTTAAAATATTAACAAATATTGAATAAGAATGATTTCTGTTTAGAAGTGCTAATCGAAGAACCCAGAGATAACTGAAAGTTTTATGAAATATTTGCCGAAATTAAGTTCAAATATTTGGTAAACCAACTTCAAATTATACAGTATGTAAATTTAAATTATTTGAATGCTAGTTTCTGTTACTAGTTACTTTCCGGCGGATTCTTTAGAATTGCGTCAGTTCTAGTTTAAGGGCCTCGCAAGTAGGTGACCTTTTTACTGCGTTTGAATGGTCAATAAATTTTGTAAGAAGCAGATTATGGTATAATCGTGACGTTCGTAGCCAACATGCTGGGATATAATCTTTTAAAATTAAAATACCATGACATTATAGTCGTTACAATGACATTAAGTAGCAACTAATGTAGATACCATCTTAAATGATTACATTTGCGTATACCTCGAATTGTTTTATTTGAGTGATTTGGTACTGAAAACAATATCGGTTACTACCGATATTGATATCCTTAATTGTTATTTTCTTAATCGATATATAATTATAATATCCTTGTTGAGCTAAGAATCGGCGAACAGTTCAAATTTGCAATAATTTCCTTGCGACAAAATAAAAGGTGCTCGAGGAAAAATTTCATTAATGTTCAATTAATGTAATATCTCATTTCATTGGTGAATATAGATGTCCCAAAATATATAAAATAAATAAAGTCGTTAAAACATTAGGATAGACTTTATTTAAACATACCCATAAGGGCACCCAACTTTATTACGCTTAGGTTATTTAAAAATGGTTTTTATTTATTTTCAGTGTTCGTTCTTTATCGAATTCATATTAAATGAAAAGTTTTATGTGATAATATACCTAATAACTAAAAAGCTGTATGTAAATATTACAAAATTTGTCTAAATATTTGGCTTTCAAGTTCATCGTTGCGGTTTTAATATTTGTTAAAAAATATAGTGCAGTTTATTTACCTACTATAACATGATCACTCAATATTAAAGAACAAAAACTCGTTTAGTATCATGCGTATAATTCAAACAGACCGCACGTTGTAATTTATCAATACTTTTATTATGCATATTATTGCAAAAGCCAACATTCTTGCCTTGCTCCTTACTCCGTCAACAAATTTGTCTTGTACTGTTCCGTTTACATAGCGATATGCAAATTTTTCGTATAAACGAAATCGTATCCTTTCAATTTATGGTATACGAGGTTTATAATTATAATCAATCTCTGAAAATATCACTATCAATTAGAATGTGAGGGCTCGGATATTTGCCGAATTCGGTATTGGTACCAATTATTAACAGTCAAATGCACTTGTGAACTAGTAATTTAATAGGCTTTACTGAATATTTTCTATTAAATAATAGTTAATACGCACAGAGGTTCGTACATCGATACATTGACCTGACTCCAAGATAATTAAATAAATAAATCCGCTTAAAGCATTTGCGTTACGGACGTCAGACAACAGTGGAGTTACAAATATGATACTTAAGTACATGTATTTTACACCCATTGCACTGAGGTTAACTCGAGCATTATAATAATAAGATACAATTTCAACAATGTTGCTCTCATTTTGCTATTAGCTCTGAATGGTCTATTGTCATTAATTTGCATTATGGATAGTCAAAATGACAATTAAAAAATTGTTTATTCATATTTTCTATGCAATTTGTTGGGCAATTTACTACAAATTAAAAGAAGTGATTTTATAATACGAGAACGTTATAAAATAAATTAATTTTCCGTGAAGCACCGGCGGAGTAGAATAGTACCATCCTTTGCACCGGATGTCGTAAGAGGCGACTAAGGTACCAGAACTGACAGATGGCGATATATTCGTCCGGAATTGTGCAGCTCAAATGCACAGGTCGGGGGTGGGCAGCCCATCTGCGCTCTGCGATTGCAAACACGACAGCCCAGCGCGGCAATAATGGGCAAAAATCCTCCTTTCTTGGAGAGGCCTATTTCCAGCAGTGGACTTTTAATGGCTAGTATAAAGAATATATCTCTGTATATCAATGTTGGAAAGAATTTTCAAAAACATCCTAACCCTTATAGTTTCACCTTTTATTTAATAGATATATCGGATCATAGGCAGAACTACGAGCTCTACTATTACATAGTTCTAATATTACATTCATTCGACTTTGTATATAAGTATGGGTTTCAACAAATAATTGGATTGCCGCACCGTTCACCATTCGGGTAATAATTTCTCCACACACAGCCACCACTCCAGCTTAATTGATAAACACTTTGAAAGTGACAGTTTTAAAGATAAATCTAATCAAATATAATTGCGAATAATCATTGGTCTGCTCGCGGTTGTGAAACGGTTCAAATTACTCTATTCAGAGTTTAATTGGCAAAGTGTAACGTACTAAGCCTAAATTTAACGACTTAATGACAGTTTTCCTAGGCATAAGAGTTGAGGGCAGGTTTGTGCCAGCCTATCATATTTTATAAAATTGATATAGAAACCTAAGTGGCGATAAGTTACAACCTATGAGGTAGACCTCATACATAAAGTCATCTGCATTGGTACCACTTTCACCTCTACCGCCACAAAGCAGTGTTTCGGTCTGAAGGGTGTAGGTAGTGAATTTACTGGTTAATGTGGCATTATAACCTCAAGTCACGAGGTTAGCAACGCGTTAGTGATATCCTTTTGATATAGCGAGCGTCTAAAGTCTGCAGTGACGCTGATTATGATGCGAACTGTAAGCTTGTATGTCAACCTGGTCTAATATAAAACAAAACCTATTCTATCATGTATTAACGTGTCGGACTTCGGCTTATTATCGACTTTTAAGAGTATATCATATAAAAACTTACCATTTTTGACGTTTTACTGCCCTAGCCATAGAAGCATGCCCTAGACAAAGCTAATCTATTACATGGTTAGATTACTTGCTCTGTACTTGCTTGACGAATTTCTTTCAACATTTTTAACAATTTAATTAATTAATGAAAAATAGTAACGGTCAGTACCAAGGCCATGTGTGTAAATGTGCAACTGCACACATATTTTAAAATATGTCGTTTTGTATATAATCAAGTCGACAAACAGGCATACGATCCTCGTGATAGGAAAGCGTTGCCCAGCCTTTAGACGCTCGATAATGATAACACTAGCAAATTATCTTTACTAAACTAGCTTTGTGACTTGAAGATGTTGTCGCTTTATTCAGTAATTTCACTGCGTCAATCACTGATCACGATCGCACTGATCCACGATTGCGATGCTGAACAAAGCTAATACAAAGACGGCTTGGCGGTAGGAATAGGTAAGAGTGAGGTACCAAAGTAGACGACTTTTCTATAAATTTTATCTCGTAATTCGATAATACGAGTAGTTTTCAAATATCACGTGTACAACTGTTGGGTTCATTATCATTACATCAGCCATTGGAATTCCATTTCTGGACATAGGCCTCCCGAATAAAGGGGAAGTTTTGCTCATAATTGACGCACTGGGCAAGCATATTGGCAATCGCAAAGCGCAGATTTCTCGAAGGGATTGCGGCAGCCTTACCCCTGTGTATTTGAGCTGCAATGTTTCGGAGAGATATGCCATCTGTCGGTTTTGGTACCTTAGTCGCTTCTTACGACACCTGGTACGGGGTAAGGTACTATTTTACTCTGCCGGTATCTCACGGCTGTTGGTTTATTAACAAATATTCAACATTTGTCGCTCCTCCTGTTCGCAATAAACAAAACCTTTTAGACAAACAGTAGCAAAAGTTAGAAGGGTCTAAAGCATGCTTGGCCGAGCGCACCGGCGCGGCGCGTGTGTATTAACACAATGCCCCCAATCAGAATTTATTAAATCGCTCCAGTGGACAAATTAAGTAATTTGAATGTTGCCTTGCTAATAATAAATTTGAAAAGTACTTCCTTTTTGCAACCAATTAACCATTTATTTTGGTTGGCACTTATTGACCACAGCGATTTTTGTAGTTGATTGACATTATTAGCTTAAATGACTTAAAATATATTTCATTACGAAGTACACTATCGTAATTGTTATGAAAGTTTTACTCTTAATGTGCAGTTCATTTTCAAGAAGAATTAAGTACTAGATGTATAAATATTGTACTGTGTCTTGATGGATTACTTCACGTTTCCTTTTCCCATTAAAAATAAGATAGATCCATACAAATAAGTAAACCATTATAATTTACACCATAATACATCTACTTTATTGACAATACTTATCATTTATATAATTATGATGTACATATAATATACGGAACATATAATATTGATTTGTTTTTAGTTTTGGACCGGATTTTAGTTAATTCTGAAACAACGTATTTAGGGTTCCACTCAAAATAGAAATAATCGTAATATTATAAACAAAAAGTTTGAATGTTTGTTAATCTTTTGGTTGGAACTTTCGGTTGGAATCTGGTAAGGACATCATTGATAGTTCTGATAGGCTACTTTTTTATCCTGAAAACGTGTTCATCAGCACGAATTTTTGCATAGTTTTAGCTGCAAAACAGCGACACAAACTTTTTCTCGAAATAAAAAGAGTACCTCATGGAATATAAAGTAAAGATCTCGGAAATGGGAAGCTATAGAAGTAACAAAGTTGAATTAAATTCAGAAAGTATTATTTAAACGGCCATCGGTCGAAGACGCGGGCGCAAGCTAGTCTATCAATAATTTGCAGTTTGGTCCAGATTGAGTAACTAAAGATGTATTACAAATCAGTGTAGTATACATACAATCATGTTTCCTACTATTAATTAAGGAATGTTGATATTGCGAAACTAATGCTGGGCAAAGTCAAGTGGGTGGTCGAAATGTCTTCTAATACAGAACTATCTATTTTACAATATCTAATTTTAATTACTTATAGAAGTTTGTAATCAATTTAATGGCAATAAAATTGGCTATTTAATCATTTGTTATTTATAAAGTCTTTGTTTTTCTCTGCCTAGGAAGTAGTGACACAAATTATTCTTGCCTAAAAGGGACCCTTGATCAGGTTTTTTACGATGAAATTAAGAAATTCATGCAGATACTCTTGGCTTGCTTCGGAATTGATTCCATTAACATTTTCTCTATATTATGGGATCCTTGTACTTACACAGTAGGGTAAAACTAATTTTTTTTTCTTACCTTTTTTACAGTTAAAAGATACTTTTAAAATTAAAGTAAAGTAAATTTTGCTTTCCATATGATGTGTTCTTTACTGAAATTAGCATTCAGATTTGCAATAGTTCCATTCAACAGTTATATTGTCTTCACTTGGTGAACTCTCTTTTCCTCTTCATATGATATAACTAAAAACCACTATTTGGGTAAGAGCATTGATCAGCAGATTGTGTAATGGTTTTCTCTTTTACTGAACAATCATACAGCGTTGACAGTTAAATAAGATAATTAAGTATCTTTTTATTTGTGCAATACATCGCGCAGTTATGTCTGTTTCATTTTGATCAATTGGCTATTTGGAACAATTGAATGTAAACAATCGATTATTGCATAAAGCCTGTTGGAGCTCGGACTATTACTTTGGTTGTTATAATTTTACGACTATGACTTAAACGTTGGCACAGAGTACGGCAATCAATTATTATTATTGCATTACGTATTATCATTTTTTTGTCACAACGTCTTTAATATGACTAACATTGAGTTTAATTTACTGTGATATTAATTACATAATTAATATTGAGTTAACTAAGCATTTAAAAGTAAATCCCTAGATTAATAATTTTTTTACATCTTAGTACATCTGAAATGACTACATCGAAACCAACATGTTAGTCTGTATGCATTAAAATACCAAATCACTTTTCAAATCTTTTTTTATCAGAATATAACATGGTATTGCGAAATTTTTGCAACCGAGTTAAATAACTACATGATATGCAAAAGTTAAAGGATAGCAGCATCTGTAATGTCGGAATATCCGTGTTGTTTCTTGAATACTTTATAGGCTATAAACTAATAATAAACATTGATTTAGTATAAATGTTTATCTTTGTAAGTGGTCAGATTTTTAATAGGAAATACCCATCTCTTACGTCATATTTAGTCACTTTTCTTATTTGCGTTGCATTTTAATCATAAATTGCAAATGGCTTTTGTTTAGTTTGAAGTGTGTAGCTTGATGAAGTTACACCGAAGCAGTGTAGCTCGATGGCAACAGGGCAAGAATGGGCATAAGCATTCCCGTCGCAAAACTACGCTCTGCAATTGCCACAATGCTTGCCCAGCGCGGCAATTATGGATAAATTTTCCCTTTCTTGGGGAGGACTATGTCCAGCAGTGGATCTTTTACGGCTGCTTAGATGATGATAATGATTACCAGAGCATATACACAAACGGACTGATCTTCTTCTGCGCTTTCTTGTAATAATATAAATTGCATAGATATCACGCCTGTGTTCCATCGGGGTAGGCAGAGACTATGGATCTTACTTCTTACAATCTTGGTATATCTCTCTCGCTTTCCTTACTCACATTAGTCTTTTCATACACGCTTGTTTATTCTTGGTACTTCTGACCTGGCTCTTATTTAATACCACTTTTACCTGGTTAAGGTATGTTCGCCTAAGTCATCCTATTCAAGTCTTTCCATGTCCATTAACCTCCGTATTTGTGCAGTTATATTAGTTATTTTACTTTCATCCATTATTTCTTATTGTACAAACCATCTCAACATTTCTTTTTCTATTATTATCACAACTTGAACTTTTACACTACATCTTTTATTTTAATTGTATAAATAAGAATGTTTTAACCTACGCCTTGTTAGCTTTATATGAAGCCATAATTTAAAATTATTTATATTTTCTTAAAATAATTACGAAGATATATGTTGTATTTTATTTATTATAAATAACTATGCTATAGTTGTATATTTATTATTACTATATATATGTTTCCTGAAATAATTAGTAGGCAAGTAGTTCTTACGTATATCATTAACAAACCGGCTAAGTAGTTAACCAATTAAAATTAACGATTCACATCCAACGCTCTAAATGTTTTGTAACTGAAATATTCGCGACGTTTTAATGGAATTTTGTGACTGGTATTTTTAATGCCATTGAACTTTACGTCATTTTACGTATATAATACCTTTATATTTTATATTATATATTTATATATATATTTAATAATACCTTTATAAATTACAACTTTGTTTCGTGACTGTGACCGTGTGGATTTCTCTGTACATCGCGTTTTCAGAGATGAAATTTATACTATCTCGACGGGCCCGTTGGAGATCCTGTCTTGTGCGCTAAAGATCGTGGGTTCGATCCTCACCCAGACCAAGTATTTGTATGGTGATATTTGTGTTTTTTCTGTGTCTGGGTCTTAAATATATGTATTTAAGTAGTCAATTTGTAATTTCTCTGTTGTCTGATGTCCGTAACACAAGTGCTTTCAGCGACTTATCATGGAATCAGGTCAATGTATTAGATGTTGTGGTAATTTATTATTTACTCAAATTATTACCTAGATCACCACCTTTATGTCATACTCAAAATTTAAAAGGTTCCACCAAAAAAGGCAATTTGTGAAATCACATGCAGTGTTATTGCTATTAATATAAACATTTATATAATTACTTGTTATTAGACGACTTGAAAAGTGGAAATCATTGTTACTAACTACCTATAATGAATAAAGGAAACATGATTCATTGAGCACACTACTTATCCAATTCAAGTATTCTAGACTTCCGTGTCAAGGTGTTATCGAGTGACTCACCGATTGCGATTATTGGCAAAATCTAATGTGGATTTCCCAATTTTCTGACGATGTTCGAATCATCGATTAGAACAAATAGTTATTGCTCTAAATCTTTACGATAAAATGACTTGGTGAATTCTTTTTTTAATAACACCACAAACGAAAAGCACTTAAGCCGTGGTTCGAACCTAAGAGACGCATTTAAGTGATCGTTGACAGTTTCATCCAGATCTTGCGACTCTTAACTCTCTTTCTCTGAACTCTAGGCCTCACGAGGAAATAGAGCCTAGAAAGGAAAAGTGTTCAAGCATAGCGTCGCTCAATAATGGGCAGCCTGTATTCTCCCGCATTTAGGAATTTACATTTAAATGTGTAACATTTTCACAGACAAAGTTACTCTTTATAGCAACAACTGTCTGCTAGTGAGAATTCAAACTAAGTCGCCTTCAACTTCCAGAAACTTTAAAAACAGGATTTTCTAAAAAGTTTTTAGTACTACGTGTTATTTAAAAATCACTTACGACTCTTTACTTTTATTTATAATATCACGAAGAATGATTTATTGAAACAAGTATGTCCAGACTACGTACAAAGAAGAACTCTTAAATTTAAGATATGTCGAGCCCCACGCTTCACAGGAACTTGAAGATACATTCAAGTGAATAATTTACATATCCAGCGTAATTGATCGATTGATGTAACACTTTACTTAATGAAAATGTTTTACCAAAAGCCATTTCCTCCGATATTTATGGCCGCAAGATGATCTTTCGGATCTCATTCTGGTTTATTTCTTGGAGGTTATATAAGAAGAAAGTGAGGCGCGATTCCGCCGGCATGTTACCCGAAGAAATTACCCAATACACTGCATCTTGATAAGTAAAAGTTTTATGGACTGACAAATAATGTTCCGAAATGTTTGTTGTGTTTTCAAGAGTTATTTCTTTCTTTTGTTAGTAAATAAAGAATGGTTCTAAGGGACCTACTGAGAGCATTCACTCGTATAGTAACAATACGCATTAAATTTTAATAGTGCAGTAGAAAAATACGTAATACTCTGCTTGGCGTATTCACCAATGAGTCTTATCTAAATCGTAAACCATCGACAAATGTATGTTTATTATACTATATTACATATACTGTCTAACTTTAATAATTAATGTGCGCAATATCTATTCGTCTAATAAAAACTGTTGTCACCCCGCGATGGTTGAGGAATTTAACGATTGCTTCAACATTTGTCATTTCCCTGTTCCAGGCCCGGTAGTGTTCCCCCCCTCGCCCCCCGGCGACCCCTCCCAGACCAGCGGTGTGGTGGTAGGCGCCTCCGGTTATGGGTTCGTTCCCGGAGGATCCCAAGGTAAACCTTACGGTCGATGAGGACTGCCCTGCCCTGTAGTTAGAACTAATACCATATTGGCTCCTATAAACTTTACCACTTACAAAAACTTATCTGTATTAACCAAAAAAACAATTAATATATTTTAAATTCATGTTTTAGGTCAACGATTAATGAAGATGTATGTACATATGTTTATACATTCTAAAATATAATTTTCTCTGGCGATATTCGATATAAACAAAATATGTGGCATGTAGGTTTAATACTTAAAAGAGGTTTATAGCAGCCATATTTAGTTACCGAATTACCAACATATGATATGCTATTTTATTCCACACATATTAATAAAAAAACGAAAAAGTTTCTCACTGTTTTTAATGCACTTTTATACTTTACACTTATTTTTTAATTAAACTCAGGATTTGACTGTAAATAAGGATTAAATAATTTAGAATAGAATGGCATATTTCTAAGTTATTTTAGTTAAAAGCTTTAAGCATGACCGATTGCATGTACCCTGTATGTAGTATCCCTGGAATGGTATAATAAAATTTAGTTGAATAATAAATATAATGTCGTAGTACTTTTTGTAACCAGGGTGAAATTAAAAAAAAAACTTAACAGAAATATTGTATTGTATACTGTAGTCGTGTTTTGTTATGAATGAAGCTGTAAATAGCGCTAATGTATTTATACCTAATTTAAATAAACATAAAGAAGTTTGAAATGTTTTATTCATACCCCATACATTTAAGTTGCACTAGTAACTATTAGCATGTCTCACTATGCCTGGTTTAAAACTTAGAATATATTATTAGTATGCACTTTAATATAGTTTACTATGGTTATTAGTATTATAAGGATAACGACTACGGCTGCCTACAAAAAAATATATAAAAAATTATGTATACATAAAATGTAAAAAAGAAATATAATTTATATTTTTCGTACGAGCGGAATACGAATGCAGAATACTTTTTTATATAAAAAATAGAACAGCCTATTTTAAACATTAGCTCTGGCCTATTTGCAAGCATGTAAGAATATTATGTACATAGTTAATTACCTTGAGTGTTATTAAATGATGCTTAAATATACATAGGCAAATCTCGTTATGGCATACATTCATCAAACATATCATTATAATAGGAAATCTTATATGGTGGTGATTTAAATTAGTGATAAGATGTAATGACATATCGAGGTCAATGGGCAATAATTACAGCTGGTAATCACATGTTAGTTATTAAAATGATGATTTCGCTATTACAATAGAGCGGGCGGTTAATTATTAATATTTTGTAGTACTTTATTTCGTTTCTCGATTGTTATCAGGATAGCTTATTACACAAATGGTTGTAATGCGTGTAAACTACTATTGCATAGGTATTAGCTGTCTAGTTAAACACGTTCTATATAGTAAACACAGAATATATGATACAGTGCAGATTCTGCATAGCCGGTGGCGCCGCCGTGATGGTCGTGGGAATTAAGATAACTAAAGGTTGACATTAATTGTTTGAGAATGACATAATGGCAGAGGTAGTTCAATACAATTGCAAACATGAACAATCCAAGAAGAATTACATGTTTCCAGTCAGAGTTTCATGCTATTTGATTTTGTTAGTCTTTTTAATGTAATAATTTTTTTTCGTTACAATTTTTTAATTTTTTGTCTATGGTTACATTTCTTTTATTTTTTTGCAATTAATATAACTTTCGTTATTGATAATTTTTAGTTTCATTTCGTCATAAGTATTAGCATTTTAATAGTCTTGTATCTTTTTAAATTAAATACCAATCAATTTGACCCTAACACAGCTCATTAAAGTTGTAGCATATGTGTTCGTGTACCAGTAATGACCTTTAAAGAAATGTTACTGGAACTCCTTTTAATTTACACTCCAGCATGTAACACGAATTCAGTTCAGAAACGGTCACGCGTCGGTACGTAAGATTACATATAAAACTTTACAAATCTGTCCAATTTCCACAATTAATTTTGGACTCAATGGCTTGCATTTAGAGTTTAATATCACTTGGTATTTTTTAAAATATATGTATAGGTTGATCTATCGCTTAGTGTATGGAGATTAGGCGATCTGTTATAATCTACGGAATAAAATTAAGCATACATTTTGGTTTATGTTCAGAAATAGCAAATATGAAATGTTAGAGGTCTATATAAACAGTGTGACCCTGGATGAAGTGCAGACTTGGAAGTAAGTGAAATTAAATCATAAATTATTATCGACAAAAAAAGAAAAATATATTTTTTTAAATTTTTTATCTTCTACGGAGTCAAAAAAGTTCATGAAAAAATGTAGTTCATTCTATTTCTATATAATAAAAACAATAATAATGGCAATCTTTTTGTATTGACGATAATAAATAGTTCTGAAAATAGTGGATGATTATAAATGTTATTAATTAAAAGCCTTTAATTAAAAAGTCACGGTATTTTTTTATAAAAAAAAACAATAATTATACCAAACAATTTGTGTTGTTTCTACCTACTATAAAAATACAAATAGTTCAAGAGACGGTGAATTTATGGCCATAATATTACCAAAAAAAATCTAAATTATAATACCTATAGAAGTTTTTAATTTGGATTAAAGACGAGTTTAAGAATTTTTACGCTTTCTTTTTAATGCTTGTTAAATAATTCTGAAAAGCGTAAAATAAATAATTCTGAAATGTAACTACAAATCCGACAAGATGCATGAGGTCATTTTTTAAACTTTAGATATCATAAACATGTATATAATATTTGGAGTAATCTTTAAGGAACAGTATTATTTTATTTGGCTAACTGAAAAAGGAACTGATCAGAAGATGAAGAAAATATTTGGAATAAAAATGTAACCTCATTTTGTTATTTGCCTGGAACTTTCACTAAATACCATCCATTATTCTGAATTTGATACTGTATTATTTTCGCCTAGTATTGGCAGAGTAGAATCCAACTCCCCCTATAATAGGTGTTTTAGCAGCGCTTAATGTACCGGAACAAACAGATGGCGACTTGTCCACCTGAATCAGTGTAGCTCAAATGCAGCCGAGCGAAGATGAGCAGCATTACCGTCGTGAAACTACGCTCTGTGATTGCCACCACGTTTATGAAGTGGCGTCCCCATCATGAAAGCTGCACTCTGAAATTGCCAACACGCTTGCCTAGCGCGGCACTTATAGGCAAAATTCCCTTTTGCGGTGACCACTACGCCTGTAAAAAGTTGTGTGACAGTGATAATGTGAGAAGTTGTGGAAGAGTGAGATCCTTTGCCTATCCCCCTCTCCCTCCTGTGCCGTCTGAGTTACCTTGTTTATCTAAAACCATTAGTATCGTCAGTACCACCTTTCGTTACCATCCAGTTATCATCAACTACCTCAGTCCCTTACGACATTCTTATAGGTAATATTTTACTTCGCCGGTCATGAAGATTATACATATTGAAAGAGGCATTTTTCCCAAACCTGCCGCACTAGACAAGCTTGTTGGCAATCGCGGCGCATCACGATGGGGATGCTGCTGCCTATCCCCGCCCTGTGCAATTAAGCTACACTGATATCTGTCGTCACTATACCTTAGTCGTCTCTTACAATACCTAATACAGAAGGCACTATACTACCGTAACCTCAAGGTATTTTATTTTATACAAATAAACTCAGAAGATGTATTATCGGCTCAAACATCGGTGATCGAAACAAACAATTGTTTTCATCACTCGAAATTCTTTGTCAAAAAATTTTGTCTTGATTTTATGTATTCAATTTTATATTCATTACTAGTATTATTCTGGCACAAGCTTCCCGCTTTATATATAGTCGCGTGTCAGTCGTGATGGCTTGGTCGTGATATTGACAATCGGCGAAAGAAATTGTCCGTAAATAAATGTAAGAGGGAAATGTTAATCCGGTAGTGCGAAGGTCAGTCAGACAGTCATTCACTTACTAAGCCGGAACGGTCAGATTCGTCTGACTCAGTCGCTGCGGGCATTTTGTAACAAGGAAAGGAATTTGGTCGCTGTCAAATTCTATGCATTCAACACTGTTGGATAACAGATAAGTTATATTAATGTTTGCTTGAACGAGGATTAGACTACAGCGCTTATCTGTGAAAGGTCAATATTGTAGTATGTTAAATACCAATATAATTTTAATACAATGTAAATATTTAGTATTACACAAACATTAAATCACACTTTCAGATGCACACACACACACAAACATAAGTGAATTTACAATGTATTGTTTATGCTATTTGCATAGCGATGTTCTTGGTGTTGGCAGTTCAAGTCACGATCTGATGATAGGTTCCCAGGGTAATTAAGAGCGATCCTGAAATTTTATGAGTACGTACACATAACATCTCGTCGGTATTTTCTAATACAATTCATGCATTTGCTATTGGAATTGCATTAAAAGTTTAAAAAATTTGCATCATTATATATCGTTCTAGGGGCCACCCGGTTACAGAAATTGTTACTATTTTTTTAAACTCTTTCATCATTTGTTTGACATTCCATAGATAATTAATGTTTACTTCATTCACTTAAGTATGTCAATGTGTCATTCAAACAACAGTGTGTCTAATAGGTTTTTTAACAAATTTAATGTATCGGTAGTGCATTTTGTACAATAGAAAAAGCTTTGTCTCTGTCAAATTTGACGTTCATCCGTTTATGCAATTTCCATAAACCCCTTGAACCTTACAAAGTTTTTGCTTAAAGTGTTCACAGATATATTAATTTTGTGACGGCGCAGTTAGACGTACTTGTTGGCGCAGACAAGGTAGAGATCTTAAATTTGTTCGCCAATTGTCGTGGGTTCGATCTCTTAGGTAGGATTAACAATTATATAATTAATATTTTGATTTGTTCTGAATCTGGTTCACAAAATATTATCATACCAGCCGTTGGACGTCCACTGCTGGACATTAGAAAGGAGGAGAAACGCTCTAAGAAAGGAGGCAATTGCAGAGCGCAACTTTCGTGACGGGGATGCTGCTGCCCATCCCGAAAGAGGTGCATTGGCACGACATATCTGGACAAGTACTAATAATTTAAAAATAGTAATGTATTTAAAAATATAAAACAAAATCGAAGTAAACTTATATCAAAAAGTATCAATGCCACGTATTAATTTACTAAAATTCGCAACTGCGGCGTTATAAATAAATCAGTGAACCTTTATCTGGATGACTTCGTTATACTTTCGGGGCTTACTGTGAACCGGCTCTCGCAAACATTCAATTCGGGCTCTCTTAATCTGACGTTCCCCACGGACTACGGTCAAACGCATTTTAATTATGAAATTGACATATCGCAATTTACTCGGACAGGCCCGTACCGAGGGACAACCTTCGTTACTTTTTATAGCGCTGAATAAGTTGGAACGGATTTTACTGCTGTAATAATTATTAGTAAAATTGTATCTTGTTGATCCTATGATGGTAAAGATGGTAAACGTGGCCACTATGCCATAATATCAGTCGAGGTGGGGAAGGACAGCAGCGGGAAGCCTATGTCCAGCAGTGGACTTCCAATAGTTGATATAATGATGATGGTTAACGAATGTAATATATATATATTGTTAGCCCTCGGTTAATTTGTAGTTCGGTGCTAATAAAATATTACTGGTAATGATTAATTTTGTATGTCTGCCGTAGGGTACCGGCTGAGTGGAATAGTTCTCTCTTAGTACCAGGTGTCGTAAGTGGTGACTGGGGTACTGAAATATGGTGGTGTGTCCATCTGAAAAAGTCTAGCTTAAATACTACTGGGTGGGGACGGGCAGCAGCATCCTCATCACGAAGTTGCGCTCTGCGATTGCCACCACGCCCGCCCAGTGCATCTCAACCTTGGGTGGGCTTAAGTCAAACAGTGGACTTTATATGGCTGATGTGATGATGTTATTATATTATGAATAAAACGATTGTATAGAGTTAAAAAGTCAAGAAATAGAACAAAAGTTATAAAACAACATGTTTGAGTAAGAAATTACACAAGTATGTTTTTATTTCTATTTTATGTGTAAAAATAACTAATGAATACGATTTAGAGTCTTGCACAAACATAATGGCCTAAGATATTGCGATTACAATCCGATTAAAATAAAATAGTATGTCTATAGTTGTGAGCAGCATCTAGACTTTTTTACTTTAAATCTTTTTAAATATCTATTGATACCTACTTACTGATTTAGAGTTGTCCCGCATTAACTATAAGTATTAAATTCGAATTGGTGTAACCAAAAAATACTATATTTGGACTGCTAGCGACAGAACGGTTTATATCATTAATTAATCTACGCGCTGACTGTCAAACGTCAGACGTATATGTCAAACTACTGACGTATATGCCAATCGCCACGAGGTAACATTAGAAAAAGTTTTATGCTCGAATTCGGAAAATATTCCGAGCAAACGTTTTATTATTTTCTCTCATATGAAGCTACTATTAGAGTTTTACTCTTAACAAAGTGAAATAGCAAAATCGGTATTTTCGTTGACGTGTGATGTTTTTTTTTTCTTTCTGTCAACAATATAACTAATTAACTCACATCAACAATATTATATTTATTAGTAAAATACCTTTAATTTCATCATCATCATATCAGATATAGAAAGTCCACTGTTGGATATAGGCTTTCTCAAGATCGGAGGGTTTACACTTATAATTGACGCGCTGGGTAGGCATGGTGGCATTCGCAGAGCACAGCTTCGTGAACGTCGTGAGCGATGTGAACTCTGCTGACCATCCCCACCCGAAAGTATTTTAACTGCGCTATTTTCAATGGATATACCTCTATCTCTCAGTTCTGGTACCTAAGTCGACTCTTACGACACCTGATACAAGGGCCTTTATTTGTTTATATTGTATATATTTTACCAGGTCTACAAACAAGCATAGTAGCACAAACAAGTATAGTAAGCATCACTGCAGCCAATAAACGCTCACTATTAACGCGTTGCTAATCTTGTGCCTTGAAGATATTATGACACATTACCCAGTGATTTCACTATCTTTCTCACCCTTCAAACCGGAACACAGCAATGCGAAAACTACTATTTGGCAGTAGGAAAGGAATAATTAAGGTACCATTGCAGACGACCTTTGTATTAGGTCTACCTGTTGTATGCTACTCTACCAGTACTGCGTGGCAAAGAAAATACAACTTTTTTATAATTTATTCTCACAAGAAGCTACTATTGACACTATTTCAATAGCTAATTAGCAAATCGGTATAACAGAACACGCGTGATGCCGTCTTTACGGAACAACAATATAACCAATGAACTAACAACTACGATATAATAGTTTTCAGTACCATTTATTTGATTGACCCATCCCTTAATCCAGCCCGCGTCCCCGTGAGGTGCTCACTGGCCCGTAAATTTTATGATTTAATAAAAGAGTTCGGACTTTCGAGATTAATTGCAGAACCGCACGTCCCGCCTCCGCCATTTCTGGCCTATATTTATCTAATGCATATTAATACGTTCACTCAAAACGAAGGGCATTCTGTCATGTGTGATTGTTTAATTAATCCAAGTCCCTTTTGGTCCTTAAATGAACAACTGGCTCGCTGTTTAGAGCTGGAGGGTTTAATAAATTATTTTTGTACGTTTTTTATATATTTTTATGTAGTTTATATATATATAAATTATAAGTATGTTATAATATATATTACAACAGACTTATGGAATGATTTTGTTAATACCTACCCGTGTAGGCACTTTAAAAAATTATTTTCTTATGATTTATATTTTAGGTTTTTATCACCAATAGTAATGATTATAACAATAATATTGTTTATTGTACACAAAAAACATAATCAGAAAGAATAAAAAGTGACAAGTTCTAATATAATAGGCGACCTCATTGCTCAGGGCGATATCTTCCAATCAAACTTTGGACGGACAAATAAGAAGAAAATATGATAGGGCTTTTAGATGTGTACTACTCATTTATTTATAAGAAGAAAATAAAGTAAATTAAACAACCCAGCCCTTTTTTATGTTATTTTACCTTATTTATAAACAAAATATGAGGCAAAATGTTTTTCCCCTTTTCAAGGAAACAGCGCGTATGAATGAATGTGAAACTTGACATGACTATGCGTATAAAGCAATTTTTTTAATGCAAAATTAACTATAAATAAATTAAATTCATTATTTAATGAATATAAATGAAAAGTAATGAATTTTATGTATTTATAGTTTCTGTTTATGTATAAGGGTTTTGTTAGGGGCTACTAGGTAGTGTTGGATGGAATTTTTGTTACCACCATTATTTCTTGCAGAGTCCATTATAACGGGTCACATAATAAACCTGCAGTAAAATTAGTTTTAAGCCGGTCTTGCACTGGCAGAGTGTTTAAGGTAGGCTTCAATAATAGATCTATGTGTTAAGTAACTCATGATCCCATGGATTATCAGGGTCGTATTTGTTATAAATATAATAATAATAAATATTATAATACAATCACAGCACAACTCAAACATTGGCCTGACTCTGAGATTAGTCGCTTAAAGCACTTATGTTACGGACGTCAGACAACAGATAATAAACAAACACAAATATCATCATATAAATATTTGTTTTGGGTGGGGATCGAACCCACGATCTCTGGCGCACAAGATAGGATCACTACCATCTGCGCCATCATGCCAGTTAAATTAATTGTGAATGATTAATTCTTTTTTGAAAACATTATTATCGAAAGTGCTTGTCACGGGCCTATTGCCATAATGTATATAAGAGTTTGAGAATGAATGATACTCTTCCGCCATTAGAGTGAACATGGTACTATTTCGCCATCAAGGTGATATTCTTAGTGTCTTTTTTGCATATTAATTAATAAGGAAGTTTGAATAAATCATTTGGATAATGAATCGATTTCTCCGCGATCTAAATCCATGTTGACTGATTGAAACCTTGAATATAATTTATGGTTTATCTTTTCCAAAAAAATAATAGAAACCTTAATATTTAAGATATGAATGAGATTACTACTAATAATAAAACGACTATATAACAACAGCTGTTATAAGATTAACAGAAACGTCAGAGGCCAAATGTAAAAGTAAAATAAGCCGTTAATGAGTAGTTTTATTTGACCTACGAGTATGTCAATAAGATGTAAAGTATGTTAAATATGTAATATAGTAAAGTGTAGTATATATATATATATATACTTCGCTTGAAATATTTCTATATTTACTACTACTTGCTACACTACAATCAATATAGATAAAACTTCCTATTAATTTTGGTCAATTAGTTTCTGAGGTAATGAAACTTACGAACAAATTTGGCACATCTTTCCTCTTTATAATTACAGTTATGATGTTGACACTATAATTTGAACAAGTCGTATCGTAATGTTTTGTAGATTTAGTTAAAGATTTAATATAAGATTTTTGCGAACTACAAAATATTTCAAATATTTCAAAGCGAAGTAGTTGTTATAAGAGGAAAAACGGATGCGACCCGCTTAGTTTCCGAAGACCCCAGACAGTTTCATAAGCTTTTTGCTGTGACAGCTTCAGGATGTCATGTCTCTCATAAGGGTCTTGTTTGTTCTTTATCGTCATAAGCTGTGGGCACTGTTATTGTTAGTAAATGACAAATAACAGAAAGGAAGCAAGATCAGAAGTTGAACAAGAAACTTTTCTCTTGGATTCAATTTATCTAAAATCTTCCAGTGAGTTCTGTGTTGTTACGCCGTTAAAGCTTTTTGAACACTTACATCCAAAGTGTTATACTTTGGACCCTATTTTTCAACATGCAGTGATGTCACGAGCAATAGTTTTACCTAGAATAGACGTTGTATATCGTCATGTATCTTGTCGTATAAACAAGAAAATTGTATTCTGGTTTGATACGATTTCTACGCACAACATTCTCAGTAATAGATATTTAATAGGGATGGTATTATAAAAAATAAATTGCGTAGTTAATTAAGTACGAGCCCTACTCTGCAAGCCTTACTACGAAAATAATTTAAAAGGGAGTTAAGTTTTTAGTTATACGATATCATGTATAGGGATATATCATATAAAATAAGCATTTCTTACTTACATTGTCATACTGAACAACGTGTAATTTGGACGGTTAATTTAAAAAACGGATGCATACTAAGAAAGTATTTAAAAAAACTAACCCATAGTTGGATAGTAATAGAGGATGCAAGCTTGTATTAAAAAAAACATTTTAAGTTAACAATAATTTCGATAAAACGTGAGATTGATGCTCTTAAAAAATTACTGAATTCGCTCTCTAATTGTGCAAAATAGGAGTTACAAGATTTTACATAAACTGTTTAAAATTTGCTCTAATATCTATTTAGAAATAGGAATATCTAATCTTTAAATAATCTTAAAACATAATAACCCACTTCAACTATTTTTTAATTAACAACTTAAACTGAACTGACAAATGCGTGCCAAAATGCGTGCGACAAACGCGTGTTGGCTCTCGATTATATGTTCAGGACCCCAGTAGATGAGACTTACAGATAAACCAGATATTTAGTTTTGTGAAATTCATTTTATCATATCTGGTTCAGAAAAAAGTCCAATGACATGTCTATTTTTTCAATGATCTGCTATGTAGTTTATCGCATTTGGGGTTAGTTTCTTAATAGCACCTCCTGCTAGTTGGGACAGCTGGAAGATCCATGACGCAAAAAAGAGTGCCAATGGATCCCGCAGTCGATCGAGGACGCCTTCGGGACAAGTATCGCGATCTTAACGCGATTTATGAATCAGCTTGTTTAATATCTCGAGCAAAGGTCAGGCTAAAGGAATGAGGTTAAGATTAAATGAGTGAATAAGTGAGCAGGTTTAATAATTCATTGGAAAACGAGGGAGAACATTATGGGGATGCATGCGATCATCATTTTTATTATCACACTAGCTGTGCCCGCGACTTCGTCCGCGTAGAATAGTTTTTTGGGTACCATACCTATTTACTTCAAATTATATAAACTTTGAATGTCACGTTTATTTATATCGAATCAATGGCCTGAAAAATAAGTTTTAAGTTTCTAGCTCTAAAAATAGCGATCCATGCAAACAACTTTTCATCCCCCCTTGCAACCCCTTACAACCCTTATTTCGAGTTCAAAAATAGCCTATGTCCTTTCTTAAGGTCTAAAGATTGTCTATGCCAGATTTCATCAAAATCGGTTGAGAGGTTTAACCGGGAAAGCGTAACAGACAGACAGACAGACAGAGTTACTTTCGCATTTATAATATTAGTAGGGATTAGCCACTTCACGACTTCACTTTTTTTTAATATATAATTGACAAAGACAATTAGTTGTGGAATAGAAATACCGTTGTGATTATATATTTATTTGTGGTTTATCATATCAGACGTTGGCGCCTAATGGTTTTGTTCGTCCATCAGTTGTCCACTTACCGCACATTTTTTTTTACAACATTTTTGCTTAAAACATATTCTGCGTACATAAAAAACATTAAAAACTAAGGACAAATTATCAAACTACTTTATAATGGCTTTAAAACAAAAGGTGTTGTTTAATCTTGAGTAAGGTTGCAAGGTAACCGAAACTTTGAACAAAAAATGCAAAAAGGTAAATAAACTGCGATTCAAAGCCGTTTTATCTAAGTTTTATAATGACAGGGAACGCATAAGTGTATGTATACTATATATATATATATATATATATATATATATATATATATATAAACTATTATAACTAAGGAAAGTGAATAAATTTTTTTGATGGTACTTTGTGACATTAAGATCTTGTTTATGTTGAAAACGGTCACTGACAGTAAATTAACGACACGCAGCAAAGACAATGGTCGACAAAACAACAAATACACAAACGTGACATTTGAAATAAACCTCGTTTCAAAGTCATTAGTGTATTTAAATTATAAATATGTAATTATAAAAAAAATACAGAAACTAGAATAAGGTGTGAAGATAATGTGAGGTAACCGCACCGACTTCGTTTGGGTACATCGTAAAATGTGTGTAAATTAATTGTAGAATTAGATGCTTATTTAATTCTGCCGCCACCTGTTAGTCTTATGGCACTAACAGGTAATATAAAATATGTCACAATCGTACCAGCCATTGGAAGTCCATTGCTGGACATAGACCTACCCGAAAAAGAGGGATTTTGTCCATAATTACCGCTCTGGGCAAGCGAGTTAGCAACCGCAGAGCGCAGCTTTCGCGACAGAGATGCTGCTGCCCATCCCTGCCCAGTGCTTTTGAGCTGCATTATGTCGGATGGATATACCGCCATCTGTTGGTTCTGGTACCTTAGTCACTTCTTACGACTGCTGGTATAGGTACAGGTTCTATTCTACTCTGCCGGTAACTCACGGCTAAAATATGCCATATAATACACAAATAATCTACAGTAAAAATAATATTGTGACATTAAATTGAGATACAAACTATTTAATCTCTTAAGCTTTATTAAACAGCACACAGTAAGTAAAATTTTATTAAAACAAATTCAATAGTTTAGAAGATCAACGCGGTCAAACAACGTGACACAAATTTTAATATATAAACATAATAAAGGAATATTATAATGAAAAAAATTATCTAGCCACTCGCGACTTAGGCCGGGTTGAGTCAAAGTCATCCTCCAGGATCTCAAAGTTTTTCTGTGATTCAGAGTAGCATGTCGGTTTATAGATTCCTCAGTGGAAAAATACCAGATTTATCCTAAGAAAATCGTAATGTTTACCGGGATTAAAAGTCATTTATATCCTCAAACTATCAATTTTCAAAATATTCTGGGAATTGTACGTTTTCCGCGAATAAAAAGTGGCTGGCGTGAAAGAGTAACAGAAAAAACTCAATACGGTTATGTAAACTTCCACTTTTATATTTTTATCAATAGGTACAAGGAAAAAATAATAACACAATTCAATAATGTTTTTCTAGCATATGCAATAAAGGTATCAATTGGAATCTCTCCAAACCGAGCCGATCTCACGCTTGACTTCGAGATAGGTTCGATCAGGTACTTCGCTTAGGGCACATCAGCTAAGGTTACGGACATCAAATAGTAGAGGAATAAAAAATATAATACTTAATATTTAACACTCGGCCACAGAAAAAATACAAATATTCATCATATAAATGTTGTCGTGGCTGGGAATCGAGTCATATGTTTGGCACTCAATATACATAGGATCACTACCACCTGTGCCATCGACCCCGACAAATTCGGATTTGTTATAAAACATAATAAAGTTAATTGGAAGAAAATTTAAAGTTACATTTGTGTTAGGTACACAAAATAATCTAGCTGAGTATTAATAATGTCAAAATGAACTTAAGTTGGATCTTAATGAGCAAGACGACTTTAGTCTTACAAGACTTCCTGCTGCACATCTGTTCAAAATATACTATGCTGGTACATATTATAGGGTGATATTAGCAGAAAAGCGGTCGAGGTTATAGTAAATAATCAAGCGTGAATCCTTTTTCTTTTTTATTTTCAGTTATTTACTAGTGTTTGGTGCATTGGCTATGTCTGTTTCTTTCGAGAAGAGTATTTTACCCCCGAAGTTAATGATTTCGATATTTTGCGTCGCTGGGATTTTTTACTTAATCTTCTCTTATTTTCTTTTTGTTAAATTGGTTAGGATTTAGAGACTCCACGGTTTCTAAGATCGGGTTTTACATAGACATTAATATTAATGGAATTATTTATCTCAGAATTCCTACATAGATGTTCTTACCTTATGCTTAATAATTGTAATGACAATTTTTTGTAATAATGAACCACACTTTCTTATGAATTTGTTTGATCGAAACATGGAGAACGGTAAAACCTTTGAAAACAGAACTTTATCTCAAGGGATGATGATTTAGGAATAAGATTAAAAAAGAGTCATTTAATCCTGAACTGCAATTTCGAATGATGGGAGTCGTTGTCATATAACCAGCCGAAGCATTCAATCCAATTAGAAATGTTTTTTTTGTTATTTATTCAAGGGACGAGAGAAAATATTAAAAAGTTAAGTTAAAAAGTAAACATACAGTCTTGGAAGTCCACTGTTGGACGTAGGTCCACCCAATTCCAATGCCCATCCCTGTCCTGTGTATTTGAGTTATATGTTGTGGATGGATGTACCGTTATCAGTCGACTCCGGTACCTAAGTCGCCTCTTACGACACCTAGTACAGGGTAGGTACTTTTCTAATCTGCCGGTACCACACGGCCAATCCGTATAAGGTCTACCTTATGTTAATCTAGTAGTCAATGCTAAATAAAACCGCTCCTCTTATAACTCAAAACGCACCCAGCATCGGAACTGACGCGTCTCGCCGCGACGGCGCCTCGCCGGAACCGAGAAGGGTTGCGCCGTCACAAATCAACTTATGAGAAACGCCACAAAAGGAAACTTTGTGCATTTCCGAACCGACGAGCGTGAAATCCGACATCGACACTCACGTGAATTTCAACCCTAAACTTTGGACAACAAAGCACTATGTAAATTAAATTTCGTCGAGTGCTTTGCTGATACAACTGGAGTTGAGCGATTATTCCCTTTGTTGTATTGAAAATGTTTTGTACTTTTATTGTATTATTAAGTAATACAATGTCTGTTTTTTAAGCAATGTTATAATGTTCCGGGTATAGGTTATCACGTTACTCACCATCTATATAAAAATCAAAACGAACTATTTTATTAAAATTGTCAGTCTAGCCAAAAGAGTAACCTGGTAGGTCTGGAGAAATTTGGTAGAGAACGGATCAGTCACAGTCTGGGACATGATTCCTCATAAAAGCGTTACATATTTGTCACCTTTTGTAATTTCGATACTTGAAATTATACTACCATGTTTCACTGTCTCTTCACCAATTGAACGAAAGCACATCAAAGTTTAGCGACAACAATATGTCAAAATGAGGTAGACATCTTGTAGGTTTCATACTTCTAGAATGGGTATGAATTAATTAAATTGCTTGGTTTTCTATGTCTATTGTATACGTTTTAAGAAATTTCGACGAGCTAAATTGTCAGTTGTTGATCATTCTTTAGTCTGTAACTATACAAAAGAAGTGAAACATTTTGAGAATAGAACAATTCGGTTTTCTTTCTTCTGTGGTGCTGGAACTACTAGCATTAGGTCATTTAAAAAAACATTAAAACGGTTCTAAACGAATAGGGAAAATTTATAAATTTTTTAATTTTTTTTCCTAAAATTTGATGCACATGTCAAACATTTTGTGGTTCTTTGGCGCGCTTTACAAGCGGGGTAGTTGCGTTTATAAACACTATGTTTGTGCTGATAAGACCCAATTACTCTTGTTCTACACCACTTCTGTGTTATTATTTATTGATCGATAATTAATATTTTAAAAATTTCAGTTATTCAAAGTAGTCATTATTAAGGCTATTTAAAAGAAATAAGAACTTAATTATCAATAAATATTTAAAATACAACGACTCTCCGTAAGAAATTCCGGGAAAAAGGTTGGGCTATAAGAAGTTAGGGTTAGCAATTTCAGACGTAGTACAACATGTAATAACATATAATAACTAATTTTAAAAGATCAATTATGACGACATTAAAACTAAAAGTGTGAGTCTAATAATTTAGAAATGTAATCAAATTTGGGAGCCTTTAAATGATATATATTTTTTTTGCTTTCAGGTCCTGCATCACCATCATACTTCTACCAAGGATTTTTTCTAAGATAAACCCTAATTAGTTAATTTACCATAATTTGTACAAATAATTTAATTGCCAACAAGTACCTTCATTTTTTGTATTGAATTACGAGTAACGACAAGATCACAAATCACTAAGTGTTGCTGTGCAATAAATGTAAATTATATGTTTAAACTAACTTATGCATTATAATATGGGAATCAATCTGTGATAAACTAGGTACAGTTGACTAAATGATAAATGGATATATTAAATTATACATATGTGAACATCGTATTGTATGAAATTAATTTTTATTATGTTTGAATGGTATTAACGAAAATTGGTATGTATGTTAATAAAGAATGCTGCTACGGAATACTTTTTTTTTCACCAATTCGACAAAAAGCATACATTCTGCTTTATAGCAAGCGTCATCGCAGCCTATTGATACTCGTAACACTAGGGTATTACTAGCATGTGTTTTTGTGACTTGAAGATATTATATCACATTACCCAGTAATTGCACTGCTTTTTTCACCCTTTAAACCGCCAAATAGCAGTGTTCGTATTTGGCTATAGGCAAGTGCCGGGAGGTACCGGCAGAGTAGTATATTTTACTGCACCAAGAGTCGTATGAGGCGACTAAGGTACCAGAACCGACGGATATCTATCTAAAACAGTGTAGTTCAAATGCACAGAGCGGGGATCCTCGTCACGATAGCTGCGCTCTGCGATTGCCAACACGGTCGGGCATCGCGGCAATTATGGGCAAATAACCTCCTTTTTTGAGAGGCTTATGTCTAGCAGTGGACTCCCAATCGCTGGTATGATGCTGATGATGATAAATAGATAGAGCAAAAGACCTTTGTATGAGGTCTACGTCAAGTATACTACTACTGTTGTTTGCTCTGGTAACTCTATATAGTGATTTTTGCACATTTCCGTCTGTCTCTATTAGCTTAAAGTTTTTATCAAGGTTCTCTTACTAAAATATAAATCATGCTAAAATTTGTACTAGCATGTTATTTACTATATTGCTTATCATGTTATCGGGGGCGTACAAGAAGGCGGTATTTATGGGCCGCTGCTTCGGTCTTACAACACCAGTAGTTTTGAGTTGGGAGGTTATAGAAGGATAAATAAATACATTTAAACATCGAATATATTCATCTGACTCCATGATAAATCACTTAAAAGACTTATGTTACGGACACCGGACAACAGAATAATTACAAATATATTCCTTAAATACTTATATTCAACACTCAGAAACAGAACAAGCATAATCATCTTCATATAAATATTTGTCCTGGATGAGGAAATTAAATACGAAGCAGTAATCCCAAAGTTACCACGACCTAGATCAATGTGGATAGCCTTGGTATAAATAATTTTAAAATAAAATTTTATTATAATAATAAGAAAAATAGAGAAATATGTTTTATATTCTAAGCTGATAACTTACTGTAACCCACTGTCACAAAAACAACTCTAAAAATACTGCATTGACAGGTTATGATTTTCTTATTATTTGTCCTTACTATGTAAATAAACATTTGGTTTGGAATAGTGGCTATGTTACAACCTAAATTTAATAAAAGATATTTCCTTTCAATATTTTTTCAAAATGATATATCAAAAGGTGAAAAGTATATGTAAATTGAATGAAAAAAGATGTCACCTTTAAAGCCTTTGTAGGGTGTGGTAAAAGCGTTCGTATTAGGCGTGCGTATGAAGCCTTCAAAAGATTATTGGCTGTATAGTGGAAACAAAATTAGATTTTCTTGCAGATGTAGTGTAGATACATGTAGCTACCAAGATACATGCAGGGACGAGGGTGGCTGCTTACTAAATACAAATTCAAAGAACTGTTCTTTTTATTAGGTCGTCAACTGTTTTACTGTCTGAGCAAAAACTAGTGCATTACATAATGTAATCAATGAAAAAATCATATTAAGGTAATTTATGCGTGAAAATACTCTTTATTTCCTACATTGCTTAGATAATATAAATAATTTTTTGCCTCTTATAATATTTAATACATTTAACAATGACACAAAGATTGTGAAGAGTAAGTTAATACTTTGTGTATAAAAATGTATTACACACGGCCATTAAGGCCGTGAATGTTAACGAAATCAAAAATGCGGTTACGTGCGAGTCGGACTCGCCCTTGAAGGGTTCTGTAGGAGCAAGGGTTCTGTAGCGTATTAATAAAAGTCTCTTATTTTAAAAGAATAAAAAAAAGGTTTTTTTTGCCATTTGACTAGGAAATCCTAAAAATTATAAAAAAAAATTACACATGCAAAGTAAAATTATGATTTTTTCTTACTTATTTTGTAATGAATAGAACTAGGAACTTTGGCATTTAGTTTTAAGAATTAAATACCATCCCTACATGCATCAGTCGTGCAATTTTCCCTCCTCAACAAAATTTTCTATGTGAACACATACTAACAGCTTTTAATTCTAGACTTTGTATAACTATATACAAAATAAATAAGAATCTTGTTTAAATTTACTTTATTGTATTTTATATGAAGTATGTATGTATTGGTTTTAGTAAAACCAGCCACAAGGTATTGATAGAATCTATATCACTACTAATGTATTTGCAGTTTCTTTGTTAAAGGCTCACTGAATAAACCTGCCCTAAAAGTAGCTTTTAAACTCCACCTGCTGATGAAACCTTTATGATCCCTTAGGGTCGTCTATATTATATATATATATATAGTTCAATAGCACTTTCATTTTTGGAAATATTTATCGATAAATTTGAGAGTGCTTATAATTGGTCTATTTTAATAATATTATGACGGAAGTGGTGTGTGATCAATTATAATAAAACATGAAGTATATATGTAGATTACAATCAGATTACAATCACTGCTATGAGCTTGATGTCTATTTTTTGCTACTAGGGTGATAAACAAGCTGAAGTAATAGACAGCGTGACAGCCGTCTACAAAAAACATAATGATGACCGTTGCTTATTGACGCCTGCGATGTGTCAAGGATGTTATAAGTGCGTAGTTTTAGTCAAGTTTTTTTATAATATATATATATATATATATATATATATATTATAAAAAAACTTATAAATATAAATATTATATATATATATAATAAAAAAACTTGACTTAAACTATGAAAGAAAATTGTTTTCAGGCTTCACGCCGAACCCGATCTATCTAACGGGGATTGTCGTTATGCTACCGATACCTAAGTAGACATGTCAAATTTTTCCAAGTATCTCTTTTGTACTAAGTAATCGACGCCATCAGTTCAATGTAAATGTCGAATATTACCAAAAAAAGGTTGTTAAAATAAATAGCCTACCCCTTTAGTTTAACGGGTTTTTGGCCAAATAGTAACATGATTGGAGCGGGGCTATCATTCAAAGTCGCCTCAAAAGCCAGGTCTCGGCTCGAGTGGGCGTCTTTAAAGATAGTTCAACCGTTGCTCGCAAAGAGGAGGACAGATTAAGCCCGGTCGTACTAGTTTTGCGGTGTATTGCTATAGAGCATAGGGTAGGAATGCGTGTAAGGTGTTTGTGGAATACCAGTAGGCATTTATAGAAATGATGTTTTCGGCCTGTCTTGTCGCGGTCTATGAGGACTGAAATGCTAGGTCGTTATGTATTATTATGTATGTTTTGTAGATACTGTTGATGTGGTTAATGCGCCAGTCGAGCAATCGCTCTAGTTAAGCAACCTTTGCAAAGCTGGATGTCAGGATGGGTGACCTAAAATTGATTATGTCAGGCTCCTCCGCGCTTCAGAAAGGAGCTAAAGTCAACCAATTTACATTGGAACGCCGTGGTAGATTAGGTTTGATCATTTATTATTCACCTATGAGGCAGGTCAGAGAGTTTACAATTGGGACATTGAAACATGAAAGTGGAGTGAATTTAGGGATTTTTTAGAAGGTAAAGCAGAAAAAATAAAGCTGTGATTGTTTTGAAGCAGTTATATTGACTTGGTCCAACTACTGAATTAAGATAAAAGTTGCCTGGGAAAATTAAAGAAATTCAAATCACTGGTGCTTTATTATTTGTACAGATTATTGAAATATACACGGACAGATTATTGAAAATTCTAACGTTATGTACCTGAAACCAATAGGAAAATTTAATTTTAAACTTATTAAAGTTAGTATCGTAAGTATTCAGTAGTGAACAACACAATCGATTATTACCATATGTATGACAAAGTTTAAGAAAGGACAAGTTATATTAAGTTCTACCATCGCTCCGCGATTTCAAAAGCGTATTTCCCGTTCTTGCGAGAATATATCCTTTATATTTTGTTTAATTAATAAAACAAACAGTATTTATAATTTAGTAAGTAACAGCATTTACATGTTTCTACATTTATTATAATAAAAGTAGCCTTAGATATGAAAAAGCACAAAGGAAGAAGAATATAAACCAGAAGTGCATCGATGATAATAAACATGTGTACAAAAGAAAAATATCCTGTTACAATAATTCATTAGTGTAAGATGATATATAGATATTTTCATAGAAATGAGGATAAGTTGGTAACTCGACGGTGAAACCCCATTATTTTTTATTTGACCAGGTCGACAAACAAGCATACAGTTCTATTGCTTGAATTTGAATATATTCTAGAATTTAAGAACTATACATTAACTCTGATGTATTTACTCTATTTAGTTGAACAACAAAGAACTGGGTTTCTCTTATAGCAACATGTATAGCCAAGAACAATTCTATAAAATAAAATAATTCAATACCTTGCTTGCCCTTTGCTTCGCCATACAAGCCGTCAAATGATGTATAGTGTTATAATATTATAGTAAATTGATATAAAATTGTGTACCTTCCGGAGATTCTGTTGTTTCTGCTTCTTAAACCATGCTGCCAAGACCCAATGGTAGGTCTGTAAAAATATTTGGTAAAAATTAATATCAAGTAAGTCAAAACCTTGGTTAATTTTTCATCCTCTTATTTTAGGATTTTCTTGTATTTAACGATATACATAATCATCCATTTAAGTTCCCGACAATATTCGGGACTAAAACAGAAAATAAATATATGTGACAGTTCTACTTTTAAACACAGATTTATAACCTGTTCTGCAGCGGGATATTTCGACAGAAATAATTTAGACAGAAATTATAAATCTATGTACTGGACCATGATCTTTTGACTTCGCAATTGGTTTGTCTTACGAACAGTGAATTGGGTTATAGTCGATTCATTATACTTTTGTAAGTTCTATAAAAACCCGCATACTGTAAACTCGTCGCAACTATAAAAAAATACATGTCAATTTGTCATATTAAACTTATTACGTCTTTAATTGCTGCTATTTAACAAACCTCCGTCACTATTCAATTCATTAAAAAGTCTATTCTTGCCTTACACAAAACGGAGCAAAATATATTGTTACGGTGCGTAGACGTGATAACTTCAAATGTTTGGGACAAAAGGAGGTTTTAATGTTTTTCAGTTACAGTTAAACTTACCACCGACTACAGGGATACCTGAAAATTTGAGAAAAAACACATTAAACAATTAGATTTTTGACTCTACATGTTGAAAAAAAAGCAATGCAAAACATTTTTATATGAAGAGCTGTTTTAAAGTATTTTCGTAACACTTACCGCCACCTGAAAATTTAGGAAAAACATATATTAAAAAACTGGGCCATTGACTTAATTGTGTAGAATAGTTACACATTTGAAATAGTTGTGTGCTGTTAAGTGACTGTCATGATCTCGCAGGGTCATCAGGGTCATCAGTATCATAAATGTAAATGAATCTAGCACTTCCCATTATGGAAATATTATTGTTTATATTTTTTTGATGATTCGGAAGTGCTTGTAACGGGCTTATTTGAATAAAGTATACTTGATTTTGATTTAGTAATATAATCCCGGATCTATTAACATTACTTTTATGAAAATAGTTATTAAACTTAATTTAATAATGCCAACATCTAGATGGGACACCTAAAAAATTGAGAAAAACGTAGGTATATTAACCGACTAGAGTTTAAAGTAAAAAGTGTTATATTGAAGTAAATCTAAACTCTTATACATAAAGAAATATTTTTCATTATTTATAAAACATACCTCCGCCGCCAGGTGGGCCACCTGGAAATTTGGGAAGTCTCATTAACAAAAAGAATATAGGCTTTATATATGATGTTTCGCCTTAGCTTTTTATACTGATGGTTGGTAAAAGTAATGTATGTAATATAAAAACATAATAGCGTAACATAATAGATATAATAATTATCTATTATATATATTTTTACTTTACAAAGTCTTAAAGTTACGAACGACATTTTGGGGTTTTCAATGATATTGGTAAATGAGACTTACCACCGATCGGGAGACCTGGAAATTTGGGAAAAAAGCATTAACTAAACGAATTATATCTATATACGTTGAACAAAAATTCATCCGAAACATTTTTAGATAAAAAGTTGTTTAGAAAGTATCTTATTATAACTTACCCGGTAGGCCACCTGGAATTGAAAAATAAACGACATTAACACACTAGAGCTGAGGAGAAGCTGATTGACTAATTGACGTATTAATGCAGGGCCTAAACTATAAGGATTAGAAACATAAAATTTTGCACAAGAGTTCCTTTTATAACGTAAGGAAGCACTAATTTTTGGAAGCAGACAACGGATTATTGAAAACTCACCCACTTAGGGAGACGCAAAGTTAGTACGAACTATACTGTTTATAAAGTTATTCGAATGCAAATCAGTATAAAAAGTAATTTATGTTTGCAGATGTACTATTATGCTATTTTTTATATTTATTCGTTCACTATATATGTACGAGATAATAGCACATATCATTTATCTTTTATATATATGTTTACTTAACAAATATATATAAAAAAGGCTAAAAGTTACGAAAAAAATGTTGGGTACAAAAGTAGACGGTTTCCATGTTTTTTCGTAAATGAGACTTACCACCGATAGGAAGACCTGGAAAATTGGAAAATAACGCATTAAACAACTGGATTATTAACTACAGATACCTTCCTATTTTAAACTGTGCGTCTTCCTATTTTAACGTAGATCAACTTGAGCAGCTCGAGCGACTACAAATTTTTTGCATAAGATTCATTTTTGGTTTACGCTAATTTGATTGCGTGTCTGAATTTTGAATTAAGCTCAAATGGCTTCCCATTTGACTTCGCAGGCTTGCTCTCATCCTGTCTTAATTATATAAGATTCTGTTCGACTCTTCCTACCCTTTATATATTAAAAATCGTTTCGTGTTCTTATGTGACAGCCACGAGAAATCTCTCAGGTCATCAGAGAACCTTTTACTGAAAACGCCTGTGCATTCCACAACGTTTTTTACGGCCTTTATGTCCTTTTTAAAGTCCTTTACGGCCCAGGCTGTTCGTTCATGGAATACACTCCCGCTTAATATCAGAAGCACGCAGTCCCTGCCTGTGTTCAAACGGTTGGTGAAAGATCACTTTCTATTACTATTGTTATATCTAATTATATTTCCTTATATACAATCTATTTATATTATGTATATTTATTATATTTTTTTCTATCGTTCTTATTGACATCTTTAACTACTTCTTTCCCTCATTCAGTCCTTCCATCCAAAGGTTGCCTGGAAGAAATCGCTTTTAGCGATAAGGCCGCCCATTGTACTTTATAATTACTGTTTTTTTATGTAGGTATTTTTATGTTTGGTTTAAAATAATGTATTTATTATTATTATATACGTTGAAAAAAAATCATCTGAAACATTTTTACATAAAGAGTTGTTTAGTAAGTATCTTAATATAACTTACCCGGTAGGCCACCTGGAATTTGAAAATAAACGAAATTAACACACTAGAGCTGACCTAACATCATGTATGTTGAATCTATATATGTAAAAGGAGAAGCTGACTGATTGACTAACTGACACAGGACGTTACGCAGGGCCTAAACTATAAGGATTAGAAACATGAAATTTCGCACAAGACTTTTAAAAACTCACCCCCTTAAGGGGATGCAAAGTTAGTATGAACTTTGCTGTTTATGAAGTTATTCGAATGCAAATCAGTATAATGATCCTTTATTGAAAGTCCTGAACCCCGTGTAAATTTCTACCCCGTGAAAGTTCTACAACTTAAGGCGGGTGAAACCGCAGGGCTAGTAGTAATATAATTTTGCTCAAAATGCTTTACTTTATTGAATAAAACCTAGAAATTGGAGAAAAAAATACATTAACCGAGTGGAGTGTTAACTTTAATGTGCACGTTGACTGTTATTACAAATATTTATGAAAAAGGTAACGTAAACTGTTTTTACAAGGTTTAATAAAATTTACCTCCGCCGCCTGGGGGGCCGCCAGGTAGGCCTCCAGGAGGGACGCCCGGTGGGCCACCTGGTGGGCC
>JACJUM010002543.1:12063439-12082538 GCA_020976665.1 Heortia vitessoides
CGGTGGGCCGCCTGGTGGGCTACTGGGTGGACTGCTTGGTGAACCGCCTGGTGGGCTGCTCGGTGGTCCGCCTGGTGGGCCACCAGGTGGGCCTCCTGGTGGTCCACCTGGAAATTTGAGAATACTCTCATTAAAATAAGTATATACACTTAATTTTATATAATGTTCTGCTAGGTTTATCGTCATCATATAAGCCATTGGAAGTCCACTAACACTACACTTTATTGTACTACAATTTTAACCATTATGAGCAATTTAAAATTCAATTGAACCTCGACAAGTAGGAGGATAGTAATACATACTAATAATTAATAAATGAGTTTTAAATAAACAACAAATAATTATTGTACAGTTGTTACTTATAGATTCAAAATGCATTTGTAAAAGAAGAGTTGACGTGGAGTCATTCAACACTATGCTCGTCAACAAGCGAAATGACGACAACAGCATTAAAATTGAATAAATGAAGATAGATGACCTCTGTAGCAGAGTAAAATAGTACCTCCCCCTGTGCCAGGTATCGTAAGAAGCAACAGAGGTACCAGAACCGTCAGATGGCGGTATATCCATCCAAAGCAGTGGAGCTCAAACGCAATAGGGCGTGTATGAACAGCATCATTCGCGTCGCGAAGCTACGCTCTGCGATTGCCACCAGGCCTGCCCAGCGCGGTAATTATAGGTAGTTTTCCCCTTTCTTTGGGAGGCCTATGTACAGTGGTGGACGTTTTACGGCTGCTATGATAATGATGATGATGAAAATAATATTTTAAAGGGGAAAGATTTGTATGTATGTAACGAATTGACTCAAAAACTACAGATTTAATTCTGAAAATTCTTTGATAGATGAAAAGATACATTCTTCTTAAATAAGATAAGCTATATTTTATTTCTGTATTCTTATAAAAAGGAGCTCCTTTTAGAAAAGAGCTAGAATATTAATAATTTCTTTCTATTGTTTCTAAAATTTCTGGTCACGTGCATATGTATATAATTTCCTTCTGATCGTATTATTTAATATCAGGGACGAGCTTACCGCCTACTTTATGCCTACTTACCTTAGAGGAGAGAGTCTAGAGAGGTCCAGGGTTCGTTAAAAAAGTGTACTGCCTTAAACTAGCGGGTTCATATAATGCCTAACCGAACAGTATAGTTAAGTAAACCAGTATAGTTTAAACTCCATCTAGAAAGAAATCTTAAATCAATCTTTTCCAGAATGAGCGCCAGATGTGCAAAAAACTTGTTCTGCAGGAGATAGGTCATATTTTGATGAGATTTTTTCCTCTAGCTCTAGTAACTTATTAATGATGCTTTAATAATAGAATATTGGTTAGCTTAAGACAATCCGTATTCTAAAATAGGCAATTTCATTTTTATATAATCACACAACATCCTATACATTGATCTGACTCCGAGGTAACTCGCTTAAAGCACTTGTGTTACATACATCAGAAATCAGAGGAATCACAAATATTATACTAAAATACATATTTTTAACACCCAGGCATAAGACAAACACAATTATTATCTTAGTAATATTTGCTCTCGGTGGGGATTAAAACTCTGGCCCCTGGCGCCTAAGTTAGGATCTCTACCATCTGCGCCATTAGGCTAGCCTGTAATGTATAATGCAGTAACCAAATAATATTTTTTTCTTAGCAGGTTATATTTTCATTTTTCCTTATTGAAGCACTGATCTATTTAATCAAAGTGCAATATTAGTATGGATAATAGAGTACATACAAAACTATTTTTGATATTGGAGTATAAACTCAATTATCAAATTAAAATAATAAATAATTTAACCAGTCATTTTCGCTGCTGATATTGCTAGTTACCTTCTTAGTAGTGTATATAAATAACTTATTTTATTTCATTAATCCTATATCTAGTAATTGGTTCTAGATTTGTGCCAAGTTTTATTAAAATATATAAGTGACGCAATTAAATAAATAAGTAGTATCATGTTATATTTCGGAATTTCAAACATGCCAATTTAAATTGAAGGTTATTTAATAAACTTAGTTTGTTTGTTATTTTCATGTATATATTTATAATAATAGCACTTACCTCCGTCGTCAGGCTTGCAATCTGCAATTTTGAGAAAACGTTAAAATATTAGTAACAAAGAAATTAATATGTACACATATTTATTATTACAATACCTTTTTTACATTTACATAGATCTAACGTTCGATGATCTAATGTTTTAGCCTGACTTAAACGTAACAGCCAGGTCACATTTTTTGTTAAGTTTTTGAGCCTGTAATTTGTTTTATACTTCTTGAATACTTCTTTGATTATATCCTAATGCGAAAATGCAGACCCGATTGAAAAGTAAAGGCTTTTTGAAGCAGATAAATTTGTTCTGCACAACATATTAACGATACATTTCGAAATATACCAAAACCTACTACGGTATTTAATAATTTAAATAAGGTGCATCATGAAACGTTCAAAAAATTTATTCAGTAAATGAGAGTTGCTCTTGCAAAGGTTTATGTTTTTTTTTTAATTTTACATAAGGCAAAAACCGGCTCTGAGAACGATTTCAAATTAAAGTATAAGGTCAGTTCAGGACTTGGTTAAATATGTTTTATAGTAGTATCTCGGAGTTGGATTTATCAAGAAATGCTGAAAGCTACATCATAATATCGAACCAATGGAAGTTATGGGTGATCATCAGTAAATATTAATGGTTTTTAACTGTTAACTAGATTTAAATTTACATACTTATCTCGGAAAGGTTAATCAGGCACAAAAACACCATGATCAACGTAGAAAAACCAAATACTGCCTGGCGCCTCATGTTGTTTTTCTGATACGATGTATAATGGGGTCGATTATATATTATATTTGTCGGGACCTACTTTGGAATTTTATGTCTTAATGACACACGATATTTATGTAAAACTGTTTATGGACTATTTAAATAACACGCGGCATTTGTAATCGTGACTATTAAAAAAAGCATTGGAAGGCAACATTAATAAACGTTCGCAACTTTAGTGTAAAATCCCTGCAAATATTATTAATGCGAAAGTAATTCTGTCTGTCTATCTGTTACGCTTTCCCGCTTAAACGTCTCAACAGATTTTGATGAAATTTGGCACAGACAATCTTTAGACCCTGAGAATAGACATAGGTTATTTTAATGAGAAACAAGGGTTGTAAGGGGTCGAAAAGGGGGTTGAAAAGTTGTATGGAAGTATTGCTATTTTTAGAGTTAGAAACTTGAAATTTATTTTTCAGGTCATTGATTCGATATAAATAAAGATGACATTCAAAGTTTATATATGATAAAGTAATGAGGTACGGTACCAAAAAAACTATTCAACGCGGACAAAGTCGCGGGCACAGGTAGTTAGTATTAATTATAATGTCAAGTTCATAGGAAACGACTCACTATTCTGCTACACTACTACATTTAAACCGTCAAATAAGTATTTTAGACATCTATCGAAGAGTGAACAGTCATCTACGTTATGGGCACAAAAAATGTAGACTCATTAAAGCATTTAGTATTTTCTATTCATATCTATATATGTTTATGAACGGAGAAGCTGACTGACTGACATTTCAACAGAGGGACCAAACTATAAGGATTGGAAACTTGTTTTAAATTTACCACCTAAAGGGATGTAACGGGGGTGCAAAAACAGAATGAAATTTTGCTCTTTTAGAAGTTACTCGAATGAAATTCAGCAAAAAAATTCTTCATTCCAATCAAATCAAAATAATCTTTATTCAAGTAAGCTCATTCGAATCATCAAAAATAATAAGTAGAACAATTTTAATTCTGTAAAATGAAGAACTAAATTGTATTATATTTATAATACTGATGACCCTGATGACGTGACGGTCGTTAGGGATCATAAGACACATCTAACATATACCTACATATTGCCGGTACCAGGCGGGTCTTAAGACCGAAAATCATCTCTTAAGGGGAAACAAGGGGTGCACCCCCATGGGTATGAGTTAGTATGAAAGTTCTACAACTTTCCGCGGGGCGCTACTAGCGTAAATTAAGAAAGAGAAAGAAGGAAAAATTTAAAAATATAAAAAAGTAAAAATTGAATTGACAGACCCGATATATACCAGATCCAACAGACATTTCCATTTCAATGTTATACTCACATGCCTACTGTGATATAATTAATTTAAAAATAAAAAAACATTTATTATGGATATAATTCCTTACAAATTATTAATGTCCTAAAAGGATATAAATATATATGCCCAACGGAGATCATCCTATACCGTAAAAGGCCTGTACTTGTTCTACGATTGCAATGATGTTCTTAGTGCTGAGTACGCTGGTATTATATTAGGTTTTAGCAGCATAAGTAAGTGTGATGTAGGTATGTAAGTGAGATGGGAGTTAAACTCCATTCATACTGTATTTAAAGAAGTTTTATTCGGTATAAACTGTTTTTTTTAATATTGTGAAGTCAGCAAAAGCATACGGTTCGCTTAACGATGAACGTGTCCGCAGCCTGTAGACACTCGTGTTATCGCAAAGATATCACTAGCGTGTCGCCATCCTTGTGGACTGAAGATGCAATGTCACATTTACTGAATTATTTCTGCCTCTCAAGCTGGAACACAGCAATGCGAACACTGCAATTCCTGTATCTAGTGTAAAATAAATATTATATTTATATTTTCTTGTGATTCTATTAACATTAATTTACATATATTTGGATAAGTATTATAGTATTTAAATTGAGTTTTTCTGGTATAAAACCAGAGTAAATGTTAATAAAACTCTAGTCTTACTATTTACATCTCTGTAGTATGACTAATAAGATTTAGTCTAGATTTTTTAATATTTAATAACTTTTAAATAGTAAAAGCAAAGGGGCTTTACCGATGAGGGTTATATGTTTTATTTATTTTTCATGTGTATATACTTTCTGAGTTTATCTTGTTATACATTTTTTGTATACCTAAGTTGGCAACTATATTTTTAACTCTATATATATGTAAAATATTTTTTTCATGTTGACCTAGTTTGAAGCTGGGCAAGGGACCAGTCCAAAACGGTCTAAAAATATATTTATTACAAATATAATTCTGTAAGTCCATTACAAATAGTTAGAGCTTATCATTTCATTCAAAATTGACAATTGACTCACAAATAAAAAAAGAATCCTTGCTTAAAGGTGTTTGTAATCTCGTGAGAATTATGACTGCTCCTTGTGAAACATACAAGTTTACCATTTCATTTTCATTTAATATTGTCTAACTGATGCAGTCTGTCTGTCTTTCATCTCCACTTACCATGCTAATAAATACTGCCCGTGCATATTCTATACAGATCCTTGCTTCGAAATATTTTTGAGTATTACTCTTTTATCTAGTCTCCTAAATACGTAAAAATATTCACGTTGATAAGATTGAATTTGTTCAACGCAGACTTACAATAGTTTTGTATACTGAGTAGTCAGATTTGGGTAAAAATACAAGAATACTTACTTTAAACGTTTAAATTCTATAATAATATTATATTAATAAGATATAATTTGTAAACAAGTAAATACATGAGAAAACTGTAAAACATAAACAGATTGTTTTATACTTTCTGATAAAGAAACTATGAATCAGGTCACAAATACTGTCTGTGCCTACTTCGTGGCTATTTTGCGTGCAATTTGCTGTTGTGAAAAGGAACAATGTGTCTTAGAACAACCCTTCGAGAATAAGTATGAAACCCCACACAATAAAGTTTGTTTTAATTGTGAACTGTTTTACTACAGCATTTCAAGTGCTTAGTAGGTACTTGTTTTTATTATGTTGTTCAATTTTAGTGTTATACGGCTAATTGATTTCACTGGTTTTTACTACCTGTTGCCCAATACTTCGTTAGAAAGGAATTTCGAAAGGGCTTTTGTATATATTAAGGTAAAGGTAACCAAAATGTGTTTGACAATTTTAATATTATAGAACAGAATAGAACAATATAAAACTGTGATAATGCTAGATGATTAAACTTTAAAGTAAATAAAGTTACACTCGTTTTCTGCACTTCCTTTCTTCATTAAAGTAATCATGTAAAATACAGTGGTATTCCTAATATGTTTTTAATTAAAAATAGAATCAGATCTTAAATTCTGGTTCATCGGTACTACTTCAAAAAGTACTGCTCCATCGCGAGACTCATCATCAACATATTTATTAGTATTATAGAGATGAAATTAGAAGTAATTATTCTTTTTTAATACCTAACATTATGGTTGTAATTGCTAAAATAGTCAAAATAATCCAAATCTTTTACCGTTTCTAGTACTAATTCATATTTATATTATCGTAATATTTTTAATTATATGCTAAGATTTTCAAATAATATTACTAAATACATCAGTAGTCAAGAAACAATGTTTTTCACTTCTAATCAACGTCATGAAGTACTTCAAAATTTCAATTACCTCTTTAACACACTAGCGCTGCGCCGTTAGGTACCGGCAGAATAGAATAGTACCTCTTACTGTACCAGGTGTCGTAAGAGGTGACTAAGGTACCAGAATTGACAGATGACAGTGCAGTCCAGGTGGGCGGGAATGCGCAGCAGCATCCCCGTCGCGTTAGCTGTGCTCTGCTATTGCCAACACGCTTGCCCAGCGCGGCAATTATGGACAAATCCCTCCATTCATTGGCGGGTATGATGATGATGACACTAGCGCTAATGTATTGAGCCGCAAGAATAATTAATTCACTCAACATTTCATACGTTGATTAGACTCCAAAATACGAAAACAACATAAACTATGTGCGTATTTGTGGATATCTGAAAATACAAATATAGTATTTGTTCCGATATACACTATATATATATATATATATATATATATATACTCATACATCACGCCTGTGTCCCATCAGACTATGGATCTCTACTTGATACGATCTTGGCAAACCATTCTTGCTTCTCTTATTCGCATTTGTCTTTTCATACACGCTTGTTTATTCTTGGTACTTCTGACCTGACCCTCCTCTAATACCTCTTCTACCTGCCCAAGATATGTCCACCTAGGTCGTCTTACATCAACTCTTTCATTCACTTCCGTTTTATATACTTGGGCAGTCATTCTACTTTCATCCATCCTTGCTTCATGTCCAAGCCATCTCAACATTCCTTTCTCTATTATTACCACAACATCATCATTATTTTACACCACGCTGATCTTATATCACACTATTCTTTGATCTTTCTCCCAAACTCAAACACTACATACTTCGATGTGCTCTCATCTTAACAGCATTTATTCTACTCGCGTGCTTCCATTACCATACCCAACATCATTACCATTTTTGTGTTGAAACCAACACACCTCTATGTGTGAGCAGTCAGTCGTGCCCGTAATACGTCAATGTTTCTTCTTGTTGGGAATCATTCAAACCCACGACGTATGGTGCAAATGACAGGGACACTACTGAATGCGTACATCAGTCATATTGTTTCATAAAACCTAAAATTACTGCAAACCTATGTAATTAGAAAAAAATATGATTAAGATTACGTTGATTTGTCGGTAAATGTGAGATATGTGGATGGGTACTTAGCAAATGAACAATATTGAGATATTGCGGATTTATTCCGTGAGGATCGTTATATGTCCAATAGATCGCTATAAATTGACGTAAATAAGTTAATATAAAAATATAACAAAGAGTTAAGTCGCTTGAAGCTCTTGTGTTACGGTCATCAGACAACAGAATAACAAATATATTACGTAAACATATATTTAACACCCAGACAGAGAACAAACACAAATACCTAGGAGGGGATCGAATCCACGACTTTTCACGAGCAAAATAGAATCACTACCATCAAAACATTTCCTCTAGAATATATTATCTTATGTATCACAGAAACTTTGATATCATAGGAGCTGACCATTCATTAAGAGTATTTTTTATTCATTTGTGAATCGTCTGTTGTCTGATGTCCGTACCACGAGTGCTTTAAGTGATTTTTCTAGGAGTCAGGTCATATGAGATGTGGGAATTCAATATTATTGAATAATTTAAAGAGTACCTTAAATATGTAGTGTGATCTTTTTCATAGACAAGTAATTTTAAAAATGGCTTCTTGTCAAAATTCCGGCGAGTGTTTACGATACAGATGACATATTTAACATATTAAACAAATAAGTAGTAGTCGTTTAGTAGTAGAATATACTTCTTCTGCTTAAATAAACTTGAAATAAATGGCATGGGCATCCTGTTGGTGATGACATCCAATGGGTATCATTGTTGTCTGTTATATTCGTTAAGTTACTCCCACTTGGTCACCAAACCGTTCCATCTATACATATAAATAAAATTGAAGTGTATGTTTGTAATATTAAAATAACCGCTCTCTAGCAAATGCATATGAATGTATATACGGTACCTACAAATACCAAAATATATGTTTTTACATTTTTCGCATCTCTGTCTGTTTGTTCCGGCTAATCTTTGAAACGGCTGGACTGATTTGGACGGGACTTTCACTGGCAGATAGTTTATGTAATAAGTAGTAATTTAGGCGGTATAGCATCATACTCCGTCCGAAAAAAGCGGATCATTGATTAGAAAAGTGGCAAAAACGGGCGAAAAATTTCGTTGCGTGCGCTTCGTGGACGTTTGTAGTTGTGAAGAAAATATGCTGTCCAAAGTCACGATTCCACGCGAACAAAGTCGCGGGCACAGCTAGTCATACATACATTCATTCTAGTCAACCAAATTTCATAACGGGATTCTTGTTTGCGTGTATATAAAAATTAATTTATAATATATTATATAAAAAAAAAAAATAAAGTATCAGTTAGCTATGCGGTAGAGGCACTTAAAGTACTAGAACTGAGAGGTGGCGGTATATCTATCCGAATAGGTGCAGCTGAAATTCAGCAATGGAGTTACAATAGCCGGAATGATGATGCGTCAAGGGTAGTAGTAGTCAAGTTGGATCCCAATCCATAACACACCTTTATGAGTGTATGTATTTATTATGTATTTGGGTATTATATACCCAGAATAAACATATATGAAAGTATTTTATATTCGTTTTCCCTCCATTAGTGATTCCTCTGTTGTCTTATCCATTACGCAAGTGCTTTAAGCTGTTTATCACAAAGTCAAGATATTTGTGAGATATTGTGTAAATTATTTCTAATATTAAAGTTGTAAAACGTTCCAATTGCTTATATTCATTAGATACCAATTATTTTTATGATGGTATAAATAATGATAATCGATCGATATTACTACGTATGTGTTTCTTGTAGAAACTGTGATCGCTGTTGTTCTTAATTCTCAAGAATGTATTCAAAACCGTATATAAAATGTTTACTGATATTTCCAAATACAACTTAAACCATATCAATAATGCAGCTATTCATATGATTAAAGTTGTATTTGGAGATTGAATATACAAGTTTAAGGGAATGGAACGACAAAGGTATCATTAATCAGGTATCAAATTTGATAATGATGATAGAATTAAAATATTTTCTTTTAGAAAATTAATGACAAAATTAAGGAGGGACTCCAATTCCTCTCCTTTTTAGAAAAAAAAAAAACACTACCAGTTATGTTACAAAAATTGTGAACTCGCCAAATTTATTCTTGTATTATTTTTAGTTGAGTGCCTGATTTTTCTTTATTATGTTGTAGGTGTTTAAAGTACTTAATGTCGACGAATTAGTCATATAATTATTATGACGAAGTACAATTAAAAAAATATGTATTATATGTTAAATCTAACATTTTCAATGTGAACAATAGAACAAAAATGGCAATATATTAATATGTTTTATAAGAACCTCGTTTTTACCAGGTAATTTTTTGTTGCTTTCTCATTTTATCATTAGTCTGATTAGGTTAGTTTTATTTTTTTTGTTTTTAATTGTAATAGTCATTAATTATGAAAATTCAAATGGTTTCAAAACAGTTTTCTCTATCGTTATTCAATTTGTCTATGGTGGTTAATAAACCGTTCCAATTACAGGAAAGTGAATTGATATAAGCTACTTTATATAAAATAAAATGTTGCTTATAATAGAGAAATGTCCGTTTTAATGCATAAAGATCATAAAATAATTTTAGTAAAGTTATACACCGAAACCTACGAGTATGTTGGGAAATAATATAAAATAAATCCATGCCACTGCTCATTAAATTGATTTATTATTCTTTCATTTGGTCTTTCAAATGTACATGTCAAACAGATATAATATGACTTCAACAGTTTGAATAATAATAAGATAACGAGCAAATTTTTGGTATGCGGATATTATAGAATGAGATAAAAAGTTGAAATTTTTCTTTGGTCCATTTTCAAAAAAACTGGTCGTGTGAAAAAAAAACTGGAGTTTAGTTAATTATTCAAGTTATCTTCAATTCATTCATTTAGCTACTTCTAGCACTTGCGCCCGACCCGCTGTAAGATTCAGCTTTTCCTGAAAAGATAAATAGATAGTTAAATTGGCGCTGTTTCCTAAGATAACTTATGTATAACAGATTATTGTGGTAGAGTACGTTAAATATTTAACAATAAATTATTTGAATTTGTCAGAGATTTGTCTGTTTATCATCACTATTTGTTGAAAGTATGTACTAGATTTTCACAGGCGGGTAAGGAGACAGCAGACAGCATTGATATATAACATAAAATATTTTTTTCCTATTATCAAATTTGGACTTAATTTGTATTTACCTCAAGCGCTTATAACTTAAACGAGAAGAACACATTTTGTCACAGAACAGTTACATACCTCCCCTTGCGGAGCTACCGGAACTGCTGTATGATCCTACGCTACCTGAAAATATATGAACAAATTAATTATCATTTTTTCTCCATATAAAACATATGTATATACTTAACAATTATAGACTATTGAAACAGAGCCAAAGAGACACAAATTAGGCATTAATACAATTAGATAGCTAATCGCATATAGCGGTCTCTTCCGAAAAAACTTTAGATGAAAACGTCAGAAAAACAGGTATCAGTATATATCCGAGTCTATACTAATGATCGCCGTTTTAAGCCTACCAAAAGGTTGTTGCAGCTCATAGCATTTATTTTGACTAACTTATACTTACTTTTTTTCCCCGAAGCTTGTCCGTAGCTTCCTGATTCACTGTAAGTATTTGCATTCCCTGAAAATTGACACAAAAAGATAATCATTATCATCATATCAGGACGTCCACAGCTGGCAGAGCTCAAAGAAGTTCAGCAGGTCCAAGTGATTCTAATAGGGATGCGGGTGGCGGCTGCGTTTAGCGTGATCTTGCGGTTTTAGTCAGATTGTCTGTGGGTGACCTAGTGTGTGGACATCCTAGCCTGCGCTTGCCGGTACGTGGCCTTTATTCTAGAACCTTACGACCCCATTATCTATCAGCCCGCATGCTAAGTGCCCTACCCACTGCCACTTCAATTTGCAAATCCATCGGCCTATGTTACCACATATCTAAGTTACCACTTTGGTTCTTCTACAACTCCTTATTTCTGATTTGATCATGCAAAGAGACTCGTTGGGCTATTTTAAGTTGGCTAATAAGGCCAACAGTTAGAGACCATGTTTCACTGCCATTAGTTATTGCTAGTAACACACATTGATTGAAAACTTTAGACTTGAAATACTCGGGACAAGAAGATGTACCACAGTTTTCTGAACGTTATCCCGCCGATTCGGATCGGGAGATTGAGATTTTTTTTAAGTTGGTATTACCTATAAAACTGAGCTATAAATATAGTAAATACATTGAAAATAAAAGTAAGTCTAGATGATTGTTTCTTTTTTACTGTACCTGGTACACCGATGACAGTTTAAAAGAAAAGACCGATTTGTATGTGTATTGTGTAAAAAATTTTCCGACAATTAGAACATATAAGAGAGCTATACATATAAAAGAATTGGATTGGAAAATATTAAATTGAGTATTGGGCTTGCAAAGGATGAGCCAATTATGAACAATGAAAACAAATAAAATAGGAATTCAGGATAATTTTAAGCTATTTATCATACTAGTTCTTATATATTGGTTGGATTTTATTGTTTTTGTAGTAATTTGACAAGTTATATTATAAGGATTTGAATAGGGTCAGTTTATCTACGTTACACAAATATTCATTACTTAACAAAGTTAGAGCAACTATATATCGTAATATCTATCAATCTGTTATGATATCAATTACAAAGGGATATAAAAAATATCAATATTCTCACCTGATCCTGAACCTCTTGCGGAGCTACCTGAATAGCTGTATGATTCTGCCTCGTTACTCTCGCTAGATTTAGGGCTTTCTTTGGTCTCGGGACTCTCCTCCGTTTCGGGACTCTCTTCAGTCTCGGGGCTTTCCTCGGTCTCAGGACTTTCCGAGCTTTCACATGTCTCAGGACTTTCCTCAGTTTCGGGACTCTCTTCAGTTTCTGGACTTTCTTCAGACTCAGGACTGCCAGCTGCGAAATAAAACCAAACGGTTTGTTATAATCTCACAAGATCAATTTCTTCAATTGATCTGATTTACATATTAAGAAGTGCAGTCTCGTATTGTTGCACTTGACATCATATTTCAGACAATAGTTATTTTGGGCTAATGTACAACTTAGGTAGTAACTATCTGCCAATTAATTACCTAGTTCCTACGGGAAGTATTTTTATATCCGTTCTTGAATTTCAGAGAATCCATTCTATTTTTTTCTAAATCAGATCAGCGGTTGAAGTGTAAATAATTAACAGACAAATAGATAGACAAAGACACTTTTGCATTTATAATATATGTACTTACCACTTCCTTGACTGTAAGATTCCGAATATGCTGCAAAAGAGGAAGTTCTTGTTATTTTTTTACTAGAATTTCTTTAAAAACGTAGGAATGGGAATATTTAATCTACAAAACAAAATAATGATATTATAGCTTTTTAGCTATCCTTGAAGCAACATTATCTGTGTTATCTTCCATTCCTTAAAAATATAGTAATTAATGGTGGCTTACTTTGTGATCCCGACTTATCACTGCTTGCTCCACTGTCAGATCCGGATGAAGCTAGAAGAAGGAGAATCAAATTATTTTCTCTCTAAACAAGATTTTTAATAATCTTTTCATAAAAAAGGTATTCATTTATGAAGTATATTTTTAACATGATGTAATTTTCACTGACTAATTTATAAAATATGAGGTAGGTAACAGAGTGTTATATAGGTATTGAGTGCTGTATATGGCCGCTTGCTTACTCTGAGCTCCATTTCCACTTGCTTGGCTGTTAGCTCCAGAGTACGCTGAAAGAAGGTGAATTATGTTTTTAAATTATTGCACACATTATATATGTAGACGTGCTATTATTTCATAGTGCATATCTTACTTATTTCTATTTAATGGTTACTTACACTCTGTTTCCGAACCGTCACTGCTTGCTCCACTGTAAGATCCGCTAGATGATGCTGAAAGGAGGAACATTAAGTTATTTTCGGTCTAGAACGTATTTTTCATAGTGCGTATGTTAGAACAGGTATGAAGCGTTGCAAGAACCAGAATCAAACTTCATCGTCATCCTCATTATACTTATGTTGGTGGTTTTTATTAATTACTCGCAAAAATTCGTAAATGTTACAGCCATCTACTCTCTCTTATCAATAATATTGTAATTTAGCATAAATAATATATTATACGTGCATGTAGTTCGATAAAATTACACATGCAGCTTATTCCAAAAAATGTAGCTTACACTGCAAATTGGTAAAAGAAAGGACCTCAAAAATTGTCTTTTTTTATTGATTATTCTTTAAAGATCTTACATGTCTCAGGGCTTTCTTCAGTTTCAGGACTTTCCTCAGTTTCCGGGCTCTCTTCGGTCTCAGGACTTTCTGGGCTCTCACATGATTCGGAACATTCTTCAGTGTCGGGGCACTCACATGTTTCGGGGCTTTCTTCAGTCTCAGGACTTTCTTCAGTCTCGGGGCACTCTTCAGTCTCAGAGCACTCACATGTCTCGGGGCTTTCTTCAGTCTCAGGGCTTTCTTCAGTCTCGGGGCTTTCTTCAGTCTCGGGGCACTCTCCAGTCTCAGAGCACTCACATGTCTCGGGACTTTCTTCAGTCTCAGGGCTCTCTTCAATCTCGGGACTGCCAGCTTTGGAATACAATTGATTTTATTAAATGCACAAGAACCTTTTATTTAATTAATTTGACTTACAGACTATGAAGTGTAGCCTGTTATTGTTGCACTTGTCATTATATTACAAAAATTACTAAATTTGGTAAAATGTACTGCATAACTTGTAAGTGTTCTGATCAGATGTAACGACTTACATTAGCTGTATATTTTTTAAGTACCTAGTTCTCGCGGAAAGTATTTTTATATCCATTCTTAAATTTCAGTGTACCTCACATTCAATTTTTTTTTCTCAATCAGTTCAGCGGTTAAAGCTCTTACATTTATAATATATGAACTTACCACTTCCTTGACTGTAAGATCCCGAATATGCTGCAAAAGAGTAAGTTTTTGTTATTTTTTGACATACAAAGTCAATTTTTTTAAAAAATGTTGCAACTATATCAGGAAAATAAAATAAATCATTTACAGCTTTTCAGATATCCTCAGAAAACGTCATTCTAGATCCATTGAGTGTTGGACAACTTCAATAGTTTATTGTGGACAGTTGCAGAAGAACTAGACTTGGATAGTGCTACGATGCAGTTCTGGACACGCACACATCTCATGAATAATACTAAGTGGACCTTTATTCGTCCTCATTATTCTACTGAGGTCCGTAAGCATGGGGTTATGATTGATTCTATATTAATAACATCAACAAATGACACTAAAATTATTGGCACTTGACTGAAACAAATTTTAGATAGAGCAGAATAATCTGTGTTATTTCAATAATATGTAATGATTTTTAAACAAGACAAATTTCTTAATTGCTTAATTGTAATTGCAGGGAATGATTGATCTACCTACCCCAGGTAAATGCGTTGTTAAAAGTGATATTGCTATTAGCCGTCAAAGGATAATGTTGTAGACTATAGTGGAAATTTCAATCAAATTAGAAAAAAAAGCATTCACGTTGTTAAAGATTGATTTTTAAAGTTCAATCCATTTACAGTTCTGTATTTTCTTTATCACAATTTTATGATTACAACGAACATTTAAATGATTAGTGGCTTATTTTTTTATTTATGATAATGTGTGAGCCGTAGTTAATTAGCTATGAACAAATTAATGATAAATAGATATATTTTGTCAAGGTTGATCAATTGAATGAAACATATAGTTCATTTCCCCTCCCCTGGTTGGAGTTTCGGTGTATATACGCTGATTATATACTACATGGTTATATAACTTCTTCCTGTATAACTTGCATCAATACACCGGACAGGAGTTTATATGCCGATAAAAACGCATTTTTTCTCTTCTTTCCTTAAAAATATACTAATACATGGCAGCTTACATTGTGATCCCGAATCATCACTGCTCGCTCCGCTTACAGAACTGGATGAAGCTAAAGGAAACATAATTAAATTATTTTCTATATAAAACAGATTTTCAATAATATTTCAATAAAAAAGGTAAATATTTTTTTGTGTATGGTCGCTTGCTTACTCTGAGCTCCATCTCCACTTGCTTGGCTGCCAGCTCCAGAGTATGCTGAAAGAAGGTAAATTATACTTTTACATTACTGCACACATTATATTTGTGCCTGCAAATATGTGCTATTATTTCATAGTACATATCTTACTAACTTCTATTTAATGGTTACTTACACTCTGTTTCCGAACCGTCACTGCTTGCTCCGCTGTAAGATCCGCTAGATGATGCTGAAAGGAGGAACATTAAGTTATTTTCTGTCTATGTCATATTTTTGTTTAAACATTTCCGTAAACAAGTAATAATACTTCTATTATGTTGTACTTTGCACTAATTGTATTTTATATTGCACCTTACAAATTAATTTAAAAAAAATATATATTTAAGCGAGTTTTCAAGAACATCTTCACCGTTTTGTAGCGCGTATGCTAGAACAGGTAGGAACAGGTAACAGAAGAGTTACAAATACCCGAGTTAGACTCCACTTATCATACTTATGTCGGTGATTTCTATTAAATAATTAAAAAATTCGTAAAAAAAAATTACTGTGCATAGTGGCAAAAAGATAGGACCTCAATAATAATCTTTTTCTATAAAATTTCTGTAAAGATCTCACATGATTCGGGACTCTCCTCTGTTTCTGGGCTCTCACATGTCTCGGGGCTTTCTTCAGTCTCGGGGCTCTCACATGTTTCGGGACTTTCTTCAGTCTCAGGGCTCTCACATGTTTCGGGACTTTCTTCAGTCTCGGGGCTCTCACATGTCTCGGGACTTTCTTCGGTCTTGGAGCACTCTCCAGATTTAGAACAGTCTCCGCTCTCTTCAGTTTCTGGACTGCCAGCTTTAGAATAACATTATTTTTGTAATTTATCTTTTCTTTAGTTTCATTTGCAGACACCGATGTGCATCCTCTAATTGTTAAACTTCCAATCATATTTCAAAGAGTAGAGTTTTGGGAAAATGTTCAGCATAATTAGTAACCGTCTTCAGGCTGTTAATACTTATGCTGATAATATAATAATAAACATATTAACTTCTGATTAGATGCATCGAATTACATTTAGCTACTCATTTCATTTTTTATCACAGGAAGTATTTATAAATCCATTCTTGAATTTTAAAGTATCTCTCTTTCCGGTTAAAGCGTAAAAAAAACCAGATAAATAGATCAACCAAGCTCAATTTCGCATTTATAACATATGAACTTACCGCTTCCTTGACTGTATGATCCCGAATATGCTGCAAAAGAGGAAGACTTTGTAATTTTTTAACTTTGCTTAATTTCTTAGAAAAATGTAAGAACTAGATCTGGAAAACTAAATCATTCATTTACAGCTTTTCAGCTATTCTTAGAAAACGCATTATATCCTTGATCTATTGAGTGTAGGGCAGCTTTAAGAGTTTCTTGGGTACAATTGCAGGAGGATTAGACTTGGATAGAACACGCAGAACTGGACACGCATACATCTCTTGAAGAATACTAAGCGGACCTTTAATCATCAATCAGTAATGAATGCTCATTTTCAATATTGATTAATGGATTGCAACAAATAGTTGATTTATCAAACACTAGTTAAAGATATATTTCAGTGTATAATAGCTGAATATAACAGTGGATTATAACATACAACTTCCTTAATATATCTTTCATCAGCAAACCGGACAAGAATTTAGATGTTCTCAAAACTGCATTTTGTCTATTAGTTGTCCTATGTAGTAACGCATTGAGAGACATAGCTTGAAACATTAACAAAGTCGAAATCTTCCTTTCCTTAATAACATAGTAATAAATGGTAGCTTACATTGTGATCCCGACTTATCACTGCTTGCTCCGCTGTCTGATCCGGATGAAGCTAGAAGAAATAGAATTAGGTTATTTTCTGGACTGTGTGTATTACTGGAACATATTAATCGAATTTATATATTTTATTACATTACCGAGACATTAAACAAAAGTGAGAGTGAATTTTATTTTCTATATTGTAATATTCTGCACTGCTTATATATAGGTTAACCGTATTACTTTTTGAGTGTTTTAAAGATATGTGTCAAGATAAAAAGCCGTTTGCTTACTCTGAGCTCCATTTCCACTTGCTTGGCTGTTGGCTCCAGAGTACGCTGAAAGAAGGTGAATTATGTTTTTAATTATTGCACACATTATATATGTAGGTTGGCGATTATGACATCTATTCATCTATCTAACTAACTCCTTCTAAAAATATTACATTACATCTTCAAATTGGTTAAGAGTTTTTTATCCCGAAAACATATGCTTTTTATAACCTATTTTGATTGAGACTGCAACTAGACTTGGAATCTTCGTGCTTATGTTACAAAATTGTGCAATAAAACATGGAATTAATGGTTACTTACACTCTGTTTCAGACCCATCGCTGCTTGCTCCGCTGTATGATCCGCTGTATGATGCTGGAAGAAAAAAAAATAAGTTATTTTCTCCCTACGACGGATTTTTCAGTAAAACTTTCCGTAAACAAGTGTTGATACTTCTATTACGTTGTATCTTTTACTGATTGTATTTAATATGGCAGTTGACAAATTAATTTTTAATGGATATATATTTCAATGCGTTTTCAAGAACACCATCACCATTTTAGCGTGTATGCTAGAACAGGTATTGAAGAATTACAAGTACCCGAGTTAGACCCCACTTGTCATACTTATGTTAGTAATTTTTAAATAATCGAAAGATTTTGTAAATATAATAGCTGTCTTCTCTTGCTTATTAGTTATATTATAATTTTGCATAATTAACGCACTATGCGTTTTCAAAAAAAATACTTTACAGTGTAAAGTGGCAAAAAGAAAGGACCTCAATATTTGTCTTTTACTATTAATTTTCTGTAAAGATCTCACATGACTCGGGACTCTCCTCTGTTTCTGGGCTCTCACATGTCTCGGGACTTTCTTCAGTCTCGGGGCTCTCACATGTTTCGGGACTTTCCTCAGTCTCCGGGCTCTCACATGTTTCGGGACTTTCTTCAGTCTCGGGGCTCTCACATGTTTCGGGGCTTTCTTCAGTCTCGGGGCTCTCACATGTTTCGGGGCTCTCTTCAGTGTCGGAACTGCCAGCTTTGGAATAAAATTGATTTTTGCTATGTTACAAGAACCTTTCTTCAATTAGTTTGATTTACAGATTATAATGTGCAGTCTCTTATTATTAAACTTCTCATCATATTTCAAAGAGTAATAGTATTAGGAAAATGTACTGCATAAGTAGTAACTGTCTGTTTTTTACTTTTGATCAGACGCAGCAATTGACATCTGAAAATAAGTTACTACGTGTAGCTAACTACTCACTTAATAAGTCATCACTGGCCGTACTTTTAAATCCATTTTTGAATTTCGAAGTATCTTCGTTTCACGTTTAAGCGTGAATAAATAACAGACAAATAGATAAACAAAGCCACTTTTGCATTTATAACATATGGACTTACCACTTCCTTGGCTGTATGATCCCGAATATGCTGCAAAAGAGTAAGTTTTTGTTTTATTTTTTGAC
>JACJUM010002543.1:12086980-12528536 GCA_020976665.1 Heortia vitessoides
AGCAATCATGAAGTGAGTATATAATTGCTTACATTCAGTTCTAGATCTATCTGCACTTGCTTGACTGCCCGATCCAGAAGATGCTATAAGTCAGAAAATTACGGTTTTTCGTTATTGTACACATAATTAGTGGTCAATTTTAATAGTTTATACATATGTAAAGTGCGTGAGTAATTGCTTGGAGGGTTACAAAATCTTTTTAGAATCTGGGGAAGTAATTTTAGCAATATTATAGCTATATATTTATCCATTCATAAAGAGTTGGCCATGGGGAATTAGCTGAGTAGAATAGTACATAGCTTTGTACCAGGTACAAAGGTACCGAAACTGACAGATGGCGGTGTATCTATCCGTATAGTTTAAATTCACGGGGCAGGATTAGGCAGCAGCGTTACCGTTGCGACGCTACGTTCTCCGGTTGCCACCACGCTTGCCCAGTGCGGCAATTATGTATTTTATTAATAAATAGTAAAAATGTTTTGCAAATATGAGTGCTTTTACTTCAATTTTGACTTTATATATTAATTTACATATATTAAATATACAATAATATACAAATTATAATATTCTTGAGACAATGATTTATGTCAATATTTCTATACAGCTGTTTTCCTATTTACGCCTTCCCTAAGATCAGATAAGTTCAGTTTAAGAAAGTGAGAGGATTGGTACTTATTTTTAATATTGGTGTGCCAAATTTTTTCACGCGGCCTATGTGAGATTAGTCCCTAATAGCGATATGATATGATCATTGGGTCTTTTTATTCAGCTACCGTGAAAAAACAAATTTTTAAAGACTTATAAATTTCAAATTTAATAAGAATGTTAATTATGTTTGCTTTTTGAATATACTTCCAGAATTTTAGTATTAAAAAAGCATTGAAATAAAAGTATTCGGCTATTGTTGTTTTTGTATTTGTTAGCGATAACCAAGCTTGATCTGTACAAGATCAACGGATTCGAAATTTGTAAGAAAAATGTACAACCAATTTTTGATGCATAAAACAGTATAACCACTCTCATAGTACCAGAATTAGCGGGATACGTTATATCCGGAAAAAGTAGGGGCGGGCCACTAGTTTATTAATAAATGGTTGCTTACACTGTACTCCCGACCCATCGCTGCTCGCTCCACTCTCAGATCCAGAGGATGCTGGAAAGAAGATTAATTATGTTATTGTTCTTTTATGTTTAAATATAATACGGCGTATAAAATAAAATATAATAAATAATTTATTTATTATACTCGCTCTTAACTTCTCATTACTCTAGATTTTTGACAAACCCTTTTACAGTGCCATCTATACGACTCTGGAATGCGCTTCCGTTAAATATTAAGCAATTCCCAAACAAATTGATTTTGAAACGCTTCTTCGTACTCTAACTTCAAACCATTATTCCTGATGTACGTTATGTTTCTTATCAATGCATATCTTGCAATTTTTTTTTTTTCATATCATATGTATTTATTGCGTTTATTTATACAATTATGTTTGCAAATCTTACCTACTTTGTATATATATTGGCTGCACCACTATATATTTATTTTTCTGTTTCTTGTAATGGTTAACTGGGAGATAATACTAACTGGTATTAAGTTCGCCATTTGCAAATTTTTTAATAAATATAGTACAATAAAAAACTATATACTATATAACTTAAAAATGCAGATTTTGTTACTTGTACATTACACTGGCTTACAATCGGTAACTGTTTTCTAGATATTTGCGTTTTTATACTATGGAAGAGTAATTTGGAAGAAGAGCATTTCAAACTTATTTATTATGCTTACATTGAGTTTGTGTGCCGCTTCCGCTTGCTTGGCTGCTAGATCCCGAATAAACTAGAAAAAAATATTTTTTCATGTTAACATTAGTATCGCCTAACACCTATTGATTCTAAAGTATCGTTTATTGAATCATAATCTTAAATAAATTAACATCAGCATCTTTCCTATTTATAATTCAAATTTATTAGTTCTTTTGCCTTTATCTTATGATACAAATTTAAGTACTATATCATACATAAAGGCAAACTTTTCGTTTTACGTAACATATAACTTATCCGTATTAGTCAATAAATATCATAAGGTCATAGAGCTTATACATATCACGCGCACCTTGTTTATCGACAAGTATCATAAGAAGTTGTTTCTACCGTCATCTGGTATCAAATCTATCAAACCATGTAAAATAGATAGACGCGGAGTACCGGCGCAGTTGAATAATAATATATCCTTTATCAGGAACCGACGGAATTTTGTCAGAACATGATAAATATCATGATGTTTATAACAGAGTAATGTTAATGTTTTAAGTTTTCGACTGTTTTTTATGATTATGATATATTGGGCATGTCGATAATCAAGCATACAGTCCGTGTGATAGTAAGCGTCACCGCAGCGAATAGACGCTCGTAATGTCACAGGTATGTCACTAGCGTATTGCCAACCTTGTGCCTAGAGGATATTATGCCACATTACCTAGTAATTTTACTGCCTCTTACACTACCATTTGACGGAAGAAATAGGTACCAATGTAGCAATGTTTTTGTATGAGGCCTGCCTCATGTCACATTTTGATCCAAAATCACTTACTTGGCTACCTGACTAGGAGGTAGCTAGAAATTAGGCTAAAATAAGCTAGAAATTAAGTCAAGTTGTTCTCTGTTATCTAATTAGAACACTTATTTTTATTGCCATTTTCCCACACACACATTTAATAACATATTTTTGCCTTCAGAGCCCTGTGCGAAAGAGAATCACAATCAACTAATTTAATTCCGAATTTAGTTCAATCTTAATTCTAAATTTAATTCGTTTTCTACATGCACATAATAGTCATATGAGCCTACCGTCGTATTCTGGGGGTATAGATGGAGTTGGATATCCGTTTGACAAATCATGAAGAGCCGACCATGCTGAAAGAATATCTATTTTTTCTATAAATATAATTTCTGTTATAAATACGGTATCTATTATATTGAATTTAATAAATTAAGTTCTTACCACTTGTACCTGGTGCACCTGTAACCAACATATTTTTTAAGGAATTTGGACTAGTATTTTAAATAGGAGTTGAATGCATTTAAAGTGTATATGAATTTTAAACATGTATCATAATAGTATACAAATTGATTTGTGTACTATGTATGATAAAATCAGACTTTTTTATTTAGATAATCATTTTCAATTAATTGAATTATTAATTGATCTTAGACTACACTAACCCTTAATGGGTGGTTTGAAAAAATATAAAATTTTATCATTGAGGTATAAATATCATGGTGTGAAAACATGTCTGTCTTATATAAAATCTATTTAATAGGTACCTGAATTCGGGTGAGGGAACGGGTATCCTGGAAATTTTAGAGATAAAAATGGTCAAAATATAATAGTAATAAATTCCCACAACATCTCATACATTGACCTGACTCTGTGGTAAGTCGCTTAAAGCAATTGTGTTTTACAGACGCTAGACAACAGAGGAATCACAAATATACTACTTAAACACATATATTTAACATCCAAAAACGGAACGAACACAAATGCCATCATATAAATATTTGCTCTGGGTGGGAATTGAACCCACGACCTTGGCGCACAAGATAGGTTCACTACCACCTGCGCCATCGGACTCGTCAATCCGAGTGAGATTTACGTATCACGATTATAGTCTTAAACAAAGATGCTTACCATTTTATCCGATTATGTCTTTTTTATCAAATTTTAGCCTTTAGAAAATGATAAATGTGTTGCAAATAGTATTTGAATCGTAAAAAAAAGGAATGGAGCAATGTACAGCGCTTTGTAAAAGATGGCTAACCCCGAGGAAAAATACGACGTACCCTTAAAAGATCGATTTCTAATTTAATAATGTGACGTTGTATTAATATATATAATCTGGTATAGTATGTATGTAAGGATACATTAATATTGTTTAAAAACCCGCGTTGGTGCGGTAGCTGCTGTTATTTGCTAAAAGTCTTATCCTGACCATCTTCTTTCTACTTGTCTTACTTCTTTAAAGCCCTTTAAACTCTACATTTAGTGCTTGATAATGTTTAACCATCTGAGCTAATAGTTTAATAATTTTAAAATAATAATTAATTTTCATTTTTACACTTACAAACTAAATTCAGAACAAAAGGTCTTGAGATGCAGACGGAGAACAATATGGTCCTAACCTTATAGGTTCACTATAATTCACTAACACGTTATATACCAGTTTAATTGTCCTTTGCAGAGATAGAACATTCTAAAGTATGAGAACATTTCAATCTTTACTTACCAAATGGTGGCTGGAAGTCTACAAAAAAAAGTTTAATTAATAGGCTTCAAAAAAGTCCAACTATAATAACCTACATAGTTATAACAATAAACTTTTCCACAACATTTCATAAATGGACTCCGTGGTAAGTCGCTTAAAGCACTTGAGTTACGGATGCCAGACAAAAGAGGAATCACAAATATACTACTTAAACATATAATAGCCAGCCACAAAAAAAAGCAAATATCATTATATAAAAATTTGCTTTGGGTGGGAATCGAACCCACTAACTTTGACGCACAAGATAGAATCACTCTCATCGGTGTCATCGGGCCCTTCAATACAATAAATATATATTTATTAAAAGAAATACTTACAGTATGGACTGATGCTGTTCGCTAGTAATCCTATAGGAAGGACACATAGAAGAGCGAATACTGCTAGTTTAAACTCCATGGTTGATAGAGTCATTTGACTGAAGAAGCCAGCAATTTCCGCGCTTTTAAAGTGAAAAAACAATAAACTTCTGTCGTGATAGCAACGTTTATTACAATTTTATTATGTAATTCGTGACAGAAGATAATGTGTGTAATTAAAAATATTTAAATAAACTATAAACAATAAGTCATATTAAACTATGCTTGGGATACAAATAATAAAACAGTTTACAAGGAGCAACAAGTACTCGTAGTTTCAGAATATTTGACACGAAGCAATTGTGGTGTTCACTCCGTTGGAATAACACGTAGGTACAACCGCATTTATTGCGTTAATTTTTTTTATCTTTAATCTTATATAAAATATCACAGGAAAGAAACATCTCTTTTTACATAGGATGACTAAATATCATTTTTTTTATTTGAAGTTTCCTCTGATATCAGCACATTGTCATTGGTGTCTTGCTGATACTTGTGATATTCTAAAATATACTAGACAAATACGTCGTTGTTGTATTTATTTGCTCTTTCCTAAAGCAATTAAGCATTTTGCATTAAATTTGATAATAATTTAGTTCAGTATAATATTAAGTAATGTTATGAATCGGAAATCGATTCTGTTTTTTTTAATCCTGGCATTACTTCAATTGGTTTTTTTAGCTCCTTCATATGAATTAAACTCAAGAACCACTATTGAAACTACTTTTCCTATTTAATTTTGTCGGTGTGTGTCCATCGAAAGGTTGTTTATCTAAATCAATATCCTCATCACGCACAACTATATTGTTCTACGCTACCCCAACATTTCCCTTTCATGCTACAGTTTCACTGCATAGTACATTTTCTTTGACATTATTTTACTTAACGCATCTCTCTCTCTCTGATACGTTCTTCTTAATTATGATATTTGCTGACATTTCACAACTTCTACATTGAAGTTGTCTTCGTATTTCTTACATCACAATAATTTTCATTTTGTTCATCAAACATTGGCCATTTTAGAACGGAATGTCCTTTCTTTATAAAAAAAAGGTTAAATACGCCATCAGTCGTTAGTAGTAAAATTTTATCTATTCTATAAAATTTTTGATTCTGAGACCTTGTTTAATAAATTGAGATGCATCTTCTCATACAATCAAATGAACGCACATACATCACGCAAGTTTTCATAAATTACATATAGTGTCATTTATATTAAATCATGGTTATAAAATCTTAATTAATGCTTGAATGAGATTTTTTGGTATATTCTTTGAATTCTACATTGATTATACAATATAAATATTTCAAGCCAAGATATTTTTTTATTTTTTATTATGTAGTTGGACTACTGCAGAGTTAAATAGTGAGAGGCGTCTGAGGTACCGGAACAGTGTAGCTAAAACGCAATAGGGCGAGGATGGGCAGCAGCATTCCTGTCGCAAAGCTATGATCTGTTATTGCCACCATGTCTACCAAGTATGGTAGTTACAATTAAATTATAATTATATTTCCTGATTCTTGATGAGGCCTATGGCCAGCAGAAACCATTTTGCAGCACTATGATGATGATGATATTGACAATTTGTACAATTTACAAACAGATTATGTGAATTTTGTTTCTAATAATTAGATAACAGAGGTAATATTATAAGGTAAATAATAATAACATAATAGCAAAGGCTAATAAGAAAATAAAAATTTTGATAAAACTATTCAGCCTGCAGCTTAGTAAAAGTCTCAAGCAGTAATGATTTATTAGATTGAAAAATTAAGTGTTGTAAATTACATGTGCAAATATTTATATTCTTTCTTTAAGAATACATCGTCAGGAGTAAGTTGAAGAGTTGGTAGGACAACTTGCAAATCTGAAAAAAAATTGTAAAAAATCAAGATTTTTCTTAGCTTAAGTTTGTGTGGATTCTCCACTGAAAAATATATACGTATATAACACAATATCATTATTTATTTATTTGGATTTATTTATTTATGTTAATGCATTTATATATTGATGCATTATATTAATTCGAATTCATGACACTCACTAAGATCGTATTCGGTTTGTATTTAATTAAGGCGCAGTATGTAGTCAATGATATTATTTAGGGTCCAGTAAACCTACTTAAATGAGCAACAAACAATAAATATGTATAGAAAAATATAGTATCATAAAGGCCACAATTTGTTTGGTAAAGTTAAAAAAATGAGACATTTTTATCGCTCTTACTTAATGATTGATTTGTCAATAAAATGCTTGTATTGTCCGAAGTCTTAAAATGTATTGCTTTTGACGAGAAAAATTTGTATAGCTTAAAATCGTTTGTCTTGAAACTATATTTGAAATTTAAGTTGAATAAGATGATATATTATTCAAACTTACTCCACTAAAACTATCGAGGTTCATAGCCAAATATCCGTTCGCTGTAAACTGCAATGGTCTTTGAGTTCCTGCCAAGAAAATTAAGAGCATTGTTTTTGATTCTTTGTCTGCATTTGGCCAGTCTGCTGAGTATATAGATTCGGTGAGTTGTTCGCTCTGTAAAAATACAGAAGAGCAAATCATAACAAATAGAGTACAAACAATACAATGCGCTTTGTTAGAACAAACGGTAGGTAGGTTTTAAATTAGATTAATTATTTACTACTTTCGTGACACCCAAGTTGCTTGTTCAAAAAAAAAAATTAAATGGTAAGCCACTATAAAAGTATAATCTGTCTTGGAATACGAAATGATTTATTCAGTAAAAGAGTCATTTATACATCTGAGTTAAAATATATCCGAGGCTCGGTCGGCAATAAATACTTTTTTTACTAGCCTCAAACTCTTTAAACGTCGTCTCCTTTGGTACTCTATTCCAATCATCTATATCTACCGCCAAAGAACAATGTTCGCATTGTTGAGTTTGAATTATTAGAGAGGCAGTAAATTACTGGGTAATGTGACATAATATCTTAACGTCACAAAGTTGACAACGCGCTAGTGATATTTTTGTGATGATATAAGTGGGCCAAGGTTTCAGTGATATTTACTATGCATACTAGTTATATAAAAAGTGGGCTAAACGTATGCTGATAGTATTTATATACCTAAGATTCTTACTATTTCTTAGTTTTAATCTAAAATTTTACAATTAGTATGATAGCACACTAAAAAATGTATGTTTTCTTTCTGTTTTCTTTCCTCAGGGTCGTCAGTCTTAGAGTTCTAGAATTATTGTATATAAACTCCCCCAACATCATACATTGACCTGATTCCGTGAAAAGTCACTTAAAGTTACGGATATCAGAAAACAGAGGAATTAGAAGTATACTACTTAATTACATATATTTAACACCCAGACACAGAACAAGTATATAAGTATTTGTCCTGGGTGGGGTCGGACCGACGACTCTTGGCGCCTAAGACAGGATTATCTGATCTGCGCCATCAGTTTATATAAAAAAAAATATTACATTTTGTAACAATTTGAAAATGCCTGATGAAATGATAATTCTTTTAAAATAAAGATAAGCTTGAGTTTGATATTTTGTAACTTTGCTTAATAACTTAATATCATGGCTTGACTAAGACAATGTATGAGGTATACATGTAAAGTATGCCTTACGTGGTCACTGAGAACTTGACCGATGATGCATTGAAAAAATATTTCCACCATCAGCGAACAGAACATTGAGAAATATCGAAGAGTTTTGTAAAGATCGTCAACCACCTGAAAGTAATTACTTACTTTTATTATTAATATATATTTATTCAACTATAAACATTACGATTATAAAGTAGTTATCTGTACGTGACTTCATCTAAGCATATCTTTACTTATACAGCGTATTCCAGAGAATAAAAATATATCCACTTTGAAGTTAAAACTGTCCACGATCCAAATTTAAGGAAAATCTTCAAAGATATAAAATGTTATAAATGCAGGCAATAAAAATAGATACATACTAGTATATTGAAATGAAATATTAAGGTAATAATCTTAACATATGTACCTTTCAATAGCTTCTAAAACACTTTTCAGTTCTAGTCTATTGACGAGTCTAATAACAATGCATAAAATGATCCATCTCTATAACTTAGAGAGATTTCTATTTAATTAAAAAATTACTAGTATGATATGTTTAAAAACTATCTTTGGGAGAATGACATATTACTAGAATTTTACATAAGCTGACATCAAGAAACATGATAAGTAAAAAACAGGTATATCGCTGCAGACGCAAGTTTCCTTAATTTATCCTAAATCTCATTTATTTAATTACAAGACTATAAGTCACTGCCGTTTAAATATATATAAAAAAATACATACTGTAGCTGTGAATACTGTAAGACAAATAAATACAGCCCCGAAAACGTAATTCAGAAGCATTGAATCACCAAGTACATTATCCAGTTCTCTTGCAATACTAAAATGAAAGAAAATAAACGCACTATATTGCACTGTACAGCAAAAAAGTTGAACTTACTGCAAGTTTTACTTACTGCGTTACAAACTGATGTCTGATGATAATATTTCGTAATCTATTTTTTATATCAGCATGAGTTTTCCTAACATTAATTCCTTTTTTTATTTTATCAACATCTTTAGATGATATTAAATTTTCCATACTGTTTCCTAGCACTTTAAGTTCCATGCAAATGAAAACCGTATACGAACCATGAATCATGTTTGTAAATGTATAAATACCTATCACGACCGCCGTCATCAAACTCTCCCAAAAGTATGCCACATAATAAAATTTTACCTTATTAAATGGATACCATCCGTCGAAGGGATAAAGGTACACACTTTCTTTCCCGTTGACATCATTTTCATAAAACATGATTAGTCTCGGAAAAGAGTTCACGATGATCACTAAAGGTAATGAATAGTAGACGACAAATCTTAACACGAATTTGGTAAATGAAGTATATTTGGTCACAATTTTTTTATGGCCATCCGTATTGAAGACCCCTTCCCAAAATTTATCGCGAAAATGAGTGAAAATTTCATCGTAAACCTTCTGGTTGGAGTGAATTTTCGTATATTTTAAAACTGCCATTAACACGACACCTAAGTTTGGTGCAACGTTGATAATTTCGAACCAATCTTTGAACCCAGTTAGACAGAGTGATCCGAACAGTTGTGCTGATGTGATGAGAAGCATTGCATATATTGTTCCGAATGAATAAATAACCACTCTTGATCTTCCTATAAATGGGTAGATAAATACTTTACTACCCATGTTACTTAAATAATCTAATTCAAGCAAAAAATTTGCCCTCAAAAATTTGTATTCTGTTACAGGCATGATGTTTGTTTTTCCAAATTAGTACAACCATTTACATATATCTAACGACTAAATAATGTTATGGCTTATTCTACAATGCAATGGACTATAGAAAAGCCCGTCCTTTTATAAAATTATTCAAGCATTTACGAATGATTATTTTCTATATATACAATAGGGTTCGTAATGTCTGTTGGTTAAATGACGGGTCCGATGGCGCAGATGACAGTGATCCTATCTTGTGCGCCGATGGTCGTGGGTTCGATTTCTACCCGAACAAATATTATTATAACGAGATTTATGTTTGTTCTGTGTCTGGGTGTTAAATATGTATATTGAAGTAGTATATGTTGTGATTTCTCTGTTGTCTGGCGTCCGTTACACAAGTGCTTTAAGAGACTTACACTGGAGTCAGGTCAATGTATAGGATGTTGTGGGAATTAATAAAAAAAATGTATATATAATAAAAAAAACCGGGATCTTAATTTAAACTGATCGCAATGTCAGTATTTATTTGAGTGTATCATTACTTAAAATATGAACATGTCACAGGTCTAGTAGTGTACAAAAGATAGTATATCAAAATTATACGTCCAAGCTACTCTTTAATCATTTCCAATTACTAAGTGTACAAAGTAACCAATTTCTGCAAGACTGTCAATCAATGTGTAGTTCGATCTTTACTTAAGCTCCACCATCAATTGTATTTGCCAATTTAATACAATAGTCACATATTTGATCGTTCTAACACATTGTAATCTTATTCTTATTGAGTTCACGTAAGGTCCAATGTCTTTTACTGTGCCGAATATAGAAGTAATTTTATATGGACTAAAGTAGGTCAAGATACACTCAGACGTAGATTGCTAATAATTTGCCTATTGTACAATTTAAATCAGAGGAGAGTACTCGACAATACTTGGGGTCCTTTGATGCATGACTAATATGAGAGTTAAGCCGATGAGTGTGTGTCATCCACTCAATACCTTTAGGGTGGTTTTGTGTAGATGTTAATCCTTACCTACCTTTAATACCTTCCAATTCTAATTATGATAATATTTCACTACTCTCATAGTTAATTGTTTCATCGACAAAAATGTATGTACTTAAAAGTTTCGAATACATTCTATACTTTTGATTTCAATCAGAGAAACTCTAGATTACTCAATCTTTGTAATAACAGCTGAATAATATTTTCAATTTAGCCGGTTTATTTTTCTTTATAGTATTTTTCTGTTGTTACTTTTTTGCTGCAGTTATTTTTGTTTTTATTTAAAATAATGAAGATGTATAATACATTTTACCTTTATCACTAACATTTCGAGGTGACTTAATGTATACATTATTATTCCCGATTCTCTTAAATCGGATAACCATTATTTACTTCTAACAAAATATGATGCTATTACGATCGAACCGTGCGCACTGAATGTTCAACCAAATAGGAAATCGAGGATCGCATTCGTCTTTAAATTGTGTTCATTTGCAAAATGCGTTCGAGATCTTTATAAATGCGGACTTTAAGTTTGATCATCTAATAAAACGTCCGTTCAATGCTGAGCCCCGCTTTCATGTTAATGTGAACGAAATGGAAAGAACATGTGAGTTCTGTATAAATTGGATGAATGTGTGGCCCGTGTTTTGGAGCCCTTTATGGCGTTTCTTATTCACTTGTTATGGAATATCTACCTACGTTTTCTGTGACGGGGTTCTTAGAAAACTATTAAGAGTTGTTTCAACTTGTCATAATATATATATATATATATATATATATAAATATGTAGTTTTTTAAATGCATTAAACAAAATATCCTCTATTAAAAATTTTTTCGACGTCTTAAAACGTGATATATATTATTATTTAAATTGTGTGTTTGTCAAATGGTTTACGATAGGCAACGGTTTTATTGCAAGGATTGACAAAGGTGTATCTAAACGTATATTTACTTTTATATTATACATTTGTTTTAATTGACTAGAATCTGAGTAGTCTGAGAGAACTAGACTAGAGTCTGAGTTTCGCATCCACAGTGGATGCGTATGATGTCTGGATAGTATAATTTTAAATATTATGTATTTTACCAATTATGCACGTGTTGTTACCGTAGCTTAAATATGCCTTTGCTAAGATATTAGCTAAGATTTTATTAACTGATAAGAAAAATTAAGGAAAAGAAATATCCTAATAGCAACTCTATATACTTACAGCTTTTCCGCCAAATGAAAACGACAAAGAATAATAAAGTGGATGCGACACACCATATAAATATCTCACAATGGCGTTCGGATCTTATTCCAAAGGTCTCACACGTCAAATTTCACATCCTGAATAGCTCCACCCTTCCCCCGGAATCTTTATAAATAGTTGGGCGACGAGTCTGCTTAATTTAACGGAAATCTATCGGCTCAATGCATACCGGGAAGTTGCTGGATTGTGAGAACTTGGTAAGATGAGCTCTGACTTAATTGAGAATCTGCCCTCTAATTTGATAGAGATTGGGGAGCATTTCTATTGTGTCGCCATTGTTCCGAGGTACGCGTATTGGTCACGTGTTATTCTTTATTCTTTATATGTTTAATCAATTCAATTTTCGAAGGTAAATTACTGTAGAATAAATTCGTTAACTTTTAGACTATTTTATACTGTTCGTACGCACTACACAAGGTTTGTCATAATATATACTTAAAAAACAAAAAAACAGACAAAACCAGACTGTAAATGGATTATTTGTTTTTATATATACACTTTTGTTTCGAGTTTCATGTGTGTGTTTTTTAATATTAAATATTAAAAATAATTTATTGAGACTGTCCGAATTCCGGAAGTTTTTTAACTAACTATGATGTGTATGTAACTTAGGTGTTACAATACTTTGTTAACACTTTAATGCAAGTACTCAAGGAAACCTCAATCTATTTTTATTGATTCTTATTACGATTTTTGAAATTTTAACATCAGAAAAATTCACTACAAAATAGGCCATGCAATTTAAACAAATGAATATATAGAAATAATAATCTCAATCGAAATATTCGTGATAAATTTTAGTTATGTTATTTCACAACCAAATTGATCCCACAGTTTGTTTCTCACAACATTTTCATAGAGACTCAAAATAAATGTAAACGGAAATGCAGTCTCCTTGTAACAAACTCTTAGGTACTCAAATGAACGATAAGTACACTGTGCGCTAATTAAAACAAAAGCTCTACACTGGAGCGACCACAGTGCAAACATAACAGTACGCTAATACTGTATTTTAGACACTATTACACTACTTTCATTGCTTTACAACTTAATATCGGTGCAAATGACAGACTTCCCATGTTAGTGTAAACCATATAGTATTTATTATTCACACATTATATTGTTATTTCAGCCTCATAATGTCGCCTGTGAAATAATTTTAATAACAATCTCCGAAACATAAAATTAACTACTAAATATCTTATGCAGTGCAAAAGTATAAGGGTAATTATACAAGAATACATTATCCTTATAACTATCAAATGAAAAAACAGATAATAAACCAATAACATAATGCAAAGTGTTTTTGCATGAATAAAAGAAAACTTTATCGACCCAATTAATTAGGTTAAACTACTTTTTTGACGGTTTCTAATTGCGGTATATGTTTGATTACTTTTTTTATATTTTGTTTATCTGGCTGCAACCATTTTTCGGAGTGTCAGCCTTTGTCCTTTAAAGCCGTCAAAAAAGTATTTCTATTATTAATAGCATTGGTATACATTTTAAAGTAAAAGAAATATATACATTAAAAAGTATTGCTTAAGAAGTATTTAAGTATAATATAAAATCCTGTTGTTAATATCTAGTTAATCTTCAATATATATATTATGCATCACAAATTGTTGCTACTAATATGATAATATTAGCGACAGCTTGTGTAATAGATCATATATTGTTAAATTATTTGGTTTCCTGGAAACCGTTTTCTGTGACACGATGGTATTTCTTACCTGTGGCAAAAAAATAACAGCAAATCAGAGAACCGATGTCACAATCAATAGTTTCCATAAAAGTACATTTCATCTCTTCCGTTGAGGAAGCCAAACAGATCCGTGTTTTTTCTCTTAGTAAGAACTGATACTCTGTAGGGCATGCCTACTAAAAACACATATTTACCCTAGACACCATTGACAGTCTACTATGCAGAGAACGTGTAATGAGTGTAGAAATAGCCAGCCATGTTATTCTGAGTTGTCTTGAGCTGGTATCGAGTGTGTGACACATTGGATCTCGGAGTGAAATGTCAGGTCATTCATAAGAAGCATCCAGCAACTACAAGTGCTTGCTGCGCTTCATATATGAGTTAGACTAGCAAGAGAAGTGTTAGAAGTCAAAAGATAACGTGAAGTAGGTGCTCAGTGGAAGCTGAATTAAAATATCAGGGAATTTTTAGATTATAACATCTGCGCTATTAACTTCAACTTCATAAAAATCATATCAACCTTAAAAAATTTACTTCTGGACATAGACCTTCCTAAGAAATGTGTAATTTTGCCCTTGATTACCGACAGGTGAGGTTGCGATTGCAAAGCGTAGCTTCGCGACGGGAATGCTGCTACCTATTCCTGCCCTATCACATTTCATTCCCGATATTTCAAGTGAATATGCCATTACCGGTCTGTAACTTAGACACCTTTTACGACACCAGGTACAGGGGGTGTACTATTTTATTCTGCCGGTACCCTGCGGCCATCGTATTATATAGTTTTTAATTAATATAATTACATGAGCTCTTACAAAGATCATCTGCTTTGGTATCTTACTCTTACCTATATCTAACGCCAAACAGCAGCGTTTGCATTGCTGTATTTCAGTTTAAAGGGTAAGGGAGGCAGTAAAATTACCGGGTAATATGATATAATATCTTAAAGTCTCAAGGTTGGCAACGCGTTTGTGATCCTTGGTATATTATGAGTGAATAGGCTATTGTGACATTTACTATTACGCAGATTGCATGACTGCATGAACGAGGACAAATATTTATATGATAAATATTTGTGTAAGATATTGTTTGTATTTATAGTTTTTACTGTTGTGCGTGCACTGTGCGGCATTATGCAGAAATGCGGATACTTTCACAGTAAATAAAGTTTAAAATTAGTTTCTGTTCCCTTTGTTCTGGTTTTAGTTAATGAACCGGGATATTATAGGAGTGTCTGTTTGTCTACCTTTTTTAAAATCATACAAACGAATCCTTAACTCGTATGTTTTACCTATTTTAATGTATTAATGAGACTCTCAGTTTAAACTTTTGGTTTGGAAAATGTTCAAAGGAAGGTTTATCACTTGCATTTAGTTCCTTATATGTTTCTTATGTATTCAAAGTTTTATCTCTTAATTTCCTTTATAGACGTAACACGAGTGCTTTTACCTCGGAAATAGGTTAATGTATAAGGTTTTGTGTACATATTATTTATTTATTTCTATTCATAGTGGGTAATCCTCATAAAAAAAACAGTTTGACAAAAATCTATCGCTACAATTAGCAGGAGCAAACAGACATACCAAATCATTTAAAAACTTCCACATGCATTTAATTCCATATGTATTTACTCACCTCAGAGAATGTATGTGTGGAATTAATTTATGAGTGGGTTTTAATTTAAATGCAATTATTTTGAAGTGCACTACCGGCAGAGAAGAATAGTACCTCCATTTGTACCTTTGTAAGAGGCGACTAAGTTACCAGAACCGACAGATGGCGGTAGCTCAAAATGCACAGGGTGGGGATGGGCAGCAGCATCACCGTCGCGAGCAGCTTTCGCGACGGTGATGTTGCTTGTAAAAATGCGATTGCAAATATGCTTTTCAAGCGCTGCAAGTTTGGGCGAAATTCCCCATTTCTTGGGAAGGCTTCTGCCCAGTAGTGGACTTTAAATGGCTATAATGATGGTAATGATGATAATAATACATTTATTAAAAGGGCATTTTTAGAAAAAGCGAATATTGGTAATCTTCAAAATTGGCAGTTGTCGTGTCTTCTATTGCTTGGGATCGAACCGATGCGTCAAGTTTAATTTGGAACCGCTAATCCAACCAAGCCATCAAACAATTGGCACGTGTTTAAAACATTTAATGGTACTGCCATCACGATTTTGCTGTTGCACTAATACCTAATTACATTTTCATGTACAATTTACAGCGATCCAAACTTATAATGTGCAGTAATAAACCGCACGAGGAAAACAACCAGTTTCATTACTTATTTTAATGGGCAATATAGTTTAGCCAATTTATGGGAACTATTAAGAGTGGCGTCCTGGATCGGGCGTGGGCCCATGAATAATAGGTTGGGACCTTTAAACTTTAATAAGGTTTGTGTGGTGGTCTTGTATGAGTAACGTGAGCGGTTTTATGATTGCTTCTCCCTTTCTACGAATAGCACAGGAACGGAATAGGACGATATAATCGCGTGTTTTTTTTTATAAATTCGCACGATATCTCATACGTTGACCTGTCTTCGAAATGAGTAGCTTAAAGCGCTTGTGTTACTGATATCAGCCAATAGAGAAATTACAAATTAAATACTTAAGTAACACCATGACACAAAAAAAACAACTATTAGTATTATTATATAAATATTAATCCTGCGTGGAGATCGAACCTTTGACGTACAAAATAGTATCACTACAACCTGGACCCGTCAAAATTCTTGTGTTGATTTTTTTACTATAAACTCAATGTTTAATGATATTATTACTAAACTAACTATAGTATTTTATTAGACCAGATGCTTTTTACAATATCCGTGTTTTCATATAATGCTGGACATGTTTTAATGTTATATTATATTTTTATTTCTTCATTAAAACTAAACTTATTCTTGTCGATGATTTATTAAATATTCTATTTTTTGTTACTTTACATATAAGTCGGTAGCCTACCGACTTATATGTAAAGTAGATAGAAGTAAAGTTTATAATGCGGTATATAAATTGTATTTAGAGTTGCATATTACATTTGAACCTATAGTTTACGACTATGTTATAATAATAACAAAGTATATGTGTTAAGTAACACATATACTTTGAATCCGGATACGGAGAAAATATACAAAGTCAAAAAGTCAAAGTCAATAATTATCATCGTGTGAACTCCTTTGGTTTTCTGTATATATAAGTTTTTTATATTTTATTTCATTAATAATATCTAGACTGATATCGCACATTAACTCACACTTTTAGCAGTTGTTTTATTACCCTATAAACAACGAACAGATTCACGTTTTATCAAACACTCTAATGTATTAAAATTTTATTTTAATATAATTTGGAAAAAAAACAAGTACACAGCCGTGTTTGAAATGGTCGGTTGTTAACTAAAAATAAGTTAAAATATATGTCTTCATCGGTATTCGGAACCTACCGCTTTATATCATTTCAAATTGATAGTAGCAATTTATTAATGTCACTTTTCATGATACAATATAATGTGGCCGCGTAAAACCGTATCAGTTCTAACAATAACAATAAACTACCTCACAAAATTGCCGTGATGCGCCATTGATTTACTTATTTTTCCGTAGCGAAGGCACCTCACACATGTTAGACACCTATATTATATACATTTTACAAGACACGTTTTCTATTTATGGGGTACTCTTTTGGTGGGGTCTGGAGGCAACCCTAAATACATAACGTCACTTACATTAATTTGGATGTAGACCTTTGTAGTAAGACAAGGCATAAAACAACAGAATTATTGGGAAAGACTTTTGGTAAACTACAGAATTTGAAATCATCCTTTTCATTTTATAAGTTGCATATCAAGGAACAATAAACATTGACCCAAATTAGGTAAGTATATTAAACATGTAAACAACACAAAAAATAAGGATTATCAGGATTCTGTCTTAGCATATTTTGTAACAACATCTTACTGTATCGCTATTTTTCTGACAAAACCTATGATATATAAACAAAAGAAATTTCAATAGGCTACGAAACGTGCTACAAACAAAAGTATAATAAAAACAAATGTATCCTCAAATGCGTTACTAAAGAAAGTGATAAAAAATAACATTGACATACGAGTATCTTCATATTAGTCGTAGGACTAAATGCACAATCAATTATGGGCGTACATCGCATGAGAAACAAAAATTTTTCTTAGTAACCATACACATGTTTAAGACACAAAATTGTAGAACGGAACACAGAAATAATATAAAATTAAAATCTAAATTAAATTTTATATTATTATTTTTATATAATTCAATTATGTTCAACATAAGCACTTATATAATACGCTCTACAATAATTCTTGAATATTTGTATATAAATACTGTGGAACTTGTAATTCGATAGAGACCTCGTAACATCCAGAGTTAGCTATCAGATGTTCTAAAGTTGACCGAATGAAATATCGAAATCTATTAGTTTTTTTCGGTTCTTTGTTTTTTCTGAGTCAAAACTATTTTTGCAACTGTATCAGTTTCCCAACTATCATTTAAGTTTTTTTGTTCGTTTCATTTGGTTGATTTTTTCACCGAAATTAATTTAACGCTCCTTTTGTTTCGCTCGCTTTGCTGCGCGTGGTTACAGCTCTAGCTTTTCCTAACCTACTAATGTGGCAAATAAAAGAAGTTCAAGAGAGTCTTTGGTTTTTAACCAAAGACTCATGAACTTAAGCTTAAACATAAGAAATATTGGAAATCTGTCAGACGTAATTAGATAAAACGATAATGGTGTCAAATAATATCTCGATGTTCTAACAATACGGCAAACAATACATATAGTCATCAAAATGTAGGTTATCCCATTCAGTCCAATGAAATCCATTTAACTACTTACAGAACGGTTCCAGTTTGTCCAAATTATTTCTTATAATTTCATGCGGATAATGCCTATACTTACCACGCTGGGCAGGCGTGATGGCACTCGATAAGAAATACTTCTTCTCCGCTCTGTTGCATCTGAGGTACGCTTTATGCATATACCGCCATCTGTCGGTGCCAGTACTTCTTCAGAACGTATAAAATTGATACCACATTCAGGTTTGGCATATATAATAATACAGCCGTCAAGGTGTTCGTTCATTTTCAGATGAAAAACTGTTCGGTGATTTACGTCCAACTTAGTCGACCGTATGCGGCGGCCCTGAGTTATGCCGTCGTCCGAGCGACAGATTGCCAACATTACAATAACGAATTGTCGTAAGACATCGGCCCTAAGGTGGATGAACTTTGAACATAATGCACTATCATAGCGCGATAGACTATTGTCCTCTGCATCTGTGAGACCTAAATGGCTATTCTACTGTTTAATTGCGCGTTGTGCGCAGTAATTTTGTGTTGTGTCAATTTCAGTTGTAATAAGGTAATATTAATGTACATGAATCATTTTTAATGTTTAATTTAATTGATACTCAAAGTCGTATTATTATATATTACAATTACGTGTGAGGGATAAACTGATAAAGTTATGAACGAATTTTAATATGTTTTGGCTTACTTTTTGTATACAGTTTAACCCAACTTAAGAAGAAAGATAGTTTATATCACAATTTAAGACGTCTGTGTACGTTTATTACGTATGATACAGAATATTAAAATATGAAAGTTTCAGCATCTCTTATTATAATACATATCAAAACATGTGTTTATTAACACAAGAAACCATCATTAATGGGCTCGACTGTGCAATCGGCCCCTGTCTTGCACGCTAAGGGATGTAGGTTCGATTCCTACCCAGGGCAAACAAATATATGATTAGCATTTGAGCTTGATTATGAAACAACCTACAACATTAGTTAGAGACTAAATGTGTTTGTTTTATAGTCATATAAGGACACGAGACAATAATTGTTTATCTGAACTGACATTAGTATAGACATAATGAAGATATTGAAGATTTTATTTCAGAGACATTTAGCCTTTCAAAATGCGGTTCAAATATTTAACAAAAAATAACAATTTAAATACTTACATCTAAGCATTCTAATAATAATTCATTAATAGCCCTGATACCCTACTTTTTTCAATCATAAAATAGTGTTCGATTTCCTATTTATATCTAATCTAAACAAGAACTGTATATATTATAAAGGTACTTGGTCAAAACATGTTTACATTGTTTAAAAACTCCTTGTTGCCCTTTTATTTATTACATTGCCTGATTTCGTATAATAATGATAAAGGGTTGCTTTACTGGATGGAAAATGTCTGGATATTTAGAATTCCAAACAATACAAAATGTTTGAAATTCCCCCATTATTAAATCATACGCGCCATTCTAAATTTTAGCCGAATCAATTTACAGGCTTGGCTTGCTATAGCGTGTGGTCATTTGCCGGGCAACTATATAGTTTTGGACAGGGGTTGATTCTTCTGAATAACAACGATGCAACTGCTTATTTCAACATTCTTGTCTGACCTTGCCGTTAGCTTTAAAAAGGTTGAATAATTCAATGTTAGTATTTGAGATAGATCTTGCACAATACCTAGTGAAATGTGTAGCGATTGGATTATCTTTTCTTGAGAAAATTTTCTTTTTAGGCGTTATTATTTCATATCATTTGTTGAATAAATGATTCAAAATTTTAATAAAACCTTATGCTGATCAGTTGTCAGTTGGTATGACATGTTTTGGTGGATGGACATGGACCGCAGGTCATGCAGGATCACGCCTGGATCACGCAAGGATGGACATGCAGGTAAACAGTGATAACAGTATGAACCACATCCTAAAACAAATTGAAAGATTAATTAAAACCTTAGTAAGAAGTCATAAACAATAAATTTAAAAGTCTGCTTTCTTTTTTGAAAGGTATCTGTGATTGTAATCAGGAAATCTGCCAACCTTATGCCAATATGCTATGTGTAGTACGCATGATACATCGGTATTTTAGATAGTTCCGATGGCCATACGTTTAGTATGGCCGTTAATGTCGGAATATGTCAGTATTTCTTGTTCTATAACCGATCTCCTTATTTTTGATTTAGCATACCTTTTTCATAGATCGTTAGGCTTATTTGTGTTGGATAATAACGCATAGTACATACATTTGTCGAAACCATTTGACTTTAGGCTCTAGAAAAATTGCGCTGGATATAAGAGGCATACGACCGGTCCCTATGGGAAAGTCATAGCTAGGCTTACGTTCAATATCCTAATTAATGTATATCTGCTTTCTTGTGTTGGAAGATCATTGATCTAAATGATGATATTAACAAGAACCATGCTAATGCAATGCAATGTGTATTATGGCTTATGATGATTCTGTCAAAGATTGATTGTGTTTTCGCTGTAACAGCTTTAAAGGTTTTTTACATCGACATTGGGTATAGTTGAAACGACGATTAGGCTGATCTGCAATATTTGTACGATTTGATTAATGTAACAATAGATGCAGTTTCAAATTACTATTATCTCTATACTAATAAATAAATGAAAGGTTTCTCCTGATTAAATTTGGGCATCACAAACTTTCTAAGCATCTGCAAGCCTATATTTTTATCTACTAGCAGTGCCCCGCGGTTTTATCCGCGTTAAATTGTAGGACTTTGATACTAACTTTGCTTCCTTAATTTTACCCCCTTGAGGAATCATTTTTAACCAAATATTTTACACGTGTTTCGTAACTTTAATAACTACTATAATAGAAAAGTTTTATTCTAACTTTGCGTTGTACCCCCTTAGGCGGTGAATTAGAAAAAAAGGTATTTTAAAGTTTTCTTTCCTCTCTGAGTGCTCCTTTATGCAATAAAAAGAACCTTTGTGCATAATTTCATGTTTCTAACCTCTGTGATTTATGCTCTGTATTGATGTGTCAGTCAGTCAGTCAGTTTCTCCTTTAATGAGGTAGACCTCTTACAAAGGTACCTCACTCTCACCTATTACTACGGTCAAATAGCAGTGTTCACATTGCTGTGATCCGGTTTGAAGGAAGAGAAAGGCAGTAAAATTACTAGATAAATATGACAGTATTCAGTTCACAGAGACAGCGATACGCTTGCAATATCTTTGTGATGACACGGGTGTCTATACACTGCGTTCACATCTACGATAAAGAGGACCCTATGTTGGTTTGATGACTATATATACACACTTATATAGAAGCATTAGACATACTCGCATGGGAAAAGTCACGCATTACCGCTGGTTCAGCGTTGTCATTTACGACGTTCTAATTTTGACCAGCAGCCCCCGCGCTTGTCTGTCAAGTGGAAACTTTCAAGTCGGCCTTCAGCGTCCAGACCCGCGAGGGAATCCTTTTGTCCGCGAAATTGCCTCATTTTGTGGACATCCCACCGTAATAAGGGTTTCTCCAACTATCAATTTGAAAATTGTAATTGAGTCTTTTGTAGCCTTTGATGTGTGCATATTGAAATGTTTGTTACGCTCCCTTTGATATTGTTGAAATATCAATTTATTTTGGGTTTTTTTTTTCGATCGGTCTTTTTGTTATCTTTACAATGATAATGGATTTTGAAAGTTAATTTATTATTGTATGTTAACGGCAGCATTGATATTACCAAAATAGGATAGGATTAAGCAAAATTAATAGTAGAACAGATAGGTAAAAAAATAATTATTAAAGGGACACCCTCTGATGATTAAAATATTCTATATATTAGGCAGAGTAGAATAGTACCCCTGTACCAGGTGTCGTAAGAGGCGACTGAGGTACCGGATATAGCTCAAATTCATAGGATGGGAAGCAGCATCCCCGTCACGATTGCTGCAATCTGCAATTGCCAACCCGCTTGCCCAGCGCGGCAAGTATGGGCAAATTCTTTCTTGGGGAGGCCTTTTACAGCAGTGGATTTTTTACAGCTGCTATGATGATTATTCTGCGACTGACTGCAGCTTCATCTGCATGGTAAATTAGCAATATAAAAGCACAATCAAAATATGTTTAAAGTATTCGATGGCTATAAAGTAGGCATTTGCCGTGAGGTGCCGACAAAGTAGAATAGTACTCCCCCCTATACCAGGTGTCGTAAAAGGCGACTAAAGTAACAGAACTGACTGATGTCGGTATATCCATCCGAGACAATGCAGCTCCAATGCATAGGGAGGGGATGGGCAGCAGCATACTCGTCCGTCTCCCGTAGTAAGTAAGAACCTATAATGCAAACTAATTGCTTGAAAAAATAACCAGTTGAAATTTGATCTCTATATTAATGCATAAAAACTCTCGTGTTTCCCTAATCAACAGTCAGACGGACAATATAACAAATGAAATGAACAATGAGGGTTAAGAAAACCACTGTTAGATACACATATCACCATTAACTACGCTACCAGAAATGTAAATTCCCCTTGATCGGATCCCAGGAGACATAATATACAAACAGCTAATACCAACTCCAGTCGGCAATCAAATATTGCGGTTGTGGACAGTATTATGCAAATCCATAACCATTGGAATATTTATTGAGCGCATCGAATTTGTAATTAGATATCTGTCGGGAGTCCCACGGGAAATCGTATCGAGCTAGATTGACGGCGACTCGTTATGAATTACTTATGATGGAATTCCATTCTGTGTCTTCCAATCTCATTCCTGATTCTTAGTAGGGTTTTAGGCATATCTGATATATAGATTTGTTCTAATATTATCTTTCTATATAGTACCGTGAGGTACCGGCAGAATAGAATAGAGTATCTCGCACAGCACCAGGTATCGTAAGAGGCGACAAAGGTACCAGAACCGATAGATGGCGGTATATCCATCCAAGACTGTGCAGCTCAAATGCATAGGGCGGGGGTTGGCAGCTCATCCCCGTCGCGATAGCTGCGCTTTGCGATCGCCAACACGCTTGCCCAACGCGGCCATTATGTGCAAAAAACCTCCTTTCTTGGAGATTTTCGTCCAGCAGTGGACTTCCAATGGCTGGCACAATGATTATATATCATTGTGCCAGAAGATCGTAAGAGAATAAGGTCCAAAACTCATTGTTTACAATTAAACTTTGAACTTTATTGACACCTGTAACTAACGCGGTTCTGAACTATCGCTCAAGATATGCAAATACTTATTTTATTCTCAAGTAAGTTACATTTTGACCAATCCAAATGAAGAAAAGAAATTGCAACGTCATAATTTAAGTGTTGGTCAGAAATTAAAATTTCAACGATGAAACTGATTATTTCACTCTGCGACTTTTTCAAATGTACACAGAGTATCTGCATTAATAATAAATCTTGTTGACTGAGTCACGACAGAGAGAGAAGCAAAATGTGGCTTCATTTTCGTACTAAAATTGTTACTATAAATATCAGTAACAATGATTAAACAAAGGCTTCTGTTTACATGAGGACAAGGTGCCCCATCGAGCTGTCCCGGGCAAACCCGAAACGTGTTTACAAATCCTAGAATAAATTGAACTGTGATTGCCCTCTCTAAATGTCTATTTGTTCTTTACAAAAGACTAGAGGTGAGCTGATCAAAGTCTGTCATTTATTTAAAAAAAATTAACTTTAATAGACGTGTGGTACCGGCAGAGTAGAATAGTACTTTCCCATGTACCAGGTGTTGTAAGAGGTGACTGAGGTATTGGAACCAACAGATGGCGGTATATCCTTCCGGAACAGTGCAGCTCAAATGCACAGGGCGGGGGTGGGCAGCACCATCCCCGTCGCGAATGCTGCGGTCTGCGATTGCCAACACGCTTGCCCAGTGCGGCGATTATGGGCATATAACTTTTTTTCTTGGGGAAATAAAATAAATAAATAATAAAAAAATGAAAGTGGTATTTAGATTATTAAAATCCGCCCGTGATCGAATTGCTTGAGACACAAACCGTTGCGGAATTTTTATTCAACTTGCTTTATTAACAAGTTCATCATTTTATATTTCAAAAAGCTTTATGCTAATTAAACTTTGATTGTATTACACCGATGCCTGCTAACAAGCACGTACTGCTCACCTATAGTAACATTTCCCCGTTTATTAGTGTAACTATTGAAAATTTGCTCTAATTGGGTACATGCAAGGGTCGTCCTAATTAGGGGCAATACTGTAGAACAGTCCGGAGGCGATTATTATAACTGACCAGTACACATACACACAGACGGGCAGACTAACGCACAAACCGAGGTAGCCCTCTTAAAAAGGTCGTCTGCATTGGTACCTCACACTCACCTATTTCCTCCGCCAAATAGTAGTGTTTGCAATCCTGTGTTCCGGTTTGAAGGTTGAGAGAGGTAGTGAAATTATTGGGTAAATGTGTCATTGTGTCTTCAGTTTACAAGGTTGAAGTAGACTGTAGTTACGTTTATCATCAAGCGAGCAGTCTTTATAAAATAATATATATATATATATATATATATATATATATATATGATTTCCTATTTTCCGCCTAATTCGTATCAACATTCACAAATTAGCGTTTTGATTAAGCTTTCACTTTGAATTGTTATCGTTGTATAGTGCGAACGTTGTTACTAACATTGTATATATACTTTCTAGTTTATATCTAATAAATCTTTTCTGTCTGCTTAAAGGTGAAAACATTAAAAAAATGTGAACAATCTAGCAGCGGTTTCACCCTAGTTAAGTTCTAGAACTTTCAAATATACTTTGCTCTCCCTTTTTACCTCCTTAAGGGATGATTTTTGAATAAATATTTTCAATTGTTTAATAACTTTCAATATACAACCTTTAAACTGAATTTTATTTGAATTCATCTCAAAACAGCTAAGTTTCATATTTTTTTACCGTTTCACGTTAATAAAGGAGTACTGTTGCAAAATTTTAAGTTTCTTACCCTTATATTTTGGGCCTGCGTTGATAATCAATCAGTCAGCTTCACGTTTTTATATAAAGATAAATAGATATAATTAGCATCTATCTATTTAATATTTAATAATTCTTAATTATTTTATAAATTGTTCGGCAATCTACAGGCAAGTGTGTCTTTAATGGATTGGCTAACTGTAAAATCGCAAGTGAGCGGTGCTCATAGATGGGGTTGCCCTATTGTTACTCGAGAGATTCGAATCTGCTATAATGCGGGGAGACCCTTCGCACCAGATCCGTTCCTAATGAAAGGGCTGCTCGAGATGTGTCAGTTGTGTGTGCCAATACGACGCCATTTTTGTTATTGACCAAGTTATTTGAACGAGGAAAATATAGATTTATTATCGTGAATATTACGTACATTATATGTTATTGTTGAAAGAGTTTTAAGGCAGTTATTCTAAAATTATTAACTGTTTTATACATAGTTTCAGTTAAAAAAGTAAATGCACTTAGTACAAGCCTATCATAATGAAACTACTCTTTAAATGATCTTCAAACGTGGTTTATTTGACTAATCACATTTTTTATTGGACGTTTCGTTTACCTTGCCTTTGAAATTCATTTTAATATCGTTAAAAGAGTAGATTTTTTTCATCATTCATTTTTGAGCTTATTGTTTAATATGAGGAATGATTAATATTGATTGTGAGGTTTTGTGCGAGTTATTTTTTGTATTAAGTGGAAAATAACTTTCAACGTGGTTATTTGGAGATATCACCAATATTGTTATTGGGAATATCAGTCTACATTATATGCATTTAAAGAATATATGTTAATTTTTCCTATTGTAGGCACAGGCAGAATATAGACAGAATAGTATCTCACACTGCACACAGGTATCGTAAGAAGCGACTAAGGTACCAGAACTGACAGATATCCATCCGAAAATGTGCAGCTTAAATGCACAGGACAGGGATGGGCAGCAGCATCCCCGACGCGATAGCTGCGTTGTTCGATTGCCTACACGCTTGCCCAGTACAGCAATTATGGGAAAAAAACGTCTTTTCTTGTAGAAATTTATGTCCGACAGTAGAATTCGAATGGCAGGTTTGATAATTGTATGTTAGGTTACTGTTGTAAGTAATCTAACACAAATGTTATACAGCCAACCTATTTGTTGGCTGTATAACGATATATCCAAAAAAGTCCGACAAATCGTTGCTGAGTGAAAAATGTAACCGCAAGTCCTAAGCTAATCTTTATTCCGACACGGTCAATCCGGCACCGAATACCGTCTATTTATCACCACCCGGCTCGTTTGTTAGGATATTCGTAAATATTTCAAGCGTTATTGCCACCATCAACATAATGTTATGGGGCGAAATTTTACAAAACGGAAACAAAAGATATAAAGCGGCGACGTGATGCCGAATATCTCATTCTGTAATAATGCTGCGGAGCGTGTATTATTTACAATTGGCGGCCGGGTGAAATATCTTGCAGTTGTTTTCTTTTGTATGCCGATATATATGATAAAATTGACGATAAAGTTTTGCTCGACGATACTGAAGCAGTTCATTTTTTTTAATATATCTCGTCTTTAATAAAAGGGGGTTTAATAAAACAACAGTTTTTTCGCTTCGTCGTTTATTTATCTTCCACATTTTTTATGAGAAGTATGACAAAGATCTTAGATTAAATCATTGTTTAAATTTAATTTAAAACTTCTTTACTTCCTTATCGTCATCATATCAGCGATATGACGTCAACTGCTGGGCATAGGCTCCCAAAGTGATTTCCAGTAGGACCGGTTGTATGCGGCCTGTGTCCATTGCGATCCTTCGGTTTAGTTAGATCGTCTGTCCATCTTATGGGTGAACGCCCTACGTAGCGTTTGCCGGTACGTGGTCCCAATCCTGGAACATTATCACTACATTGGCCCTCGGTTCTGCGTACCAAGTGCTGTACCGACTTGTGCCCCATAATGTAAATATATCTTTCCTATAATAAACAATCCTATATAAAGTTTACACAAGTCTATAAAACATGCTAAATAAATGAGGAGATCAAATTATGATGATAGCTCGACAGGGCTTGTTAGCCCTGTCGAGCTATCTAATCGCATATCCCAATTTAGTCGCAAGTTTCAAATCATGCACAAAAAGATGACAAGATAAGACTTTCAGCTCGTTCACTAGAAATATATATTCATGCAATGGCGTGCAAGTAACCGTAAGAGGTGTATGAGGTACTGCAACCGACCGATGGGGATATATCAACTCAATACTACGTAGCTCAGATGTAACAGAATGGGGTTGAGCAGCAGCATTCTCGTCATTCTCGTCCTGAAGCTACGCTTTTCGATTGCTACCACGCTGCCCAGCGTGGTAATTATGGGCAACGTTCTTGGATAAGCGTATACCCAGCTATGGATAGTAAGCAGTGATGTTATATATTTTTTTTAATGTTTGCGGTTTTTGTAAATAGTTAATTATATTTCGAAATTAGTTAGCTATTATTATTATATATAAAGAGGTAAAATAATTTCACAGTTGATAACAAAAGTATCACAAAATGTTTTACATTTTGTGATATTGATCTAGCAAATTACGATTCTACATACGGCGACATAAGAGCGCTGGTCATTTTTTTAAATCCTTTTCAGTCTTCCAACTCACTCAATTACCAAAGCTTTTAACATCAAAATAGAACAAGACTGGATGCAGCTAGACAGATACGTGAAAAATGTACGAGAATCGAACAAATTGCGCTGAGTGCAAATGGAGCGGCGCGTTGCTAGCGCTTCGCGCGCGACTGGCGACAAATGATGCGCGATTGTTCTGATATCACCTGCGACCAGTGCATTCTATATTTAGAAGCTTTGTCTGCTCTAGAGATGAATGCTAGACTACGAAGTCTATAAATAAATATCAAACGACAAATATGCAAGTATGTACGGGACATACAAGTATGAATCTGTATTGCCAGATTGGCGAGACATAATCCACATTGGATGGATTTAGTTTTATTGACAGCTTTGATATTTTTTAAAGAAGACCTCAACCGAAATCATCTTCGTTGTCTAGATACGAGTGAAAAATATTGAATGTGTACAAAATGAGGCATAAAAAAAGCGTAACAGAAGTATGATGTTTGTTTAGCAAATTGTATCTGCGAGAATTAATTTATATATTATCTGAATAGCTATTTAAAAAATGTCGTGATCAAGTGAATTTAAGTATTCGTAATAAAATTGATGTCCAAGAAGTGTTAAAATTTTACTTCTACGATCATACCTATCGTCTATGGAGTCGGTGACTCCGTGGCGTCCGACAATTTGACATAATACGCATTGTAAATGGTGTAAATGCTGGTGCTGCTTTTACTGAATAGCTAAGTATATAATTACTGGACGAAAAAATATATTAATTGTCATAAACACCAAAGAAATAATGAAAGGAACGAATTTGGAATGCATAAAGCTAGCACTTTTAAGATATGGCGATTGACAGTCAGCCGATAGCAGTTATTAAAATAGTTTTATGTATCAAACCATTCATGCATCTTTTACTTATCAACATTATAAAAGCGAAATATTGTATATTGTATAGACATCAAATGTTTCAAATATATAAATAAATATATATATATATATATATATTGTGACTTTTTCCCAAGAAAGGGGGAATGCTGTGCGGATGCTGCTGCCCATCTCCAACCGCATTTGAGCTACACTGACTCGGATGTACCGCCATTTGTCGGTTCCGGTAACTTAGTCGCCTTTTACTACACCTGTAAAGAGTTAAAGAGGGAGGTACTATTCTACTCTGCCGGTACCTTATGGCTTTTTATATTATAGACATATAATAAATTTATTAGACTTACAATTATGATATACTATATGTATATCAAACTATTCTAATGTCAGTTAAGTTATCGACTACTTAAAGAAAAAAATTAAACCTATTGTATTTTGCAGAAAAAAGCTAGATCTATGATTGTACTATATACTAAAAGGGACCAAAACAAAAATGAATTACTGCCGGATCTCGCGTGGGCGTTTAGGCGACCGGGAAGACGGTGCCAATCGCTAAGATCTTTAGATACGGCACCTGCGTCCTATGTGCTTAAGCTTTAGTACATTTTATTTGAAGGCAGTACTTTATTATCTGACGCTTTCAGACTGCATCTTCAGCTAAACAAAGTATTTAATAAACATTCAATCTTCTTTCATATCGGAAACTTAAGTCTTTCTTTGCGAAGTTATCTTTAGAAAAGAAGAAGCTGTCACTGAGCTAGCTGTGTTATAAATTTTAACTTTTGTTTTATTCTAATGTTATTATTGTTATTATCTACGAGCCCGATGGTGCAGATGTTACTGATCCAATCTTATACTAAAGGGTCGTGGTTTTGATTCCTATATAGAGGAAATGTTTATTTAATCAATATTTGTATTTGATTTATGTCTGGGTTTTATTTATATGTAACTAAGTACCTATTATATTTGTGATTCCTTTGTTGTCTGATATCTGTAATTCAAAAGCTTTAGATATGTCGTGTGAAATAATTATTTATTACTAGCTGTGCCCGCGACTTCGTCCGCGTGCCGCGTACCATACCTCTTTACCTTAACTTATATAAACTATGAATGTCATGTTTATTAATATCGAATTAATGGACTGAAAAATAAGTTTTATGTTATAGCTCTAAAAATAGCGATACTTCCATACAACTTTTCATCCCCCCTTTCGATCCCGTACACCCTTATTTAGAATAAAAAAATAGCCTATGTCCTTCCTCAAGGTCTAAAGATTGATGTGCCAAATTTTATCAAAATCGTTTGAGAGGTTTAAGCGGGAAAGCGTAACAGACAGACAGACAGACAGAGTTACTTTCGCATTTATAACATTAGTAGGGAAGTAGGGATTTATTACATTATTATATCCATAGAATAAGTAGGTTAGTTATGTATGTCTGTTAACGTAGAATTTGAAAATTACTCAATTTAGAGAGGAAAACGCTCCGGTTGGTTTTTTTGGCTGCTACATTTTCAGACTAATTGCAGTTGCGATAATTTTTATTATAGTGTCTCCATTGGAATAAATGCTGGCCGCTTTGGAGATTTTATTGCGACTATAATTCACTAGTGCGAGAGATCATCGCATGTATTTACGCCGTCATTTAGAAATGCGCCTAAGTGTTATTGTAATATCGTTCAATAATGAATAACCTTGTCTGGTGGCGTCGGAGTTGAAACTGTAAATGACTAGTCCTAAATATGTATAACTATTTGATTCGACGGACGTCCTGCTTTAACAATATATACCTATGTTTATCTTTAGAAAATATAGCGACTGTATATTGAGATAAAAACTATGCTATTTATCAAATTGGATCAAACTGTACACAGAAAGCAAACAAATATCATGATATATATACAAATATCAATATATATATATATGTATATATATTGTCTACGTACCACATTTTTTTAAATTGGATTGCTTTTAATTTTTTTGTTGTATCTCCTGTCTTTATATATTTTAATGTATTTAATAAGATTTTTCATTTTACGATGTAAAATTAGATTAAAATACCAATTCAGAGAAGCTCTACCTAAATTGACCTCATAAATCTCAACCAGGATAAAATGAAAACAGCGTTTCCCGTATTATTGAAAGCAATTTTTAATAATTACATTACATCCAGCGAAACGTAGCTACTTATATCTTGCGGGCGTGCTATTAGCCGTGTGGAGTGGTTCAACGGTGATCCGAGATCAAATAAACTAGACCTAAATGCAGGGTAATGAGTCCGCATTGGATTATGGGGCTTATACCGCCGACATTAGGTTCTATCCCGCCTGACAATGGAATAATAGTAATAATACCTATCGGCATCTGTCATCTGCTTTAGTGATGATGACGATAGGTCGTGGAACATGCTGAACTTAGACCTTCCCAAGAAATGGAAAAATTTGCCTTTAATTGCCGCATTGGGCAGGCGTGGTGGCAATCGCAGAGTGTAGCGTCGGTAATACGGCTGCCCATCCCCACCCTTTTGTTATTGAATTCGGATGGATATACTGCCATCTGTAGGTACTCGACGGCACTATTTTAAAAAAGTGTATTTTATTTTTTTTCTATACCCGTCACGGTTGGTATACACGAATTCAGTAGTATCAGAATCCTTCAATGCTAACGAGGTTTAATTTTATTTCAGATACCCCTTATCCGCAATGTTATTGTACGTTGCAAACCTTCAGCGGCAGGTGGGAATCAACCGGCCCTAACAATATTAACCAAAAATGCACGTGGACTCTCGCATCAAATAACTCAGTCAATATTGTCTAATTTAGAAGAGGGTTCCGTTGGGTTGGTCCGTTGTTCTATGTATATTGTGATCCTGAATTATTGTTTATTATTATTATTATTACATTACTGAGCTTCGAAAAGGTTTAGACATTCCTGCTGCGTTGTTTTTGGGATAATTGGACTTTGAACCTCAGTTTGATTGACTTTAAATTGAAATGGATTTCGTTCGTTTGGCCACGTTCTAAAAAATGTTTCGTACTTTAATTTATTTTTGGAATAATGATATGAAAATCTCCATACTGAGTGAGTTTTTTTTAAAATTAGTAGTTCTTAATAGAGATCTACAAATCAATTCAGATGTTCTGAAAATTTGTTAAAACGGACATGCGTACAAAGAACGTATTTTTTTCGTTTTTTAGTTAAAATCGCCTTATACTTTTAATATGCATTAATTGAATCTATTACTACGCGACAGAAACTAAGCGTACTGTTTTTATCTAATTTGGGACAACATTCTAAACATTGCTCCTGTCCCAAAATAACTAGTGTTATGGAAAAGAGAATTAATGAAGGTACGAATATCCAAACGGAACACAAATAATACTTTTTTGTTCATATATATAGCTGTGGTGTATCGTGAGAGTAGAATAGTACCTCGTCCTATACCAGGTGTCGTAAGAGGCGACCGAGGAATCGGAACCGACAGATGGCGGTTTATTTACTTGATGTAACGTAGATCAAATGTGACCGGGCGGGGATGGAAGGCAGCATTCCCGTCACGTTCCCGTTACTTTCTGCCTAGTGCGGTAGTTACAAGCAAAAATCCCTCTTTCTTGGGGAGGCCTATGTTCAGCAATGGAAGTTCCATAGCTGCAATGACACAGGTCTAACGGGCTGCAATAAAATACATTTATTTTTGATTATGATGACTAAGTATAGATTTGTATATTTTTGTACTGTGGTTTGACAAAACAGGCGTTGAACTACCTACTACTATTTTAAATTTCCTATTGGGAAATACAATTTGCGCCAATGTATTTGCTAAATGGAAAAAGTTTTCGCTTACAAATAGAAAAATGCTCGGCGCTCCATGGAAATTTAAATTGTGAGTTCGTGAATTATGATTAGTTCAGATAACATAAGACATAAGACAACAACAACAACGTAAGACATATTTAATTTAATCATTAAATTAAATATGTCTTACAGCTAAATTAGAGAACATACACATTTAAGATATACTGGGTAACCTTATATTATGAACATGTTTTGCAAAATAATATTGGATATTTACGCGTTCACTACTAATAATAATACTGTTTTTGTAACGGCATCAAAACGTAATTTATTTGTCGGTTTTAAGATGGATCGTGAAAATGGTGTCAATTGATGAAACTCAATTGATTAGTATCTGGGTTTATTTTTTTAAACGTAATTAAGTATAAATATGATTTAAGTTCTTCTTCTATTTTACGTATCATTCATTTTTTTTAAATATTAACTTACATTACTCTGTGAAGATGTATCTTTCTAATGGTAAAAGAGTGAGAAAATTTGGAGTAAAATCTTAAAATAACAAACAAAATATATATTTTTTTCTTTTCAGAATATTGTTGAGATAAACAACACGTTCGTAAATACGTAAATATGTCTAAAGGAACCGGGTAAGTAGAATAGCACCTTTATCACCCAGGTGTCGTAAGAGGCGACTGAGGTACCAGTACCTACTGACAGCGGTATATTAAAAAATGCATCATTCCCGTCGCGAAGCTATATTCTGCAATTGTCACCACACCTAGCACGGCAATTATAGGCCAAATGTTTCTTGTTTCTTTTTTTTTTGTTTCTTTTAAAAAAATTCTTGGGGACGCAAAGGACAACGCAGTGGACGTTTTACAGTTTCTCTGAAAATGATGATGATCAAATGTAAATATATACTATATTTACATTTGCAAGTCAATGTTTAGGCTTTTAAAAAAGGGTTAGTTAAAAACCCAGTTCTTGAAAATAATGACCTGAAAATAAAATGTTCTTCACTATTGAGGCAGGACTTATACGCACTAACAGTGATACAAGGCGGAAACAGCATTTCCATTTTTTTTTGTGCCTCGGTGAGTTTTTTATGTGTACCCCCTCGTAAAATGCAGTCGTTATAGTTTACGCGACAATGTCTCCTATGTGTTTACGTTGCGAATATTAAATTTTCAATGTAACGATCTGTCTCGAATTTATTGTGGGGTCATGATAGCTTATAAAACGGAAAATGTTCCGTATAAAAATATATATATTTTTACGATAATGCTCTAGGATTTCAATATTACAGTTGCTTTTTCTTTTTCTTGTTCGTACCGGAGTTTTTTATTTCTCCGTTTTAATCGTGATGTCTTGAAATGAGTTATTGTACTATAAATTAAATGTTTACAGTTTTAAAGCATATTCAAATATATTTATGTATATATTAAAAGTATGAATGTATGTATTTATAGTCCTATATGTAATATTTTCTTTCAAACAAACTTTCGAAAATCGAACATAAAATGTAATAAGTTAAATAAACCGCGTTTCAGAGTCGTTAAAAGAGTAGTTTTATTATATATCCTATATGTGTAAAAAAATAAATGTGTATTAAAATATGGCAAATAAGTTTTATTATATATTATCAGAGGAAAAAACTATAATAAGAAATAATATAGAGATATGTAGAGAGTAAAGAGAATACAGGAAGCATAGTTACGTTACCCATAAATAAATATATAAATTATGTAAAGAGTAAGATTAATTTACAAGAATATTATAATGTTAAAGATTGAATTAATGATAAAACTGCCTAGAATTGAATTGGTCTAACCTAGCTTTAGGACAACGGTCTGTTAGCGCCGACGCCTGTAGGGGTTCCATTGATACTAACTATTTAATATTAATGGAACCTTTACCACCACCAGATTTTCTTGTAGTTTCCTTTGTGGTGGCTCATGTAATAAATCTGTATTAAACTTAGTTTTAAGATACGCCTGGTGCCGGCATACAAGCAAGGTAGGCCTATTTTATATGTTAGATGACTCTTATGACCCCGGTCATCAGGGTCATCAATATTATGAGTATAATAGAATTTAGTACTATATATTTGTAAAATTAAATTGCTTTTTTATTTTCGACGATTTGAAAGTGCTTGAATAAAGAAAATTAAAATTGGATTTGATTTCAATCCTGCTGGAAATAAATAACTCAATCGCAAAAATAAAAGCAAAAAATAACAAAATCCATTAACAACCGATTTTAACGTAAACAACATTGCATTCCACCTGTCGTAGTAAATATTATTAAACAAGCAATATTATTGCATACGTATTAATAAATAGTTTCTGAATAATTGCAGTGTCGATACTCGTATTCTTGATAACCCGTGGCGCCATCTCGATGAAGTCGAAGTGAATTGAACTAAAATTTTACTGAACACTTTTCCCTGCTATTTTTACGTACCGCATATACTTATAAAACAAATAAATAATAATCATCGATTGTGATGTTGTTCATTTATTTTAAAGAGCCTGATTTGGGACAAATGATCGATGGGTCTTATGTCCCAAAGGTTCGGTAGTAGGTTTGACCTTTTTCCAGGACAAACATTTTTATAACGATTTGTTTTTATTCTGTGTCTGTGTATTAAAAATATGAATTTAAGTATAATATTTGTGATACCATCGTCGTATAATATCCGTAGCACAAGTGCTTTACTGGATACAGGCCTATACCGGAGTATTAATTTTATTAATGAAATTTTGTGTGAATTTATTAATTTGATTATTATAGCACCTAACAGTGCCGATAAGAAAAGCAGCATCGTTAATACGCAAACATTTATACAGACGAAAGTAGTTCGATACGTATTAATATATGATTATCGAAACAACACAGAATCTCATAAAGGCATTTACGATAACCATAACGCTGTATCTTCTAACATCACCCTGGGGGATTACAACTATTGACATTACAAGCGCCGTGATGGCACTTTAGAACAAACACGGCTTTAATCAATACTTCAAACAGATCTTGGACACTGCAATAATAATTAAAATCGGATGATTGTATGGAATATTTGCGGAGGACCGGGGTCGTGCCTGGAGGCGATTCCACTATTGCATGAGCTGGATGCTGCCACAGAATAAGTGAAGCCAGTGGGACCACTACGCACGCATGGCTGCAGTTATAAATATGTACTCTTAATTTAAACTTTGCCGTGAGGTACTGGCAGAGTAGAATAGTACCTCCCACTGCACCAGGAGTCGTTAGAGGCGACTGAGGTACCAGATGTGGTATATCCATGCAAAACAGTGTAGCTCAAATGTACAGGGCAGGAATGGGCAGCAGCATATTCGTCGCGAAAGCTGCGCTCTGCAATTGCCAACACGCTTGCCCAGCTTGGCAATTATGGGAAAAAGTATCCTTTCTTGAAGAGGCATATGTCCAGCAGTGGACTTCCAATAGCTGATATGATGATGATGATTTGTAAACTTAACTTGTCAACTTGCGGTTATCATGAGAGTAATAAATAATAAAAGAAGCCTAAGTAACTCCTAAGCCAAATTGTTATTATTAAGTGTAAACTTAAGAGGCTTTATGCATTTAAATGCTGATTTTTATATTAAAGATAATATATTCCAGGAAACAATCAACTTGTCTTAGGCTTCAGGCGGGACTCAAACCTGTATCGTACAAAGGTAGTCTGCTTGGTTAATTTACTATGATTTATTTGTACCGCCAAATAGCAGTGTTCGCATTTTTGTGCTCTAACTAAGTAAATATGACATTGTATCTTCAATTAACAGGGTTGGCGACACGCTAGTGATATCTTTGTAGAGATACGAGCGTCTATAGGCTGCGGTCACGTTTAAGAGAATGCATGTTTGCTAACTTCATTATATACAAAACCAAAGCGAAGTTAAAATGGGTACACTGTTTTACGTACGCTGTGCACACTCTAATCCCCCGCCCTCGTGTAATCCTAGTTTGCAAGATGATGATTGCGTTCCATTTTAGTTTACAAAAGGTAATCCTTTAAAGAGGAACTATCAGAAAATGTTCCCGTTTGATATAGCCATAGTGTTTACGATGTAAATTTTGACTGTAATATCATAAACCTCTTTGATTGGACGGGTCGAACTTTGAAAGGGTTATTTCATACCTATGTTAAGAACTGGACGTTTGTTTGCTGAAAGGCCGGATTAATCCATATAGAATATGTAGGCAAAGCTAGGGCAAGTAAAATATTATAAGCAATTCTAGTGATATTTATGATGGTGTATGAATTAGTATGAAAATTTTCGATTAAGATTGTTTTCTCGGTGTTTGAGGAATTGCAACGAATTGTGTTCCCTTTATTGATATTATTGATTGCCTTGATAGTATTTTTATATTTTTCCCTTGACTACTTATTACTAAGTCGTCAGCTACCGGCAAAGTAAACTAGTAGGTACCTCCCTCTGCAACAGTTACCGTAAGAGTAAGGTATCAGAACCGACAGATGGTGAAACATCCATCCGAATCTGTGTAGCTTAATTGGACATTGCGGAGATGGGCAGCAGCATCCCCATCGCGAAAGCTGTACTCTGTGCAACCAAGAATTGCCAACACGTTTGGCCAGCGCAGCAGCAATGGGCAAAAACCTGAGGCCTATGATTAGCTGTGGACTTCCAATAGATGGTATATGATGATTTTATCATAAAATCTTATGCTATTACCCTTGAATGAGTTATTTATTTTAAATAAATACTATAGTTATAAGCAACGATTCATTTAATGTTTACATTTAAATGTAAGGCGTTTACGTTACGTACAAAAACTGCGTTTTAAAGCCGTTGTAAAGTTTAATTGTGCTTTTGACAGGAATGTTCTATTCCTATAAAAACTATTGAGAATAAATCTTTCGTCTGTAACTCTATCCGACTGTCTGACGACTGTCTACTCGGGAAGAAATAGAGACAAACAAGTTTAACCGTGTCTCTATTTTTCGCCGTATCAAAAAAACTCTATCCTTTTCCAGGGTATAAACCATGTTTAAAAAAATCAATTTCCTAATTTAGCTGGCTGTAAAAAAGAAAAATAAAAAGAGATATATATATATATATATATATATATATATATATATATATATGTTTTAGTATTAGTATGGTTATCGTAGGTAGAATATGAAGTTTCAACCATTCCAAATATTAGTTACTTCTATAGCAAGATATATTTTTTATTTTACAAAAAATATGAACGATGATAATTCTATTTAGGTAACTTTGTATTGTCTAATAATTTACAATAACGAGTATAATACTAACCTAAAGCAAAATTCATTCTACAAAAAATACAAAACTAAGAAGTAATTGGCAATTATAAATTCAATTTACGATAAATTCAAGAATAAAAAATAATTGGCTAATATCAGTATAATACTTACCTTAAGTTCAATTTATGGCAAGACTAAGAATAAGACGTAATTGGCTACTCGCAAACAAGCACTGTTCTTCTAAATTCAAAAACAAATACACACAGTTAGACATACACACGTTCGGCATCCTCCATTCAGTCCGTGCAGCAAAAAGGCTTGCTCAAAACCGAAATAAAAATCTCAAAACGAAGAGCGCATTGTGCCAGCAACCCTCATCAGAAAGCGTTATACTATCAAAACATGCATTGTTTGAGATGTATCTGGTTTTGCCGGGTTCCGCATGGTTTCGACGCCATTATGCGAACATCCTTCCCACAAAAGAGCAGCGGTCGGTTGAAAGTAAGGGTGGCTCACAAAAGGAGTTTTTTATTTCACTCTCTCATAATGAACCTCTTTTAATAAACATTGGTGTGCTCATTTAATTATCATTGAGAGTTTTGCTAGACACACGTCTTCATTTAATTGGCACGTTCTAATGATAAGAGGCTTGTGGTTGCCATTGTTTGGAAGTTTGATTGTTCACAGTTTTGTGTATAGCAGACAGCTTTATTTGAGTGAGCAGATTAATGGAAATAATTTAATTTCGATGAGACGAGAATCTCGCTTAAGTATGCATATACGGTCTGACAAATTTGTTTTGTTTAAGGGTATTTACGGGCTTCTTGTTGATTATAAATAAGGATATATTTGTTTCCCCCCTAGGTGAATATTATGTCTCCTGACGCAACAATTAAAATACTACATTATTACTAAGATTACAAGATACTGTCAGTAACAACTGTGTAGATAGGTACGCGAACGTACGCAATTAAAAACTCAAATTACATAGAAATTTATGAAGTAATTGTAATTTATACTATTTTTTGCTGTGGTGTTTGTTATTGACAGGAGATAGTTCTTACGAAAGAAAAATATCTAAAACTTGAGCGGAAAATTAGAAATTTTTTTATTACTAAACTATCATATAATATTAAGAGGAATTCTGCCATTTCTATAACAAATATCTTAATATATTATCAAAAAAATTAATTTGTTTTATTAACTATTTAAAACCAAAACTATTTTTAAAATACTTAGAATATTGTATATCATAAAGCATTAAAAATAAATACACTATTTTCTTAAATGAAATGTATATTATTTAATCTTAATGATACCTATTTTTTAATAAATGAATTAAATAGTTATCATTAATACAGGACGTCGTCCATCGGGTTAGCTAGTTTTAATATATTATGTTTTTGCTTAATAAAAGTAATATCATATTAAACGTTTAAAGTTTGTAATAAGTAATATCGTACGAAGTCGGTATTTTTTATTTAGAGAATTGTGGAGGAGTAGTTTTTTACTCATGCGTATTCAATAGATTATGACCAACTGTATTAATACCAACTTTTAACTTTTGTATACAGCGTTACAGGTGTTTTCGTGAGCTCTTAGATTGGTTTTATCCGCGTTTTATATCTAAAAATAAAAACTCAAAAGTAAGATATCCTTTCACGGCAAAATTACACAATGTATTACAAATTAAACTGAGATACCGAATGCAATTATCATTATCATCATCATACCAGCTATTGAAAGTCCACTGCTATATATATACAGGCCTCTTCAAGAAAGGAGGCTTTTTGCCCATATTTGCCGCTCTGGGCAATCGCAGAGCGCAGCTTTCGCGACGGGGATGCTCTGCCTGACGGATGTAGATACCGCCATCAGTCGTTTCTTGTACCTTAGTCGCCTCTTACGACACCTGGTGCAGTGGGAGGTACCATTCTACAATACCGGTACCTCACGGCTTATACAATCCGATTTATCCTGCCGAAATAATGTAACTCAAAAACGACAGGGTGAGGATGGGCAGCAGCGTTCCCATCGCGTTGCTGCGCTCTGGGATTGTCTTTCCACTTTATAATGACATGTATGGGAAAAGTTCCCTGGATTATGACCAGCAGTGGACGATCTACGGTTGCTATGATGATATTAACTTATAAAGAAACTAGCAGTAGTATTTCATAAGAAAAGTATAAATTTCCAAAAATAAATATGTGGACGTCGTCGCGGTCCATTCCTGGTGTAAGAATAAAGTGTTATTACAATTAAGGAATAGTTTGGTTATTTTGGGATTAGAGGCCACAGCGTAAATCTTTCAGTAACCCTCTACCAATAAGCTAACCCCAAGAGGTTTACAAACCCTGCTGGAAGAAGCCCAGAACTACTGAGACTCCAAGTGCTTAATTCTCCAGTTAAATACTTGTAATTTCACATACGTCGTACACTTAAATGATATTGATGAATAGCAGCCCGTCGAGTCCTGAGGGAGAAGTCGGTAAAACTTCCCACAGGATCCAATTTATCACTGGCAAGCAATTAATAGCCTACCTCGTCGACTAAGAATAATGTCTTCATTTAAAATGAGTTTTTACTTGATGCTTTAAATGCAAGGATCTGTATTGATTTAGTGGGTCTTAACTAAAGCTTTAATTTTTGATGTTCAGCCGAGTTTAGAATAATTAATTCCCTAAATATATATCTGGCACGTATTCCAGTTAAGGATTGATTTGGCTTGTGGCTTGGAAGTATAAGTTGTTATCTATTTTTTATACCCGTAATGATAGTGTTCATCTCAAATATTTATTCTTGAAATTTTTTATGATATAGCATTATATATACAACACCCTAATGTTTATCTTTTTACCGGCAACTCCTACTTTTTAAGGGCGATATTAATAATATAATAATTATTAACCCTGATCACCAAAATATCTTCTACAAACACGACATAGGTCTGTCTGAGAGTGGCAAAAGTCAATAATTATTCTCATGTGTTTATTATTTTAATGAATTTTATTATTTTACTAAATAATTTGTATGTCAGAACAACGTTTGCCGGGATAGTAAGTAGTAGTTATATACAATTGACAACATCGTTGTAATGCAATATATGTGATATAAATAATGATAAATATAAATGGGAAATAAAAACAATTTTACATATTTCTGATGTTAAACTTAGACATTCCTGTTTGGTAGCGGCAGAGTAGAATAATACCTCCCTCTATACCAGGGGTCGTAAAAGGCGTCAGAGGTGCCGGAATCGACATATGGTGGTAAATCCGCCCGAAGCAGCGTAGCTAAAATGCAACAGGGCGGGGATGGGCAGTAGCATTCCTGTTGCGAAACCACGTTCTGCAATTAACACCACCATTTTTTTATTTCATTTTCATTTGCTAGATCCAAATTATTCTTAAGCTATACACATGCCAAATTTTATCAATATCAGCTCACAAGACAAGTCGTTAACTCGTTAAAAAACAAACTGATAGCATCAGTAATATTAGTATGGATTATAAATTAAATTAAGATAAAATGTGGCCCGACCGTTCTGTATGTCTAGAGATATCAATTCATTTTACACAGAAAATAGTGAACAAAAACATAAAACATATGTTTTTTTTTTAAATTAGACTTGGTCGACAAACACGCATACAGTCCGCGTGATGGTAGACGTCACAGCACGTTATATACGCTCGTAATATCACAAGGATATCACTAATGAAATGAAAAAAAAATACCCGGTAATTTCACTGCCTCAAATCTGACCTTTAAACTAGAGCACAGCAAAGCAAACATTGCTATTTGGCGATGGAACTAGGTTTATTGACAAAATAATTAATACGAAATGGATCTCCTGATTCTCAAGATAGGCTAACCTGTTTCAAGGATTAATGTCTCCACTGCATTATCACAACATTTTTTATATTACAACTCAAGCGATATCATGATAAACAATACAAAAACAAACTAATTATCTAAAAAAAAAAACGCTATGGATTCAAGTAACAGTAACTTACAAAAGTTTAAACAAAAAGTAATTCTCTATTACAACTAAAACGATAACAGTTAGTAGAAAACAGCTTGCGCCGATTTATCTCAGAACCGAAGTTGGGCTTTAAATTCTTAGTAGTATTTACTGCAAAGTGGCGCCAGGCGTTTGCACAGGCGTGTTTGTATAAGTTAGACTTTGTTTATATTATTTTACATGACTTCGATATACGAACCGAGCAGTCAAACTCTTACAAAAATCGTCTCTCACACCTATTTCTATCGCTAAGCAGTGCGGTTGCATAGCTGTGTACCGGTTTGAAGAGAGAGGCAGAGAAGTTATCGGGTAATGTGACTAATTATCTTTAAGTCACATGTTTGATATGTTTGACGTGCTATTAATATCCTTATGATAATACAAGCGTGTATAGACTAGCCGTATGGTACCGGCAGAGTAGAATATTACCTCCCACTGTGCAAGGTGTTGTAAGAGGCGACTAAGGTACCAGAACCGACAGATGGCGGTATATCAATACATAAAAATCAGCTCAAATGTACAGGGTGGGGATGGGCAGCAGTTTCACCGTCGCGAAAGCTGCGCTCTGCGATAACCAACACGCTTGTCCAGCGCGGCAATTATAGGTAACATACCCCCTTTCTTGCGGAGGCCTATGTCCAACAGTTTCAGGACTCACTTTATGTTTAACTGTTGAACGAACCACATCCAATATATTAATCAACAATTGTTCGTGTTTTCATCTCAAAGAACACCTACTCAACACATTACTGCTACAGTATGTTATTTTTGTTTTGCTTCTAATCATCAGACCATTCCTGGTGATTAGATATAGGCAAAAATGTTGACTCTTGCTATTCAAAATAGAACATTATGTATTTGAAAATTAAGTTGAAAACTACCAAAACAAGTAAACAAAAAGCCTTTTACCGTTGGTATATAACAAAACCTAATAGTGGTATATTTTGTAAGTGGTGCCAGGAGCTTGCCGAGGCATGTTTACTATTATAGCCTGTTTATAATACTTTTGTTTGCATCCCTGAAATTGCAGTTTATTCCTGTGGGATATTAAGCCACCCGTCGCGTCTTGCGGGGGAAATGACTTTCTTCCTGTTATGTGTACGTTCACGCCGTATGGTTAATACAGAGAAACATGGGCATTTAAGTTATATATATATATATATTTCTTGAAGTGTTCACAAGTGTTCCATCTATTTTTACACTTGACATTGTCCATAAAGGTTTGAAACAAATGATATAATATGAATAATTTATAACATCTTAATCGAAAACTTTTTCAAAGTATTTGACGGGCCCAATGTCGCAGTTGGTAGTGATCCTATCTTGTGCGCCAGGGACCGTGGGTTCGATTCCCACCGAGAGAAAATATTTATGTTTAATCTATGACTGGGTGTTAAATATATGTATTTAGTAAAATATACTACTATATTTGTGATTATTTTGTTATCTGGCGTCCGTAACACAAGTGCAAGCAACTTACCATGGAATCAGGTCAATATATGAGATGTTGTGGGAATTTATTATTTCCAAGGTGACTTTATTGACATAGTACGTTGAAATGCAGAAAAGATTTACTACATGGTAATTGTTAAGAATGATTTCTTTTTTAATCCTGTTTTTTCATTCACTCTGACTACTTTTTGAAACGTTCAGCAGATTTTATAAAAAGGTTAGTAGATTATTATTTTTCTTGTTCCATATATAAGTTCACATTCGGTTTTCTACTGTTACTTTAGTAACTTCATTACGATATATGTGTTAAAAATTTCTTATGCTTTCATCAAAGCAGCCGTGAAACGTCTACTGCTGTCCATAGGCCTCCCCAAGAAAGGAGGAATTTGCCCATAACTGTCGAGCTGACCAATCGTGATAGCAACCACAGAACTTTATGACAGGAATCGTGCTACACATCCCAGCCCTGTTGCATTTGCATTGCACTGCCTCGGGTGGATATACCGCAATCTGTCGGTTCTGGTACCGCAGTCAACTCTTAAGACATCTGGTACTATTCTACTCTGTCGGTACTTACACGACTAATGCTATCAGAACTTAATGTGTACTGCAGTTTGACGTTAACAATATGTGAGAATAAGGTACTCCGTCTTTATAAGCTGGCCTACTTAGAAATATTACTATACATAACCAATTTTTTTTAAGCGGTCAGTAAACAATAATAATTTTTATTTCCCCCCACTTTCACTTTTAGCTAATAAGCTATGTATTAATAAGTCACCTGAGCAGACGCATGCACAAGAACAGCGTCATCCGCACCTCATCAAAATATCACGTTACGAATCACAAATTCATTCTGCGCCCAATTATCCGCGCGCTCGTTTTCCGTCTCATTCCCCGATGTAATGATCACACGGTGATTTTGACAGTTGCCCCGCGTTCGCTACCCAACATAATTAAGGAGCTTCTACACTCGCTGCAGAACGTCCGAAATTTGTATTATTTTATTTAATAAATGATATCTTTTTTTTTTATTCTATAAATGTAGAGTATACTAAAATCCAAACTCTCCATTACACAAAAAAAAGTGATTGATTCGAACATACTGTCATATCTAATATGCCTAAATATAACAAAAGCACCATACCAAAAATCCGTTCATGCTAACGGACTGAGTAGGGGATCACCCTTGGTATTAAGGTCATGGACAAACAGAACAGCCAAAGCATAAGAGAGAAAACTAATTTAATAGACACACTGAAACACGCACAGCGTTTGTAACAGATATGGGCAGGACATATAGACCGCTCCTCTGATAAATAGATTCCCAAAGCAAGTAAATGATGGAACGTCCTTGAAGTGAAAAGATAAAAAGGTAGCCCAAAGCCCGCCATCTGTCGGTTGCGTTACCTCTCTCGCTTCTTGCTGGTACTTAGGGAGGAAATATTTAACCCTGTCAGTATCCCAGGGTGTCTTTTTTACATTTGTATTGGCATACAACAAAGTATGAAAAATATAATTGTATCTTATTTTATAAAATTGATGGGATAAAAAAATTACAATGTCGTGTTACATTAATTATTTATATATAAAAGTATTATATTTGTGATTTCTCTGACTTATCCTGGAGTCAGATGAATGTATCAAACACATAATATACGTACAATATCAAAACATTTAAAAAATATTGCAAAAGTGTCAGTGTTGTTATAAGTAATATTCTTACATAGAAAATCAAAGCCCATAACCCGCAAAAATGAGCGGAGCGTGTCGCTCGGATGGTGTAAAGTTTCTCAACCTAAGCTTAAACTGAACAAATGCAAATGTCAGTTGTTAGCATGCATTGCGCGAAGTTGGTCGTCTAATTAGGGGAACAGCCTTGTCAAACGCCGGCCCGTCATTTCAGCCGGTGGATATTTTGATTTCTATGATTATGACGCCCGTTAAGCTCCTTGCCTTAATAGGGTTATGTGGAAATGAAGCTTCTCCGGAATTGCGAATTCTACTTATTATTGTCTCTATCTATAGAACGTTAGTATAAATTATTCAAAATATTATCTAGTTACATATAAATATGCATATATCACGCCTGTATCACATTTGGGTAGGCAGAGACTATGAATCTCCCCTTGCTACAATCTTAGTATACCTCTATCAATTCTTTTACTCACATTAGGCCTTTCATACACGTCCGGTTTTTCTGAGCTGTTCTTTATTTAATACCTCTTCTACCTGTTTAAGTTATGCTTTCACATTTATTTCTCGTATTTATACAGTCATGCTACTTTCATCCTTTCTCTATTGTTGTCACGACATATTTTTTACATTACTATCTCTAAAACTCTCGTTTAAAATGCTCTTATTTAACAGCATTCAATATACACCTTAAACTATTTCAATTTACTATATTTCTAGTTATATCTCAAAATAAATAAATCTTATGTACATGTATCCGATCAGATTATATCAGAGTAACCATCACCATATCAGCCATAAAAAGTCCACTGTTGGACATATGCCTCCCCAAGATAGGGGGATATTTGCCTATAGTTGTCGCGCTGGGCAGGCGTGGTGACAATCGCAGAGCGCAAATTCGCGATGCGGACGCTGCTACTCATCCTCACCCATTTAGTATTTAACTGCACTATTTCGGATGGATATACCGCCATCTGTTAGTTCTGGTACCTTGGTACAGAGGGAGGTACAACTCTACTCTACCGGTACCTCACGGCTATACTCCGCTGGTACCTTACAGCTATCAGAGTAATACAAAGGCCGACATTAATAAAGATTTGTCCAAATATAACACTGAGTATCCAGCAGCTCAACAGGCCGCCTTCACCCGTACGTTTATCAAATTGGGTTTATAATACCTACTGGTGGAAACATATTTCAAACAACTTAGTTTCAGTTTTCAAACATTACTCAATATAAAAAGGGCCCCTCAAAGTAAATCTAAGTAAGTAAGTAATCTACGCAGTCACGAATAAACCGCAAAACCAATTTTGATGATTTCTAGCATGAATAGATATATATACAGAGGAAACTTTGTGAAGAAAATAGACAGACTTCAGCTAGTATGACATAAATATATCTTAAAATTACATATCGACAAGGATAGATCCATAGCATCAGTGAGTAACGGCTAAATTTAATGAAACTTGAAGTTTATTTACAACCAAATGAAATTAATTTTAATAAATTGTCGCTACTCTATATTACAAATCCAATTTGTGCGTTATTAGAGTTGTTTTACAGCCGAAGTAGATTTACAGTTAACCTTAATAAAAATATTCTTTAAATTATGCTCTAAAATTTACGGATCCTCAAGAGACCAGGAATGCGAAGCAGCATACAAAAGCTAATAACTTCATGTTTTTAGTAAGGTACAAACAATTATAATTTTCATCTATCTTAACTTTTAGCTTTGGTGAGCTTATTACATCTCTTTGATCTTTTTCTTTTGGACTCTAAGAGATATCCTTTAATTTCCTTCTCTTAAAAAATACGTAGAAAAAAGCATCTTGTTTATTTAGCTTATACATTTTATAGTAATTATTCCTAAGAAAAATCTCGTGGTCTAAAATTTGTTATTGTTTTAAATTTATGGCGTTGAAATAGCAGACAAGTTGTGACTTATACCCATTAGAACTACATTAAAGTAAAAAAATATACACTACTTCAACAATACTATGGGTTAGTTACAAACACAAAAATAGGTTTTATAATAACGAATAGTTCAAATAGAAAATAGATTTATATTATTTGTGATTAATGTTATCAACGATGATGGATGGTGTCAATTCATCGTTCCATAATTAATTCTGTCTGATAGATATATGTGCTTTTTGTGTAATATAAATTATCAGTGATTTACAGCTTGTCGCATAATAATTATGGTTAAATTTGGATCTTTGGACGACTCTCCAGTAACTTTTTAACCTGCGTACGTCAATAAAGTTTTCACCCTGGATGTTTTCTCCTATCGTATTACCACAATCACCTTCATATTTGACCTTTTCCTTAATCCAGCCCTACAAATTGTAATAAAACGCCTGAAAACTTAACAACGTGCTAAGTGCCCCTTGCTACTTTAAACCTGCTACGATTAAAATGGGTAAGAAATGAAAAGTGTAAGGTCAGTATGAAATAGTGTAGCATGGAAGTATAAAAGGTATAATTGCGGTCATAAGTATGGTCTTAGATAACATAATAAAAGCGAGACATAGCTAGTGTTAGTGCAAATAGGAAAAGTCTCTGATAAATTGTGGAGGAGACTGGAAAAAATATTATTATTATTCCATAATATTCACGTCTTGTAAAGAAATCTTAAAATTGTATCTCAGTTCTATTGGATGTAAAAAGGCCTTAGCGTCCCCAGTTCCACCTTTCACTGAAGAGGACTCAAAACTAATTTTAAACTTTATCTCTTTCTTTATAAAAAACAAAAAAGTTATACACAATATTATAATACCAGTTTAGAATTTATTGAAGTGGCAGTTAGGGGACGCAGTTAAATTAGTTCTTCAAGCTTCTGGAATCGACGGAGCAAGTTTCTCCTACCTCCCCCCTTACTACCGGCACCTTCCACCCCCCCACCACCCTGCATTCACTGGGAAACGGGCATACATTAAAAGTTTACCGGCAAAATATCAACATATTCCCAGACAGTCTAAAAGGGCGCAATGCTTTCCATGTTTTGAAAACATGTTTTATTTTTAATACATTAGATGGTACTGACAGTGTACTTTTAAAGTTTTGATATTTATCACATATATGGTAATTCGAAGCGGTCACTGCTTTTAAAATCAGTTCTGAGTCAAATCTATTTAATAATATGCGGTCGTTTTAAAAACTAAAATCGATTATTTAGTAACAAGCCACCCAGTAATTAGACACTTGACAATATATAATGTAACATATAAAGGTAAATTATCAGAAAGGTTGATTTTTTTAATTAAAAATAAGATCTATCTCTTAGCGTAACATTGAAGTCCAAGTTGCAAGTTTGCTGCATAACGAATTATCATATTTTCTATATAATCTATACTTTCCCAATACAAAACAATTACTAGAATATGCACATTACATTATTGGTTCCAACACTGACATATGGCAGTAAATGTTAAGTATGGCAGAAAAATCATTAAAGAATAAATGCTGTTGAATTAAGAGCACTTCGAAGTGTGCCTGGTGGAAGTTTGATAGATAGATTAAAGATTAATATGATAAGAGATCGATGTGGTATAAAAGATAATCTTGTGGCAACAATAGCGAAAGGAATGTTGAGATGGCTTGGAAATGTGCTAAAGGATGGAAAAAAGTAGAATGACTAGAAGAGGTGTTCTATCTAGAAGAGGTATTAAAGAAGGGCCAGGTCAGAAGCAGTTAACAATAAACGAGTTTAGTAACAATAAATGAGTGTTTATGAGAGGACTAATGCGAGTAAAGGAAGCAAGAGAGAGGTATACCAAGATCGTAACAAGAGGAGATCCATAGTTTCTGTCGATCCCGATGGGACACAGGCGTGATGTATGTATGTCACACTCTATGTCCCATTTTCAAGAAATTCGATCACAACGTTGCAAAATTTTCTATAAATAGTTATTTTCGATCATTATGGAAAAATCTTATTGGCGTGTGTATAATTGTAATATTAATACAATAATTAATTGTATGTACTACATTTTTTGATAAAGCATGAATTTTGCGTTTATCACATCATCTGGTTGAGATATGGGCATCGAAAGTATAGTCAATATTTTCGATACAATTATAATAAAGTTCTTTGTATGAACTTCAGATCATCAAGTTTAGATTTATATAACTCAGCTTAAAAACAAGATAGAAATATAGTTCTAACGTTAAATAAAAATAGAGTTTATACACAATAAGAATATTAACTTAATAATCATTTTAAAGAAGAACTGGTAGTTTTTGAATAAATATGGAAAATCGATATGTTGAGCTTGAGGTTGGATTCACAAGATAGAGCCAATAAGTATATTTTATTTACAGATAGCTATTTATCACTTCTAAATTAATATTAAAAAAGCATGTTAGGCACCTTTCAAAAATAATTATTGTTCGCCTGTTATTTGCGTTTAAAGTCTTTATTTCTTTTTATTTGCAATTATTTGATTGATATTTGCGTATTCATGTAATATCAAATTAGGACACATTGAAATTATTTTATCCGAATAAGTTTGTAGGTGGAAAATGATCGTATAGTTGTTGCCGAGAGATACCCAAAGTGCGACGCAATATCATATTTACTCATCAATTGGCAGGTAGAAAAGGTCGCATTTATTTCAAAAATTTAAATCACCATCTCGTACATTAACTCTAAGATAAATATCTTTTTCTGATGTGTCAGGGATATCAAACAACAAAAAAATTATATTTATAATGCCTGAATTTGTATATTTAACTCCCAGACACAGAACAAACATATATGTTCACCACATACTTATTTGTATTGGGTGTCCCCACCGTCCGTCCCTTTAAGCACAAAATGAGAACTCTACCCAATGGGCCATCGGGCCCGTCACATTAAATCGAAAGCTTTTTGTGAACGCGTTTTCCCAAAGTCAATAGTAGCTTATGACGTTCCCCAGGGATCAATCTAGGCACATGCCAAATCGCACCAATAAGCGTAAAAGCAAACAAACTTATTTTATATCCATAAATATATGTACATACTAACTTGGTATATTTTTTTATAACTATTCGGTAAACAAATTGCTTACAGTCAACTCGGGTAACATTGAACTATTAGGGTAACTTTGAATTATCAATATTCGTAGACTATAAAACGAATTTAGCCGAGATTAAGGTTTAAATCGATTTTAAGAACTGTCTTCATGGTAAATCTAAACTGATATGTTAAAGATTAATATATTTATTCTATAAAAAGGCCTGGTCAATGTTACCCATATTGACTGTAATTAAATGAAATAGTTCATCACATTTCGATTATACTATGCAACTTACTTTCAACTGAACAACCTTAAATATTGCTCTTAAGGAGAACAAATCCATTAAACTAAATAACGTACATTCAAACGATCTAATATATAAGTAATTTGGCTTTATTGGACTCTGAGCGTATGGAGATCACTTAGCATACATTCAAACTACTCCAACCCCCAGTAATTGACTTTAGATTTCACTACGTTGTTATAAGAGGCAATAGCTAATCTACATTTTCAAATACACGTAATACTTATACGCTATAAACTAGCAAATAATGTTTGAGCCCTGTTAATGCCTTCAATGTTTTGTTTTGTCACTTGATTACTTCACTCTGGGGGATCAGGTAATGTTGGGAACGTATGGTACTTGGGCAGGGCGTTTATCAGTGTAAGTAATTAAGTTACGCAGCAGAAATGAAGGGTGCCGTACTATCTGGAACAGGTAATTAGTTTATATAGCAATTGCTTTTCTCATTATCCTAGTTAATGAAACAAGAGATCATCTTATTTTAATTTTTGAATAGACGTTCTTATTTGATTGGTTTTAATGACATGTTTTAAAAATTTAGCTGCTCCCATGCAAATGAATTGCAACCATTTATATATGGTACCGGTCGATAAATAGTTAGACTAAATGTTATTCGACACTGTATAAAAGACAACCTAAAAATTATTATATTGTTAATTATTTTAAAAAATAATTATTTCAAAAGTACTCGTATTGCCTTTAACAGGTGTAAGAGTGTGACAATTGTGTTTGTTCTATGATATTTATATTTCTGCGTTATTTGGCTTCTTTAACACAAGTTCTTTAAATGATTTACATTTACATAGAGTCAGGTCAACGTATGAGATTTTATGGGAATTTATTATAACAAGATAAACCTTATTATAACAATAAACAGAATTCCTGGGTGAAAATCGAACCTATGACCCTTGGTGTATAAGATTACTAGGTAACATCTGCGCCATCAGGGTCGACAAAATTTCATTCTACATAAATCCCCCGTCAAATTAATTCAAAACTCCTTATTGCTAATTTCATAAGGGCACATACACAAAGTGACTAACCCATATTGAGAGGGCCGTTCCAATTATTATAATTAACTGTAAGAGGAAGTGACCTCTCGGGTTTGAGGGGGCCTTAACTTTATAAGCTAAGCCATTTGTGGAGATTGATCGCGACAAGACAACGAACTTAAGTCAATATGGCGTTGTTAAGAAAGTTTGCATGTAGGCACCGCTGGATATTTATTATTAGATTTGCCGAATAAATGTTTCTGGAAAGAGGGGATATGTTTTGCCTTGTTGATGTATATGGTTCTATTGATCAATAAATAAAAAACAATATTTTTTTTATTAAATCGGGTTGACAATCAAGCAGCCAGTACGCAAAAGTAAGCGTCACCGCAGCCTTTAATTGTTTGTATTATCAAAAGAATTTCACTAACGCGTTGCCAATCAACTTAAAGGTTATGCAAATATTACCCTTAAATTTTACTGCCTCTCTCACCCATTAAAAGCGAACACAGCATTGCGAAAACTGCTATTTGGCGGTAGAAAAAGGGGAGAGGTATCAATGCAGACGACCTTTGTTCATACAAATTCTTCTTTATATAAGTAGGTGATATTTATTTGCATATTATTAAAAATTAGAAAATGAGATTTATATTGGCTATAGTGAGTCACGCAACCTAAATTCGTTTTAGATTCTTTTATATCAATTTTGGGCTAGAGACCACTTTATAGTTCCCTCAATTAGGCGAAGAACAACGTGGAGTTATTATTTTTTAATTATTATTATTTAGCAGCTATTATATTTATTGTAAGCAAAAGAGTATTATTTGGAAGAGCCTGAAATATTTATCGGTCATCGAATGAAGGCCACTGAAATACAATAAAATGTAATAATAGTGTATTCCAAAATTGGTTTTCACTTTAATTAAAAATGGCGATTTTATACCATATAACCTTTCTTTGTACCAGGACATCAGAATTCCTTCTTAGTTGGTCACTAGTAAAGAAATATACCACATGTGAACAGGACAGAATGTAACACGATGCTATACTATTGTAATATCAATAGACATAAATAAATGTTTTATAATAAATAAATATTTAAGTATCACAAACGTAGATATACAAGCAAAAAGTCTTTTAAAACATTGGCTAGTAGGATAGATTCAGGCATCTAGAAATCCTGATGGTTAAATAGCCGAAAAAGAAATAAATATTTTAATTATTTATTACTTCATTGTACTATCATCTATATCTACCAGCGAATCGGGCTAAGTAAACATTCTAATACCAGACATTACAAGTCTACTGCTGGACATAGGACTCCCCAAGATAGGGGTAATGTTGCCCATAATTGCCGCGCTGGGCAAGCGTGTTGGCAATCGCAGAGCGCAGCTTTCGCGACGGGGACGCTGCTGCCTATCCCCGTCCTGTGCATTTAAGCTGTAATGTTTTGGATGGATATACCGCCATCTGTCGGTTCTGGTAACTTAGTCACCTCTTACGACACCTGATACAGGAAAGGAGAGGAAGTAAAACATTACGAGGCAATAAATAAGCAATAAAGTAAGGTTTATATAATAATTTAATTAGGAAAATAATTTAGTTTGCTGGCTGGGTATCATTATACAAACAACCTCTCGAAACATCCAAATAACTCACACGTAAGACTAGAAAATCACAAATATTTTCGACCCTCATTAATGAGATCCATTGGCGTAATATCACAAATAGTTCTGAACTAGTATCCCGGATCGCAAATAAGTGATAATTTACGAAGTGGAATATCCACCGCCGCCGCAAGGGCAGGAATGCAATCACCATTCAGTTAATTAATAATTCTAGACCGCGCCAGGGACATAAAGTCTGCGGTGCGCCCGCCCTCCCCATTAGTACCCCGTTTTAATACTGCCCACAGTTAGTCAGAACCGCTTCTTACATATTAATTTCAGAGACCGGCTCTTAAACTATTGTTCTTAGCAATATCGAAACTACGGCTTTTATTAAACGGTTCCACTAAATTATTCCCTTTGTTACAAAATATAATTACTTGCATCGTCATCGTCCTTACAGCTATTGGAATTACACTGCTGGACACAACCCTCCCCAAGAAAGGGAGATTTTTTTCCCCAGGAGGATATCTGCAATTGCAGAGTGCAGCTTTTACATGGGATAATGCTATCCATCTCCACCTTGTGGACCTATTCTACTCTGCCGGTACCTCACGCTTTTACTTTGTGTAATACTATATTAATTATATAATATATATAAAAATCTTTAAAATATTATGTAAAACTCAGCATCGTAAAAATAGAAGTAACAAAGTTGAAACATAATAAAAAATAAAAAAAAAATAAAGAAAAATAATATTTTCTTTCTCTTTACTTATCTTATGCAAATACAAATAATCTTAAGTAGTATAATTTTTGGGAGACTAGAATCTAAACTAGGCTGCCAGTATTTTAGATTAACAATTTAAAACCATGTTTTTAATCTGTCATGTTAACAGGTTGCTTATTTTTAATAAAAACTCATTAATTATTACTTCAATAATAAGTCTAAATAAAATAGTAAAGCTTAGGGACCGAAATTTAAAATCAGTTTATTTTCGAAGACGATAAAAATAATTCTCTAAGAGTTTTTAAAATTTCAACGTACATACATTTTTAATAAATAATCTACAATTTAAAACTCTTTCAAGAATTTCTGAATCCACCTTTCTTAATCAATATGGCAATAAAAAATCCGGCAAACAGTATTACTAGCTTACACTGCTGTATTTGATAAGTATTTGTTTTATTGGATTAAGCGAAAGCTATAAAATGTGTTTGTATACGAACAAATAAAAACAAGACCGTACAAAGTACATGTTTCATCAAACCGCTGAGAAGGTTCTCGAAGCAGAATCCGAAGCTATTATTCGCTTCGGAACGGGACCGGCAAATATTTGCAAGATGAAGTTGCTTCATTATAGTTTATTTTCTGGTTTTAGGGTTCAGTTACTTTTTGAACAAACATTGTGTTTTATTTATTTTCCCTGTTTCTGTCTGGTAGTGTATATAGAACTAGATCTACTCCTAGATATACAATCAAAGATTTAAAATGTTTGGAATTAAAAGTATTTCACTTAAAGACTATGAATATAGCGAATAGAATAGGATCTCACTTGTACTAAGTGTTGTAAGAGCCGACTGATGTAGCGGAATTGACAGGTGGCTGTATATACACCCTTAACAGCATAATTAAATGCAGAACGGGGAAAATGCAGCAGCAGCCCCGCCTAGCCATCGCAGCAATTACAGGCAGAGTTCCTCCTTTCTTGCGAACGCCTATTTCCTGCTCTAGAAAAGATGATGAGATGAATAGAATTATTACCTAATGTGTGAAAAGCAAATACTTGAACATATATCATCATATTAGCCATTAGTCGTCCACTGCTGGACATAGGCCTCCCCAAGTCATCTCCAATAGGACCGGTTGTATGTGGCCTGTGTCTAGCGCAATCCTGTAATTTTAGGTGTATACTCTACGCTGCGTTTGCCGGTACGTGGTCTCCATACCAGAAGCTTACGACTCCATCGCTTCTGCGTATCAAATGCCCTGCCCACTGCCACTTCAACTTACTAATCCACCGGGCAATGTCGGTAAATTTGGTTCTGTTACAAGAACATATAAAGTAAAAAGTTTTTTTAGAAATATTGATAAATAAATAAAAAACTATTCAAACGCTGTTTTCGTCCCAAACTAAGGATTTCTAATTATAAAAATCAGGCATCATTAGGCAATATCCTGGAAAAATCTGTTAGAATACTTGAACATAATAAACATTCGGAAACACAATTAACTTAATAAAAAAATTGTATTACTATAGAAATTATTTTTTTGAACCCGCCATCTTGATTTCGGCATTATATAGCCAGATATATTGGCCAGCGTTATAATTTGTGACATGAGCTATCTAAGAAAAAAAATATATATATTTTGCTTAGATAGCTATAGTATATATATATATATATATAGAAAGCCAAGAATGGAATCAACACTTCTTTCTACAGTAACAGAATTGAAATTTTATTATTTTCCCGGACAAAGTCGGGGGCCGCTAGCATGTATAATGGTAGTCTTAGGAGACTACTACAAGTCGAATGAAGCATTCGACTGAAGTATTTCCAACTAATTGCCCGAAAACCCAACCCTTAAGCCGCAGCGTCGCGCTTGCCGCATTTTTATTCTCATTTTATTATGTCGGAATGTGATTGAGTCTAAACAAGAGGAATGAATTCGCTGTGTAAGAGAACGCAAACAGCCACCTATAAAGCAATCTCAGCCATTTTAGAACCTGAGTGGAAAACTTGGTATTGGCAAGGCAAAAATCGCTCACAAACATTCGGTCTAGACGAGTTATTAAAAATTTACTCCCATAGAATTTTGGTAATGCATTCGCTATATTTGATGCATGCGCCGCGTCGACTATTCAGACGGTATCGTGCATGCTTTACTTTTTTTCATCCTTTTATTAGCTTTTGTAAATCAAATCGTTCGGTGTGCGTTTGCGAGGTTATTTCGGTTTTTTTTCATTTGGCATAGGGAATAGGTTTACATAATATGGCGGTTAAATTAAATTTCCAACAGGTCGAATACTTGGCATCGGATCTTTTTATGTCTATTTTGTAACATCAACTTTAATTCAGCAAATGCGAACAACAATATTAAATATATGAATAATAATTGCTGATACTTTAAATAAAAACAAAACTTCTTTTTATCCATATTTATATAGAACTGTGAAGTCAAGGTTATAAATAAAATGAATTTGTCTTTTACAAATGTAATCTTTTAAAAACTTTTGTAGTATCGAGATATGATTTACACTTGCGAAATCTGAATAAAATATAAAATTCTACTTCTAATGGACCAGTAAATCATAAAGGTTTTCATCGGCACAGTTCCAAAATAATATATTTCATAAAGCCAAGTAAAAGCAGTAAATTAGTTTTATGTATCGGTAATCGTTGTATTATTCAACGTAAATGTCACAAGATTTTTTTTGAGAATTCATTGGTATATCTTTAAAATATCTGCATTGCAGTAATTGTTGTTAATTCAGTAATTCTTGTCCCAAAAAAATCATGTTAATGTTGTAATGAGTTAAAGAGGTTAATACTTACAAATCTTATTTTTTTTGTTGTCCCTTTTAGCTGCTGGACATAGATCTCTCATTAAGATTTTGTCGTATCCAAAGAAATCTAAGTTTTCTTGTCAATTTCCTGTCCACCTTAAAAGACGTCCTACACTGCAAAAATAATAATAATCTATTAATCAACTTCAAAAATTACAAAAACTTTTGACCTAATTACACAAATAAAAACAAAAGATTACAGTGATAGGTTAAACGACAGCAGTATGTGTCTTTCATTCTAATACTTTCACTATTCAAAACTAAAAAACTAGGCTTACAGACAATAATTACAAAAAATTAAAAAAACAAAAGAAACAATAATATGCAAATAAAATAAGAAGAATTAATTATTCTACATAGGAATATAAGTAGACATCGCAAGCATGCAAGTTGTTATAAACAATTAATTAAGAACATACTAGTTTTTACTAATAAACATCGTTGAATTATATCTATTGGAAAGTCATAAATATCACACGGCATTGCTTAAAATAGTTTTTGGTTAATATATATACATATGTTTGTATATCTGTACGAATAATTACTAATAAGTCCAACTGTAACAATACAATTTCTCTTCTATCCCTATGTTCTCTAGTAACATAACCATCGTTAAACTTATTATTATTTTGCCCTCTATGTATTCTAACGTTGAGATAACAGATAAGAATGATATCGAGCTGTATAATAAAAGCTTTTGAGCTGTGACAAATAACAACCTTAAATCGTATTTAAGGTGTTTATAAGAATTATCATAATAAAATATAAACGTTAACAGCCTTAGGGCTAGGCGTCGGACAGATTATAACAATTTAATAACCTCTTTGTCTTGCTTGGCCAGACGTAACTATTATTAATGGGGCGTGGGTCCAAATTTACTGGTCTCCTTGGAAAACCCTTGAAAATCTTCGTGAAGTCATGTACAGTTTTTCATTAATATATCGCACTCGTTTCTGTAAGGTACCGGCAGAGTAGAATAGTACCTCCCACTTTACCAGGTGTCGTAAGAGGCGACTTAGATACCAGAACCGACAGATGGCGGTATATCCATCCGAAACAGCGCAGCTCAAATTCACAGGGCGGGGATGGGCAGTAGTATTCCCGTCGGGATAGCTGCGCTCTGCGATTGCCAACACGCTTGCCCAGCGCAATTATGGGCAACATACCCCTTTTCTTGGGGAGGCCTGTGTCCAGGAGTGGACCTTTAGTAGCTGTAATGATGATGATATCGCACTCCGAGATGAAAATTGCATTAACTCATAACTGTAACATACATCATCATCATCATATTAGCCATAAGACGTCCACTGCTGGACATAGGCCTCCCCAAGTAACTGTAACATTATGTAGATTTTTCACAATTTACGTAAATTATCGTATCAGGGTCCATAAATAGCATAGGTACTAATTCGCATAGAAATCTGTTCAAATCTTCTTTAAATAGTTTGACATCTTTGTGTAAACCTATTAGTTTTAAGAGCTGTCTTGTGCCAGCAGACTAGTGAAAGATAGGCTTAACTGATATGTTAGATGACTCTTATGATCCCGTGAGGTCATCAGGGTCATCAAAATTATGAGTATAAGAGAGTTTACTATTTCATATTTCAAAAATAAAATTTAGACATTTATCATTTTTGCCAAATCAAAAGGCCTACTTGAATAAATAATATTTTAATTTGATTTAATTTACATGCAAATGCAATGTTTTTAGAATTGTATGAAATGTAAATTTTTTAAGCTAATACAGTATTGACTAAAAGTACGACGTTTAAATGTTTTCTTCTATAAAAACCACTGTTTAAGCAGAAAATAAGCCTAACAGTACATTAGTTTATATTAGTCTTGGTACCCTAGAATAAATGATCAGACAATTTTCAACATACAGAATCTGCGTATTTTTTTGATTATAGCTCTAGATGCCGCCGTACATCTATCGGTCGATCTTAGTGTTTCTACATCAAAATTATTTTAACCATCTCTTTTCATAACCATATATATTTATTAATTATTCTTGCATCAGTACTTAAAGAGTAATGATTATATAACTGAATAGTACTTCCCTCTGTACCAATTGTCGTAAAAGGCGACTGAAGTACGGGAACCAATAAATGACGGTATATCCATCCGAAACAGCTCAGCTATAATACAAAAAGATGGGGATGGTCATAAGCATACTAGTAAAGCTACGCTGTACGATTGCCACCACGCCTGCCTAGTACGATAAGTTTGAGTAAAAATCCCCTTTTCTGGGGAAGGTCTATGTCTAACAGGGGAATTTGGATGGCTGGCTTTGGAACTATGTCTTGTTAAATTTTCAGTTAAAAATTTTGTATCTGTAACGTGTGATCTTGGAAATAAGAGGAAAATTAGAATGTTGATTCCGAAAAAAAAATCAGATATGCTGTGGTTAATATACCGCCATGATTCAGTATTGATTTCATCGTTTACGATACCTGGAGTTACTATTCCACTCTACTTACTGGTACCACTAGATACAATAGAAAACACAGAGTAGAAATATGTGTAGTGGAAGCACCCTTTTTTTTTTAAAAAAAGCTATGAATAGAAGTGATGAATAATACATACACGTGGACATAGGCCTCTTCAAGAAAGGAAAAAAAAATGTCCTTAATTGCCGCGCTGGTCAAGCGTACTGGCAACCACAGAACGTAGCTACGCAACGGGAATGCTGCCCATTCCCGCCTTGTTTCATTTCAGATACACTGCTTCAGATGGATATACCGCCATCTGTCGGTTCTAGTACCTCTGTCAGCTCTTACTCACATGGCAATTACTTTTCTATTTTATATATTTTTATAATTTACTTTTGTTAAGATATAATTCGGTTTAATTTTATTGTGATATATGATAACTCATTTCGTTATACCATATCAGTTTTGTAAACAAAACATTCTTAGAGTAACTTATTTAATAATCTCTATTCCTTCACATGAGTTTTCTGCTTTGTTTTCCCTCGGAGTTGTCGCGAATCAAAGGAAATTCGATTTAACGGGTAACGTCAACTCGTAACAAATAAACAAAGCGAATGGGAATTTAGTTTGAAAAACTTCAAGACGACTATCACGGTAAATATATTTCGCAGAAGTCATTGGAGCAGTTTACTATTTTTCCAGCTGTGGCTGAAAAATAAGTATACAAAATAAGACGAATCTTACGAACTTATTATATAGTAACAGCACCCCGCGGTATCTTCCGCGTTAATTTGTAGAACTGTCGTACTAACTAAACACCCGTATTTTATCTCCTTGAGGGATTTTTTGAAAAAAATATTGTTTGTATCAAATAATATTTAACATACATTAAAAACAATTTTATTATTTGTCGCATATTTAATAACAAGAAAGCTACATGCTGCGTGGTACTTTTAAAATAATGAATAGTACCTTTTCTTGTACCAGAGGTCATAACAGTTGAGTACTGGAATTGACAGATAGCGGTATATCAGGTCGGGGACAGGATGAGGTATGCACTACAGTTGCCACCAGGCCCCCCCAGAATGGTAACTATAGACAAAATACTTCTCCATTATGCAGACTTAGGGACGCTTATTTCCAGAAGTGCACGTCTTGGGCCGCTGAGATAGTTATTACAAAACTAAATGTTAGTCGCTAGAGACACGAGTGCACATTCATCTCATTAGTAATTGCAAGTCCACAGCTAGCCATAGGCAACCCGAAGAAAAGGTGTATTTTGCCCATAATTGCCGCGCTGGGCAAGCGTGTTGGCAATCGTAGAGCGTAGCTTTGCAGCGGGGATACTGCTGCCCACCCCCGACCTAAGCATTTGAGCTACACTGTTTCGGCTAGATATACCACCATTTATCGGTACTGGTACCTTAGTCGCCTTTTACAACACCTAGTACAAGTGGAGGTACTATTGTTTATTTTATACTGTGCCGGTACCACATGGTAAGAGTACCAATTGTAAGCTATGAAATGGTGGCTCTACAAATTTTGTAAAGAATGTTATGAGTAAAAACTAAAAGTCTCTTTTTAGCAAGCTTAGTTGCCTTAAGAACAATCAGTTGACATTCTGTGTATTTCTATTCACTGTTTATCGCCGGTGTAGTTTTAACATATGCAGTTCAGGTTTGGGACTCGCCGCCCTAACGAAGAGTGCACGCAGTTCGAATACTTTATCTTGTCATCTCTACTTTATAGTTTGTTTTTTGGACGGTGTTCGCCAAAAGACTTGGGTTTATGTAAATTTGTAAACGCCTGTTACCTGCAGATTTCCACTATACATGAGGGCAAAGATAAAGAAGTTGTTTGCGTTCAGCGATGTAACCTTTCTTCTGAGACATTTATACTTTCCCGTGTTGTAGCAGCAGAGTAGAATTGTACCTCCCCCTGTACCAGGTGTCGTTAGAGGCGACTAAGGTTCCATCAACATAAATTGATAGAATTATTTTAAGAAACACGAAAATATGCGGTTAACGATGCAAAATAATTACTGTGTAATGTGACACAGCTTGAATTGGCGTATCTTTAAGACAACACTAGAATTACTGTGTAACGTTGACGATGTTCCATTATAGAGAAAATTATATGAAACCTAAGATTTTAAAATAGGTAGGTTCTTTTACATACTTAAGTTTTTTGATTTGAAAAATAAAATTTGAGCAAACTTCAAAAATAACTACCGTGTATGTAAATAAGTGATAATCAAGCTTCCTCCTCTTTATACGTGAAAAAAATGTGCTTTCTGTTCCTTCTTCAAACAGTCAGGACGGGAGCGATCCCCAGATTACCATACAATTATCATTTTTGATTCGCTCTTCTTTTGTGTAAATACTCTAAATGGTAACGCTGTAAATGACATAATGCGGCTAAAGATATGCTGAATTATTTATACGCTAATACCCTATTCGTTTAGGCAGGACCCTATTTAGGGGAAAATTAACGGTAGCTGTAGCAAATTTAAATTGAATTGAAGGGTCTGCTATGTAATTTTACACCTTTAAATGTAATAATTGTTTATTTTTTTTATATTTCGGGTTACGAACATAAGTAACAGTAATTAAAAAATAAACACTATAAAATAAATATAGCAACTAGGACGATATATATATAGTCCTAGTCCTAGTTGCTAAAATAGTACATATGTTTTTATTAGTCTTATAATAAATTAAAACTATTATGTTTTAAGTTATTTTAACTTACCGAGAAGGTTATTCAGTAGGTGAAAAGGGTTTAGCGAGATTTTAAATTTAATGCTGACCCGGAACATTTTCTTTCTAATACGGCCCTGTGTTTCATTATACATTGCTGTTTCAACGTTTTAAATACGCATCAATGGATATTACTTTCGGGGATTTTTGTTGCCTAAATAAATTATTACATTTGACTAAGAACAGGTTTTAATGAATTTCGCAAAAACGTCGGTGAAATACGTTCTCCTTTTGCGTTCTGTTGCTTTAACGACATGAAAGAGAATTCATTTGGGATTGGTCTACGGATGTTTGAATGACTTATGTAAAATGTGAGACGGAATATTGAATAAAATTAATGGATCATGTCATCATGGTAGGGAATTTTAATTCGATTATTGAGTATTCAACATTTTTAACTTGTTTTTGAACTTACAGTTTTTTAAGGGTCAATACTATTTTAATTAACGTTAATCTAAATAAAACTATTTTACAATTATAACAATACAACATAAAATCAATCAAAATTCAAAATAATAAATAAATTCAGTAATCACTAAACGTTTGTGTTCTTTTTGAACTTTGTTTACTTTAGAAGTTGTATCAATGATCTTGCAAAAGAATAATGAATTAAAATGAATCGTCAAAATGTATGTACACTCACAATTCTAGAACAGATAAACTAGGTTTTCCTTTGAAGTTTGTTTTATCGTGACCAAGTTTATACGGGATAAGGTGGTTTCTTTTTGTAAAAAAATAATACTAAATGTTTGTATACATGAGGTATACCAAGGTACATGAAGTAGGTAATATAACAATTATAAGGAAAAAATACTGTTTTAAATTATAAAAACTAGATAAAACCGCAGATATTGTAACTATAATTATGTTTACCATGAAAAAAATATTATGATCTTTGTCACATTGTGATACTTGATATATAAATAATTATATCTTTTAACGTGGGTCAAACTGTAAACAGTTAGCAAAACATTATTCATTTTGGTTCAGTAGTTAATTAGTTCATCCCGGACAAACAACGTGACACTATGTGATGTTCTAACAATACAAAACCAAGACCATATGGGTATAGGTATATCTAAGTAAATAAATTCTCACAACCTTTCATACATTGACCTGACTCCGTGGTAAGTCGCTTAAAGCGGAACTTGTGTTACGGACGTTAGACAACAGAGGAGTTACAAATATACTACTTAAATACATATATTTAACACTCAGACACAGATCAAACACAAATATCATCATTCAAATATTTTCCCTTGGTGCGAATCGAACCCACGACCGCGCACAAGATAGGATCAGTACCACCTGCGCCATCGGGCCCGTCAGTCTATTTATTCTTTTGATTACTTAGATTTCTTTTTCATTCTGCCTTAAACATATTCTAAACGAAGAATAAAAAATTCTAATATCACCTAGTACTACCACTATCAAATATCGATCTAAAAAAGCCAATAGAATTGTAGTGCGAGACAGTTTATACACTAGAGTTCTATTAGCGGTAATGCTTTTCTCATAGAAATATATTTCGAGATCTCGCAACCGTCGCGACGGCTTATGTAGACGTTTCACTCAACTTCATTGTTGCGCGCAACATTGTGTTTGACATGAAAATTATTTGTTCGGAAATGTGGAGCGCCCCCGAAATCAATTCGGAATTGACTTTCGGTGAAATGTGAAACTGCGCGTGATGGCTTAAAAAAACTCAATTTCCAAATAACTTTTCTAAATTTAACGTCGACTGTAACGAATTTATTTTAGATGGACCTAAATCGATTTATATACTTCGATAGGTGGTTACGAAAAATGTGTTTGGAAAGTAATTTTAGTTTTATATGTAAGGAAAACTTTCGAAAGAAAATTTTATGGCGGGATTAGCATTATTCAATGAGATGTTCGAAAGTTTTTACTAATCTTATATTGATGAAGTATATTTTATAAGTCTGTCTGAGTACTTGCATTTTAGAAAATAGAAAAATAGAATTTTTTTGAACTAGCAAATAGACAAAAATTTACTTTGTGAGCCAATTTTTCCATGCATTTTATATTAGTTAGATTTAAGGAAAATGTTACAAGAATTGTTGAAAATGTTGAAAATGTTTCTTATGTGTTATGCTTTTAATATTACTTAATACAAACTTACCTTGAACTTTCTAAGTAATGTTACAGATATGGCTATAAAAAATAGAAAAGCGATATAAGTTTATTTTTAAGGCGACTGGTTGGTTGGCGACGCAGAAAAACTTATTTTACGATTTCCTTTCTGCAAACTATCGCTCCATCGAACCGCTGGCTCGTATAAAATCTATTATTTATGACACTTGCTACGAGTTTTAGAGGAAAGACAATAATTTACTGTGACATTATCACCTTCGGGGTGCTCGGGGGGAAATATATCAAGACTTATGTATTGGCAGGACAGACGTAAATTAAAAAAAATATCTGTTAGAATTTAAAAAGCAAGAAAATGTTGACATTGGATCCAACAATAGGTACCTAGGTACTAGGTAGGTAGGTAATAACCTAGATAATGATAACAACCCTGTACCTGATCCAGGACTAAGTTAAAGGCAGAAATTTAAACTCAATGCGCGAATTAAATCGAAATCGTGATCGTTTAATTACAAGTCAACATATTTAGCTTGCAAAAAAATATTGAAAATAAAATTGTTTTGACATCAATTGTAAATTTGTCATTTTCACAAACTCAGTATACACATTTTGACGAACATACTAACATCACACATATTTAACGAGGGTATTGTAAAATCGAAGACTTACTTTTTTTATCTAGTTTTGACGGGCTAAATGAGGAGATAGTAGCAATTATATGTAGAGCGGGTTCAAACCCTACGACCTTTATATTAGACAAGCCTTTATTTTACATACATGTGTGTTTGTACTGTGTCTGGGTGTTAGATATGTATAAGAATTATATTTTTAATGAGGATTTATGAAAAATTTGGTTAAGAGTTAATTAGGTATGTATGAGGTACTTACATAAATACACCACGTCTGTGTCCTATAGGGGTAGGCAAAGTCTATATATAGATCTCCACTAGCTACGATCTTAGCATTCTACTCCTTGCTTTACTAGCATTAGTCCTTTTATTCATACTCATTTATTTTTAATACTTCTGTGTTATATTTATCAGGTTAAGGTACCTAGGTCGTCCCGATACCAATTCTTCCATCCACTTCGACTCTATTTATTTCTATAGCAAATTTACTTTCGAACATACTTTCTACATGTCCAAACCATTTCAACATACCTTTTTACCAACAACACACATCGATCTCTTATCACACTTTTCTTTAATTTCTCTCAAATTCTACATTAGCATCAAATTCTGTGTGAAATCCCTTTTTAAAATAGATTATTTTTAAGGAATATCTAAAACTATAAAAAAATAATTGAAAGCACTTTATAACCGCTTCTCTTTAAAACGTATCCCATGCAAACATTACGAAAATCTCCGATAAGGAAACTTCACGCGCGATCTCCCCGTTGACATACTACGTGTTACTTTTAACAAAGGACCAATCCACCAAATGACAGAGGCCGACAGCATCCTAACGTTCCACATTACCGGTCCTAACTGACGCCCCAATATAATATTCATGACGCGGTTCAATCTTTCAAAAATTGACACCTTTTTGGCGGGGTTGCGACCCTCCCCGAAGGGACGAACAAGTTTTTTGTATTTGCCCGTGAATAAATTACTAAGACACAATGGTTACAGTCGCGTTAATTTATTGGGTTGCGAGTGCTGATGTAATATTGACACGGCTATTCATTTGGCGAAACCTTATCGACTGTGTGGAATTCTGTAACGAAGGAAAATAAGAAATTTCAACGAAATTGAAGACATTTTTATAATAATCTTTTTAAATAACATTGAAATGGAGAGATGAAGTAAATTAAGGTCACCGGCAAAGATGCATAAAATAATAGACCATGTTGAAAATTTTAAAAAAGCTGTTCTTATACCCTGAAAAAACAGTTATGTAGGGTCATAAACTTAATGAGTTCCTGCTTACTAAAGTTATATTGTCTCATAAAATTACCACATATAAAGATCGTCTGCGTTGCTAACTCACTCACACCAATGTAGGTCCCGGCCCTTCGAAATAAAATCGTCTAGTTTTGAAAAATTTAAAGTAAATCATGTCACTCATGATAGTTTCTGGGTACTACTAATAGGTAGACTTCATACAAAGGCATTGGTACTTTACCCTCACCTATCTCTACCTGCAATCAGCAGTGTTCGCATTGCTGTGTTACTCTTTTATGGGCGAGAGAGGTAATGAAAATTTGGGAATTGTGACATAATATCTTAAATCACAAGGTTTACAACGTGCTAAGGATGATATGAGCATTTATAGGCTAGGATGACAGTCAATATCACCCATACTTTAACCTTGTTTGTCGAATTAGTCTAAAGCTATTGTATTGTAAGTTGGGGTGAAACCGCACAGACGGTACTTACAAAGTTAGAAATTGCACGAAGAGCCATTCTTAAAATATGTACATTTAAATCATTTCTTTTCCCAACAGCTGATTTATACTGTCTCTGTGACGACCTCTCAGTTCGACAGCTTCTTTTCCTTAACTTCATACTTAAACAGCATTCCATAAATGAATTTGATCCTAATTATACTATTTACACGTTGACGTTTTATATGTAAGTATATTGAGAGGTTACATATTGCTTTAAATTTCTGAGTCCTCTGGTATACAATAAATTGATAAAAAACTCAATATATATTCAGCACTTACTACGAAATGTAAAATAATATCAACTCCGTTGTTAAAGCCACTCACGTACGAGGAGACTGAAAAAATATTATAAATAAATAAATAAACACAAACAGCTAATAAATAAATATAAAATAAAATAGATAGATGAATATTCTTGTAAATATTTTACAAACGAATTCTGAAAAAAATACACAGACAAATACTCATACAAATAACTAGGTACTACTTGAAAGAAAGGAATATAGAACTTAATGTTTTTTTTTCTCATTTGTACACTAAAGGGGGACATAGCGTTGTATGCACGTAACACAAGCTTATGCCTAAGCCTAGTTCGGTGTCAGGTGCATGATTTAAAGGATAAATTAGTTCTAAATTTAGCATTAAAATTGTTATTTACAGCTGAATGAAAAATCAAGTATTATTATTAAAAAAAGAATGTGCTGCTAAATTCCTTAAATACTCTATCATGTATTAATTTAGTGTATACAGGCGATATGAAAACGTAAATTGATATTCATATATTCCATAGTGGGCCATATTAACGTCAAAACAAATGCCTAAACTGACAGTTGGAAACGAAAAGCAATACGAATCCGCAATCAAATTAAAACAAACCCAACGTATATTAGGGGTGACTACATTAAAGATATTGGTCAACAGCGAGACGGGAAATTTTTAGAGGGCTGACCTATGTACACATTACTTAGTAATAAAGCTTTAAAACAAATAGAGCTCCCGAGGGACTCCCCCGGCCCGGAGAGGAGATCAAATACGAAACCGGTACTTAGGGTTGTCCTATACCACAACACCTATATAGCTTTCATCATACCTATTGGTGCACATTGGCCTCTCAAAGAAAGGAGGTTTTTTGCCCATAATTACTTCGCTGAGCAAGCGTGTTGGCTACCGTACAGCGCAGCTTTCACAACGGGGATGCTGTTGCCCATCCCTGCCCTGTGCTACTTTGCTGATTGAACTGCAAATTAAATTAGGTCTCTTTGTTAAAAATGTTTTGTTTGCTGATCTTTAGAATAAAGATTATTTTCCAAATTCATTTAACTAGAAGAATAGAAAGCTTAAATTATATAGAGCTGTATACGTTTTTTCCTACTGGTATTGATTCAAACTAAAGCTCAAAAATTCGCTCTAAATATCATTATTTTAGTTAAGGTATCTTATATAGCACCAGCAGCATCCCGAAGGCTTCATTGGCTTAGTTACCCTTGCCGTGATAGTAATAATAGATAACAAAAGAAGCCTTAGTTATTCTTTATAACATCATCAATCTGCCAGTGAAAGTCTTTTAAAAAAATCGGCCCTGCCGTTGTACAGATTAGCCGAAACATATTTACTAAATAAAAAAAGAAAGATTTAATTCCGGTACTTCTAAAAATCTAAATACTTTCATAGTGAAAACCTTTTAATTTGAAACTATAAAACTATAATACAGTTACTCCAGATTTATTTATATGTATAGATGTTTGGTTTAATAAGTGAAAGTAGACAGCCCTGAGTGAAGACTATCCCGCGTCACTCGAGTCCACGTAACTCGAGTTGATTGTTTGTATTACGGACATGGATTTTTCCACTTGATTGTCTGATTTGATTTACTTTCTGGTACTCCTTGACTTGAGTAGAAAATAGATTGGTAGAAAATTGCGCTAAACCACTAAGTCTTGTGAGTTTCAACGGTTAAAGTTATTCAAAAGTTGCGATTCATCGGGAAATAAGTTAGGTGATAGAATTTAAGCAAAACAAAGTTTAGTTGTTACTATCTTTGGAGTTTAGTTCTGCAATTATAAGCAATTGTTTTATTTATGTAGATTTTTTTTTGTTTTATTGCCTACATTACCGATTAGGCCGAAGGCACAGACGGTAGTGATCCTATCTTGTGCACCGAGGGTCGTGGGTTTGATTCCCACCCAAAGCAAATATTTATATGATGACATTTGTGTTTTTTCTGTATCTGGGTGTTATATATAAGTATTTAAGTATTTGTGTAGGTAAGGTGTAGGTAAGTATTCCTTTGTTGTCTGGCATCCTAAACACAAGTCCTTTTAACGACTTACCACGGAGTCAGGTCTATGTATAAGATGTTGTGGGAATTTTAAATTTTTTTTCTAAGCAAATTCTCTACATGCAAATAAACTACATTTATATGACCTTCGTACTTTCTGTGGTGGAGTATCTGCAGGGTAGAATAGTGCATCCCTCTGTATCAAGTGACGTAGGATGCGACTGAGATACCGGAGCCAAAAGATAGCCGTGTAATCACTAACTAGCGTGGCGCCAAATACAAAACTGTGAGAATCATTTGGGTAGGCCTTTGTCCAGCAGTGGGCGTCCTACAGCTGATATAATAATGACGATGACATTACTTGGAGTTAACGAACGATATATCCAAGTATACATACACCAGTAAATAACTTCTTCTTAACAATAGATACACACAGACCTGTATTAAACGTTTGAAAAAGGAACAGCTTCTTTCAGTATAATTATATTATTTATTTATTTGTATAGAATTCTATTTATCATTTATATATTACGATCTTTTTCTTTTTATCTATCTTATTTACACCTCTTGCCACCTCTAATTTTCATTCCTTTTTGCCATTTAAAGGTCGCATGAAAGAAATTGCTGTTTGCGATAAGGCCAGCCATTGTGTTTTGAGATTATTGTTTTTGGCTTTTCTATTTTTGTGTAAGGTGAATTAAATAATATAAAGAATGAATTATTAATAATATAACAAAACGTTGGTATGTTCGAATTCAGCGCTGCTTTGCCGACGTTTCCTTTTTATTGTATTGTAAATCAAACTTGTTATTTGTGGTTGAATTTTTACATCTAACCAATGAAATATTACGAAAAGCGATTCTAATAATAAGTCCCTACGCATCTTGACAGACGCAGTCGTCGCGGCGACAGGCGTTACGAATACGCGTCAGCGTCCACTTGTCGTTAACTTTTGTCTCCCCTTAGAAGATTTAAGCGGTGGTTTGGACATACGGACATTGCGACAGAAGGATATTGGTTACTTTACTGGATTAATTTTGTTTTAGATAAGAAAGTCGCATAAAAGCACGGACGGTTTTAAATTTGTTTTCTTACAAATCAGTAGCTGTTAAGGTTGGAATATGTTAGTGTTTTTGTATTTTTATTGTTGACTTGTATTACTTATCTGTCGCTTGTCATATTTAAAGGATTTTATTAAGTAAGAACGAAAATCTATAATAGAAATTTGATGAAATCAAAAGGAAAGTGTAACTAGCAAACACTTTTCATATTGTTATCTTATTTGTAGTACCCCTAACTATGTAGTTTAAATTTTACTTTATTTAACAGTATAAATCACAGATCATCTTGTAGGTCGATAAGTAAGAGGTAACTATGCACCTTATTCTCATCGATTTCTGACGCCAAATAGTAGTGTTCACATTGATATGTATCGATTTGAAGGGTAACAGAGGCAGTGAAATTACTTGGTAATGTAACATAATATCTTTAAGTCACAAGGTTGGCAACATGCTAATAATAACCTTGTGATATTTCGAGCATCTATAGGCTGCAGTACTTGTTTATCAATCTGGTCTAAAAAATCTGATGATCCTCGAATTCTTGAGAATTAAAAGAAAATAAATAAGGCGTAAGATGGTAATTTTAAGATACTAATATTTAATAAATAAATCATGGACAGACACACCTATACATACTATCATTTTCCTCAAACTAATAATTAACTTAACTTATAAAAAAATAACACCTATATTTGAATTTTAGTCTGTGGTCCAAACCACAGTGGTTTTTGGAATAAACCAGAAAACGTGACCAAAAACTTTAAACTTTCTTTATATTTTGAAGTTGCATTTGCGTAGTAGTTAACGCTAGAGACACTAATTCATAATCATAATATATCATAATTCATCATTTATATAAATATAATATAAAGATCGTGAACCTTGAATTTGTGATCAGGATATTTATTTTTAAATAATTGTTTGGATTATGGATATTATTTATCTTCACAGTGTTCGTGTGTCTCGAACATTTAACGAAAAGACAAAGTAATGGCGGATGGTTCAGGATTGACGTCACATTTATTTCGCTGACATCCTTTATTATCGTGCAGATTTATTTGTTTCCGACACAATCAGGAAATACTATTATAATGGTTTTTTGACAGGCTACCTAGTTGGATTTCTGGGTCCTTCTCTATTGTTAATAATTGGTAGAAATGGCTATCGCTTGTTTTGGTGGATGTCACCAGCTATATATAATAATACTGGAAAAAATATTACTGATATTCATCAGCATTATCATACCAGCCATTGAAATTCCACTGCTGGACATAGATCTCTCCAAGAGAGGAGGTTTTTTTCCCATTTTTGCCGCGCTGTGTAAGCGTGTTGGCAATTGCAGAGCGCAGTTTCGCGTCGGAGATGCTGCTACCATCCCCGCCCTGTGCATTTGAGTCGCACTGTTCCGGAAATACCTTTTACGACACCTGGTACAGTGGGAGGTACTATTCTACTCTGCCAGTACCTCACGGCTTACTAATATTAAATAAAGAAAAAATGATTTGAGACACATTAAAATATTATCTAAACTAGAAATAAGAAAACTATTGTACCAAAAAAAGGAGTATTTATAAACTGTAAGGTTTTCGTGTGATAAATTAAAAAAGATCTCACTTTTCTTTATTATTGCCACTTAATTTAATATGCTTTTAACGTGATGCTAAGTGTATTCTTCTCAAGATCTTATAAACATCAGACGAAACTTATTTAGCGACAACTGACTTCTGACTGCCAATTGCGATTGGTATACTCTTCACAAGTAATATTTGCATGATATCTATATACCATTAGATATAAAATACCATTCGAGGAAGAAAAATAATTAGGAGTATACCTAGTCTTATACACGTCTCATTACAAGACATTTGCGGAATAAAAGTTTATTTCAATGTTAGAGCGGCTAAAACCTTGTGGTCACGGAAGGCCGTTTGTTGCCCACATAAGCCTGTCTAAACAACAATCATTACTACATGTTATGCAATCTGTGGTAATAGTATGTTACAACAACTAAAGTACATCGAGGTATTGTGTCCCTAGAGAGAGCTCTGTGTGATCTTTATGGCGATATCAGGCTTATATTTCTAATACTGTACCATACCTGTGTGAGGTTGGCAGGAATATCAGATGCATACTAAGACACGCAGAGGTAGATGTTTGATTCTACTTGACCAGAGAAAACTATAATTACATCTAGTAACATCACAACTAGTTAGTTGAAGTGATTTATTTAATGACCACTGTAGGCCTACTGGCAGAGTAGAATCGTACCTCTCCATAAATATAAATAAATACATAAATGTTTGTCCTAGGTGGGTATCAAACCCACGACCCTCAGCGCACAAATTTGAAGAACTGTGTTTATCAGGTTGGTCTAACAGTTTATTCTTAATTTTTGTACTAACAGTTTTTTGTGATAACTGATTACGAATTATCAATTTTAGCCAAACAATAAGCCAGACGAGCAACTAATAACAAGCCAGACAAGCTACCACAAGTGCACCTGCCACAACATCACTTTATGATAAAATATCCAAACAAAGAAACAGCGAAATCCGAAGCGTCACCTGCCAAATTAATCCAAAATAATCGCTTATGCAGAGTACTCCCTATTACGACATCCGAAACTGCCGGATGCCATCTCACAAAGTATCGTTTGATGCTCGTAAAACAGCCCTTAACGGCCGTCCGATCTCGCCCTTGCCACGCCCACCCTAGTACTGCTTTTATGTCCTGTACCATCTTAACCCCAATAATAAAATGCTGGTTGTAAATAGATAATAAGGGCCGGCCAGCAGACGCATTAAGGGCGCCGAAGTACTTACTACTGTTGCACGACGCTAATCGACGTCGTTCCCTGTTTTTATAAAGATTTTATTATCCGCGACCGTTCTAAGCTTTGTTTGCGAGATACTTCGTTTTTGCTGCTCACAGCCGGTTCTTTTTGTTCATTATGATGTAGTGACGGCCAAGCGTTAGAAAACATATATCTGAGTAGAATAGTTAAAAAGTTAACAAATAAAGTTGGCTGTATGAATAGTGACATCTCAAGTAATCATACAGGTGCGAAAGTCAATTTGTTTGTTACCTCTACGTGCTTTCTCTACTCTAGCAAACTTCTTTAAATTTTGCATACATAGTTGAAAGTAAGAAGGTGTATATATGTAAAGAAATAATATTTCTTTAATTTTTGAACGACATTGAATGACATTGACAACTGACAAGCGCTAGAGTCTGAGGTCAATGGTCAGTTGAGAGGTTATGAAAAAAATAGCATTGTACATATTAAATTATTGTGATTTGTTAATTAAGATAGATAAATAAGAATAATTGGTGGAAGAATAGACTTTGATTGTCGTTTCTTCGTTTTCAGAAGCAACGCATAAGTTTATTTTAACCTAAAATAAAAGGTTAAACGATATATATAGGATACCTTTCATCCCGAAAAATTACAAGTCTCTTGGGATTAAAGATTAACGACAATTTTAGTACTACATGAAATCTATAGATGGTGCTGAGCGGTTTTTAATTACACTGTCGGGTAAAAGAAAATCTTGTCAAATTAAAATATTTCAATCTAAATCTAAGTAATATTTTAAATGTTAAAGTTGCCACCTCTTTATTTACTATCGATCTTCGTAATATTAACAAGGTATTATATATTGTAACGTAAAAATCGTCTGTCACTTAAAATCCTGTTTTTATAGGAAATTCTTACGAACCAAACCGCGTGTATAGGCTAGATATAAACATAAGTGTGCACGTACGGGTCCGCGCATTCGCTAGTATTCGGTAATTTTCGGCACGGGACAGCGCATTCGGTAGTCCCCCACCCTGGACAAACATTTATGTGATGAACTTTTGTGTTTATTCTGTGTCTGCGTCATATATAGGTTGTTTCCTGTAACAAGAGCTATAAATGGATTAGATTATAGGTATTTTAACTTGTCTGTATTCGAATCAAAGTGGTTTCAGGCTAATAAATGTTAAAATTCCGTGTTATTATTTTCAGATAAAATTAATTTCACTCGCATTTTACAACAACCATTCATCTGCGATAGTCTAATCGGAATATTTTGTTGGACGTGACCCGAACTCATACATAAGTCATTGACATGTTAATCAATAAGATGCTTGATAGCTTCAAAGATTAACGCTAATTATTTACACATTTTATTAATTTTTTATAAGGCCATGTCGACAAAAAGTATTCAGTCCGCGTGTCAGTAAAACAGTCACAAGAATATCACAAAGGCATTCCCAACTTTGTGACTTGAAATAATTTCACTGCTTCTGTCACCGTTCAAACCGGATCCGAACACTGTTATTTGGCATTAGAAATAGATGTGAGTGAGGTACGTAAAAGATCTTCGTTTGAGGTACATTTTATTTAATTGGATTGTAGTTGTTGTTGGAAATAAAAACCATAAAATACAAAAAGTAAAAAACAACAATAAAATAGGTATATTTAAAAAACATCTTTTTGAATTCCAATCAAACAATGACCACAAATGACTCTAGGCAATCCTAGTGCTAGTATATGGTATTTCAGAGATAGTCTAACATTAAAGGCCAAACAGGCCTTTCCCCTCCCCTACTACTGTTTGGCTGACTATGGGCTAGTAGCCCCACATGAGTTGCATTGCCGCTCGAAGGACGCTTTCTATTGGCCTACCGTTCGCGGTATAAACTGCTAAGCTGTATGTATTGCCTTTCGATGCCCGGCATAACAAAATCTTGTGACGCCATTCTCAGGTCTCATAATTATTTCGTGTTATTTTTAATAGTTGTCAAATCGTTCATTTCAATCGTTTAAGAATAATTCCTGAGTATCGCCCCCGGTACTATATTATTAATCAATAGATGAGCGATAAAATTGTGATGTTTAACATCTTGCCTGTAAAATTCGATTAGAAATTTTATCATTTATTGTACCTGTTACTGAAAACACCCTGTATATGTATTTTAGTATTATATTTGTAATTCACCGTACGGTACCGGCAGAGTAGAATAGTACCTGGTGTCACAAGAGGAGAGTCCGGTACCGCAACCGACAGGTGGCGGTATATCCATTCCTATTGGTGTACCTTAAATTCAATGGGGCAGGGATGGGCAATATGTTAGGCAAAACAATGAAACAATTACGAGTCACGGTGTTTGTCCAGGAACAATAAATATTATTCTACTGAACAGATATATTTTTGTTTATTTTACACAGTTTGACCCAACTGTGTAAAACCATCGTATATATTTTATATACGATGGTTTATATCTGAATGTATAGTCGCAATATTTTTTATAATATACATAAGTTTATAGTTAAGAAGTCCTGTCTTAACTATCGACTGCCGGATCAGCTAGTTGTTATTTATATGTAGTTAATATAAAATATTTAAGTCGAAAATGTATGTTGTCTATTTATTATTTTAATTGAATTACTGATTTCTTCAAAACTGTATTTTTAAGTTGTGTCTTCGTCACTTGCATTTTTACTGTGAAGTGATAGGTCGGAATATTTCAAGATTTGACAATTTGATAAGAACAAAATATCTTAAAACCTCTGATTTCATAGTTTCTAATAGGCTTGAAGCCTGATTTTAAAAGAATGAAAATTGGTATCTGCTAAAACAGTGAATCCCATTGAAAGACCTTTCAGCATTGTAACCGCATTCGACATCATCCAATAATGCGCGTGAAGTAGCATCCGTTCGTTTACAATGCGACACTCGTGTCAGGTAATCGAGTTAGCGTGGTCGCCCGCCCGTCATTACCGACGCGTAGGACCACGTACGTTCTTATAAATAAAGGCACTGGAAGAGATAGACTCGACGTTGACCTCACACAAAGGTCTGCATTAGTATCTCACTCTCACCTTTTCCTACCGCCAAGTTTCAATGTTCTATTGCTGTGTTACGGTTTGAGGGGTGAGTGAGGCAGTGAAGTTACTAAATCATGAGACATAATATCTTCAAGTCGCAAGATTGGCAACGCGCTAGAAACATCATTGTGATGTTGCGAACGTCTATAGGCTGCAGAGACGCCTATAAAAAAGCATAAAATGTCCTGCTCAATAATGCACGTGAAATATTAATGTTTATTCACACCTTGTAAATTTGAATTTAATATTATAGTAAGCATGATAATCAACAGGATGGTTTAATAGTGATATGCGAATCTATTCATCATCATACCAACCATTGGAAGTCCACTGCTGGACATAAGCCTTTTCAAGAAAGGAGGATTTTGCCCATAACTGCTGCGCTGGGCACGCGTGTTGGCAGTCGCAGAGCGCAGCTATCGCGACGGGCATGCTGCTGCGCATCTATGTTATTTTTTTTAAGTCATTCAGTAATGTACAAACATCATCATCATAACCAGCCGTTGGATGACCACTGTTAAACGTAGACCAAGAATGCGGGTACATGGCCTATAATTGCTGCGCTGTGCAAGCGTGGTTGCAATTACTGGGCGGAGTTTCGCTTCGGAAATGCTGCTGCCTGTTCCCACCCTGTTGCGAATGTTTATACCACCGTTTTTCAGTATCGATACCACAGTCCTCTTACGACACCTGGTACAGGTGAGTGTACTATTTATTCTATTCTGCTAATACATTATATTATATACTGAACATAATAATTAGATATTTGACTCGAGGCGAACTTTGAGTATTTATTTGCTTAACTTACTTTCTGAACATAATTTTAATAGAACGCGTTCACATTATTTGTAAGACAGGTATATAAATCACTAGGTATACAAACCATTACTTAACCAGTTTGTGCTACGCTGTTTTGAACGGATATCCAAAACAGCGAAGTTCAAGAGCAATAGAGAGGGCTGCACTCCTATCTTGAAGCCATCACCACACCTGCCCAGCAAAACTATGAAAGGCAAAATTACACTTCTTGGGAAGCCTTTGCCTTTCTTTGATGATGAACTAAATAATAAACACAACAATAAATATGAAATTCGTTCGTAAATTTTTAAGAGCCGTTAACCGTGAGGTACCGGCAAAGTACAATTGTACCTTCCTGCGTACCAGGTGTCGTAAGAGGTGACTGAGGTACCGGAACCGACAGGTGGCGGTATATCCATCCAAAATAGCGCAGCTTAAATACTACTAGATGAGGACGGTGGCAGCAGCAACCGCGACGCGAAGTAGCGCTCAGCAATTGTGTACCACGCCTGTCCGGCGCGGCAATTATGGGAAAAAAATATGGGGTATTTTGCTCATAATCTTGGGGAGGCCTATGTCCAACCAGTGAGTGGATTTTTTTGGTTGATATGATGAATAAAGAATCCCTTTCATTATAAATAGCGATTATAGATTAAGCAGATTAACGTTATAATAATAAAAGAAAATAGACCATTCCGTTAGATTCAATATCTGTGTGCATTGCTTATCGCAATGATGCGTCAGCAGTCTCGACCGATGGGAGATAATTCCAACCATTTTCAGAATACCTATTCCACTCGTACAAGATTGTTAGATAGAATGATTTAGAAGAAAATTGTGCAAGCACATCCTACTTGTTGAAGGATTAGTAGAAATCCATTATGGAACAACGATATGACTTGAAGTCTTAGCTAATATTTTGCTATTTAATAATTAATCACTATTATAAATTATAATGTTAAGTTAAAGACCTGTTCTTGGAAGACCATTGATTTAGTGATCTTTAGCCCGAATGCTTACGTCCGTTGCCCAGCCCCGGAGCTGACTTCGCGTAACAATGTAATAATAATGTGTAATATATGAATACACCACTAGATGAAGACTGCAAAAACAGATCTATATATAAAACTGAAATAATGTTTAAAAAAAAAAGTATTGTGAAAATGTGTTTGTTTGAATTTACGAATAAATGTGTATGTTTTATGATAGTGGTATAACCATCCAAAACAGCGAAACTCAAATACTACAGGATGGGAATGTGCAGCAGTATCTCCGCCGCGCTCTGCGATTGCCACCACGCTTGCCCAGCGCGACAATTGTGGGCAATATTCCCCCTATCTTGGGGAGGCCTATGTCCAATAGTGAACTTTCTATGGCTGATATGATGACGGCGTAGATGGTAGTTAGTATCTATCTTATGCGCCAAGGGCCGTGGGGTCTATTCTAAATTAGAAATTCAGCGGCCATGTTAATTTTAACTTTTGTAATCGTTTGCAATGACTGTCAGTCGTTTAACATTGATATTTATAAACATAAATATATGAATATACCTACATTTAGTCTTGGAGTTACCCGTTGAAAAAAATATTAACAAATTAGCCTCGCTTTTGTTTGGTGTTACCAGTATGACGCTTTTGCTCGCTGGAAGGTTACCGACCGTTGGTCTAAGAGCTTAATGAATGACTAGCGTTTTCTTCGTACCACACAATGGAGCAACTTCAGCTTTTATTCTGATTCTTAAAAACTTTCTTCGTGATCTTATATTTGCGAATACAATAGTTGTGTTTAGCGAAAATAATAAATAGGTAGGTACTGTAAAAAAGCTGTTTTAATGGTTTTATTTATTCAGCTAGTTTTATTGATAAAAAGACTCCTCTAGCTTATAAAAAAAACTTACCGTAAGGTGGTCGAAATAAATACAAAAGTTACATAAACTGTGTTAAAGTATAGTTTGATTCCAAATTGTATTTTTCTTGAATATCTTAAATAAAACTCTACGCATGAATATAAGCTTTTTAAAAACTTAATTTTTGATATTACAATTTGCTTATAGTCAAAATCATATATTTGCTCTACGCATTTAATTTAATCTTCCAGATTTTAACTAATCTTGAAACCGTTTTAATTGAAAAGCATCTCGAACGCTTCTAAGCTTATTTTATTAGGACAAACTGTAATTTTGTGCCGAGTGCTTTGACTAAATTCGCCTTTTATTTTTGGGTTCTACATCGAACTATAATTCAATATAAGTTATAAATTTAACGCCGAGCACTTTTGGAGGTAGGTAGAAAGGGGGAATTAATTTGTTTTTCTCACAATGGCACGTCTAGACAATCGCCTATATTTTATGGCTCACTTAGCAAAGACATTAATGGCATTAATATAAAAACAGCATTTTTTTGTTGTTAATGTACTGAGCTGAAAGCTATACCCCACCGCAAAATAAATATAATTATAAAAAATTGCCGTGATGTACCGGCAGAGTAGAATAGTACCTCCCCCTGTATCAGGTGTCGTAAAAGGCGACTGAGGTATCAAAACCGATAGATGTCTGTATATCTATCCGAAACAGTGCAGCTCAAATTAACAGGGCGGGGATGGGCCACAGTGTCCCGTCGCGTGAGCTGCGCTCTACGGTTGCCAACAATAATGGGAAAGATGTCCCCTTTCTTGGGAAAGCCTAAGTCCAGCAGTAGACTTCCGATGGATGCAATGATTAAAGGTGATAAAAAAATTATATAAACGTTGTATTTACGTTACTGATGTCAAAAATACATGTTTTGTAAGTTCACAAACGGAAAATATATATAAGAAGGTTTATCCAATTTGAATGCATGATCATCACGGTCTGGTCAATCAAAGCTCCATGCATTTATAAAGTTATTTGATTACACACTTAAGTATACTATAACCAAGTGTTGATATGTAGTTTTATTATGAACTATTCTTTTCCTGCGGCTTCGCGCGCCCGAATTTTCCATCGAAACAGTAGTACTCTTTTAGTAATAAAAAATACTATATATACCTTAATACTGAGCGTGAAGAGGTTACAAATAAACGCACATTATACGCAGTATAATATTCTGATTAAATGAGATTTTACCCGACAGCGTGTTTCAAAATTACACAGCGTCATCTATTGATTTATTGTAGAACTAAAATTGTCGTTTGACTTAAAACCCATGGAAATAGTACGTTTTTTTAGACAAAAGGTAACTGATGTCATTTTCCGTACTTCTAACTAAAGGTAAACAAGATTCCAAAAAGATTGTTTGTGAAGATAAAACGTGATGAGGTAAACAACATACAAACCTACTATCGCATATATAATATTAGTTGGGATGAATATAATAACTGATATCGTTTTTATTCGGAGTTTTGTGAGACTAAAAATAAACAAATTGCATTAATAAATTAGTTCTTATAAACAGGCTATACTGGCTCAGGCTAGATCTCGTCAAATACTAAAAGTTTTATGTATCTTCATGAACAAATAAAACGAGAGCGCCACCTAGAACAAATCTCGACACGTCGAAACGAATTTCAATAATAACTAGCTGTCCCAAGTCCTGTCAAACGTTGTTCTGCCATATAAATTATATAAAATGAATAAATTACTCAAAGAACTATTAAAATGGTATTCTTCTATCACCAACCCAATAGGGGTTTAGAATAGAAGAACACCCGAAGGGTGCTAATTAAACGTTGTCTGTATTTTTAATGACAAATAAAAAAAAATGTCAAAAGAATTGAAATAAATGTTAGGGGTGGATAGCCTAATTAATTAGGGGTATAAAAATAAATTATTATCAGACCCACTGAGACACGAGAATTGTATATATTAGATTACTAATAAATGTCTACTTGAGAGGTTTTATGTGTAATAAAAAGATGCATCTTATATTAAAGTTTTTTCTAACAGTCCTATTGGACTTGGGGATTTAAACTATTTTCTGCAGTTGACGTCATATAACTGATATGATAATTATGATTTTAAAGTTGTTTTTTCTTGTTGTTGTTTAGTAAATATTGTCTTACATTTCATAAATATAAGCTTTTGCGACGGAACCGCTGCTTCCCATCCTAAGTATATGAACTATACTGTTTCAGATGGATATACCGCTATCTGTCGGTTCTGACAAATTAGTCGCCTCTTAAACATCTGGCACAAGGGGAGGTACTATTCTACTCTGCTGGTACCTCACAGCAAACATTAACAATTAGTACATTTCATGAAAATAAAACTTTTTGTCTTTAAACAAAGTCATCATTTAAACTGTTATTATTCGGATCTTCTTTTTCCAGATTGCAATTCAATGTCAAAAGTTTTAACATAGCGTGGGCAGAATTTTCTTATGATTTTAATATAACTATGCCATTAAAAGGACTATACAAATATTTAATACTATCAGCGCCTCTCGGTTTTACCCGCGTTAAGTTGTAGAAAAAACATAGAATTATTTTCGTATATCAGTCTCTTTCTCTTTTTATAATTATACATATTCTAATTCATTGAAATAACACTGAAAATAAGAGAAATTTTACACTAACTTTTACCCCCTTTCTACCTCCTTACAGGATGATTACCGAAAATCAAACAAAACATACGTTTCATGATTTAATTTATCAAAAAAGAATCATCAAGATTTAAACGTTGGAATAAAAAAAATATAAATAAAACCAACTTTGGCTAACACGGTTAGTACACAAGACATTTTTATTGAAGCTTTTATGGAGATTTTCATTGCGGACTAGTTTGTTTGCCATTAAAATGTATATTATCATAGTTTTACGGAGTGTAGCTACAATGTTTCGAATGTTTATCTGCGACCGGTTGAGTGATTTTACTGCGAAAGTTTGTAGAGTTTTGAGACCATTCGGGGGAATGAAGAGAGTGGTTTTTACATTTATTTACATTGTATAAATGTCTGCTTGATAAGCGTCGAATATATTTAACGTAAGTATATATTAATGGAAAGTTTTTGTTTTTGATTTTACACAAAGGTGATTTTCATATAAAGTAGACCTCCCATTCTTATATTCCTACCGCCAAAAAACAGTGTTTGCATTGCTGGGTTCCAGTTTAAAAGGTGGGATAGACATTGAAATTGCTGGAATATGTGATATAATATTTTCAAATCACAAGGTATCGCGCTAGTGATTTTACGTGCGTCTATAGACTGTGACGCTTCATATCACGTGAAGTGTATTCTTGTTTGTTGATCTGGTCTAATTATAAAAAATAATTTGTATTATCTTTGAAGCTATTTTCGCGCAAATTTTCCATAAGTACTAATTATTGATCATCACTTGATTGGATTCTCTTAGACGCTCTTGTTTCCTCAACAATCATCAATCTTTTTATACAGACCTAAGTTCGACAATGTTAAGTATTAAGGGGACGCAATAAGCAGCATTCCTTTACTGTAAACTGCGCTCTTAACCTCTGCGCAATTATACTGCCACTGCTAGAAGATATGTTCGCTACGTCCACTGTTGAAAAACATGCTCGCAGCGTCTACTACTACATAACATTCTCCATGTTCATCCTCACTACGTCCATTGCTGTAAAACGAGCTCGCTGCATCCACTGCTGAAAGACATGCCCGTTATGTCCACTACTAAAAGACATATTTGCTACGTCGACTGCTGGAAAACAAGTTCGCTACGTTCACTGCTGCAAGACATGCTCGCTGCGTCCACTGCCAAAACATTCTCGGTACGTCCACTGATGAACGGCATATTCACTACGTCCATTGCTGGAAAACAAGCTCGCTGCGTCCACTGCTGAAACAAATGCTCTTTATGTTCATTACTGAGGGCATGCTCGCTACGTCTGCTGCTCGAAGACACTTTCGCTAAAAGGTGTTCAATAAGACGCGTGACGAAGAGAGGTAGTTTGCGGTCTGAAGCCAGCGCGCTCCTTGCTTTTCTATGAAGATAATGTCACCTATTAATGGACAACCCACGTCCAATGATACGCTCGCCGGTTCATGGTTTCTATATAAGAATTGTAAGGGCCCACCTTTCGTCATTCTACAAGCTATGTGCCTTGTCCATTTTCAAATGCTTATCCGCTGGGAAATGTCGGTAGCGTTGCTAGGCTTAGCTAGGTAGCGTTTCCTCATACTACAACAGTAGTTGTGTATGTAAATCAGGTTATCAAGATAACGCTTCTAATATTTGACTAGACGCTACTAATTCCGTTCCCTCATAAAACAATAATATTTCGATATTACAAAATATTGCGGTGTCCATAATCATTAATATGCGTCGTTAGAAGCGCAGTTAAAATGCTGTTTTACGTCTTATTAAAGGGTTGTAAAATTTTATGCCCCGTCTGAGTTGGCCCGACTTACTTTAATTAAAAACGCTTACTGAATAATCAAGATATATTCTAATATGATTCTGTGGTGGTGGTAAACTCAATATGTCATCATATATATAACGGATTAAATAAATTCATAGAACTTACATACATACATACATCACGTCTATGTCTCATCGGGGTAGGCAGAAACTATGGATCTCCACTTGTTACGATTGTGGCATACCTCTCTTGCTTCCCTTACTCACATTAGTCATTTCATATACGCTCGTTTATTCTTGGCCTTTCTGTAATACCTCGTCTACCTGGTTAAGATATGTTCGCCTCGGTCGTCCTGTATCAATTATAATCTATAGAACTTATATAGAATAAATAAAAATTTGCGGATTAAAAAAATATTTTGTAATAAGCATGTTTTCCAGCAGTGGACATAGCAAGACCATAGATGATTCTGTAGTTGATTATAGAAAAAGGAAAAACGTTGATTAACGATTTCGTGAAATATAAGAGGGAAGAAATCTTAGACAATAGTAAAAGGTGATCAATTTAAAATTTAGCATCGCTATCTATATCATCGTTCACGAGTCATAAGTCTTGGTCCTTTTTAGATGGTGTATCAAGTTTTATATAACTTGCCCATTCTTACCAATATTATATGCTATTAATGTATGTTTGTTACTCTTTCACGTCTAACGGATAAATAGAACTGAAGGAAATTTTGGCATTGAAGTTGTTGATAACCTAGAGTTTAGTATACATAAGCTGTTTTTTATCTCGAATAAATTTCCGTGTGATAGCTGTAGGTTTTTATTTTTAATATTGCCGGTACATCAAACACAAAAATCTTATTTTAATATACATTATTTAAAGTTATTATGGAAACACTTTATTCGTCAATAGCAGTTAAACTTAACTAAAGTTGCTACAAATGGGCTTCAAAACTAAGTTTTCTGCCTGAAATAATAGTGATACTGTACTGATATAGTAATGTCAATAAATATTGCGTATGCCGTTATCATTAGTTATGTACTAAATCCTACAGCAAGTAAAAAAAAACACTTAACAAATCAAAGGCATTTAAATATTTGTCCTGGGTAGGAAATGAACCCAAGACCCTTGGCGCACAAGATAGGATCACTACCACCTGCACCATCCGTCAAATGAAATATAATAAAAGTCAAATAATTTATAACTATACCTAAATAGACAATGTTGATTTTGGCTACGCTGTCATCTGTCAGTTCTTTCAACTTTCGATACATGTAACATAGAGATACAATTTTACTCTTTCGGCATACTGCGATAAGTAATTAATAGGTAGTTTCGTGAGGTATCGGCAGAATAGAATAGTACCTCCCACTGCACCAGGTCTCGTAAGAGGCGACTAAGATACCAGAACCGACAGATGGCGGTATATTCATCCGAAACAGTGCAGCACAAATGCACAGGGTGGGGATGGGCAGCAGAATCCCCGTCGCAAAAGCTGCGCTCTACGATTGCGCAGCGTGGCTATTATGGGCAAAAAACTATCTTTTTATTAGAGGCTTATTTCTAGCAGTGGCCCGTCCAATAGCTAGTACGATGATATAGCCTGTACCAAAAAAGAGAACGTTAATCAAAATATAGATTGAAACACTAATAGAATTGTGATGCCCTTTTATGCCTCCATTCAATTTTAATCCACTTAGTGCGCGACAGTGCAACCGTGATTGACTGTTCGTTCATACCGTTCGTCCGAGTTTTAGGGCCGCTGTCATCCACAACTCGCTCTTTTAGGGGAGTAAAAGCACACTAAATAGTCCCGCCACTTGAAAAGTTTCGTGTAATTGAAAGTAGAATGTTGTTCAATTGTATCGTTCTTTGTCTCATTCCTAACTCGATATTCTAGTATTGAAAAATTGTTGATTTTGCATTTGTTGTTATGTTGATATATGAAAGCATAGACATTTTCATTTACATTAACGATGTCATATTTCTTTTGCTTCGTTAATATCATTTCAGCTCAAAATGCGCACGCCAGTTGAAGGCAAAGCCGCAGTATGCCTTCTCTATAAATCTATATATATATTATTATAGCTTTTCATGTGTCTGTTCGTATTTCTAAATAAAAAGTTTTTTTCTATGATATATACTATATATGGACCTAATATAAAAATATTAATGTTGAAAAATTTTCTGTCTGTCTTTCTGATTCGTTATCGTTTTAATTATTCGTTATCGTCTTTCACTTAAGTTAGAAAAGTAACTTTTTTTATTAGTATTAGTTATTACTATCACGGTACCTGGAATTACGCCAGTAAAACTGCGGGCCTCTGATGTTTTCTTATATTTAGCCTACGTAAAGACTTCAAGCCGTGAGGTACCAGTAGAGTAGAAAAGTACCTACCTCTTTTTCAGGTGACGTAAAAAGTGGATAAGGTACCAGAACCGACAGATGGCGATATATCCATCCAAATAAGTGTAGCTCAAATGCTCAGAGCAAGAATGGGCAGCAAACCCATTGCGAAAAATGCGCCCTATGATTGCCTATACGCTTGCTAATTCCCTCTTTTTTGTTAGACGTTGCCAATAGTTGACTTTAAACGGCTGATATGATGATGATAGACTTCAAGTTCTACATGACCAAACCCATCATTACAGTAACTTTCTTAATCTTATTAAAGTTCTACATTTATACAATCTTTAGGCTGAAATAAATAGTTGGCCTTGCAATATTACTCTTTCAATCCTATAAATTTACTTATTTATTCCTTTCTGTTATATTAACAAAGGCATTTATAAGGTAAAGAAAATAAATAGTATTTATTGTGCATTCTTTAAGTGTTACAAACACCGACAATACAGTTATCTTTTGAGTAATGACATGTGTAAAGGAAAACTTACGATATTTCATCTCTACGTATATTGAAAGAAGAGTTTAAGTAGCAATTTCAAATTCTTCCGTGAAAAGTAAAAAATTGGTTTATTTATAAAATGTATCGCTTTAAAGCCCTTAAGGCTTCACATGCGATATAAAGAGCGAAAGATCCCGAAAAATTGGTGGAAATCCTTTTACGCCAACCCTCAGGATTTAGGCGTGGATTATTTTTTAATGAAATTTATCCTCACATCTGACGAAAGAAAGCGTGATGTTAGATAACTGAAGACAGATTAAATACAAACTTTCTTTTTACTATTAGTATCTTTTTTTCTCTTAAAAAGTATTAGTTTTTTTAAAATAAGTTTACTTCTAAAGCAAAGTAAATGATATAAGCAAGTCATTGTCATAATTTCATAGCTTTTAAATATGAGTGAGTGTTAATCTTTGCTTAAAGTGTCATTTATAGCGTAAAATTATTATTTGACATGTGCCTTGCCTGATTGGGTTCTTTGTGAAAAATGTAGATAAATAGATTTCGCCCTTAATATCAGAATTAAGTCTGCTAGAATCCACGCGATATCAAAAGTAGCATTTGTACTTCACTTTTGCCCAAACCAAATGCTTGATTTCATTGTAATATTAGGCTATTATGTGAAGCGGTAAAAGCGAAAAAACAAACAAAAAGACGGGCAGACGGACATACCATTTGTGTGTTTATAATACTAGATTAAAGTCCACAACCTCGACCCCGTAGTTTTCAACTTTTCCGGAGTCAAACGTAGCCTATATTTATAAATATAAATAATATTAAAGTGTTTGTCTGTAATTCTAAACAGCTTTTACTGAAAACATATTCACATTACACAACGACAACTATACACGTTATTTATAATATTTATATTGACAGTCTATTTGTCAGTTTTGTTTAGGCTGGACCGATTTTTACTGGACTATCACTGGAGATTGATGTCACAAAAAAACTTTAGGGACTATTATTATTAATTATTTTCGTGGGATCTGGAATCGCGCGGGTTAAATACCTGCCAGTTTTTCACTAAAATGCAAGACATCCACATATTTTATGAGGATTTATTAAATTTTATTTGGATTAAATTAGAAAAGGTTAAGCAACTGATTACGGACATTGTTGTAAAAAATATAATAAAAATAAATATTATATTAATTTTAGTTTATTTTTCCTATACTATTACCAGCTATTACAAGTATCTAAAGCTTCTGTGCTAGGTGTACTCGCGTGTTACAGTAGCCTAATAATGAACTTTAATTCACATTCAGTAATGATTACTTAACAGGTATATATCATTATTATTATTATAGGTAAGAGCCGTGAGGTACCGGCAGAGAAAAATAGTATTTCCCACTGCACCAGTTGTCGTAAGAGGCGACTAAGGTATGAGAACCGACAGACGGCGGTATATCTATTCGAAACAGTGTAGCTTAAATGCACAGGACGGGGATGGGTAGCAACATCCATGTCGCGAAAGCTGCGTTCTGTGATTGCCATCACGCTTGCCCAGCGCGGCAATTATGGACAAAATTCCTCCCTTATTGGAGAGGCCTACTTCCAGCAGTGGACTTTCATGGGCTGGTATATTTATGATAATGATGAACAGGTACACATCTCATACATTGACCCGACTCCGAGGTATGTCGCTTAAAGCATTTATGTTACGGACATTAGATAACAAAGGAACCACAAGTATAATACTTGAATACTTATTTTTAACATCTAAATATAGAACAAAGACACATATCATCATATAAATGTTTGTTGTGGGTGGGGATCGAACTCACTACTTTTAGCGCATATACATAGAAGGCAAAGAGGTAGTAAAACAAAATCACTCTGTATAAATGGGCGTTGAAGCATCGTTAAACTCGATCTATCCAGACAGGGCAAAATAGAACCGGATCAAAAGCCTTTCCGTTTTAGCTTTTGTTTTTCGATTTTTCGAGTGTTAGGTTTATCTCCGGTCCACACCGCCGTGCCCGTTAGAAAAGCGACGTCCTCGTTTTTGAATACTTTATGCTTCACGCCCATTACACCGCAAACGGGTATATAGTTTATTTATTGAAAACCCTTCCACACTCAAGTCCGCTCTTCTAATGGGTATGTTTCGGTCTGTGACTGGTGGACGCGGGATTTTAATTATTTTCGTTCAATTTACGAGTCGCCATTAAAGGAGGATCCTTTGGGGCCCATTAGAGGTCCGCTTATTTGCGAGGACCTTCTTGCTGATAACTTTACACCGCTGTATTTTAGCTAGTGTTAATCAACGGTTGGGATAACGACTTGTTATGCAGTGGTACGTCACAGGAATATTTAATGCTGTAACCATGTGTTAAATGACCGGTTACACGATTGATAGGGGTGTGCTTGATTAAAAATGTATGTTGCGACTTATTCAAATTGTTTGGGACTTTTCATAACATTTGTTGTTTCCCTCCATATTACAATTGTTGGGTCTTTCTTTGTCGAATTACACCAGGAATAATTGCAGCTCAGTTAAATAGCTACAGGATAGAGAAGATTAATTTAAACACTTAGATAGAGTCAAAAACTTTTGTTCATAAGAAAACCTACATTGGAAACTTGAAACACTGGCCCGATGGCGCAGATGGTAGAGATAGTGATTGTATCTTGTGCGCCAAAGGACGTGGGTTCGATCCTCATCTAGAGCAAATATTTATTCGACGAGAATTTGACTTTTTTTCTGTAACTGGGTGCTATTTATAAATATTTCAGTATAATATTTATAATTCCTCTTTTGTTTTATATCCGTAAATTAAGTATTTTAAGCTTTCCTCGGAATCAGCTATACGTATGAGATGTCGCATTCTAGGTCTCTTCATAAAAAACTAGAGAGGCCTAGAATGCGGCCCGAATATATATTTTCAACAATGACATTATTTCGAAGTACAAAAGTAAGAAAACGAAGATTACATGTACGAAGTCTTTAAATTTTGCGCTATTTTTACAGTGTAACAATATTAATGTGATTTACAATGTGATCTGGTAGTAGGTGCCCCTCTTTTGGACGATGTAGTCAATTACATAGAGCTTTGCGACTCGAATTTCCGTCACACAATTTTCGATCCGCGACAACCGGGGGTTGCTAATCTTCCTTTCATATCGGAAAAAGAGTCAGAACGAGATAATCTGACGAACACGGGTCGGCAGGTAAATAGCTATTATTCGCTCCGTTGGACCAGTGAGATAAGATTTGACAAGCTCACTCTACCCTTGATTGATGACCTGTCGAAAACAGGGTATCAACACAGACTAGAATCAAGTTTGTTTTTTGATTGAAAAGTATAACATAATGCCCGATTGCGCAGATGGTAGTAATCCTATCTTGTGCACCAACAGTGGGTTCAACCCACACCCAAGACAAATATTTATATGGTATTTATGTTTGTTCTGTCTCTGGGTGTAGAATATATCCAAGTGTAAAGTCAAAGCATGAGATATTTGTTCAAAATATTATTATTTCTTTATTATTATAACTTAGTGAAACTGACCTACCCGCCTAAAGGTAAACGAATGGTAAACCTATGACGCCTGCTAAGCTATTACAAGTACATGTATAAGAACTTGAAACTTTCCAAAAACCTGTTTACTTTCTTTTCGAAGAATTTAGTACAACTTCAGTAGATTTGAATGTAAATTATAGTAGGGTATATATGTTTGTGATACGTTGTTAAGATTACAAACGCTATAAAACACATTTTATTATGTCGCATTTAGATTTATTATGTATCATCAGAAAAAAATATTGTAAATATTACGTGTGTAGACTTATGCAACGCATTTAACTGCTAGACAAGTACAGTGGGATGGTAAAAACAATATTTAATTCTTCAAGTCGGGCCAAACCGATCTCTATTATATTGACAGTTTTGTCATTGCCTTCCAAGTAATTTTTATACCTTTCCGAATATCTGGTTAATTTCCAACCCGAACTAAACGACGGAATACCCCAGTAAATATTATATTACAAAAAGAAAATTAAATCGCAGGTTTTGAATGTAAATGTATTTCAATGTATATCCATTCTCTTGCCACGTACGCACTTTTATTTTCACATATACTGTCTGTAAAAATTTCAAACAAAATGTTTCGAATACCTTTTCAAAACCGTTTATTAGCTTGAATACGGATAGTCTTCCTGTATATTATACTAGGGTCACTTCTGTAAGATAAATATACCTATATCAACTATTATTATTATACAAATATGTAGTCTGTTATGTAGAAGCAAACTGTTTGTAATTTAGATATACAATGTTGTATTATAGTCTGAGAAAAAGTAAAGGTTTATTTCGCGCATACAAAAAGTCATGCATGACAAATGTATGGAGATTGGCATATGATGGATGGTCTTACGACAAAGTCATGGTAGTAGAAAGTAAGGGATTATGTTGTCGAAGTACCCCTTTTAACATTTTAATAGTAACTCAAGCACACGTGTGTCTAGAGTTATGAGACTATTTATTTATTTAACTTTATTGCACAAAATGTTACAAAATGTACAAATGGCGGACTTAATGCCAGATGGCATTATCTCCCAGTCAACCATTACACAAAACAGAAATATATATATATATATATATAAATATATAGTGGTGCAGGCAATATATATACAAAATAAATAAACGTGGCATACATATGTGTATAAACAAACGCAATAAATGCATATGATATAAAAATATGTGTATATATGTATATATATACATAAAATAACGTACATCAGAAATAGGGTTATAAAGTCAGAGAAGCAGCATCAGTAAATAAAGTACGAAGACAGCGTTTCAGGATAAATTTGTTTGGGGATTGCTTAATATTCAACGGAAGCTCGTTCCAGAGTCGTATAGCTGTCATTGTAAAAGAGTTTGTCAAAAAACTAGAGTGATGAGAAGGAGTTAAGAGCGAAAGAGTATTAGAAGAACGGAGATTACGTTTGTGAGAGGAAGATAGGAATTGGAATCTGTCCTTTAAGTAAATTGTGCGTACGGATTAAGAAGTATTGAAAATAGTATGGTTAGAACTCGAATTTTGCGACGTTCTCGAATGGGAAGCCAGACTATTTATTATATTTAGTAGACTAATTTTGCGTATAAGATGAAGTATTTCCAGGTTAATTTGTTATAAAATGTACAAGATATTGTGTGAACTTATTAGTGGTTTGTAAAAACTTGCTTGACATTCAATAGATAAACAAGTTTGCAAAAAAAAATTGTTGAGAGCTGTCTTGGTTTTTTTTTATAATTCTTATGTTTTTGGGTGTGCTGAATTTGAAAATAACTTTTATTTTGTCCTAGCACGTCACGTTTTCTGGCAATGTGGGTGTCTATGCGAAACAAGTTATTATCTTAAAATGAACATATATATATATATTTTTAAATCAAGTAATTTTTATTGCGTTTCAAAAACTTATTTTCTCATCTTAAATACATTAATTAGTGAGCATTAAACACATATCTTTTTCTCAGTGAGACTCCTTTTGGTACATTTTCGCTTGTGGAAAGCATCTGGAAGGTCTCTTTGAAGCGTCCAACAGTAGTCTGCCATCATTGAGACACTCCATCTTTCTGGTATCTTTTTCTATCTCCTTAATACCTTGGTGAAATCGATCACCTTGCTCTTCACTCACGTCTCCTAAATTTTCTGAAAAATAGTCGAGATGGTAATGAAGAAAATCTATTTTTAAACTCATTAAGCAACCTAAAGCTTGAAATGCTTTTAACATTCTTTTGACGATTTGTTTGTAGTTAAGGTCTTTGTTAATGCCTAAAAATTTTGTTGTGACTTCCTTGAAGGCAATCCACCCTTCTCTTTGAGGATCCGTCATAGTTGTGACGAATAGTGGATCAGCCATAAACCGTCTAATATCTGGGCCAACGAAAACACCTTCCTTCAACTTTGCCTCCGAGAGGCCAGGAAACTTTGATATTAAGTATTTGAAGCAATTTCCATATCTTGGAAGTGACTTTACAAATTGCTTCATCAATCCCAGGTTTATGTGAAGCGGTGGTAAAAGAACTTTATGAGGAGGTAACAAAGTTTCATGCAGGACATTCTTTTCGCCAACTTTAAGCTCCCTCGGAGGCCAACACTTTTTGGTCCAGTGATTTGTTCGGTCTCTACTATCCCATAGACACAAAAAACAAGGGAATTTGGTAAACCCAGATTGCTGTCCGAGCGCCATGCCCAAGATTTTGAAATCACTGCACACTTGCCAACCGTGGTTTTTATATTTTAATTTACAAAGAATCAATTCTAAGTTCTTGTAGGTTTCTTTTAGGTGTACGAAATGGCCGACAGGAATGGAAGCATAGAGCAGTAATCAAAATAAAATTATACCTATCGTTTATACTACAAGATTATCCCTTTTAAGCCCAAAAAATCCATTTTTTGGAATAAAACTTTGCGCTTTGTAAAAAAATCGTATGTTCTAGATTTGTTTTGAGTATTTTTTTTGTTTTTAGAACACCAAAATACATAGAAATCAGTTGGAAATATCCAGACAGCATTTTTGTTGTAGACCTGTGAATTAACGTTAACTCCCTTTAAGTATGTCCGTGTGTTATTCAAAACAGTGTTGTATATCATTTGAATGAATTTGATGTATTTCTAGTTATTTTGCATAAAATAAACAGCTTTATGCATAATCAAATTTAACATTTATTTGTTCACGCAAAAACGATTGTAAATATCGTATATTAACTTTTTTAACATATAAATTTTATAATATTTATGCTTATACAATATTAGAAATGTTATTATAGCCACCTGCACTATTTTATATGTATTTTTTACATATCTATTGCCCTTGTAAATATTAGAGCTCTATTTGAGTTGCAAAATATATTGTATTAAAGCAATTACAACTTCTGGGTTATTAAGATTTATATTGATATTATATTTAAATTTGATTAATTATAAATACCAAAAAATCAATATGTTATTTCTATAGACAAACGCGTATTTACGTAGAAAGTCAGTTCATAATACTGCAATGAGAAACATTGACGATTACACGAATCCAAAGTCTCCTAACCGAATTAACTAGACTCAAATCTATTCTTTAATATTAGATTAAAATGTAACATGCAAATTGAAATTTGACGAGGAAATAAGTAGGAAGTGACGTCAATCGCATTAATTCACTGGAAATTGCAACGAAAAGGAATTGAGTGGCCAAACAAGATATAGACTTATTAAATCGCTTTTGGGACGCGCCGCGGTACAAGTATCGGGTACCTACATCTAAATTGCAAAGCCCTAAAGAATCTTCTCATGCGAAATAATTTAACTTCGCGACGAGGCTTTGGAAGAAAAAAATTAAAAGACATTTCTTATTTCGATTATTCCAGCCGTCTCTAGAGAGGTGACTTGAAATATATCTATTGAAATCGGAATTTTATTCATCTGAATGATACTTTAAACAACTCGTAATTACGGTGACTTACTCTGAAAACTTTAGTCGCAATTGGCAAATAATTATAATTATCACTCGGCCTCCCTTTGGTGATCTCACAAAAAGGCAAAAGTGAAGAACTTTTCGGTCCGCCCTTTTGGTTATTAAAATTTTCTCCGTACAAATCTTCTAATCACCGATAAGTAAACGAAAATGTGCTCTATGTTATTGCAAGTAAGAACGATATTAAATTCGATATATTTCTAAATAACGATCAAAGGGAAGTTTGATTTTGCGGTGATAATTGTGGTGAATCCTTAATTATTTTGAGGGTAAACTTTCACCGAAGTTAATTTGAGGCCGGTTGTTAGAATCGTTTTTAATGGACACTCTTTTTAGGTGACTTCCAATTTATTTGGTTGACTGGATTATTCATTAAATTCGTGGAAAAGCGTTTTCTATAGGGGTATCTTTTTAACAACTTCGGTTTATAATGCTTTGACAAATTCGACTCATGGTCTACCTGTGGACCAGAGTTAAAATTAGATTTTGTTGTCGGCGAGTCCACGAGAGGCACGAGTATTTTCTCCCTCTGCTGTTAACGTATAGATAAATGTATAGGAGACTAACGCAAAACCCTTTTAGCATTCCCCCTCGCAAATCCCTTGCTGCATACATGTTTAGCTATCTCTAGATTTAGACAGAGTCTAGGTATTATGGTTTGGGGCTGGAACGAGGGTGAGGGGAAGTAATTACTAGGGGGAAACATCAAGTGTGTCACAGGGAGAGTGTGTTGTAAGGACAAAAATGCGAGGGCAGAATGCATTCGAGGTAACTGTGCCGACATGCATCAGTTCACTGTGTCACTGCTGATCTTATGAAGATTCACATAGTAAAGGTCAACAGTTTTGGAGGGAGTCGAAAAGTATGTTTCGTTTGTTTTTCATTCATATTTAAATTTCTCGTAAAAGTTTGCGAGAATCTTTGCAATTTTTTTTGCAGTCGCTTCTTCTAATGGTTGTTTTTCAATTATTTAAATAAGCAAATTAATTAATTCGAGATTAATGTTTACTACGCTTACTCAAAATTTAAGATGGATTAAAAACTTTACTTCTCAAGTTTCATAAGCGTGAATTCAAGCAAATCTTGTTTTGGAATCCCTCAGGCGTCAAACAAAATGATTTATTACAAACTACATTGCAATACGCGAAACAGACGTCCAAATTGAAAGTCCAGAGTGCAATTTATTTTCAAACGTAAAATATTGGACAACTTCATTTCGTGAAATAAATGTATGAAATATTTTATAACAAGTACGGCACGTACAATAAAAGAGTTATTAAACATACTTTGTCAAACTTAATAGACAGTTGGACTTCACAGTATTAGGTTTTGTTGACTTTCAATATTATACTAAATTATACCTATTAGTTCAAAAATAGGCTTTTAATTGCCAAATATAATTTTATTATTGTTGATTGTTAATTATTAATGTTCGCCTTCTTATTTACGCAGTAGGAAATATATAAATATATTGATTCTTATAAAATAGACTTCATTACAAACATCGTCTGCATTAGTACCTCGTGGTCACCTGTTTCTACCGAGAATTAGCTCTGTTCGCATTGCTGTTTGAAAAAAGTAAGAGAAGCAGTGAAACTGATAATATGGGTAGAGCTGTCATTAGAGCAACGCGATAGCGGTATCCTTGTGATATCATGGGCGTCTATAGGCTTGTCAATGTAGCCTAATAAAAAAATGACTAAGAAAAAAAAAGAAAATAAAAAAAGAAAAAAAAGGCCTAATAGAAAAGGTGCTGACGGTGTCTGACAGTGCTGCAATCTGTTTTTATCAAGAATTAAGGCTAACATCACGTTATATAAACCCCGTTTAAATGCCGTTAAAAATAATTTTATTATGATTAGTGATAGCAAATGTTAGATTATAAATTGTTAATTATAAATGTTGGATATAGTATTATTATAAATTAGTTATTTATCGTTTGAAATCCTTTGTGTGACCAAACATCAGTCAAATATCGCCGAAAACAGTCCTTGTTAACTGAATGTAATAAGATTCGACCAAATTAATCCCAGCATGATAAATGGACACAATAAAAACACGGACAAGCTCGGCTATACCGGCGTAGGTTTGGATGTATTCATCAGGGGTTGGAGCGGGCGCTGTTGCCAAGGGGTCTGACGCATCGTCGATCCAGGAAATACCATGTGAGCACACTCGGCCTGTGGATATGACACTGGGTTTTATGCTGACTTGTTAAGCTTTTGGCTTATTTATCAGCGCTCGTAAATGTATTATATAGGTATATATTTTTATATCCATATACAAATTTAGCCCTTTAATTATAAACTTCCTATCCTATAAATAATGTTTAATTGATCGAAATAAGTTAGGTCAACGGAAACCGTGCGTCAAAACCCCGACAAAATCATTCAAAAGGATATTACCCATTGTATGTCTTCAATTTAATAAATTACCGACCGATATTAGTGGTTGGGCATTGGTTTGTAATATGATATATGAAATTTATGTCTTAAATATGTCTTAAAGATATTCATAGATAGATTCCAAACTGCGAACGGACTTGCCAATGAATAAATTATAAAATCACATTAATAGATAGCTAATTTCCAAAGTATACAAGTGTTAAAGATGATGGTAGTGATAAAACTGCCTTTAATTTTAACCAGTTGCTGAAAGGCAAAGATTTGTTAGTGTCGCTACTGGTAGAGATTCCATTAACACTAACCACTTGGTGTTAGTGGGAACTTTATCATTAATAGTTTTTGTTCCTTTCTGAACTTGCACCAAACTTAGTTTTAAGACTGAACTGGTGCCAACAAAATAGTTTAAGATAGGCCTACCTTGTTAGTTTTACCTAATATGTTTTATAAATACTATTATTCCGCCGGATTATTGGGGTCAGTGGGGGGTGTACGTGTATAGATTCAAACATATCTTATATTGGAAATATTACTATTTAATTATGTAAACTGTGACGTTTCAACGGTGCTTGTAGAACAAATATAATATACTTGAAGAATACGATAGTATAAGTTCGGAGATCTACTTTGACATTTTCTCTATTGGAAAGAATCATAGACAGTGCATGTGTCGCGGTTGATTGCGACAACTATCAAAAAGTATCTAGCATATAAAATAAATTTAACCAAATTCGTTTGTTATCCTACTGACAAATATTGTGCAAAAATGAGCACTGTCCAAAGGCTGGATTTATAACTTCCGAATTTAACCCTATAGGTACCCTATAGGTATGAGTAGATTAGACCAGCTAGGGGATCTGAGTACAATGGCGTTGCTAGGTTACCAGACCTCTCCCCAAGGTCAAATGTTTTATATGCACGATCGAATTATAACTTTGAGGGGCATTTGTACCTATAGACATTGGTTGCTTCGCATTTTGTTAAATTTAAAATGATCCTTAGTCCGCGCACATAAATATCAATTTTGTTGAAAGCCCTTTGAAGTGCTGTCCATCCAATATTGATGCCCAAATACACTACGATGCATACAGTATGACTAGGGTACAATTATTACGTCGACATCGGGTGTGGGTTGGCTTTTAATCATCTTTTTTCTTGCCCTGTGTTGATCAAAGAGGCTTTTAATTTGCACGCCCGGTCGGTCACGGGAAAAATACACCTATTTGTTAATATCCCAATTGGAGAATGTTCCATACGTAGTAAATACAGATCTTGGTTTAACTCTTTTTTACTATTTTCTTTTATTTAGAATTTTGAACTCAGTTTCGTATTTCTGTAAAATTCCTTTGATCATTTTATCACAGACATTAATATAGTGTTTTTTTGCGGGATTGTCTGGTTTAGGACTTTTAAAAATATTTCGATGTTGGAGTATTAAGTAAAATTGTGAGTATAAACGACCAGCAAATTAGGGTAAACATTGGAAGTAATACAAAGTTATAGCTAAGTATTGCCACAAATAGGAAATCGCAACATGCTATTAAAACTTTTCTGTTTTTGAAGTTATTGGAATGAAATTCAGTATCAAGGTTTTTTATTGAAATTCATTAAACACATGTAAAATATTTTTTCGATAATTATCCCTTAAGGGGAAGAAGGTCGGTGCAAAGTTAGTATTAAAGTCCTATAATTTAACGCGGGTGTAATCTGCGTGGCACTGTTAGTTATAAATCTGTTAAAAATCAATCGATTTATAATAACTTTTAAAATTTTAACATGATACCTCTTCAGCCTTGATTCTATAGTAAGAATGTCAATTAAGAAAAAAGATGGAAACAAATCTAGTTTTACATTAGTTACTAATTAATATAAACTTCATTAACATTATTTTTATGAAATTTTGTTTGCATGTTTGCAAATCTTTAATTAATGTATACATATAAATAAAATTAGAGTATCTGTTTGTAATATTAAAATAACCGCTGTCTACTACATACATTTGAATGTATATACGGTACACATACCAAAAAATACTTTTTACAATTTTTTTCTGTCTGTTAGTTCCGGCTAATTTCTGAAACGGCTAGACTGATTTGGACGGGACTTTCATTGGCAGATATTTTACGTAATAAGTAGTTACTTAGGTTATATTACATTACAGAAAGGAACGGAGTATTAATTAAAAATGTGGCTAAATCGGCGAAAAAATTACATAGGTTGCGTGCGTGGAAGTTTGCTGTTCAAAACATTTTATGCTGCCTAAAGTTACAATTCCACGCGGACAAAATCGCGGGCACATCTAGTTGTAAATTTAATAATATGCACATTGACTTGATCTATCGATATAATAAAATTGTTATTCAAATTATGTTTAATCCCATTATTACCATCCCATATGAACTGATGGGACCTTATTCCTGCAAATAAATAATTTGTAATTACTATTTTTAAACACTTTTTAGCTAGATTACAGAATGTCTTCCCGCGTTAATCATTTTTACGTCTCCTCGTTCACTACTTATAATTAAAATAATTTTTAACGGCTTATTCAAATTATGATTATGAAGATTATCACAAAGATTTTCTATCCTTGCGGCAACCGTACTGAACATTTAAAATAGAATTCAGTCACAGAACAAACTAGAGAGAGAAATTTTTTATATTATATATCTTTAGCAATTGCGAAAACGCATTTATGAAAAGAACACGGAATGCTACCTCCCGTCATGAGTGATGGTATTAAGAAGTTTTACAAAATGGCGGCAACGTAACATTTTGAGTGATTCGAAAAAATATATAGATTCTAGTTACGGTTAATTAAAAGAGTTTAACTAACTATTGTGAAAACAAATGGCTTCCGATATATACTGCCATATAATGGAAAAATTCATTGACCTATAAATATATTTTATATACATTGAGATTAAAGGGCCGTGGGATAAATACTATAGATACAAGCAGAAGATAAATAGTAACTCCCTCTGTACCTGGTGCCAATAAAAGGCAACTTAGGTATAGGAACCGATATATGGCGGAATACCCACTCAAAAGCGTTGCTCATATGCAACATGCAGTGAGCAGCAATATTCCCGATCCACAACTGATGCGATGCAGATGATGAATGTTCAATGAACTTCTGTTACGAAAAGTGAAGGGTAAATAAAAACTTTGTATGGGTTATATTAGTTCTTGTAGTCCGTATTGTCCGTCCATATTGTGATATGGGCGGAAATATAAACACTATAGCTAATAGTCCTTTATTTCATAAAATAATAATAATATTGTTAGTATGATATTGTCCTTTAAAAGACATAAGCATATTAAAGTACAAAACAATGTAACAATTCAGTGCAGCTGAGCTAACAGTTTTAGTCTGCCTCTTAGGGAAACCTGTATTCTAGGAGACAGGTCCCTATTCAAGTGTCATTGTAGTACTAACACAATTCTGTATCTTATACATACGAAACATAGTATCGGACGATTTTGTTCTGAGTGTGTGTGCGTGTGTATCTCTCAAATCTGAAATTTCAAATAATACAAGTGCAAAAAATTTTGGAGAAAAACCAATATATAAATATTTGAATTTAGATTTCACTGTCGTTATATAATCCGTAAGTGTTTAAATTTCGAATCTAACGGCACGTCTTACTGTGATCGATGATATAATAAATAAAAAACAAACAAAATAACACAACTGTAAGCAAATAGTAAATTTATACTGTTGCTATAGCTTAATTAAACGTGAAATTAGCTAAACAGAATCAATTCCACCTCACCTATAATGAATCCTGAAGCATTTGGCACATGTAACTCACATGCGATGGTTTGTGTGTGCGATTCGAAATGCGACTGGTCAACCGCAAAATCGACCAATCCTCATTAATATACTGCTAATCTGTGAATACCATCAATGGGACTAATGCCAATAAATCTAATTTGGAAATTAATTATCTAAACAAGTTTGAAATAGGAACCTCTTGGTAATTTATAGTTATATGGACATGTTGGAACCATTTTGAGAATGTTATGAACATGGACCAAGTCAAAGATTTGCTCTTAATTAGGTTTATATAAGATAGCGTCGTTGTTACCTTATAGTTTCGATTATGATGCACTACCGCATGAGTTATTGTGCATTAGACCTTTAGATAATACTAATTCCCCGGACAGAATCATTATTATCATTACAGCTATTGAAATTCACTGCTGGACATAGACCCAAAGAAAGTGGGAACTTTACCAAGCATGTTGATAATCGCAGAGCGCAGCTTTTGCGACGCAGATGCTGCTGCTCATCCCTACCCTATGCACTTGAGCTGCACTGTCTCGGATAGATATACCCTTCCGTCTGTCGTTTCTGGTACCTTAGTTGCCTCTTACGACATCTGGTACAGAGGGAGATGCTAGTTTGTCTACTCTGCCGGTACCTCACGCACAGAGCTGTTTTAGAATATACGATTAGTCATAAATCTTTTCTTATATTAGTGCGTTCATTACTCTTTTAACGGCTTTAAGACGCTGTTTATTTAAATTTTTACATTTTTGTTCGACGTTTCTGTTACCACGCTGCAATCTTTTGTCAATCTTGAGAACAGTTACCGCAAGATAACCAAAACGAAAATATTTAAATACTTAGTTCTTTAACTTTTTTATTTCAGTAACGTTATGGTAAGCGTTTCTTAATTACCCATTTTATAATTTTAGAAATACACGTACATAAAGGTACGTACACTAAAACTTGACGATTTTATTTTATTATACTCTTATTCATTTTAAAGAGCTTGCTTTTATAAATAATACTTCACCATTTTTTACAATCAAATTTTTAATGACAAACTGAAACTTTTAAGGATGTCAATACCAACTAAATGCCTTTACAAACTTTATAGGTACAATGTTGCAATACAAGCGTAAATGTGCGTACAAAATATGCTTACGAGCAAAAACCAGAATCAATTGCATATTTTCCATCTCCGTCTCTTTCGAATAAATCCGAAAGCGGTGGAGAGTTAATTAATCATTTAGGGACACGGCGCGGTTGCGGACCGAGCGATGCCATCGGTAATGGAATTGGCATTTGAATTCCGAACGGTTCGCAACTCGATTACTCATCGATTTTTTGTTTACCTTATTAAGGGGAAATTAAACTACTAATTTCAACGAATTGAAAGGCACGTGTTCATTCAATATATTTTCATACTAGATTCCATAAAGTCAAAGTCAAATACACTTTATTCAAGTTGGCCCTTTACAAGCATTTTTAAATCGTCAATGAAATAATAATAACATTATTATTTCCAATAAGTATATAACTGTAAATAATACAGACGACTCCGATGAACCAAGGGATCATAAAAGTTATCTGTCACATAAACTAAATAACACAAAAACTAACTTTAATTCCATTTACAATAATATTCCAGCCGTAATAATATTAATGTTTATTAAATGTTGGACAAAGTATAATCTCAGTACTGACTTATTTAGGTGAAGCAGCTTGGCTCCATTAATAGAAAGATTTTGCGAAAGATTTTGAGAAAGCTATCATATACTGAGTCGGACTTCGATGTTCTTCGTAATTAACTTAATCAATTTCGAATGTTCGCTACTGTGCAAAAACTATAACAAATATTGATATTCAAATTGCATTATTTCCTAAATAATAAAAGGATTTAAATGTCGTTGAGATATTATTTGAAATGAAATATTAATACTAGTTGTAAATTAGGTACTTAGTTTTATATTGACACTAGCCACAACATAACATTGGGTTGTATACGTTTAAATTTTATATAATTAGAATATAAGAGGATTTAATTTTATTGATATTTGTTAAAAACAGCTTAAATATAATAAAAAGATATAAAATAATTCTTATAACTGATATGATGATGATGATGAACGAATTAATGTTTTTTATATAAACTTACATATTGTCTCTTACGACAATTAACATATACAATTATGATATATGCTAAGTAGATTATGTAAAATATTAAATTTGGATATTTAACAGATCATTTTTTTTTGGTATAGTGTATATATTTATCTAGTGTAGATAATTTTGCAAAATCTTTTCTTAAAACGAATTTTCTTACAAAAACAGCTAATTCTGTGATCGTATAATTAACATAAGAAGCGGTAATATTTTGCATTATAATTATGAAGTAACAAAGAAGAGTAAAGAGTATAATTATGAAATAAAGAAGTATGAACTAACAACTAAATTTTTTGTTCTCAATAAAAAAATACAATAAAACCTTTTTACACCTTTTCACTTTCAATAATGACTTGATTGCGATTTTCAAATGGTGACAATTAAAAATGGGACGTAAAACCTTAACGGAATGGACGTTACAGCATTTTTCCCAAATTGCTCCTGTGACAGTACAGTTGTACGAGTTATTTACGACCTCAATAAAGTGAACCTTAAAATTGTTAATGAAAAGGTATTAAAACAGGCGGCCCGTCGTAAATAACGCGGTGACAGTGTGCGAAAGAAAAATGCTGCGCGGATTTGAACAAATTACTGCCACAGCGGATTAGGGACAGAGAGATACGGATTATTTATCAAACATTCATTTAACATTTGTTAATGACGTGCTGTTGAATTATTTTTGTTTGTTGCGCCTTTACTTGTTGTTTTATTTTGCATGAGGTAGATATCATACGAAGAATGTTTTTATTGGTACCTCATTCTCACCTATTTCTACCGAAAACAGCAGTGTTCGCTTTGCTGTGCTACGGATTAAAGAGTAAAAGAAACAGTGAAATTACTGGGTAATGTGACATAATCTATAGCCTGCGGTAACGCTTACTATTACGCGCACTGTATGCTGATTTGTCAAGCGGATCTTATAGAAAAAGAAACTTACTAAGAAAAAATTTTTCAAGAGAGTTCCAATAAGACCGGTTGCATGCTGCCTATAGCTAGCGCGATTCTGCAACCATCAGATTGTCTGTACGCTGCGTTTGTCGGTGTGCAGCCTCCATTCGATAACTTTACGGCATCATTTTCTTTCAATTCTGCATGCTATACTAATGAATGAATAAGTAAATTGACTCACCATTTAATTTATTGCCCTGTCTGCCTATCTGAGATAAGTACTAAAAGCACTCGTGTTAACATTCAATAAAAGAGAAATCATAAATGTAATACTTAAACACAGAACCATCTCAAATATTAATATTTATCCTGGGTGAGGATCGAACCTATGACGAAGTTAGCACAACATAGAATATAGAATAAAATATAAGTCTAGACATAGCAGTCTATGCTTCAGATTATTAAATTTTGAGAGAAGACTGCTTTAGTACATAAACAACAACAAAAGCGTTTTTCAACATTTTATAAGCGGAAAAATTGAAAACTTGTGGTTTTTTAACCAATTCCGTTTTTGCGTTTTTAAAGAATCTCTTGAAGTCTGTAGTGCCTATATAACCTCTTCCTCGAAGTACAGAGTTAATTTAAAACTCTCTAGTGCCTAGAATAAAAAAAGCCTGAACTCTTACAGCGAACATTTACTCTTTAAAATATACGCAAAATTTTATAAGACTGTCTTAAATACTCTTATTTTTTGTTAGATTTTAATTTGCATTTATATCTTCTTAATATTTAATGTTTAGTAGTTAGTTTTGACGGTTCCAATGGCCGTGATCCTGGGGATGGAGAACAAATCTATACGTCTTGACTTGGTGATTAATATACATAAAATTATTTTATTTGTGACTAGCAGCGCTCCGCGATTTAAAGCGCGTTACTTTGTAGAACCTTCATCACTACCTTTGCACTCCCTTTTTTTCCCCTTAAGGGATTATTTTAAAAAGTAATACTTTACACGTGTTTCATGACTTTTAATAAAGTAACATTATACTGAATTTTGTTCGAATATCCTTAAAAAACAACAATGTTTCATGTTAACTTTGCACTCGCGCTTCACCCATCTAGGGAATGAATTTTTAAAAATCCTTTTTTAGAGGTGACCCCGATGTTATAAAAGGAATTCCTGTGCAAAATTTAAAGTTTCTAACCCTTATTGTAGTCTAGGCCCTAGTTTTATATGTCAATCAGTCTGACAGTCAGTTTGCTTCTCCTTTTATATATACAAGTTCTTTTAATGTCCGTAACACAAATGCTTCAGGTGATGTATTTTGAAATAAAATCAATATATGAGATACGGTGAAAATTTATGAATAAAAAAACAAAAAAAAATTACTCTTATTTGATTTTAAGTTATACGCTCTCATAACACTCGGACCTAGCTTGCTTTTACAATTAATTAAAATATTAAGCACATTTTAATTAGATATAGTATCATTGTAAATAGATGTTGGTTAATCTAAAAATAAATAAAACGGTTCTCTTGTAATAAATGTTGCTACATATAACACATAGACCAGTGAGAGTAGACCTGTGTCTACTCTCACTGGCCTCTGTGGTCTGGTTGGCAACAAACAATATACATATTTGATCTATGTCAAGTATAAAATTTGTTACAATTACACCAACTTAAATTAAACGTATAATTGTATTTTATTTATATTTTCTTACTTAATTACCCGAGATAAATTATTCTTGTTATTTAAAAATATTTAATTGTAATAATTCCGAGGATTACGATTTTTTTTACCTGATTCTTGGAATCAGAGTAAAAACTGATTCCAAGAAACAGCCGATATTAAGACTGACTTTGATACCTAACTATAACAATGATGAATAGCTATAGCAATGATTATATTTATCCATGTAAATATAAATTAGTTTTATGGATCGTAACTTGTTACACTGTACATACGATAATACGTTGATAACAGTTTATTCTTCCTGTTTGGGGTATTTACTATAATATATCTATTAGTATACAAAAGCATTTGCCATAAAAGTGGAGGCGTAAATAGAACGTTTTGTGCCCAATTGTCATTAATTAATTTTTTCTAGTACCTATAGTGATATCATATACTAGAAATTTCATGAAATTTAAATGAAACGATATGAAAAAATAATTTGTTTTAGTCTATATTCTTCGCGGAAAGGATGCAAAAATTTCTCATATTCGGCTAACAATGCTGTAAAAGCTTATCAACTAAAAAACAGACATAAGCCATATAAAGATAGATAGAAGATATAAGTAGAGGTGTATAGTATAAAGTTTGGATGCTAATAAAAATATTAATTAAAACAAATTAAGTAAGTTATCACGTGAAGCTTCGAGACTAATGTACGATAAAAATAAAATAAAAGTTAATTTGATTGTACATATTATCCAATCATCTAGCAAAAGCTTAGAAGTTTTCATTAGTAAAATTAAAGTCTTATAATTTTTGAATTCACGTTATATCTGTAATTGGTATTTCTGTTACAGACTTAGAAAAAGATAAGTTGTAAGTATTTAATTTATAAAGTCAAGATATATGTAATTGTATTGTTTGATATATTCTCGGTAAGATATAATTTTCAAGATTAGTTTTAAAATAATTGGTATTTACGATAACAATAACATTACCTTATACCAGGAGTAGACCATAATCCTTATTTAATATAATTATATTAATATGCAGCTCAAATGCACAGGGCGGAGATGGGTAGCAGCATCCCCGTCGCGAAAGATGCTCTCTGCGATTGCGATGCCCCACGCGTTAATTATTGCCAAAATTCCCCCTTTATTAGGGAGGCCTATGTCCAGCAGTGGAGTTCCAATGGCTGCTATGATAATGATGATGATAAATAAATATTTTAAAGAACGCAAAGATGAAAATAATATAGCTAAGTTGCAAATGCAATATTTCCTAACATTTAATTGTTTACTACTCATTAATAAACTACTTTTTAACGGCGTTAAAACGCGGTTTATTTTACTTTTGGATTTTTTTTAGCAGCATTCCCGTCGTGGTGGTACACCCTGCGGTTATCACCACGCTTGTCCAGTTCAGACAGCAGTAGACATTTTAGGGTTACTGTGCTGACGATGATTCGCATTTTGAAGCCGTTAAAATAGTTTTTATTTCCAAATATATATAAGGTTACCCACAATATGATCATTACTATCAAAATAAATATTATATGTAATCAATAATAACATTTCTTGGTAATTGAATATAAGAACCGGACGCAGCTGAGAAAATGGCCAGCAAGAGATCACTCCATGAATACTAAATGGATAACTAAATATTTCTTTGTTGTCAGATCAAATATTATTTCGTTATTTAATCTACCCTAGCTGATCTGTTCATGGAGATCTGTAGAATATAAATCAGCAATTTATAATATACTAGCAGAGCCCGACGGTTTCACTCGCACAAGCGTTCAAGTTAGAATTTCACACTAACATTGCACCCCCTCTTTTTATTTTTTTTTAAGCCTTTTATTTTTTATAAAAAAAAGTTAAGGTTGTGGCCCTGAGTTTTATAGTATAAAGATTATTTTAATGATAAAATGGCCTAGTATTAAATTGCTCTAACCACTAGCTTTAAGGCAAAGGTTTGTAAGCGCCTACGCCGATGGTGGTTTCATTAACACTAATTACTTGGAATTAAAGGAACACCACCAGTTTTTCTTACATGTGCTTTCCGGTGGATCGCGTGATGAACCTGCAGTCAACTTAGTTTCGAGACCAGTCTCGTGCTGAAAGACTATTTTAAGGTAGGCTTAATTTACGTATAATGGAATCTAGTACTTCTATTATGAAATTATTATTGGTATAATATATACATTTTTAAAGGATTAATAAGTGCTTTTTATTTTAATTTTATTTATTTAGGATTAAAAAATGCTTGTTATTTTATTTTTATTAGTTATTGCTTAAAGTATTTGTGTTGCAGACAACAGGCAACATAGGAATCCCAAATATACTACTTACGCACGATCGAACCCATTACTTTTGGCACACCAAGAATCTATCTGTGCCATCGGGCCCAACAAATACTTCTGTTTTATACTCTTTGCTAATTTCTTCATTAGATATTTAGTAAAATCACAACAGCTTTAGTAGTTACACTTTAGAATATTATATTTCACTGTTTAACTTAATTGATATAATTGCGTCACTGTAATTAACTACATGATCATTAGTAGTAAATTAGATTTAGTACATATATTAGTAACTTTATGAAATATTTTGCTTCAACATTTGTGCATGCCGTGGCTAGTTTTATTAAAGCCAATAATGTGAAATTATTTTTTCTAAGTACGTTAATATATTGGTGAATGATTTAAAGGCTTTTCTTAAATAAATAAACAAAAAATATGGAATAATTTCTTGTAGTATATACAAAGCCGTCGCGGCAGAAAGTTCAATTTTTCCAAAGATAATAAAATTGGCCGAAGAAGGAAGAATGGCGGTGGAAACTAAATTTATATTCCGGTCAAGTCTTTGGTCGGACGTTAATCGAAATCTTATTTCATACGGCAAATGTACCGTGAATAGTGCAAAGCCTGTCTGTATGTCACTGTAGGTATTTGTGCCTCGCTACGTCACAGAATACAATATTCAGTATGACCGTACAATTAGTTAGTTATGGAAACTGTGTATACTAATGAATGGCGCAGATGAATTCTTTCTTTTGCGCTGAGGGTCCTGAGTTCGATTTCCACTCAAAACGAATATTTGTATGATGATATTTGTGTTTGTTCTGTGTCTGGGTATTAAATACATATATGTATTTAAGTATTATATCTGTGATTCCTCTGTTGTCTGATGTCCGTAAAACAAATGCTTTAAGCGACATACCGCGGAGTCATGTCAATGGGTGAGATGTTGTATAAATATTATTATTATAAATGTAAAAATTACTCTGTCTGTCTATGTGTTACGCAATTACGGCTAAACTACTAAACTAAATAAATTTAATTTGGTGTACATATAATTGGAGCTTGAAAAAGAAACCATTTTCAACCAATTTAGCGAAATATGGGGATAATTTTCCGTGTTATCGTTTTGAAGCATAATATATAGGACGTTGAGTGGATTAGACATGATGGAAATGACATTGCCTATTATCGGCGCCATCAATTGTTGTTCCGGTTACTTTGTGCATACATACCCTTCTCTATTACCTTATTAGGCACCAATGGGTTTGCTGTTTATCTATATAATCTGTGACTGTCTTTTAAAGAACGCACGGTCGCGCTCAACTCGATTTATTTTTCAATAACACACAGGCTAGCGTATTTGATGAGAAATAGGAAGATTTTTAAAAGTGTTTAATGCGCAATATTATAATTTTTAGCTCGGATGCATGAGATGCATGAAAATATGATGTGCACAATTGACTTTGAATAAATCAGTTAAATTTAAAACTTTTGTGGGATAAGTAAAAGAAATGCAACTCGTTAGCTATAAGTTTTTTAAAAAATATACGATCTGAAGTTCAATTAAGCTCTCAAGTTCAATTGTTTTTGTTTTCAGTTTGTTATCGGGTACCGACAGAATATAATATTACCTTCCAATGTATCAGGTGCTGTAAGAGACGACTGAGGTATCGGAACCCGACAAATGGCGGTACTCATAATAGCGTTAATCAAATGAAACAGGGCGGCGATGGGCAACATCATTACTGTCGTGAAGCTATGACCACGCTTACCCAGCGCAGTTTTGGACAAATTTCCCTCCTACTTGGGGAGGCATGTGTTCAGCTGTAGACGTCAAACTACTGATATGATAATGATGATGAAGTTTAATCTTTTCTAGAGATATTGATTGATGTCTTTTCTTCATAGGCGTCATTTACGTTTTAGTTATGAAAGTCAACTTATAGGATAATTAGAAATTACAAAATTTTGTCTGATAGTTACATTTTTGTATAACTCTCCGTGATCATAGATAATACGAGTTATGTTATCATTACTATCGAATCAGTAGAAAAATATCCATTGCTAGATATAGGTATTTCCAAGAAAGAAAAAATTACCCATAAATTCCGCGTTAGGTAGAAATAGTGGCAATCTGGCATACCTAACCCCGCTCAGTTGCATTTTGAGCTATGCTATTCCGAGTTTCATCTGTCGGTTACAGTATTACAATATTTTACATAATTTATTCTCCAAATCAGTTTCCTTAGTATTTAAAAAATTAAATTAAGTAATCTAAGCAATCTCTTGTTCTTTGACTAAAGAATATCTTTAATATTGCCCTGTCACACAGTCCCAGTTAGTTTCAATAATATTGCTTTAAATTTCCTATTTAATTTAATTCTTTTCTGTAATTGAATAACTTATAACTATTGTTTTACATAATTGCATTAATTTAATTCTGAATAAATACATATTAATCTGAATCTAACAGTGGTTGGTACAATTAGATTGAATTCCTTTTAAAGATTGCATGTGATGCTATATTAGAAAATTTTACACTTTACACTGCCACAAAAAGGATAGGAAATTACGGCTTTTAATTTTCTGTTACATTTGCTATATTAGACTTATTATTTTTTGTAATTTTAATATGGGATAAGATAATTATATTATTAGGATATGTAAATGGATACAGTACTTTCTTATTTTATCAACTTTATGTATTAGATTATAGATTTAGATTGCCTCTATATAATATACCTCATTAAACTCAACTCATCTCGGTAACCTTGTTACCGGTTTGCATGAGGTAGAGCCCATACAAAGGTCGCCATTAGTACCTCACTCTCAACAATTGCTACCAAATAGCAGTGTTCGCATTGCTGTGTTCTAGTTTGAAAGATGAAGGAAGGAGTAAAATTACTGGATAATGTGACATAATATCTTCTTTCAAATCAAAATGTTGGTAATGCGCTCATGATTTTACGAAGTCTATATGCGGCAGTGACGCTTACTATCACGTGGACTTTAAGCTTGTTTATCGGCTTAACCTTATAAAAAGGATTTAAGAAAAATATCTTTTTACTTTGTTGCATACCATGCAAACTCCAATATTCATCTCACTTCACTTCACACATAGCCTTGTACAATTTACTTAGAATCTAGCTCCAGACACTTCTATATAAACATGAAGACGCTTCATGCCTCAACAGCTGTAAAGTAATTTCTGAGATAGCAGAGCTACTCTTTGAAGTGTGCAATACTCTAACACAAGGAAAGTTTATATGTTTTTATCTATATAAAATACTAACAGAACTCGGCACACCTTGGTCAGGCAACTTCTTTTATTTATTTATGAAGATACGCATATAAGATAAGCAGCAAAATATTATTTTTATATTTAGATTTAGCACTTTACGGAAATATTGTTGAAAATCAAACAACTTTGTATCCCCCTTTTTTAAAATTTTACTAAACAATATATTGTGTGTATTTCGAATCGAATAGTATTAAATAAAAAAAACTTTCTGTACAAACATACACCCCTTATTTTACCCTCTTGTACGAATTGTTGTATAAATATTATCACTTCATTTTAATTTCTTTAAATAGTAAGAATATTTTAGTAATTTGGGAACCCTATATTAAAACTATAGAAAATTCACACAAAGTTTGGCATTCTTTTTAACCCTGTCGGGGTAAATTTATCAAAATCATGTCTTATCACTAAGAACGCCCTCGATAGAAAAAGAAAGCACCTAAGTCTTAACAGAAACCTCCATAAAAATTTGAGACTTCTAGCACTTGTAGTATCTGAGATTTCGTGATGAGTCAATGAGTCACTTTTCGCTTTATATATATTGTTTCAGGTAGAGGTATAGTAGAACAGTGCATCCTTCTTTAATAAGTGTCTTAGGAGACTGAAGGACCGTAACTGACATATAGCGGTATATCCACCCGGAACACTATCATCATCACCATCATCATATCAGCCACAAGACGTCCAATGCTGGACAAAGGCCTCACCAAGTAATCTCCAACAAGACCGGTTGTAGCGGCCTGTGTCCAGCGCGATCCTGTGGTTTAAGCCAGATCGTCGGTCCATCTTGCGGGTGGACGCCCTACGCTGCGCTTGCCGCTACGTGGTCTCCATTCCAGAACCTTACGTCTCCATCGTCAATCGGTTCTCCTTACCAAATGCCCTGCCCACTGCTACTTTAACTTACTAATCCGCCGAACAATGAGCAGCTTTGGTTCTATTACGGTTAAGGAGATTCTCCTTATTCCTGATTCGATCGCGAAAAAACTTCGAGCATTGTCCTCTCCATAGCTCTTTGAGCTACTCTCAGTTGGCCAAAAATGCCAATGGTAAGAGAACACGTTTCGCTGCCATGGGTCATCGCTGGTAACACACATTGGTCAAAAACTTTCGACTTGAGGCACTGAGAAAGCTTCTTAAGGACTTTAAGTACCGGTGTTCCACCCTCCTTCAGAAGCTCAGATGTGATTCCGTTATCACCCGGCGCCTTGTTGTTCTTAAGCTGATTCAGGTCCATTCTAATCTCGCTCAGGCTGATGCCCGGGATATCCTGGGAGTAGTGTCGGAGCGGAAGTCGTCGATGCGCAGCCGCAGGCTGCGCGGAGTCGACTTCAGCGCCAGGCGCCTTTGTCGCAGTATTTATGTCGCCGTCGATTAATATCGGCGGGTAGTCGGGTTGCGGGAGAAATCTTTTTGTTCCTCTACCGCTATTTGTTTTGGTAGTTTTCACGCAGGTTCTTCTTGCTTGAGTTTGTATACAATGCAATTCAAGCCCGTGTATTGGATCGAGTTGCATCGTTTACATCTCCGATGGCTTATTTTCATTGCCTGCATGCGAGTTCTAGGCGCTTGCGTGAATGCCTGAATTCAACACAACAACAACAAGTGCCTGCATTGCGGCACTTGTTGTTGTTGAAGACACCACGTCTTGGTGTGGGTGGTGTCTTGGGGTGAGTGGATCGTTGCCCATCATGGGGTTGTGGTCTTAAGCCTCCTGCCTGGATTTCGTTCGACCTCACCGGCCGCGAGTTCGCGCTGGTAGGGCTTGCGGTCTGGCGGTCTGGCGTGCAGCGGCGCTATTTCGCGCAGCTGTGGGTTTGCCAGTGAAGCGTTGTCGGCACGCGCGAACATAGCGCTCGTCAATCTGCGAAGAAATTCTGCCAAGTATTCCATTTTTAAGTCCCGGTGTATTGTCGAGTTCCTGACCATTCTCGGTGCTTTGACAATCATTCTCAGCACATGGGACTGCTGGGCTTGAATGTGGCCCCAACTCGTTCGGCTGCTGAGCGCATACCAAGCCGGTGACGCATAGGTGTCCATTCGACTTCTTGCCCCTTTAATTTGAGTTTTTCGGGGAGTTTAAGGTAGTTGCCAATGGTCACGGCCTGGGTCTTGGCAACATTCAACAGGCAAATTTTAAATACGAGACTTAGTTTATCATGTGTCTCGGTGTTAAATAATAATATGTATATAATTAGTATATTTGTGATTCTTTTGTTGTCTGGCGCCCGTAACACAGAAGTCAGGAGTCTATATATAAATAAAAAAATTCTTTATTTTTCTCTTCAGAAATGATAACGTGTAATAAAGGCTTATAAAGGTTATGTACATATAAAGATATAAATCATTTGTGGGAGACTGGTGCCCGTGTAGGTTCAGAGACCCATAATACAGGTCAGCTGGATAACATATTTGTTTCAAGTAAAAGTCGCATGAATGTTCCCTGTCAAAATACGTATATTGCTATTATTTGTTGTTTTTTTATGAACTAGTCTAGTTACTAGTTGTAGATGGACAAATTTACCATAATAGCAAAAGTAGTTGACGGTGTTGAGGTATATAATAATAATAATATTTACGGGGTACCCAATTTACTGCTAATGATGCTACATTTGTTAAGCTAATTGCACGTACTCGTATAAGCTGTGACAGCTTTATTAATAAGACAACACTATAATCTTTTTTTTTAAATGTGTCAATTCACTGCGTTGTTTCTTGTGTATGTTCTTGCTAGCTGTTCTTAAGTTTAAAGGTTATATACAAGATTATTCGTTATCGCGTCCGCTGTTTAATTTTATTAGAGAAATTCTCTTCGTGTTTCACGCGCCTCCTCCGCCATGCGATACTTCATTTCAAGCCTCCGTTCAGGAAAACTGTATTGGGTGCCAACTCGCCCGTAGCCTGAGTCAGCAGCAGTTTAACAACAGTTGCCAACATTTTGACGCCGGCGTTTACTCCATGCCGTTAGTAATTTCGTTATACCATCCGCTTAAGTTAAATAAGTTTCAATTACTTAATATTTTAGCGTAACCCTTTCTATTTTTCCTTCTCAATCTTAAAATTACCATATCGCATAATTTCTTTAGTGTTCTGTGTATGCTGTGTTCATTGTATATATTTCAGTTCAGATTATAAATTTACACCTAATATTTAGTTCTAAACTCTAGTTAATAATAGTTAAAAAGTAAATAAAATAAAAATATCCGGATTTATTCTATTCATTGCAATAAATTAATGAACTATATATTCTTATTAAGAATGTCGTACAAAATAATAGTGTAAACTATAAAAAAATAACTCGCAATTAAACGAGAATAATAGGTAAATCAGACCGGTTAGGGCGTGGCCAAAAGGCTGTAATTCCAGTCGGGGTGCATTTGGGCTCCGTTAAAAAAACGTACGTGATCCGACTACGGGATTGCACAAGGATGGACATGGAATAAATTAATGGGATTTAACAACGGTGCGAGACAAAGTTGCCGTTGTACTGATAATCTTGGTACGAATATAGTTAAGCTGTGGTCGCATTATAAAGAAGAAATATCTTTAATTTTAATAATAAAATATATAAGTGCGAAAATAAAGATTTGATGTATAGAAAAATTATGAATTATATTTCGGTAAATATTTTATAGAAAAGAATAAACTCGTTTCGGGCCTAAGGCGGGTCTTTAACCTGCAATTTTTCCCATGCCATTTCCATTACCGTCGTACTACTAGATTATTTGATGTGTCATTCTAAATCTTAGAATGACGCAATATTCTTCAATATTCTACAATTTCTTCAATTTTTGACATTAAACTCCAACATATATTATCATAAATGTATAAACCCTCTAACGTTATTATAGTATATGTTTTCAAATTATCATTCTTATTTATGGGAAAACATACTTTCATCTAAAGTTGATTTGATTGTTCATTAAATTTAAAAATAAATTACTTCCAGTAACTTAAATTTTGATATGAATAAAATGAATAAAAATAAAACAATTACTTAATTCATCATAATCATTACTGTACCAGTCCTAGAAAGTCCATTGCTGGACACAGGCCTCCATATTAGGATCTGATACAGAAAAGGTATAATTCTACTCCGCCAGCACCTCAAGGCTTTACTCGATTACATTATAGATTTTATGCAAATAAAATTCTGAAATATATTTAATTGCGTAAATATATAGTTTTGATAGAGTTGTTCCCAGAATAACAAAAGATTCTCAGTAATTAAATATAAACTTGAAACCTCGCGGACATAGTTAGCAGTACATAAATTAAATATGCAGTGTGTGTAAGTAAGTATTAAACATAACCGATCTAAAGAAAATACATTTTTAAATAATCGAATGTGAGTCGTTCTACAACTACAATGTCCCCTGGGCAAAGATGCCAGAAGAGGTTCAAAGGCAAATAAGTACCAATGTTCAAGTAAACAGCAGAAGAAAAGCAATTGCAGTTTTAAAATTCGATTTTAATCCAGACTCCCTACACACAAACAAATCGTAAAGTCGACGACTATAAACACGAGGTACACCTTAGTTTATACAAAGGAAATTGCTTATTTTACGCCGATGTTGCCGAGTTTCGTCTCCTCTTATTATTCGTTTGAAAATAAACAGTTTTATGATTTTGAACGCACGTATCATGCAAATAAGGTATGTAAAGTTAAAGTTGTCACAATGTAATGTTTCTTATTTTTCCATACAGGGCCTTTTCTTTCATGGGTCATATCAGCCATTGGAAGTCCACTGCTGGACGTAGGCCTCCCCAAAAAAAGGAGAATTTTGCCCATAATTGTCGCGCTGGGCAAGAGTGTTGGCGATCGCAGAGCGCCGCTTTCCCAACGGAGATGCTGCTGCCCATCCCCGCTTTATGAATTATAGCCACTGTGTATTTGAGCTACACTCTGATGTCTACAATATGTCGTCAAAAAATCAATTTGGCGATTGTATAAATCTAAATGACGATGAAGAACTGCGGCAATTTGTGTTTATACTAGTTCTATTTTCTACCACTCTAGTGGTTATCAGCAGAGTAGAATAGTATCTGCCCTCTTGACCAGGTGTCGTAAGAGGTGACTAAGGACTTGGACCTACAGGTGGCGGTATATCCATTTAAAGCAGTGTAGCTCAAATGAACAGGGTGGGAGTGAGCAGCAGTGATTCTGACGCGAAGCTACATTCGAGGATTCCACGCCCAACGCGGCAATTCTGGGCATATTCTCAGTTTTTTTGCTTCTGCGGCTATTATGAATGATTTCAATCAATGATTAGATAGTTTCAATCAATGGTAGTTCTAAGAGTGAATCAACTTATCAGCAGTGTACAAGTAATGTCTCAATAAAAATATTGTTAACTTATTTTAGAAGCTACTTTTCGGCTTTTTAGTCCAATTGGTAATCTGTTGAATAAATAAACTGTACAGCATACAGTTGTCAGTTATCAACAAAATTACTTTCCTTAAATCAAAAGTCAAGTATGAATATAAAAAAAAATGTTATTACAATAGGTGCTCCATTATTTTGCTCTGGCACGGTGCAGTGGATCTTATAAATCATTCATTCTTTCCTCCGGCGACGACTAGATTATGAAAACAATGGATGACAGTCTATCAACAGAGGTCCATTTAGGAAGACAAAAGCCGAACGATCTCGGTGAAGTGGAGCGTTTTATATTATATTTATCTTTAATTACTACACGAACGTCGAACAAGAAAAAAGAATAAAGATATACTAGAATAATGACATGATTCGCCGCTCGGGGAAAAGTATAAGGGAAACAAATAATGATTTTCTTTTGTTGGCTTATTATTATCGAGGGAATTCATTATTGGTACCTTTGTGTTCGTTTTGAACGCCCTTCGGAGTTACGAATGGAAACTATGTAAATATGTTACTATGTATATATGCGTGTCGGTTTTAAGCAAACGTTCTGTAGTTCAACCAATAATATTTTGACATTGTATAGTATTATGTTATCACGATGTTGCATTTTAGAGGACCTATTAGTCATTAATATGACATGTGAGGACGTGCTATGTTAAGTAAGGAACTAAAACTAATTACTAGGACATTTTTATCTCTACAAATATGCGTTTTTGAAGAACAGTATTCATTTTTTTAAGTTTATAGAAAATATGGACGATGTTTATATCAAAGGATTGTATAATTTCATGTCTGTTCGTGCTGGATAATGTCTGAAATATCTTGAAGGGACGGACGGAAAAATCACACTGGTAGATAGTTGACGGTATTGAGAGAAACTTAGATTATTTTTCTTTAATTATAATTTCAATAAAATTTGCTCTTAATATATACTAACTGCACTTGAGTTCTTTTCGATAACGATAGTTACTGAAAGGCAGAAAGGCAATAAGAGCGAAAACGCCGAATATACAAACAAAATAAACACTTATACATGTTTTCTTATAAAAAAAAGTTGTGTATAAAAAACATTTCCTAAGGAAAAAATATCAATACAAATAGTAGAAAATACGTATTTTGAATAAAATACGTATTTTCCACTATTAAATACGCTGCTAAAGAACCACTTCGTTGTTCACAATAATTCAACCATGCCGTTATCGAGACTCGTTCTAACAGATAGGGCGGTATCGAAACGACCTCACGGCAATAACATTGCTGATGAAAACTTAAGGGTTGTAAAATTTTACGGCCTTACAAACTCCCGAGTGTGAAATTTAATTGGGGGTGTGCTCAGACTAAGAGAAATGTTGGACAGAACCCACATTGCACGTGGAAGCAAGATATTTAGACGCTTCGTCAATGCCAGCAATTATACAGAACACACTATTAATTAAAAGAAAAAAAATGTTTCAGTTCATGTTAACTATTTTATAAGTATAAAGATATAAACATAAAAGTAAGTGTAGTTCTCAATGCACGTAATATTTTAATTACTTATAAAAAAGAATCGCTTCTCGCCCGTCTTTGTGAACTTTCCTTTGTATGCAAGTATCCGGATCATAGTCTGTATTTAAACTATATATCCAACCTTAGGATCTAGGAGATTATCTCATATTAAATCCATTAAAATCTCAGTAAATTATGTTGCGATAGAGTAACGGACAGATTCATTCATTTTATTTATAATATTGGTATGGATTAGTTATTGAAGAAATAGGTATTATTGTATTCTAAAATAAGCTTAAAAATATATTTTTTAACATTTACCCTTTAACTATTATACATATCAAAAAACTTTTTTATCGACTTTTAAACGCGGTTTATTTAACATTTTACATTATTTATCTAGAATGACAAAACATCTTTTGACTGTTTGCCGTAAGGTAACAAAAATGTCGAATAAAAAATGTTAAAAGTTTAATATTTATCATGTCCGTGACTGCTTACAATGCCGACATATTTGGTGACAAGACCCTGTTCACATTGTCTCTTTTTGGGAGATAATATTTAGCCTGAAGAGACGTGTTAGATCATCATGTGGTATTTTAATAATGTCTTGTGTCCCCCCAAGGCGATTTATAGCTCCATAGTCGACTTTAAGGGACCATCGTTAAACTAGAATGCGTATTAAACTTTTAATTTGCATCTGACGTCTGAGTTGGACTTCAAAATTTATTTGACGAACAATACAATTCATTTGAAATTTTGTTATAAAGAGTAAGTTTAACATACCTTTCTTTATATAACTATCTAACCCACTACTATATACTTGTAAATACAACTAAAGTGTCTATTTGTAACATCAAAATAGTAACTTGAAAAACATGCATATGAAAAAGTACCTATTACAAAAATAAGCTTGTTTTCTGTATGTATGCCTGTCTGTCAATTTGAAGTAAAGTCCGAAACAGCTAGATCAATTTTAACGGAAGATTCTGTGGCAGATAGCTGATGTTGTAAGGAGTAACTTAGGGTTGTTTTATGTTTTACTAGCTTTCCGCCCGTGACTTTGACCACGAAAACTTTTACTTTATATATTATTTCTGAGAATATATTTGTTATCACCAAAAGATTTCAGCTAAATTGAGCAATAACTCATGCGGATTCCATAGAGTATTAATTAAAACAAATTTATCCTACAGGAGCATGTTCTCGGAATAAAAAGTAGTCCACGTTAACATGGTGGAATAGAAAGAATAACCTCCAGAATATCAATAATCCCTGTTCCAAATTCTATCCAGTGTTTTTAGCTTTCTTAGCGTGAAAGAGTAAAAAACATTCATCCAATTGTCAAATGATGTCAAATTCATAAGTTTTGTGCAGATCATTTAAATCTAAATAATAACTAGTAATCAGGGTATTCATAGAGGTCGAAGAAACATCAATACTGTTCAATATGGGCAATATATTGGTCGCTTATCGCATCGCCGATATTCCAATGACGTCGCTCGCACGACACGTCACATCTACGGAAGCTGTCACGCAGAATATTAGCTTTCAACAGGGTTGTCGATAGCACACTGCTCAATTTCACTATATCATCCAGCCTTTAGGGCCTTTGCCTTCATGCAAATTTTGTATACACTTTGAAACGTCTGTTAGGAAAATGAAAAACTGCTTTGCATATAGGGGTTAGATATCCGGCAGAGTAAATCCTTCACTTTACTAGGTATTTGTAAGAGGGAACTGAAGTACAGGGACTAACAGACGGCGGTATATCCATCCAAACAGCGTAGCTATAATGAAATATGGCGGAGATTGAAAGTAGCTTTGTAGTTACGAAGTTACGCTCTGTGATTGCTACCATGCCTGCCCAGTGCGGCAATTATGGGCAGTAGGAGTTCTTTATCTGCTATAATTATAATGTTTTTAAACGCTTAGACATATTAGCGATATCTTATCGAGAACAGTTTATAAATCTGAAAAATTGTAATCAAGAAATATTTTCAAAGAGTCGAGAGGTTGTGGTGATTGTTTTTTGGATTTTTGTTACAGTTTGGAACAGTTATCTTTTTTTAATAGCCATTTTTTTTTTTTGTCGATGGTGTAACAAGCTTATTTTCCACGATGGTAAGCGATCACACCATACAGTTGAAATCATATAGCTAACGTATCGCCAACCAAATATCTCATGTCATACTGTGTCGAGCTGGGCTTCTTTTTTTAGGGGATCTGCAGTCAACCTTTGTAAAATTGGTAAACAGTACCGTAGGTTTTTATATTTAGAATTTAGGAGCATTTAGTTAAGTTTAAAAAACATGCGTAAATTAAACTTTAAATTGCATTATTGCCGATGAATTGACTAATAGATGGAATTAATCATGACTGTTACCGAAGTACCTGTTAGTTAAGGGTAATAAAACATAGTATTTATAATTATTTATAAGATGGTTATTTATATACGTAATCCTAGTGTGGCAACCCTACTCTTTGACTACCGTCCCTGTCAGATTATAGGGCCGATACACATTCAATCTTTCACGCAACGCGCAAACTTGAATAGATCAGAAATGGGCACGCTATTTTCAGCGCCGTTACTATTATGAAAGAATCTTTTGCATTTACGTGCTTATAATAATTGATGTTACAAAATAAATATAAATGCTAAAATATAGAATATCAAGGGTGGATTTATCGAACATAGATCTTTAATAAACAACACAATAAAAATAGATACATAAATTAAATAGATATTTGTATAAATATAATATTGTATCATCATCAACAAATGCCTCTATGTCATGCCTCTGTAACTATAATAAAGAGGTATACAATGACAGCTGTGCCAGTTATAACTGATACAGCTGTCAACGTGTTTCACGCTTACAGCTGAAATCGGAAGAAAATCGTATCAGCCATAGGACGTCCACTGAATCCGTCGTCGCAAAGAGAATTACATTAGGAACGGTTATATGCGGTACCCATATCCATCGCGATTCGTCTATCTAGTGGATGAATATCCTACGCTACATTTGCCGATGCGTACTCTCCATTCCAAAACTTTATGCATGACTGATGGAGCCATTTATATGTCCTCTTCATTTCCACATCGACTGCTCATCCCCACATATCAGTGGCGTTGTTTCTTCTATTATACTGGTCAACAAAATTTGAACTTTTTCGTGCCATACGGACTTTTGAGATATTTTTACTTTAATTGGTGATTGTACGAAAAAATAAACATTTAAAAAAAATTGCTAGCCGAGGATTTTATTCTAGTAATTCTTCTCTGAGTAATTTAAAATATTAAGAAAAAATACAGATCTCGTAAATAAAACGTTTATTTTTTTTTATAAATTACTTAATAATTTAAGATTTTCTTGAATGTTTAGCTTTTGATTGGTCCCTTTTAATTGTCCAGCAGTAATCCGCTAACATATTTGGGCTCCATTTGCCCTTGTACCGTTTTTCCATACTAGAAATGACCTGGTGGAACCTCTTGCCGTGCTCGTCACTGACAGCCCGTAAATTGTCAGGAAAAAAATCTAGGTGCGAGTCTAAAAAATGGACCTTGAGTGACATGTTGCAACCCAATGCTTGATATGACAATAAGAGTTTGCTAACCAACTCACTGTAGCTGTCACTCTTGTGGTTGCCCAAACAATTTGCAACAACATTTTTAAATGCGTTCCATGCACATTTTTCTTAACCGCTTAATTTTTCTTCAAATGTTTAATCTTTTACTAACTCCCTGATTTGAAGGCCAACAAAAATCCTTTTCAATTCCTTCAAACTCAAAGTCATCATCGTCAACACATAGACTTGAAGTAGACGGTTGTGAATGGTCGTACTAAAAATGCCAGAACTAATACCAGTTGCAACAGACATTGTTGCAACTGGTATTAGTTCTGGCATTTTTTAAGACCAGTCTGTCTTATGGCAGAAGATACGTTAGGGTAGATAACTGTGTTTTTTTTCTTGTAATTTATACGCTTTATGTCAGTGAGACAAAAATAGCAATCCGAAACGTGATCTTGCTGTTCAGTCCATATCAAGGGTACAGCAAACGGCATAGCTCGTGCACCTTTCTTCCAGTCGGTTAAATTTTTCACACACGTTATGCAACAGACATGAGGGGCCCAGAATTTGTCTTGATGGGCGACAGAAAAACCAAAACATTGGTGATAACACTCCAGCACAAGATTCGTAAAATATCGTCATTGTTTTTTGAATGTAAGTTTCCGCAGACATAACATAAAGAGTTAGGGTCATTATTACACTTCCTCGACATGTTCACAGGATTAATAAATCACAAAAATATTCAAATTCAACTACAAATTCTTTAATGACGATTTACATGTGAGCGTTTCTATTAATTTACCGCCGTAGTACTAGTTATGAGTATTACCGTAATACTACAAATATGAGGCTAACTGACAGATGACAACTGTGATTTAATGATGAGGGTAACAAGGAAATATTTGTTTCCTTGGTATGATTTAACTCAAAATCTACTCGACCACTCAAATAATTCTTCAACCAATAGAAATCTACATCTTCACCGAGAAATATATGATATACTTATATTACATAAAATTAAACTATCATCATACTAGTTATTGGAAGCCCACTGCTGTACATAGTTCTTTCCAACTAAAGAGAAATTTTGCACATAATAGCCGCGCTGGGCAATCGTGTTGGCAATCGCAGACCGCAGCTTTGATAATGGAGATGCCGCTGCCCATCCTTGCCCCGTGCATTTAAGCTGTAATGTTCTGGAACCTTAGTCGCCTCTTACGATACCTGGTGCAGTAGGAGGTACTATTTTACTCTGGAGGTGCCTCACGGCTGAATCAAACTATAAACACCTTAAAATTAAATGTAAGAAAGCAATTTTTTTGCAATTTGTTTTGCCAATAGAAAGTTACATTCTTATAAATTTGTGTAAGCTATATTTTATTTCTGAGTTGGAAACTGGTACTCAGGGGGTGAAATTCTGGTGGCCAGCTAGTTCTGAGTAAATAGCATTTTTTGTACACAAGATTTTGTCACGCAACCCTATATTCCTCAAAGGAGTCACTGAGTAAAAGAGAAATTGACGAAAAACATCAGCAAAGTTTTATCTGTTAAAATACTTAGCAGCGTAATTACATCGAGACTCAAAGGGAATAATTTAGTGTAACCGTTTAATAAAAGCAGTAGTTTCGATATTACTAAGCACAATAGTCTAGGAGCCGGTCTCATGAAATTAAAATGTAAGAAACGGTTCTGACTAACTGTGGGCAGTATTAAAACGGGGTACTAATGGGGAGGGCGGGCGCACCGCAGACTTTATGTCCCCGGCGCGGTCTAGAATTATTAATTAACTGAATGGTGATTGCATTCCTGCCCTTGCGGCGGCGGCGGATATTCCACTTCGTAAATTATCACTTATTTGCGATCCGGGATACTAGTTCGGAACTATTCGGGATATTACGCCAATGGATCTCGTTAATGACGGCTTAAAATATTTTAAACTAGCAACCATCATAAAATGTAAATCTTGATTACCATATTTCTTTGAATATTTGTTCTCAAATTAATTCGTGGTTGGCTGTGTATTTAAGAAGAGTGTATAAGCAAAATTTGTTAGAAGTATTATTTAGATTTTTGTGAACGAGTTAAATTGATACTTTAAGACAAGTGCTTTAAGCGACTTACCACGCAGTTAGGTCAATGTATGAGATGTTGTGGGAATTTATTATTATTATTATCATATTGTAAAAGCAATAAAAAATATCTACTCGAAGGTAAGGAAAATAAAATATTTTATTCTTATATTGTAAATAGTCTTAAATCCATATTTATCATAATACCGAACTGCCTGTATATTTGTTACAATCTCTCAGCTTATCCGATAAACCGAGCTCTCGAAAAATATCTCGCAAGAATGTCAACCAGACAGGTGAAGTAAGAAAATGTTTAATAAAAAAAATATTATTAATTAAATACATTTGAAATCGTTAAATATCATCATCACCCTCATACCGGTTTTTAGAAGTCCACTGCTGGGCATAGGCCTCTTCAAGAAAGTAGGTTTTTTGCCAATAATCGCCGCGCTGGGCAAGCGTGTTGGTAATCGCAGAGTGCAGCATTCGCGACAGCAATGCTGCTGCCTATCCTCGCCTTGTGCATTTGAGCTGCATTGCTTCGGATGGATATACCGCCATCTGTCGGTTCTGGTACCTTAGTCGCCTCTTACTATACCGGGTGCAGTGGGAGGTACTATTCTACTCTGCAGGTACCTCAAGGCATATACAAGCCTTTAGATACCTTCATCAACATCTAGTGCAACTAAATTAACGCAAACCAGCCTATTCCAATGTCAGAATTAAGAACAAGGGTCGTCATTCACCCGGGTCACGTTTTCCAAAGGCCTTAATTTTGTAAGCGCTTAATGACGTAATTATACTTACACAATTAGGCCCCAAGACTATACAGCGAAGTAAGCACCCTTAACAACGCCACTCGTTTAGTGGAAACCTGAAACGAGCCAAAGTTAGTTCATTATATCGCTGAACAATTATACTTAGAGACAACTGATAGTTAGTTTCTTGGCGAGTAATTATATTGAATAGATATCAAATTTTTGATTGAAATTTAACTATTAAGTCTCTAATTTAAACTTGGTATTTAATTAGTTCGAATTATAATTTGAGCTTGCCGACGCCATTTTGGTAACTTTCGTCAAGTTGTTCAAATTATTGATTTACCACTGTCAATTGATTTTTTTTACGATAATTATTTTCTAATAATCTGACTCCAAGGTAAGTCGCTTTATGCACTTGTATTATGAATATCAGACAACATCACAAATATAATACTTAAATACATATTTTTAGCTCCCAGACACCGAACATATACACATAACATAATATAAATATTTGTCCTCGGTACAAACAAACAACAGGGGATACAAACCCTCGACCCTGGCCGCATAAGATAGGATCACTACTATATGCGCCATGGGCCCATCGATTCCTAAATGTCCAATCCTAGTGCAAAAAGCACGCTGCTCGATGGAAAGTTAATTTATTAGGAAAAAGATTTAATTGCTCTTCCTAATTACTATACTACTAGTACTAAAGTTAGATTAAGATTCTAGCGGCTGTAGCTTTTCATCGCTTTGTATACTAACCTAGGCCAACTATTGAGACGTCACCGAAAGATAATCAATCACCAACTTATTACCAACATAAATTTACAAGTTTTTGTTTAGATTTGGTTAAGATTTTTTAAGATTTTAGAAAAGCTTGAATGCGGAATTTCCAAGATTTTTTATTTTAATCTTTTAGTTTTTATTTTAGTTTAATACTGTTTCTTTTTATTTATGGCTATATTTTATTTTTTATTTTTGTATTTCTTTTATCTAGTTAAAGCTTGTTAAATTTTTTTAGTTCGTGTCAACAAATAATTAAAAGTATTTAACACGAATATTATTTAATGGTAATAACAGATTTGTCGCGTTATTTGCTTTTGTGGTGCATTTATATATTCAAGTATTCTGTAATAAAAACAATTAATCTGAAGTAATATTATAAAGAGGAAAGATAAGATTAATTGAAGTTTATTTTTTTATGAGTTAATAAATAAATTGTTTGTCTGATTTTGAAAATAATTTCACTATGGCAATCTACATTAGCATCAATCAGCAAAAGTTTTACATTAGAACCCCAAAATTGTATGAATACAGGTTCTGCTGGTATTATTTTATATAAGCAAACACATTGTTACAAAAATAACCTATATTATCTTTACAAGTTGTTTTATTTATATGATGTAGGTTTATTTTTGAAGTATTAATTCTGTATAATTTTATAGTTTAGAACGCATTTACTGAGATGGTATCTATTTTTGTATTCATGAATTATGGTCAATTGTGTATTATCATATCAATAAAAGTTTAAGTTGTGTGATCGGAATAGGATTCATTTTTTCTCCTAGACTAGATATTATCATTTCAGTCTTTGTAAATCAAGAAGTCTTCAAAAGTTTCACAAGCGAAATTCCGGTCGGTCATTAATCACTTTACCATCCCAAATACTTAATTTAAAACGCTAGACCAAATAAAACGAAAGCTCTTAACAAAGCCGACCCTTTTTCTATGTAAATTGTCATTGAATCTTCTTTTGTTTCGAGCAGCAATTAAAAACGAATAATCAAGTGCCGACTTTTACGGATCGTTATTGTTTTAATTTGTAAAAGAAATAAGGGTTTTCGTTTTATTACTCTCAATTAATTTGGAGAAAATAATGATTTACGTAGGGTTGCATACTCTCAGAGGAAAGATAAAACCTTGAAGGATCACTTTCTTGACCGTCTGTTTGTCGATATTTTCTCAAAAGCTCTTGAAAAATGATGAGCAGGTGATATAAAAATTATACTTCAAAGTCAAAGATATCTAATGATTTTTCCTGTTTGCAAGAGCCAATCTTTCGGAGGACAGGGGAAGGAACCAAAAAAAAAAACAAAAATATTTATTTATACCACAAAAATATGTCAAAGAGATTCACTACAGGTTTATAGATAAAGTTTATTACAAAGTCTAAATTAACACTTGAGTGGCTTTTCTACAGTAGTTTACATTATTTCTTAGTTAGATTTCTATAGACCCACTCCTAAATCATTTTTATTTTGTACTTATAGTTATAATTATTTTAATAGAATAAAGTACTATTTGCATTGAATGTGCACACGTTATTTATGTCAATTATGAGTTAGAGAGTTCGGTGTGTGAAATAGGCCAATTAAAAAATATTTCTATAAATATTCACACAGCTAAACCACACCTAAGAAGCTTTTACAATTTTCTTACTTTATTACCATTTCATCTTCTAGTCAGATTTATCATCATTATCATACTAACTTGTCTAGTAGCTATTTGGAAGCAGTTTGACAATAATTGCCACGTTGACATTAATTGTCATTTTGCGAAGAGAATGCTGCTGCCCACCTCCTCCCTTTCAACTGGTCCCAAGTGTATCTGGACACGAGTAGTTAGGGTTTTCAGAGAAATCACGGGTTATCTATCCAGAAGGTACTGAGGTTCCAGGGACTAGTCAAACCACGTGGCAGTTCTCGCCAGAACTCTATTACGCGGAGTTACTTTGTTTTTTTTTTTTATAGGACTAGATCGACAGACAAGCATACAGTTTGCGTGATAGCAAGCGTCACCGCAGCCTATAGACGCTCGTAATATTATAATGATATCTCTGTCCTGTTTCCTACCTTGGGGCTTGAAGATATTGCATTATTTCACCTTTAAAATCGGAACACAGCAATGCGAACACTATTATTTGGCGGTTGAAATAGGAAAGTGGGGTATCAACGCCGACGACGCATGAGGTCTACCTCATACAAAGGTCTGGATGGCAATACGTGGTTAGCTGCAGAAGTGCGGCAATGTTGTCTGCCTGGTATTACTCCTGTCACCGAACGCCCCACCTCGCGCGCATTGAGTACGAGCTTAGTAGTGCCGATGGATGAATCCGTATGATGAGGCTGGAGGAACTCTTAACTGACTGGTGATTGGTGTGTGGACAGCTAGAATAACTATGATTGCTTGTTGACTCCAGCAGCTTTAGGCTAATTTCAGGAGAATAGCCTTCAGAGATACGCAAGTTCATCGGGTTGTGAGCGTGTTTTACTGCTCCGGTACCTTCTCGGAACGAGAGGGAATCAGTTTATTCGAAGTTTCGAACAAAAATTTATTCGTGAGTAAGTGATCGCGTCTATGATTGGTCAGCCACTATCCGGTATCTCTTTAGACAAGAGATCTGTAGATCATGCGGTACTAATCATTATAAATCATGGGCCATCAGTAGGATCTGCCACATACAAAAATTGTTACAAAGCGCTGAGAAAGGATGGGCAAACGCCAAAAACCAAACAAGTAATCCACTCCATTGAGGACAATGGTTCGTGCCCATCATTTCCCTATGAGTTAATGTTTTTGATAGATTTGTACCTACCAACCGTTGGTCTGTTACGATACCTCATCCACCTTTTATGAGACATGGTACAGTGAGGGTAGAGTACTAGGGAGGTACTGTACTCAGTCTGTGTCACACCACACTACTCGTATCGATTTACTACAAAAATACTTGATATGAACCGGACCTTAACGTATATTGAAGTATGACTACATAAATAAAATACAGGTGTCGGTTACGGTACAACTTAAATGCGTAGTAAATAAGAGCCTTAAGAAAGGGGTTTTTCTGTGTATCCACATGATGTCGGAACAGGCCACTATTAAAGAACAAATAAAATTGTAATAGATGTAGATAAAGAATAGGTTATGGTTTTTGCATTAGAAGTACAAATACATTATTTTCCTACATAATCCCATACTTTGACCTGACTTCGTGGTAAGTCACTTAAAGCACTTGCGTAACGGACGCCAAACAACAGAGGAATCACAAATATACTACTTAAATATATATATTTAACACCCAGACACAGAGCAAACACAAATACCGCTATATGAATATTTGCTCTTGGTGAGAGTCGAATGGCACACAATGGAATTACTACCAGCCCGATTGAGCTAGTCAAACGTAAATCTCATACATAAATATATAAAAAAATGGTGTATAGTTTGTTAGTAATAATGTATAAAACCTTCATCCTTCATATAACCAAACAAACACATTCGTTAAATTGTATTCAATTGCTCAAATTGTCCGAGCCCACCGGCGCTCGGTGGCAGGTGAATTCCCAACAAGGGGGCAGATACTTGAAATTCGTCGCGCGCCCAGGTCAAGCGGCCCTCGACGGCTCTAAATTATACGTTGGCGAAATTGTCCTCGGGCCTTCGCCTATCTAGTGGCTAGTAGTTCAAACTCTAAGAACGTGTATATGGAAAAGAGTTTTTACATCGTATGTGGAGGTCGGGTTAACTTTATTATTTTTTTTTTGTTAATTGAAAAATGCAGTTGCTACATTTTACAATTATAGCATTTTTTATACAATATAAAAGTTTATTGTGATTTTATTAATAGACAGATCGATACATGGTATCAATTAGAGACTACCTTAATATGAAATGTATTCTGTAGTTTAGGCCAATTTATCTTTATATTTTTGAAGTGGAACAAGAGTAGGTGCAGTGTTCCTAGATTTCCTTGCTTTTTTAATATATATATTTATATAATAAAGGTGCCTACGGTCTATTTTTTTCTCCTTTATTTGATCAAAATAATATATTTTTAGTTATTTATTGCCTACGTTAAGAAGATGTCTCAATATAAGTCGGTACTGTGTATTATTTTACCAGTAAATGGGAATTTCCGTTCATTGGTTTATTTACTGGCTAACAAGTTCTCCAGTGTTAGCCAGTAAACAAGTTCTCAATCATTTTCGTCAAATCTACCGTGCAATATTTTTCTAGTATTTCTGGTTGATCTCGAAGAATGTGCAATTCATTTATGTTAGAGGTTTACATATTACATAACAAATTAAGTATAAAAACAACAATAAGCATGATGATACGTTTATATATACATATAAACGTACGTATATATATATATACGTACGTATAGGCTGATTCAACCGTATTTTTTCTGAATAAAATGTATTTCATGTAAATATTAATCCTATGATAGGAAATATTGTATTTTTTTTGTATGCAACACTGAAATTCGGAATTTTAAGAAAAAAAATAGTTTAACATCCTACAAATTACTACGTACATGTGCTTAAGTCACTCACATTAATGAATATTTTTCTAATTATTGTACATCTTTTTTTAGGCTGGATCGACGAACACAGCGCACAGCCAACGTGAAGTAATTATCACTGCGGACTATAGATGCTATTAATATCAAAAGCGCATTACCAACCTTGTAAGTCAAATCAGTAATTTCTGTGCTTGTTTCACCGTCACAACCGGATAACAGCAATGCGAACACAGATAAAGGTGTGAGTGAGGTACCAATGCAGACGATTTTATGTATGAGGTCATGTCGAATATTAGTATGCTCACATTTACTTATAAAAAGAATTATTGAGAAACAAAAAGATGTAACATCGGTTGTTCAAGCACAACACAGGGGCGTATTGAGTCGTTTAGAAATGACAAGCTTGTTAGACGTACTCGACGGGGTTTCAGCCCCGACGCTACTCGCAAGAGCACTTCAGGTCTTAATAATTCGGTACCAGGGATGTACTTTAGGGGATGTAAAGAATATATCAAGTATTTTATCGTCAAACAATACATGTTGTAACTTGTGACCTGATTAGACTACACTGAGAAATTGTTATATCTCGTAGCTCAATCATAATTGTTTATTCTTAGGGTTACGTACTGAAAGGGAAAAATTGGAGGCCATTAATAAGACTCCGCTGTCCGTCCGTCTATCTGTATTTCATCAGACCGTACTACCTCGTGAACTTAATATATAGACAGTAGATAACAAGACAGTTAACATTTTCACAAATGATGTATTTTATTTGCCGTTATAACAAACACTAAAATATATAACATAAACCTTTAGTGTAATTAAAAGAGCATTTTTTAAATTTAACGTTCTTGCTCAGCCATCTTAGACAATAAACCTTTTTTATCACACACTACAGCAGACAATTATTTGTAGCCTTTAAACTCGAACATCACCGTAACATCATCTGTATGTCGCTAATATTACTCAGTAAATTTTCTGTGTTCCAGCTTGAATATATAGAAACCCAACTTTCATTATATTCAAGATGGAACGCAAAACAACTTCTTGACAGAAATTTATAAAAGCGAAGCTATTACCTCTGATATTTGAGACATTGTTATTGAGTGAATTCGAGAGAATTATTCGACTGTAAAATATATAAAAGAATTAGTTTGATTCCTATCTTTTATTATATATACAAGTATGTGTGGTATCTTACTACAGAGCGACATTATTCTTTACGCTCCCCTTTTTCCTTTTTAAGGGAGAAGAGTCCCTTAATTACGGCCCTGTAAGAAACCCGTTCGCCGCTCGTCTGATACGCCATTCATATTCATATTTATTTCGTTTCACCTATTCGCTCCGGGGTTTCTCAAATTTAAATTTAAATCCTCGATTTTAACAAGACTCGCGGCATTACTTGCGAGTCAATTCGGCAAGATTGTTCGCCGGCTCGGAAATGATCCTCATTGTGTGGCGATATTACAAATGAACGCCGTTAAAACTTTTAAGCGAATCTCAGATTAATGTAAATTAGACAACAGATGAATGGTATTGTTTTGCTCTTTTGTTTGTTTGTTTCATTAATATTACATGTACAAGATATTCGCTTCCCTCTCACATTCTTATTACGTCTACGCATTTGTCAATGGCCTTTGACTGAATACGATTACGTGTCGTCTGTTTCTACAATAAGAAGTGAACTTATCCAATAACGTTTATAATTGTCTTAGGGTACTGGCAGAGTAGATTGTATTGTACCTGCCTCGGTACCAGGTATTGTAAAAAGCGATTGAAGTACCGAAACCGACAGATGGCGGAATATCGAAATCAAAACAGCGTAGATCAAATGCAACAGGACGAGAAAGAGCATTCCTGTCGGGAAACAACGCTCTACGATTGCCACCAAGCTTGGCTATCGTGACAATTATGGGGCAAAGTTCACAACAGAACTCTAAACATAATAATGTAATACATATTAATCCGTACATAGAAATATATATCATATAAATGATTGTACTGGGTGGGGATCGAACCCATGATCATTTAAACTAGATTACCGTAGGCTACTTATAGATCCATCAGGCACGTGAATTTTAATTGGTATATATATATTTATATATATGTATTGAGTGTCTTACTTACACACAGCCATAGCTTGTGTATGAGTACATAAACGCCTTCCATATTAAACAATTTCTCTCGCGAATGCAGGAGTGGCAAACTTTGTCGGTTATTAACAGGCACGTCAGTTTCTAATTACTCGATTCGGCTATCACCTGCCCCTGACAGCCTCACCCATACCATTATACCGGGACCCCTTTAACTTACTTTCCGAACGCTATTTGCATGCAACATTACCTCCAGTCGGAGGTCTGGTTTGGGTGGCTGGTGCAATGAAGAACGAACTCGTGAAATGTGTTCACTTGACAGCGCCATTATAGTGATGTGTCAAACTTGCAGATTATGTGAATGATGGGGCGTGGTATTGTACATGAAATCATTGTTCGAAAGAAATAATGCCTTGTGATTTGTTGAATACAGTCAAAGTCACATATATTATATTCAAGTATAGGCCCTGTACAAACACTTTTAAATCGTTAATAAAATAATAATAATAACATTAATATTTCCAATAAGGAAGAGATTTTATGCATAATTATAGATAAAATAGACGACTCTGGTTATCCAACAGATCATAAAAGTCATCTAATACATAGATAATTACAACAGGCCCACCTTAAACTAGACTGATGGCGAGTTTTAAGACGAAGTTTATTGGATGTTTATTGCGCGACCCACCAGAAAGGAACCTGCAAAAAATTGTTGGCGATAAAGGCTCCACCAACACCAAGCTTATTATTTAACTATTTCTTGGATTTATTCAAAAGCAAGGCTGAGCTGGGGCATCTTACTTGGGATTTTAATGTAAAATCTCTCACAATTGCCCTTGAATTTTGCTCATAATTACTGGCAGACGTTGTGGCAATCACAGAAACTGTGTTATCCTTCCCGTCTTGTATTTACTCTATGTTGTTTTGTGTTGATGCAGTGGTCTCTGACGATACCTACTCATGCCGGTACCTCACGGTTCAGTACTTATGTGTGTGCTTAAAGGATTAAAATTAAGTGATAAGAAATATATCTTTAATTGGTATGCGCTTAAGAGTCATTGTCATATGAATCATTTAAAATCATCTAATAATATATCAACATATATAAACTAAATAAAATATAATAATTTCCCTATAATTTGAAATGCATATTAATTTTACTAACATAATTTTTAATATTTGGGCAACTTTACTTTTTTATTACTTAGCTTAAAATTCTTGATTGCGACTCTAATTTGTCGGGGCTAATCAAGAAATCGGGTTAAAACGCCTACAGATTCAATTTCACGCTAGCGATCACAATCTCGTCTCCATTAATTGTTAATTTCTATTAAGAAAATTAATTTTCGATAAGATAAATTTAAGGCGCGATAAATTGTTATTCCATTGCTGGATCATTTAGAAAAATTATACGTTGCATTTGTTCGTGTGTGTCAATGGACTCGGATTGTTGATGATTTTTCATTGTTACTGCTTCTGTAAAGAGTATAAAGGTTAAAAGTTTGGTAAGTCAAAGACTATAAAGTGCAGGTACTCTAAAAGGACATTAAAACTCTGTTGTAACTTGCAACGAACTACGTCATTATAGTAAAACTGCTTTATTGACCATAAAAAACAGAGTTAATATCAATTTTGAATTTTAACTATCGCCACGTCTTCTCCTTGAGGTATACGTTTACCAGATTCATACTATCATTGAACAACTACCCAACCAGTGTTGTCCTGCTAAATAACCTAGATACCGACTGCAGCGCCATCTACCAATCTGATTTAGAATTTTAAACTATCCAGTCCTTACTTAAATGCTTTCACAGAAATATTTTTAAATCGATCCACCCGTTTCTTTGCAGTATACATAAATAACCTATATACAAAAACCCATTCAAATCCCTCTAGCCGTTTAGAAAGAGTTCAGTGATATATACACGTACAGTAGAATTATCATATAAAAATGTGTAATAGACAGAAGTTACTACTTCTGCGTTGACATATTTTAACACTTTATTTTACATCCTATAAGAACTCTTGTTTTTATGATACCACTATTGGTATTAAAACTATCGGTTAAATGGTTGCCGCAATGTAACTGTTTTGGTTATCTTACGGCAACCATTCTCTAGATTTGCAAGGTAACCAAAATGTCAAACAAAAAGTGAAATAAATTGTATTCTGTTAAATGTACTTTTATTAAGGATAGTGTGCCGCGAGGTACCGGCAGAGTAGAATAGTCTCTCCCTCTGTACTCCCTCTGTACTACGGTGACTAAAGTACCAGAACCGAAAAATGGCGGTATAGCCATCCGAAATAGTGTAGCTCAAATGCATAGGGTCGGGCTGGGCAGTGGCATCTCCGTCGCGAAAGCTGTGCTCTGCGATCACCAACACGCTTGCCCTCCCCGGTAATCATGGGCAAATTCCCCCTTTCTTGGGGAGGCCTATGTCTGAGAGTGAACTTCCAGTGATCAAGATGATGAACGCGTAAATGATAAGAAATATTTATAATCTGTATTAAATCTATATAGATATTACGTTTAATCACAAGTATAAGAAATATCACAAACTCTCATCCTTCTAATATTATTCGAATAATTATAATATTACTATAATATTTATTAGTTACACATAAAATATTATGTTTGTAATTAATCTTGATAGCAAAGAATAAAATCGGCTGCAATGATATGTTTTTAATTAAAAATAATTTACTGTTGTCATTTATAAAAAAATAACAATGATTTAGGTACATTAAAGAATTCTCTTAGTCAGAATTGTCGATATTATTCTATAAAAAATGCCCATTTTACTAACAATTCGTGAAAATAACAGGGAAAAACAATGGCGAACCCTTCCAACCCGTCTGGCGTATGCCTAAAACAGAACATTCCGACGTGTGGTGTTGGTATGAACATTCAAACTTTGCAGACGAATTCGATCTACCGGGCGATTCGGACCAGAGAATTCGTGCCAGTTATTTACATAGGAATCTAGACCTTATCGGTTGATACGATATAGAATTCAGGTTCCACGCCCTCGAAATGTTTAACCTTAGCAATCAAAACAGCAATATAGTATTAATAATAATTTGTTATAGTTGTATGTAAAATATAATAATTTCTTATACTATGGTGATCATAACATATAAATGATGATTTTATAGAACGCAGTTCTTTTGATTGTTTTAATTGAAATTTAATTTAATACTGGTTATAATTTTGTAACTAGTATTTTATTTCTTCTCTTTTATTCTTCTAGACAAAAAGCTTTTACAAAATGATATATATTTCTATTATCTATACTAACAAAATTATTAAATATAAGTTATCAGGCTTTAGTCGTAGCAATCACATAGCATAGCTTTGCAGTGACTTAGCTACTTTCCACCCCCGCCCAGTTGCATTTGAGCTACGCTATATCAGGTTTATCGACACCTGGTACAGGAAGAGGTACTATTCTACTACGCCGGTACTCTTCTCTCTCTCTTTTTGGTTAATTTTCCTTGTATTCATTTCGTATAAAAGTTTATTCATATCCTACACTCACATTAAATAATTCCTTGGAAAAATAAAAGATATCCCATAATAATTCCTGTGCTTTCGAACAGTCGTGTGCAATGTTTTTTAATCTTTAGACGGGCCCGATATCACTAATGGTAGTGATCCTATCTTGAGCGCTAGGGATCGTGGGTTCGATTTCCATCCAGAGCAAATATTTATATGATGATATTTGTGTGTTCTGTATCTGGGTGTTAAATATATGTATTAAAGTAGTATACTCGTATTTGTGATTTCTCTGTTGTCTGGAGACCGTAACACAAGTGCTTTAAGATACTTACCACGTAATCGTGAATGTGTGAGATTTTGTGGGAATTTATTATTATTATTAGTATTGATGAGTGAAATAGTTAAAGCAACCGCGAAAATTAACTGACTTGCATTCGCTTTAAAGTTACGGTATTAGCACGAATATTGATATTGTATTATGTATATTAATTCATAACATCACAGAAGCCCTACAATCTTGCCTACCGAACTGCACCGTTAACTCCCCTTATAATTTGATACGGATCACTGCCTTTCTCATCTTAAGAATTTTATTGTTGTTAATTAAGAATTGGTCGGCGTAGATAACGAGATTATCGCAGGCATTTAATTATTAAATTTGTGCTCACGTTCATTGATGTGAATCCGATGCGATTAATAAAAATCTCATTGTATAGCCAGCACCTTGTCGATCACGAGGAGGTCGAGGAGGAGACAAAATACGGAATTTTTCCCCTTAAATATAGAAGCTCAAAATTTTTAATATTAAAAAATATTACTTTTTCAAGTAATTTCTACACAATATCTACTACTAATCATAGTGAAGGGTACCGGCAAAGTAAAATAGTACCTTCCCCACTTAAAACTTAGAACACACTAAAAAAAGCACTCATAAGATGCAAACAACAAGATGTCCGCTAATAGGCAGCCTTCGGATAATACCGAGGAAATATTTGAAAATAACGAAGAATTTTTTTTAACCTAAAATAAAGCTTATAATATATAATATATAAGTAATAGTAAATAATCGACTCCACAGTAATTAACGTATAATAATTGCTATACTTGTAAATACAGGAGGTAGGAAGAGTCGATTTCGTACTATCTTTTGACGTTTTATTCAGGTAGTTATTTTAAAATTGATTTACTTATATTGAAGTTTATATGCAAAAGTTATTATACATGTAAAGTTCCTTTGTAAGAATAAGTACAATCCCTACTATAGGTAATATTATAAATACGAAAGTAACTCTCTTTGTCTGTCTGTCTGTTACGTTTTCCCGCTTAAACCTCTCAACCGATTTTGATGAAATTTGGCACAGAAAATCTTTAAGCCCTGAGAAAGGACTGAGGAAGGCTATTTTTTAGGGGGGATGAAAAGTTGTAAGGAAATATCGCTATTTTTAGAGCTAGAAACTTGAACCCTATGTTTCAGACCATTGATTTGATATAAATAAACATGACATTTAAAGTTTATAGTTCACATTTTAGTTAAAAAAACTATTCCACGCGGAAGAAGACGCGGGCACAGCTAGTAATAAATAAACATAAAATTCAAGCAGAAGTATAAATTCTGTCCACGCACTTAATCCTCATTGTCCGGCTAATTACTAGGACACCATAGAAGATGGGAGGTGTCAACGAAGGAGAGCCGTATTGATTCACTTTCACCATCGCTCGGGGTCAGATGCGCGCGGCTGCAGTAGGCCACTGGAACATTGCTGCATAGTCCATCCCCTGCTTTGTGCAGCATACAACGTGCTGCATTCGATTTATTTTGTGACACGGAATATGTCGCAATCTGGCAATTGGTCATTGCAAGCACAGTTTTTTTATTTCATCTAATGCTAATTAATTCAAAGTGCGATGTGATATGAGTGCTTGAAATGCATTTCTTGATGCGGATAGTCAGTGGAATGCCGATAACAGTGCTCTTAAGACTAAGTGTTGACTCAGGAATGATAATACAGTGAAACTAATTATGAAGGCTGATAGATTCCGGTCCCTAAGAAAAATGATACAAACTCGTGATTTGGTTATAAGTTCAAATGTCCTTACATTTGAAAACAAATGTAGTGCTTCATAGTGGACTTTACATTGCTTCGTTTAGGAGAAAGCTGGAAGTCGGCTTTTTCAAAATGTTAATGTATACCCATCGCCGTATTTCAGATATTAAAAAATGAAACTGCATTCGCTAGTATTTGTGGTTTATAGCAACAATATAGATAGGGTTATGTTGAAATATGCAGTGACCTAAGAATAAATTATAGTGGAATGAAACTTATAATATACTTTAACAAAATAATCAATAATCGCTTTTCTGTAAAATAAATTATTAACAATACGTGACTACAAAAAGGCCAGTAAAATAGGTTTGCAATTTAATTTTGACGGATACGATACGGCCATTCGCTTATCGGATCGTTACGCTTCCCAACACACAATCTTCTAGACGTTTCTTTGAGACGTAAATACGATTTGCAATACAAAATCCAATAGAGGTGCAAAAGCTTAGGACGGGCGCGTGTGTATGTACAAAAATTCACACGTCCGTTTCCCCACGCTGTGGAGCTTAAACCCTTTGTGCAACATGGTGCATAATATTTCAAAGAGAAATGGGTGCTTTTCAAATTACCTATTTCATCCGATTTGCAACTCTGACTATGTTGCTTAATAATAAGAATTTTTAAATGCTATTTTCAGAAAACCCTACTCTCAAACGTCATCATAAACTTACGTTAAAAAAACTAGTAGAACACCGTCATTAATACATACATATGTATAAAAAATATAAAGCAATTGTTTTTATTGTTGAGAAAATATAAATTATCTCTACTATAAAATACCAAAGGAAAAGAAAGGTGAGAGGTAAATAATTTGCTACCGGAACTATTATAACTTTGAACCGTACAAAGGGTAGCCTTTAAAGTCTCGAGTGTAACGAAACAAAGGAGGTAATATACAATTAACTATTCCCTAGATTAGTAAAGAGTACACCGTCATAACATTTTACGGTACCATTAAAATACTTATAAATACGGTGTCTTTAAGGGTTATTGCTTGTGCATAATCTGGTTGGCAGAGGCAAAGCCTCCCCAGGGGAGCTCGACGCTCAATCTCTGTCGTCTGGCCTTTTACTTGAATATATCCAATAAATAGCTGCTTAATATTAGGTGACTTTATTCCCGTTTCTTTGATGTTAACCTTTCAACTTCACGTTTTAGATCGTAAGTTTAATAAAACACTAAGTAGTTTCGAGAAAAAGTAATTTAAGTTTTAACTCGTGATTGTCTAAAGTTTGTAATCAGATAAGACTTGTCTAAAGATTAAATTGATAGCGTTCACGTTACTTACTTCTACATAATTAGATATACCAATTGCTAGTTCGCTGTCTGACTGTTTTACCGACGGTAAAAAAGCATACATTCTATCCTTTCTTTAAAAAAAATACCGTATTTTCTAACATATTTTAAGAACTATATTAAAACCCGGTTTACTTTGTGGACTTCATATAACTAAAACATTAATCATTAAATTATAAAAGTTAAATAAAGCAGGACAAACTCGATTTTTATATTTCATGAGTCTTAAATTTAACCCGCAGTTAATAATTGTATAGTTTTTATTATTCCTATTTTATTTTTTATTAAGCAGGCATATTTATTATTAATCGCCAGTTAATAATAAATATGTTGAAAGTATTATGCATCATTAATGCAGAAATACTTTCTCATTTCTACACGTCTGAAACATAGTTGGTGTAGCAACGTTGATGTAAATAGAAGTGGGTGTAAATGCAAGGCTCCCATCGTAAATCAAGCGGGATTATCTTCGGATACGTCTTTCGCTGCATGTTTTGGTCTGCATGAATAATTTATTATATGTACCTTATTGTTAGATTTGCGCATAGAATGTTTATGTCTGGATTCAAGAAATTGTTACTATTTCTGCATCTACTTCTTTTTATATTGAAAACGTGTTTGCTGCTTTTGGTGCCAGTGGTGGCGTGATAGATGTTTTTCACTTTTTAACTGTTAGGATAATATTGTTTTTCTTTATGTATTAGTATTAACTAATATTCCTTACTATAATATTGCATCTTTTACGAAAATTACAATCAATTTTTAAACTGCTTTCTTACACAAAATAAGCTAAAAATAAAATTTTATATTCAGAATTTTCATTTATAACATTATTTGGTGGTCGTTTTGGTTACCATGCGTCAACACGGATCCATAGTCCTCGTGATTGTAATTACTTCAACCTATAGACTAATAAAATCACAAAGATATCATTACTGCGTTGCCAAACTTGTGGCTTGAAGATATAATGTTACATTAGCCAGAAATTTTATCTCTCTCTTCTGCTTCTCTTACCCGTCAAACCGGAACATAGCAATGCGAACACTGCTAATTGGTGGTAGAAACTTTGAATGAGATTAAGCTTATATGACTTAGATTTAAATCGTTTAATAAACTTGATGATTATTAATTTGATATTTTGTTCTGGATATAAATATTCTTCCGTATTCACTGTATATATAATCCGAAAATTATTGAATTCAAAGAAAGGGTGAGAAGTTAACACTTGAAAGCGTAAGTATTACTTATTTAATTGATAAAATATTTAATTATATATTTGTTATAATATAAGTTAAGATAAATACCAACGAGAAGCGTTCTTGATCACGGTTAAGAATGCTGGCTTGTTTGTTCTAGATTTATGCTTCTTGTTATTTGTTTTTAATGCCACACTATAGTATTAGGTTTAGCCTGTAAGCTATTAGTTTGATAGACATATTAAATTTTTTTATGAATCCTTGGTTATTTCTGGTTTCACTGTATAAAAGAGAAAGCCTTTTCAATTGGAATCAGAACAGTCTCTAAGACATTTTTATGGTATCTTTTATTGAATTGAATAAAGAGTTCAATATGAATAAGTGTGTATGTGGAAAATGGTTGTAATAAGGGTATTAAAACAAAAAATCCGAACTCGATGACACGTCTCTTGAACCGTAAGGCAATATCCAACAGTTTCCAATTTGTCCGTACTCACGCGTTTATCTACAGCCAGTATACTCGCACGAGATTTATCAGCAAGCACGTGTCGCAACCGAATTTAGGATGTAAGCTCAAATATACGGTCACCACGCGAGATAAAAATTGTATTGCCCGACCAAATTTATCGCGTCGTGTCGGGCGCTTTCCCTTTTTTTCGACTCTTATCGTTTGATTTGTCGGCTATGATGGGTAGGTGGCGGGCGACTTCATATTTTCGTGTTTATTACGATGCTTCGGAGTTATTATGTTGCGGTTTTTATCGCTCTTTTATGGTGTTTAGTTTGACGCAAATTGCACGGAATGATGGTGGACTTGTTAGTTTTATTGTTGTTAAAATTGTAGCGATAATCTGTAGAATGTTGGTGTAATACAATTCGTGGGGATAGTTATAGTGCATACTTAAACATTTTATGTTCACTGCAAAGTAATATATATTTTATTACTCTAATTGAAAAATACTGATTAATTTTGCAAAATAATTTAGTTTGAATGTTGACCGAAAAATATCACGAATGTTAGAGATCTAAACAGATCGTTGACAATCAGAAATTACTAAAATTGCTATATATTTAAAATAATAATATCAAATTGGCACAGATCCCCCTATTTATTTGGCATCCAAAATGATATTATTAAGTATAGGGTTCGCATTAAACGCCCGACGGAGGATCCCATCCATAAAGTACAAACTATCAAAGACTATCTTTGCGTTAAAGTAATTCTGCTTAAATTATTTCATAATTTCAGATAAATACGGGGTACCTTTGAAAGTGATCAGTATTTAAATTGAAAATTTGCAAACAAACCAGCAAACTACTACCAAAAGTTTAGTCGTAAACCAAATATTAAATACATAAAGTCAAACAAACTGTCAACCGAGAATAATACATTGGATCAAAATTAATTAGAAGCCTTACCAGAGCTATCTCGACTCCACACGAGTTTCGGGCATTTTCAGGTTTTCTAGGGATTTTCATTGTGGCCTTGCAGTCTGCGGTGAGGTACGATTGAAATTTTTCGAGTGGAAACGGCAGGGTTTTACGTGGATTCATTCGTTTTTATTCATCTAGATACGACTGTATTTAAAGGAAATAGTTGAAAAGAAATAATGGTCGAAGTTTGCATGCTCGATTAAGGATTGAGGAAATCTGTAGAAAAACTAAAATTTCCGACATTCAATTCGATTACGAAATCGAAATGAGAGCACAGACATCTGCTGGCCTAGAGGCGGTGAAGTTACTAAAATAGGCCTAGCAAAGTTTAAAATAATAAAATTTTGCGAAAAGGAGGAGTTCTACTGAGGAGTCCAGTTCGCGAATATAGGACCACTGTACCGCACATGGCTTTTTGTATATTCTAATCGCCATGAAAACATTGCAAGCACGTCGCAGGTTCGGTGTATTGTAAATAGTACGTTCATTATCTAACATTTTATGGATAGGCAATCTGTCTAGAGCGACAGCAAGTTTTTGTTTAACATTCTTACTCGTAGTAAAGTTACAGTCTTCCTCCGACATCGACTGATAAAAATAATGAATAATACAATTTAACACTTTGTGAATAATGTAAACTAATTAATTAAAAATTGACATGTGTTGTGCACCGAAAGGATAAAATCAAAATAAATAATTCACACTAATTATGCACTCAAAAAATATTTTCGATTAAAGTAAAGTAAATCCCCACAACATTTCATACCTAATTTTGTGATAATTCGCTTAAAGCACTTGTGTTACGGACATCAGGCAACAGAGAAATCACAATTATACTACTTAAATACAAACATTTAAAACTCACACAGAACAAACATAAATAATATCATATAATATTTGCTCTGGAAACCTACGACCGTTGGCGGGCAAGACTTGCAAAAAAACTGTAAACGTGGTTCAGTAAGGAGTAAACACAAACAATATACGAAGGGAACAGAAGCTATAAGATAATATGAAAGTTAAATAGTGCATACTATAGTATACAATCGCTGCATATTGTAAAATGAATCTCAAGTCACCTTTTTATGCATGTTTGTAATAAATTAAAAGAAAATAGGAAATAGGTTTTCACGAACGATGAATGGTTATTTAAATTTTTTTAAAGGTTATTTATTCATTACGAAAGTTTTAGTGAATAGTTTTTTTATGATTTATTTGAATTGCTGAAGAATATAAACTGTAAAAAACATTATGATCTAGAATTCAAAATCTATTTTTAATACTACTTACAAATTGACAAATTTTAGTGGAATTTCGACAAGTCCCATCCAGTTGAAACTCCTCAATGTGTTGCCAGTACTTTAGGGTTCAACACAATAAATAAACTGTGGGGACATGCCACTTCTGTCTGCTGGGATGGCAATTGAAATTTTATCCAGGCTTTACTCGTATCGCCGCCAATAAAATCCTGTACAAATAAACATAATATGTGGATACTGGGAAGTTCAAATAATAAATCAGTTGTATTACAGAACCTTTAGTACGAAAATTACTTAGTAAACTACATTAGACAGGATTATAATCAAATATAAACGTATGATAAATGAGACGTAGAGATCAATTGGGCGTAAAAGATGATGTTGTGACAACAATAGAGAAAGGAATGTGGAGATGGTTTGGTCATGTAGAAAGAATTGATCAAAGTAAAATAACTTTACAAATATATAGAACGAAATCGAATGGAAGAATTGGTATAAGACAACCTAGGTCATCATATCTTAACCAGGTAAAAGAAGTATTAAAGAAGGGCCAGGTCAGAAGTACCAAGAATAAACGAGCGTGTATGTAAGCACTGAAGCGAGTAAGGGAAGCGAGAGACATATGCCAAGATCGTAATAAGTTAAGATCCATAGTTTCAGCCTACCCCGATGGGACACGCGCGTAATGTCTGTATGTATGAATGTACATATGCATACATTTAAGAATAGGTTTGGTAATAGTCACTGGTCGACAACAAATTGGATGCACAGAGCATTATCACATATTTTATGTCATTTATATTTTCCCAATATGGAAAAATTACTAAATTTTGAGTATCATGTCTAATTTTAAAGTAATTCGATCACAGTAGCGCTGTACACATTTGTCAGTTCTACATTTATAACTAGCTAGCCCAAAAAACGTTGTCCTGCCTTAACAATACTTATATGTTTATCATGATAAAAACATAGTGACTATAAATTGAGATGTAAATTCTCTCGAGTTGCATTGGACTAAGCGTCACTGCAGCCTGTAGACGCTCGTAATATCACTAGTGCGTTACCAACCTTGTGACTTGAAGATATTATTTCACATTACCCAGTAAATTGCTTCTCTCACCTTTTAAATCTGAATACAGCAATGCGAATACTGTTGTTTGGCTGTACTGTTGAAATAAGTGAGAAAACCAATGCAAAAGACTATACTATACTGTTCTGCTGGTGCTTTATAGCTACCTCGATCTATTAATATTTGTGTTATATTTAAAATTGCAGTATTTTTTTAATTTTTATAATTATTGTTTTTACTTTAAATACACCGCTCTATAAACCACTTAGATTAAAAAATAATACTAGACTACTTCGACCGCAGTGTTCGGAGAAATGTTCAGTTTAATCGAAGGGCTTTTAATTTATTATAAACATTCAATAAATAAAATAAATTACAGTTTGCCAGTACAAAATCAGTTTCGCTCCCACGCAGCGATGAGTAAAAACCGAATATCTGCACTTAAAACAAAATTCTGTGGGGGAATAATGATTTATTCGTCGATTACTTTCAAGCTTACTGGTGAACGTTCAATTTTAGGCTTAGATTATTTATGATCTTTATTTTAAAGGAGAAAATGCTTGAATTACTTGCAATTTGAACTGTATGATACTATGGGTATATGTGTATTATGTACTAGCGGTCTTACTGTTTTGCCAAACTTAAGTTGCTGATCTTTCATATAAATTTATGCATTCCCCTTTTACCCCTTGCAGAAATGATTTACAAAACAATATTATACGAGTGTTTAATGACTTTAAATGAAGATCCTTCTTACTGAATTTCATTCAAATAACTTCAAAAACAGCAGGTTCTTGCAACTCTGTTTGTGTATTATCCCCTTATTACTTGGTGAATTTTAAAAAATCCCTAGGCTATGCGTTGATATGTCAGTCAGTAAGTCAGCTTTTTTTTACATATATACAGATTTGTGTTATCATCATTATCATAGCCATAGAACATCTAGCAGCTTTCCCAAGGGAAAATTTTCACAGAGCATATCTTCGCGACGGATATCATGCTACCTATCCCCGCTCTGATGCATTGAGCTACACTGTTCCGAATAGACATACCGCAATCTCGCGGTTCCGAGACCTCAGCCTTTTTTATCACGATATTTATTATAGATGGAGGTACTATTCCACTCTTCTGGTACCTCACGGCAATATGATGAAGTAATTTATAAATAGAAAAATCTATACAATAATGGAGTGCAAATGGAAGTCGTTTATTTAATATTAAAATATTCCAATGTTGTTATCGGTCTAATTTCAGTTGGGAGTCAGTCAGTATTTCTATAGTAATTTTGCATGAATCAGTTATGGTAAGGATATCTGTTAACAAAAGTATGTTTATCTACAAATATAATACTTTTAACAGCAACGCGTTTAGACGATGTATGAATGTTAATTCTGAGTGGGGATTGCATGCACCACAAGGCCTATTTATACATCAGATTATTAACATAAACTACATTATGCTGATCTTACAAAATCGTCTAATACTCTTTCGGTGTTTTAATATGATATCCATAGAGGTAAGAAGGGCATATTCTTCTTTTAATCTAAGGAAAATGATAATTTAGACGGGAAAAAAGTAATAATTTGCACTATCGATAATGTGCAACTGCGAGAAATAAACTGCGCTAATTACTCTCACATCTTTAAATTAGTCATCCAAAATCAGTTTCTCAAATTAACGTTAACGTTAAATTTAAAAAATTTAATTAACGTGTTTTAGTGATAAAATTAATAGGTACAAGTAATGAATGAAAATAATATATTCAGTGTTTGCTACATTCACTGATTTTGTGGTTAAAGGTGTTCGTGCCTAACGACCTCATCTTTGTGGTTGTTACAACATTCGTTCTCCATTGTCACATTAGTAAAAAAAGTGTGGTAGTACTATTGGTTTTATATTATTTAAATTATTTAGTAACATAGCTATGCACATCCTGATAGACCTTTGGGTATACTTAGTGAAATTACCCGGTAATTCCACTGTGATCTTCACACTTTTAACTGAAACTGGAACACTGTTGTTGGGCGGGAAAATTGGTAAGACTACATAAACAGACTTTGTGGGAGATGTACAAAGTAATTAAATATTTTAAATTACCGACTAACAAGACGTTTATAAAATTCATATTTTCATCAAGAAATAAGTCCGTTTTTTTTATTTGTAATTTCTTTGACAAGGTATGTCTGTTGTAGTAGAAGAATTATTAAAAAAATAGCTTCCCGTCCGCGACTTTGCCTGCGAGATTCTTATATTATGCATTATATCTCTAAGACATACCTACATAATATAATGCAACATATAATCACGAAATAAAAATAATTCCAAAATTGTTTTTATTTGTCTAGAAAGATTATCAATTTAGTAATTTTTACTTAATATATACTAATAAGCTATTAGTAAATATACCATTGTATGTCGGTGAAGACCATATTTTTTTTGGGTCAAATCTAATGGTTGACTCTAATATCAGTTCTAGCGTCTCTAGAAGAAAGTACCTTTACGAAGTGCGCGCTTAATCGTACTAGTGGAGTAAATTTTCCAGTTAAGCATTATATTATAATGCAACCGCTTAAAATCTTTGATTGAAATACATATTGCTAATTGTAAACGACAGTTAATAAATTATATTAAACATTTAAATTGCGTTCCCTGATTTCTGAAAATAGTTTGGAAAGTTAAGTGACAAGAGGGTCCCTAATCACTTTACCAGAATTCAGTTAGCAACTTAAAAGTTCTCTTTGATTATTACATCGAAATTGCTTTATCTGGAAAAGGAATTTTGAAAGTACTAGTTTGACTCTCAGAAAAAGCTTCAGCAAAATCTGAATGACGTTTTGAGTAATATTTATTCTACGTAAATTAATAATTGTATAAAACAATATTTAGCTTGACAATAGTAGAAGGCTTTCTTAAATAAATTAGTAGTTTGATTCAATTAGAAATTTCAAGAAGAGAAGATTTATTTTAGTGTCTCTGGTAAGAAATATTTTAATAATTAAAGTAATTAAACATTTGGTTATATAGCATAAATTTTATATAGCAGAATATTATTAAAAAATAAATACATTATATTGATGGGCCCATGGCGCAGTTGGTAGTTATTATATCTCACGCGTTAAAGGTCGTGGCTTCGACAAATACAAATATTTATACCATAAACATTTGTATCTTGTATCTAGGAGTTATTTATATGTAATTAAGTATTAAATTTTTCATTCCTGTTTTATCTGATATCCGTAACATAAATGCTTTAAGGTACTTATCTCAGTCAGGTTAGCGTTTGTGACGTGGAAAATAATTCTGCAGTCAACTATAATAATTGTGACTATCCAGCCAACATGTAGTAAAAACTTTATACTATTAGATCATAAGAATCTTGTTTATAACTTAAAGCTAGGTGACTCTGGAGCAAAATTATATGTGAAACATAGACGTTTTCGAAAACGTGTAATACACAATCAATACCAATGCCTAAAAAGGATTTTGTTTTTCATTCTTTACATTGAAAAATTATTTAAGTTGATACTTTTCGTTTTTCTTCAAGGTCAGTAAATTGGCAGAAAATGTATACGAAGTTATATATATATATATATATTTATTACAATAACCAAATTTGTTCCATGTATATCAGGTGTCTTGCCATGCATCATCATCAGTATTATACAAATCTCGCGATTCAGTAATAGATGAAATAAATAGATAACAAGTGAACAAATTTTATATCTTCTATTTTACTCTAGTTTTATTGTCACTTTGTACAGTATCAACAGTTAAATGAAATTTTAAATTTTATTATTATCTTTAATAATGATTCTCCCCCTTTGATGACAATGTATAACTTCAGCTTAGTAAGTTCTAATACCGCGCAAAAGAAGTCTAATATCTCTGGCGAGACCAACTCGAAATGAGTTCAAAGACAAACGACGTTAACAAGCATTAGCGTATACTTGAACATCTTAAGTCATAAAACATACTAAGACTAGCTAAGAGCAACATCAAATATTTAAATAACTAAGTTCAAAAGCGTTTAAGTATCAAGTAATAACTAAAAGATAGCAGTAACAATACAAAGGTTTACAATTGAAACAGAAAGATCATGCTATGTTTTTTTACTAATAAAAAAAAATCCACAACTACTCTTATATAAGAAATATCCATTACTTTAGTTTTCAGGAAGGGCTCGAACCTACACCTCTTCCAATCCAATTAATTGCTACCTTATGTTATTCAGACAGTAAACACGTTAAATTTTCTGTAGTCAATACTTAAAAAATACAAATGTAAAGTATCATCAAGTTTAAAAAAAAAATAGGCGGTCTACTAGACTTATTTAAAATTAAATTATGTGCAATATTGTAGGTAATAACTAAATATACAGCAGTCACTTATGAAGATAAATGCGATAAAATGCGAAGTCAATGCGGATGTATCATACAAATTGAAAAATCACTATATGTTTGTCTTCTGCAATAATGTATTAATGCATATATAAATATGAATTACTGGTTAGCGAAGAAATTTTTACAGAATATATTATTTCATTATGATAAAGTACCAATCATAAGCAGCGACGAATAAAAGAAATGGATTTTCAATATCTTTTCACTATGGTGTAGTAAATCACGTTAAAGCATTATGCAGATGAGATATCGAGGTATAAATCATGAATTAAGCTAATTTGTTCAGAACTAACAATCGGCCGCGGCTTTGCCCATGAAAATTGACAATATATTACTCACTACCGTAGGCCACCGGCAGAGTGAAATAGTACCTCCCCTTGCAGGAGGTAACTGAGATAGCGGTATATCCGCTCTGCGATTGTAGCTTGCCCAGCGCGGCAATAGTAGGAAAAATACCATATTATCCATTATCCTATTAGCTATTGGATGTCCACTGCTGGATATAAGCCTCTCCAAGCTGCCCATCCTCGCCTTATGTAAATCAGTTACATTATTTCAGATGGACATTCCGCCATCTGTCGGTTGCGGTACCTTAACCGCCTCTTACGAGACCTGGTACAGGGGGAGGTACTATTCTACTCTGTCGGTACCTCACAGCTTCAATAATAGAAAATCTTAATGTACTCGTATTGATAATAAAAACAAATATGGCGACGACTTTCTTAAATTACCGTGTCAAAATTCGATGGAATCAGAGACGTCATAAATACATTAGTCAAATTGTTTGAGTATGATTTATGAATGCCATCTCATTTGGTATTGGTAATATTTATTTTCACTCTCTTAAAAGTGTTTTCGATTTTAAACTTTCGGCGTTTTCACAAGCAATATATTTCAATTACAGTTCAATTTGAGAGGGCGTTGACTTAATAGCGCCTGAAATTAACGTTTCATCTGAGGACATTTTTTTAAGAAATATTTTTTTAGACCTCATATTCTATTATATATTTTCTATTAACGGTTGATTAATTTGTTGTTAATAAACATGTTTTCTATTTAGTTTGTATAAAGTCTTAATACAATCCAAATATTTTGCTTTTAATTTTTTAAATATTCCGTTTCAGAAGTTTTTTTATTCGAAGGTCTGTTCAAATTCTGTGCATTAAGCGTGGGGAACTTGTCTATTCTGTTTTATTCGTATGTTCTTTTTTATCATATATTATATTCATCATTATTATCATAGCAACTGTAAAATGTCCACAGCTGGATAAAGACTACCCCGAGCAAGGGAAATTTTGCCCATAACTGCCACGCTGGGCAGGCGTGGTGGTAATCGCAGATCGTGGTTTTGCAGAATGCAACTGCCTATTCCCGCTCTGTAACTTTTGAGCTATGTTGTATTGGATGGATATACCGCCATCTGTTAGTTGAAAGAGAGGTACCATTCTATCCTGCCGGTACTTTACGGCTTTAATGATATATGCGCTAATTAAAAACAAGATGGTCTTCAGTATTGTCGTGTACATTATATAAAATAACAATGTACTTATTATATACCAGGATATCAGAAAAAGGACACGATAATTTAAAAAAAGGCAAAAGTCTTATACTTCACTGTGTATGTACTTAAAATACAGGTAAGTTTATAATTTCGAACGTGACTTCTTATTATCTCAGATAAGATTGTGAGATGAGATTACAATACTAAAGAAAGTTTTCCTTTTTGGCTGTAAGCCATTTTGATGACTGTCTGTATCGTCAAACTTATTTTATTTTTGGTGTTAAGTTTTAAAGCCCGTCTGGTGGTGACAGACTAGTTTATGATGGGCCTTATTCCTATTTGTAGTCACTTTACATATTTCTATTTCCAAAATAATATTTTGAAAACAATATGGATTTTATTTAATTATTTTTGCATATTTTAAATGACATAATGTAAAGAAATTAACAGGTGATGAAATAAAACATTCCTTTGCGTTCTCCAAAGAAATCACCAAAAAGGTGGTTTAATCTCCTTATCGGGCCGCGATGTTATTCCACGCGGGAAGTAGCGAAGTCGGATAAATTTTCCATACGGAGCTCCCTAAAGATGGGGTCTATTATATGGAGTATTGTGCGCGTGATGTATGTTTTCCTTGCATTACCTACCTGATTTTGCTTTAAATTTGACGTACGCTCAGACTATAGTATCACCATATTCAATTTCGGAATACCATCACATTGCAACTGAAGTCGCCAAATTTGTCATCTAGTAGCGAGATTATTGTATATCGAATTAGTATTTTATACTAGAAAGACGTGACATTTTCTATTTATGAGAAATAACACATGTTATACGACGTAAATATATGTGGTATTTGTTATAAGAGACACGCTAAACGATATGAACACTTTATTATTTGACAGTTTCACGCGTTTGGTTGTATTTTAAAAAGAAATTGAATGAGATCTTACAGTTGTTCATAAATATAATTATTAGAGATTTGCATACCCGACTATTCCTCAGTATAGGAAATAATTTCTACTCATATATGTGAATAGTCAGCAATTAGGGTTTGATTCTCACCCAGGATAAATATTTATTATTTTCATTTATGTAACTGGTATGATATCTTTTCAAATAGCTTTTAAGCAAATTACGTTCGATTTCTGAATTAATCGAACGTAATTTGTAATTTATTTATTGTCTGATATCCATAACACAAGTGCTTAAAACAATATAAAATATCTTGGAGTTAGGTACATGTATGTGATATTGTGTGAATTTATTTGTTTTTTTTTATAAAAGAAAAATACTACCTATTTATGTACAATATACGAACGGTTATTCAAGTCAAAGTTTGGGAGTGGTAGGAACTCTTTTGTGCAGTCTGAGTACACGTCTAAAAAGTGAGGGGAGTAAACTATTCTGAAATCAGGTGGCGTGTGATTGATGCTTCTAGGTGCTTATCACGGACCATTTTTCTTCATGGCTTGGGAAAGTTTCGGCTTTTGACGTGTGATATACATTTCACACTTTTTACGCGTACATAATATGTACATAACATTTCTCAATTGAGGAGCGTGATGCAAAAATCTTTATGTGTAATATACAACGAGTCATGGTATTTGCCCGGGATTAAGTTTCAAACTACTGAACCGAATTGTATACTTTGAACAGTTTGATTAAATTTAGGACAAATAATTTATGGCTCAATTTATAAATGTAATATTTTATTCATGATAAATATAATTAGGTATACAGTTTAGACAGGATAACGTCTGTCAAGTCGGCTGGTATTTATATAAGAGACAACAAAACAGGCTTTATTCTGACCTCATTATCAACAATTGTATAACCATACCGTTCGCGAAAGCTGCACCGATGGCCAACACGCTAGCCTAGGCGGCAAAAATTGGGCCAAATTTCCCCTATCTTGGGCAGGCCTATATATTTAAACTTCCAAAATGGCTGATATGATGATATTAGGCTACTAAAACAAATATAAGCTATTGATTTTTTCTTAAAAACACATATTTACAAAGCATTTTCTTTCCGATTGCTGTTGATTAGTTTTGAATTGACGACAAAAACAACTGCCTGTCCCGCCCTACACCTGAGACAAGGTGATTTCATGCATAAAACCTTTTAAAATAAGAAAAACAAGAATGCCATTTAAAATAGTGTTTTCAAACAGAGTTCTATTTAATATTAACAAGTTTTAATTCTTCTTTTTATACATATGTACCACAAGATATGCTTTTTCAATTGTTAATAATGCTCACAAATATACTATATTTTTGAGCATTACCAACCGGCCTATAGGTAGCATATTATAGAAGTCATCATGTTAGATTGGAAGTTAGGACATATGCCTCCCCAAAAAGAGGGAATTTTGCCCAAAATAGCCGTGCTGGCCGTGTTGGCAATAGTAGAGCGTAGCTTTCGCGACCGGGATACTGCAGCCCACCCCCGCCCTGTGCATTTAATCTACACTATTCCGAATGACTACCGCCATCTGTCGGTACCTTAGTCGGCTCTTTCGACACCTGAAGAGGAAGGTACTATTCTACTTCGCTGATGTCACATGGCCAGAGTATAGAAATAGCAATATTATCGTACACAGAAAATTACATAAAGAAAAATAGAACTAATAAATTATAACTTATTGGTGGCCTTATCGCTTAGAGCGATCTTTTTTAAGTGGCGCAACCCTTAAGAAATTACGATGTTGTAGTCTTTAAATACCTTTAATTTTATCCCCCCCCCCTCCTCCCACACCACCTAACAGCTACGTACCGACAAACAAATTAATAACGTAATAACCGACTCCACCCGTGCGCAATCTCCGCGGAAAAACACGGATATTAACATCAATCAAGTTATTGTATGACTAACTGTTATTTTATGGTCTTCTAATGGCTCGATAAGGGCGTTTTATTATGCCCAAATGGTCCATACCTGTCTTAAATCGTTACCGCATCTATGCGTTATAACCACGCAATTCAACCAATCTCGCATAATGGATATATCTTTATCGTCGGCGAGATATGGAGAATAAAATGGCTATAAATTGGCACATTTCGAATAATAGGGGATTGGCTTGTCAATGTATTAGTGAAGTAGATGTATAATATTATAAAATAATGTTCAACTATTTGACTTAATCTTTTACGCCATTGGAAAAGTAAAGAAGTATAGTATAATGTTTTTGTTTGTTTAAATAATAACTAGATTTACTATTTAAATTATTATATTTAATTAATTATTATATAAAAGAGAAATAGTTAAAAAATAATAAAAAGAAATCTCATATGTTGACCTGATTCCAAGATCACTAGCTTGAAGAACTTGTGTTATGATTATCAGATAATCGAGCATTTACTAATACAATAAGTAAATACATATAATAACATCTACATACAGAACAAACACAAATATTCATCGTATAAATATTTGTCCGGGATGGGGACCGAACCTACAACCTTCGGCGCCTTTGCCTTTGGCTTTTTGTTTCTTAATATTACTACGTATAAAAACGTTTGTAACTATTTATTCCGATGCATAAGATTTAACTGTAAACATTACAAACACATACTATCACAATAAAATGTATAGAAATATAAGGTATACGTATAATACTTCAGTGGGTTAAACTACGCAATAAAATGACCTACTTCGCTGACCCCATATAATCTTTATATACCGAGGGGAGAAGACGCTTACTGAGAAGTCGAGTGTGAAACTGCGACGTACAAATGACGACGAAATTTTAGGCGATACTCTAGTTTTGAAGCGTCTATAATATTCTGTAGGCTTATAGTTTGTTAGCATTAATAAGAAAGAGTGGTTTTAGAGAGCGTGATGACTTAGAGTTTCAAATTCGAATATTTCTGTTTCATTGATCATATTTTGAATCTATCTATTATCCATTTCCAAAAGGTGGTTTCCATTGTAATTGGAAAAAAGTTCTAGACCAAGACAATACAGTTAAATGTAGTATCTGAATCATTGGTTAAACTAATATTAGCTGATGATGCATATTTCAAGGACTCGATACTATACAAATCCAAAACACTTGTATATAAAGTAGGTTGTAATTGAGAACTAGTACGATTAATTTAATAAAATCAATTGGCAATTGTTAACCATCTTCAAATAGATTAACACTTTGAAACAACAATAAATCAAATAAATTAAATTTGTTGGATATTTATCACCTTCATACCAGCCATAGAGGTCCACTGCTGGAAATTTTAAGCCTCTCCGAGAAAGGAGTTTTTTTTGCGCACGAATGCCGCGCTGGGCAAGAATGTTATTCGGGGCGTCGTCTTATTTACAAACAATTTGATCAGTATTGCAAGATCTTTCTGAGTGCTTACTATATATCATCAACATCATTAAAGTCATTGGAAGTCCACTGCTGGACATGGGCCTCTCAAAGGGGGAACTATCCCATAATTGACGCGGTGGGAAAACGTGGTTTGAATCACAAAGAGTAGCTTCGCAACGGGAAGGCCCTTACCCGCTCTATTGCATTTGAGCTAGACTATTTCGGATGGATATATCGCCATCAGCCGGTTTTAGTACCTTAGTCGCCTCTTACGATACCTGGTGCTGTAGGAGGTGCTATTCTATTCTGCCGGTACCTCATAGCACATTGGAAATCTATCTTCTTTTAATAAATAGTAAATAAATAATAATAATAAAATGATAGGATGTATACGTTGACCTGACTTCGAGATATGTAGCTTAAAGCACTTGTATTACGGTTATCAGATAACAGAAAAAATACAAATATAATACTTAAAGCATATAATTAACACCCAGAGTCAGAAAAAATAAGACAACACACAAGATTGGACCACTACCATCTGCGCCATCAGAGACGCCAAAAATAATTTTAAAAGCAACTAAAACTGATTATCACTAAACTCTAATATAAAAGATCAAATATGATTTTTTTCCAAAAGCCTATGAATTAATATAAATGAACATATAAATTACATTTTTATGAATACAATTAATGTTTTATACACCCATGTATAGCGATATTTCGATCAATGCGATCAATAAAAGATGCCTTTTATAAAATAGTCACAACTAGCGATAGATTTTTAAACCGTATACGCAACCTCCACAATTTCTCTACTTCTGCTAAGAAACATAAAAAGGTACATTTCATTTAAATTAGCTCGTAAAAGAAACTAAATTAAGAACTATGTTGATGTTGCAGAGAAGTTTCTCTCGAGCGTCCAATTTCTTCACAACAATTGTCGCTTGGGGATTTTTAAAATATCACCACATTAACTGAGTTAAAATAACTGAAGCGGTTACTTATGAAAAGGAGCTTTTTCATAACGAGGGAATAGTATTAACTTGTTAACATACTAGGTTATTTACTTTCTAGACATTGTTATAATGTTTTAAACATATTGAACGGAAATGAATAAAAGAGGTAGTATAGGACAAAGTCTCAGGTGACCTAGATGAACATATCATAACCTGGTAAAAGAGGTATTAAAGAACTGCCAAATGAGAAGAACACGCTCGTTTAGCGTGTATGAAAGGACTTACGCGAGTAAGAGATGGGAAGTGAGAGAGGTATGCCATGATCGTAGTAAGTGGAGATCATGAATGTATATTTTAAATAAAATAAACCTCGAAGGTATTTAATGATATATAATAAATATAGTACTCCAAATACAATAAAATAAAATAGTTAAATAAGTTATTGAAAGAAGATTCGCATGGGCAAGTAAATTCGTTAAAATTTTCTGTATATACATTAGCGTGTATATATAGAAAAGAAATGAACTGTTAGTATCTTATTTAATTTATTGTTCACACTCGTGATATCCTTGTTATCTGAGCTAGTGATATTCTTCTGATATTGCAAGTTTGTTGACTTGGTCTAAAGAACGATATGTATTGATATATTTCATTTGTTACATGTATCAATACTTTCAATTTTAACAAAAATCATCCGAGTGTTATATCGTACAAATATAAATTATCAAGAAGTACATTTTTATTTGCATATAAGCAAAGAACGCATTAATGAAAAGTCATTGACAACGATGTAAACGGAACAGTCGTTCACTAAATAATCGCTATAGAATAAACACAAACATCACTGCGTTTACTTTCCGCATTCATCGCTGCAACAAAAACAAGTACACATAACAGCCTGGGGAAATGCCGCTGTGCATAAACACCAGAGAACAATCACTGTAAATATCAAGCGCAACCCAACACAGGTACGCAGGCTTTAAACTAACGTAGCCTTCTAGAACAAGGTGAATCGGCAGATAAAACTATGTATTTTTTACCATAATTTATCTTAACCTAACAAAATCATCATCATATCAGCCATAAGACGTCCACTGCTGGACATGGGGCCTCCCCAATAGGGCCCGTTGTATCAGCATACAACCGGTACGCGACCTATGCGCGATCTTGCGGTTTTAGTTTAACAAAATGCTCTCTTACAATTCGACAGGCCCGACGGCCCATATGGAAGTGATTATATCATTGCGTCAAGGGTCGTTTTTTCCATTCCCATCCAGGACAAATATTTATATGATGAATATTTGTATTTGTTCTGTGTCTAGGTATTCTTTTATTCCTCTGATGCCTGATGTATGTAAGTGCTTAAGCTATTTATCTCGGAGTCGGTCAATATACGAGTATGTGATGAGTTGTGTATTTATGGTGTGTTGCAAGATTTGGACGTATATTAATTTATATTAAATATTAATATATACTTATTTACAAACAGATCAATATTGCAAGATTTTACTGAATGCTTGCTATATATTATCATCATTATAGTCATTGGGAGTCCACTGCTGGACATAGACCTCTCAAAGAAGGGGGAATTTTCCCATAATTGACGCGCTAGGAAAACGTGGTTGGTAGGGTAGATTCACAAGGGGACGGCCCATACCCGCTCTGTTGCATTTGAGCTACACTGATTCGGGTAAATATACCGTCATCTATCGGTTCCGGTACCTTAGTCGCCTCTTACGACGCCTGGTACAGTGGGAGCCGATTAAGAAGAATCAGAGAGTTATAGAATAGTAGAATAAACTACAAAAGAGGCAGAGTACTAAACTAAACCACACGTAGAATGGTTTAGAGAACTTATTTTCAGGGTTTTTTAGTGGTGGTAATATTATAAGTATTGGTAATCTGAGAACGAAATTAGTATGCTATGAGGTGTTTTAAGGAAGAAATCAAAAGATGCCTCAAGTGCCGGAATAATTTTGAAAAGTTATAAAAATGGATCGATTACTACGTAAATAGTCTCTTAAAAAAGTGACCTAACTTTTTACATAAATAACTAGCCAGATCCTTAGGGCTTCGTCAGCCGTCGGTTGTGCGGTTAAAAGAATCTATTTCCTAACTCAGTTTAACTCAACTCAGTTTTAAAGATAATTGCACTATTTACAATGTTCATGTAGACGCACTATTCTCCAGGCAGGACAGGTTATTTAAGACAAGGAAGATAGATCTACAATAATTCAAATATCTGTCCAAGATAAACAGCTAATAGTAGCGTCGGGACAGTAGACTGTATGGTCCGTTAGTTTGTCTATTTAAAGAAACAAATAACAAACTGGATTGGTGTGTATCAAATATTTAAGGTTATCAGAATATTCGAAGTTCTAATTTGTGATTGAGCATAATGGTTTTTTTTAAATGGTTTATACTTGGCGAGTATGCACTTCGAACACTCAGTTCCTAGATCAATCTGTACAAAGGTGTATAGTTAGGTGATTTACAAACAGGGTACACCTACTTTTGTTTAGTTTTGCAAAATACAATAATTAAGCTATGTCTACATTTTTAAACTTCAGAAGAATATTAAACTTTTCACTATAACTCCGAAAATAATTCGCGCCATTAAATCACTGATATACAGAATTATTTATTTATATATTTAGACCAACCAACATCTGTTCACAATATTAAATATAAAAAAGTAATGTATATAAAATCAATGCACGCTAATTGCATCAGACACTTAAAGGTTAGGTTAGCTACTCATCAAAAGAGAGCATGCGACTATAATATACAATACAATAACAAATAATAAGTATTACTCGCAGATAGTTCAGGTTGTCTGAAGTTGCCCATCAAAGTTGGTCTGCAGAAAACCTAGTATATTTTCATAAAAGTTGGCATATGTGTCATGGCGTAAGTCAACCGACTCACTGAAAAAGTTCAGGGCTTTCGGAAGTCTGAGAACGGGAGAGTTTGAACCCAATACTGTTCTTCTCCAAAGAGGACACAAAATAGTGATGCAACTACGCGAAATTTTTACAGGAGCACCGGAAATAACCAAGTAACCTGGAGTTAAATTAAGTTGAAACAAAAATTTTATTGATCAAATATGTTGACATACAAGCTTATTTGTTTGACCTTTTAATCTCAATTTATTTTATTTTTTTAAGTTTGCGTTTAAATTTTGTATTATTGTAAATGTAAAGATTTTTCTTAAGTGTTCGTTAGTTAAGCTTATGATGCTGTGCAAATATCCTTGTGGGGTCACAGCGAGACAAGAACCTTAAAGTGTTTGTTGTGCAGTGATTCTGTTTGTGTGCCTAAATCCCTACTAATATTATAAATGCGAAAGTAACTCTGTCTGTCTGTCTGTCTGTAACGCTCTCCCGCTCGAATCTCTAAATCGTTTTTGATGAAATTTGGCTCAGACAATCTTTAAACCCTGAGAAAGGACATAGGCTATTTTTTCATTCGAAAAAAGGGTTGTGAGGGGTCAAAAGGCGGGATGAAAAGTTGTATGGAATTATCGCTATTTTCGGAGCTAGAAACTTGAAACTTATTTTTCAAGCCATTGATTCGATATAAATAAACATGACCTTCAAAGTTTATATAAGTTAAGGTAAAAAGGCATAGTACCCAAAAAACTATTCCACGCGGACCAAGTCACGGGCACAGCTAGTAAAATATAAAAATAAATAAATAAACAACTAATAAACAAAGTAAAGACATCAAGAATCGCCAGACACGACACTTATTCAACTCTTGATTTTTCAAGCCGATAGCGATAACAAACGACGACATAACCCTGAATGTAAATCATCCATAGTCCTGGCAGAAATGCATCGCACTATTTTGCATATACGCTCACAGACGCTATTGATTTTGTCTGTGTTAGGGGGACAGCCTGATAATCGTATTATACAGTATTATAAATGTATTCAACGGGGGCCCGTTCCCCGTCCGTGTGTGCTGTAGGTTTATTTTGACCTTGGAAAGCCCTCGCTTTTAGGGCTTTGCCGATATGAACCCCGCTTGATGACGGACAAATTGGAATTTTTCATCTCGCTTCTGTATTATATGATTCCTTTCGGATGGAAACGGGACGGATTTAATAACTAATGTTTGGATGACATTGAAATTGTGTTTTAATCATGGTTATTGCATATGTGTTGGTTCATGTCCTCAGACGACATGTATCTTTAGAATAGATATTATAGTCTATTCACAGATAATATCGCCTGTGGTTGCTTGTAACTTAACAAATATGGCCTATAAGTTATTCTGATATACTTGCATAAGTTTTATTATTGCAAAGCTCAAATATAAACGGGGTTTTAGTGTTTAAGAGTAGAAAAAATCCACACACCTTTATAAAAAGTTGCATGATTTAATATTTAGATAATTTATATTGATAAGTATGTATAAATATTGGTGGAATTGGAAAAAAAGGCAATGTCTTTATAATTTCATTTGATCATTTTTTTATGGTTATAATTTTTTTGATAGATAAACTTCATCTTTCTATTAAATCACACGTCGCTCTCTTCATTAGAAATTTTATCCAATATCTTTTGTTCGTATACATTATTCTGATCTGTATGGTGTTATAACGATTTGCTTTTTGATTAATGTTGTTTTTAATATCTGTTATGTGCTAAGTTTACATTAGGTGATGTTATTAATTAGTATCTTTATATTTATTAACGGTTATTTTATCATGAATAATTAATAATTTATGCTTAAGTCAAGAGTTATCATTCATTATATACCGTAGCGATTTCCAATAGTACCGGTTGTTCGTAGTCCGCATACAACACGGTTGTGCATAGTTGCATACCTGCGGCTCTAGTTCGATCGTCCATCTTGTGGCTGGACGCTGCGTGATCCCCATTCCAGAGTCATACGGCCGTCGGTTCTGCATGCCTTTGGTATGTTGGTAACTTGTGTTTATTTATGATGAGCAATTGTTAAAACTTCCATACACGAATTTAATTAAATAAAACTTATTTAATATTTAAATAGTTACTCGTGAGAAGAACCATTTTAAACATATCACATTTACATGAGCATTATATTTAAAATTTTGCCTAAAAATAATTTACGACGTAGTACAACCTCAAACGCTTTATGTGGAGTTATAAGATAAATCGTTTCATTTTGATTGATTTTTATAAAAAAAACTAGATTAGTATATCAATTATACTGAAATTGCTTGGAGGCAAATCTTCTCCCGAAATTTATTATTGTTTCTCAAGGTATTCTAGATATAATACAGATATGATTTTTTAGAAAATTCCTACTCAATACACGCTAGTCGGTCGGTATACCATGAGCATTTTTCATGGAGTAATTGAAACTTATATTAATTCATATTCGACGTATTAACCATTCCGACCATTAATCAATTCATTATTAAAAATCATTGGCTTATACTGGTCTGAGTGAAATAACATCAGTTAACTGAGTCACAATTTAGAATTAACTTGCCTTAATATGGATAATCTTTAAAAGGACATATGGTATCAAATGTTTTGGCACGTCGGTCTCTCCACTCAGCCATTCCAAAATGGCCGACGTACGACGTATACCACTGCTGGGTTGGTCGGTCAAAATCACGACCTATCTTCGGCAACGGTGGGTAAATGGGGCGAGTTATTGCATTTCTATTCTATATATATCTAATTTACTGGGTAAATGTGAACTGAAGATATCATCTCACATTTACTCAGTAAATTTCACTGCCTCTCTCACCCTTCAAACGACGGTTATTTGGCGGTAGAAAAGATGAGAGTGAGGTACTAACGTAGACGACCTTTGTAAGAGGTCGACCTCATATCAACAGTAATAATATTAGTGAATACCGTTGCCTTAAAAGTTTATTTTTGACCTTTGATAGAGATTTCTTCATGTGCATAGATCCTACCCCCAACATACCTGTCAAATTATTGGATTAACAGCGCAAACTCGCAAGATAATTAAACGCATGGTAACAAATCAACGCAGCCCTGATTAAACATTAACTAACTTAACCACATGGTTTTGACTTGTGTAGATTTGAGCGTACGATGCAACTAATTAAGATTTTAATAACTTACGCAGTGGGTGGCAGCGTCGGTCTCGTGGCATCTAGCCTTAAATATTGTTATTTTAAATTGCCATAGTCTCGACTTTAGTTTGGCTTGCGGCTTTCTAGATATTCTTTAAGATACCCTTTGAAAATTGCAGTTTATCACATAGAGGCATTTTAAAAATGGAAGTGCTCATAAAAGTATTAATCCAAAGAGAATATATTACCTTAGTAAGAAAAATAGACAGTGACAGGCTTGTTTTGCAGAAGTGAAAGATTGTTTTTACTTGGGAGGTATCAAGTTGTAATTCAATTTCCTAGCTACATAGCTTTATAAAATTGTTAACGCACTTGTGACTTATGTGAGAAAATTAATAATAACATTGTTTTAAGAAACATATTCAAAATGCGGTTTTTCTATTTCATGAAGGAATATTGAATTCTAAACTCTATATATTTTATTTTAAAAAATAACAATATGAGTCTAGTCATTTTTCAAACGTTGACTGATGTTTTAAACCTTTGCTTTTTATCAAACGGCAGACAGTTATGTCAAATGTCAAAAGGTTTAAAAAATTTAATAAATGGTTGTAAAGTTTTATAATTTTGGGCGCTACTTTCTCATTATTTTCTTTAATAAGAAATTTCTCCATACAATAATATATATAAAAATCACAAAAAAGTCGGTTTTACGGGCGAAGATTTTACGTGACAACGTCTTTTTCTCGGTAGAATATTTATTGATATGAATATAATTAAATTTCACAATAGAAACAAGGAATTGAATGAAAATAAGAATTGCACTAATTTTAACTATAGAAATATATTTTGTTTACTAAAACATTGTACATGTAAACTTAAACTTAACTAATTCCTATTTGAGTGATTTTGTTGAGGATAGGACGAAGTGTTTCTGCTGTAATGTGTCTTGCGAAAGTCAAGTCGATAGTTGTTCCTTTTAACGTAGTTGACTTAGAAACGTTTGATACGCAATCAAGATTATACGTATTTTTCATGAAATTAAGAAACGAGTTGTCAGGCTTTACGTTTTTGTTAAAATCACCACACAGAAGAATCGGTATACTAGAATCAACTTGCACGAACGGTGGCACGTACTGGCTGTTGTGAATGTACGGACCAAGTCCTTGCCATAGCAACATTCCAATATCCTGCATACTAGCTCCTGGATGAATATATACAGCACCGAGTATAAACTTGAAGCTAGTATTAGCGGCGAAGCAAGTAACTTCGTGAAAATTTGTAAAATAATAATTAATTAATTAATTAATTTTAAACTAATAATTTACTTAACACTATCAACATTTATCAATAGTATGACATAACCTATAAACTCAGTTTCTCAACTTTTGTGTCAATCTAACAATTAATCAATCAATCATAGTTTACGATAATGAAATATCAGTGTACAATTATTTACCTTTATTGTTGTAGTTGTTGTAAATGACGAATCTAAGCACTCCAATTTTCACTACAGACACAGCTGACGATACTTTAACCACACGTGTGAACTTGTATTATGACGCTTTCTTGTTTTTCCAACGCCAAGAACGTTCGAGAAAGACAAAGACAGAGACACAAGCATGCGCCGATTCAATGCGCCTGATTCTCTAGTGCTGCGCGCGCAACAGACCGATCATAGTTGAGTGGGAGAGAGACGCAAGGCATTCGGCGGGCCTCTCTCTCGTTCGGTGACTCATCGTAACGTTACCGAGCGTTACACTTTTTCATAAGTGACTCCCAGCCACAACCTAATATAAGACGTTGTCACGTCAAAAAAGAATTAGCAAAATTATTCTGACCGTTCACGCGTGATCCGTGATCGAAAGAAATAGGGGTTCACTTTTATATATAATAATAATAACAAATTCACACAACATCTCATTTAATGACTTCGCCATAAGTCGTCTAAAGCACTTGTGTTTCGTACATCTGACAAAAGTCCGTCCGATAAACATCCGACAAAAAAATATAATACTTCAACACATTTAACACTCACAACAAGAACAAACACAAACATTCATTATATTAATATTTGTCATGGATATAGACCGAAGCCACGGCTTTTGTGTGTGTGAAAAAAAAATGTACCGTATGCGCCTGCGGGTCTATCAATTTGTAGATCATTATAGACTAGGTGCCGGTATTTACTTGAGGACTGTAGCTAATGAACTTTGCGATGACAATATATTAAAATGTAGAATTTGCAACACATCTAACGCCGATCGTACCAATCAGGCACTCCTCAGTTTCGCTTGAGCAGTTTTAGTTTTCGAACTACACGACACCACCACCTCGCTTCGTTAGATACATCGCAAAACCACCAACGCGGGCATTGATTCGATTTAACGTTAGGCTGCGGCAACCACGCTGTAAATCTTACGTGATGTGATTTACGCTAATTTCATTTGGACCCGCCGTTTTCGCTTAGTCGGTGCTTAAACGCGCCTTAATTATGTCTAAGAACGCTCTGGTACGCAACGCAATTTGTAAATATATATGAACCACTCGCCCACGATTGGATTACTCGGCTGAAACATAGTTTATTGTAACTGTGTATTATTTATACGTCACAGGTAAATATTACCTACAAAACATTGAGTATATTGAGTATATAATATTATATTATATCGCATGCAGCAGGCACTTAACGCTCTCCTTATGTCTCATCCGGATTTGGACGTATTTGGTGGCCACGTCAAATCATTAATATTTAAAATGTAGAAAGCACTAATATTTAAATTTGTTGTTATCAGGAATCGATAACAAATTTTTACAGCGCTTCAGGTGACTGCGCAAAATTTACCTTTTTTTTATAATTTATTTTATTTTATTTAAATTTTGTAGAGAATTTGAATGTAGTTGCGAGCAGTAGCTCGCTCTTGGATTAAGGCTTGTTTAAAACCTTGCTCGTTAAGGTACCGAACAACAGATAAATAGCCCAAGTTAACAGATTCATTACGACGCTCTTAAGAATGGATTTTTGTATTCATATGAACGGAAAGATAAAGTTTAACTTGAATTATCGGACTTTTGTTTCGAGCATTTCTCACCCGTTGCGATTGATACCATTTGTTTTAATTTTTGCCGTTAACTTGCGAGCGTGCGTCTCCGATGGAAATCATAAAAAAAAAACAATTTATTTTATAGTCAACAATGTTTAAGCAGATCATCATACCAGACATTGAAAGTCCACTGCTGGACATAGGTCTCTCTAAGAAAGGAGGTTTCTTACCCATAATTGCCACGCTTGGCAAGCGTGTTGGCAATCACAGAGAGCATCATTTACGACGAGGATGCTGACACCCATCCCCGCTTTGTAGTATTTTAGCTACGTTTTTTAAGACAGATTTACCGCCATCTGTCGGTTCTGGTACCATTGTTTCCTCCTAAGACACCTGGTACAGGTGTACTCTGCCGGTACCTCACGGTTTCAAGTAGATATTTAATATTATTGACTACCAAAATTTGTTCTAATATCAATATCACACAAAGTTTCAGCTTCATTCAATCATAAATCTTATAAGCCTTCGCACATGTTTTTATTAATCTCTATATGGATAGTTGTAAAGGATTGTATAGAATCACGTAATAGCTGTTGCTTGTATTTCTTTCTTTTTTATATGTAAATATGTGCGAAAAATATAGTATAATTATTTCTATTGACTCACAGACCGTTAGTTCTAATTTGGTTTTGAATAGTAATTCATAACATCTTAACAGTATTGCAAATTGTTAAAGAAGTGTACTCTAAATATCGAATGTAAAAGATATTTAAGTCTAATACCATCAAGAAATAGTTTTATCCTTATATACGAGTACTTTCAACAAGTAACACGAACGTAGTTACCACTGTATTTCCAAACAGAAATCATAATGTTCAATTCTATACGCCGATCGTAGGTTGTAATAAGAAAAAGCCTCAAAGAAATTGCGACTCGATGTTGCCAACAAAAATGAAAACAGTAATGGAAAAGTAATACAGCCACCGTCGATGCAAAAACCCACGATATCTGTATTGAATGCATCTGACAATGTCTGCTGGGGATTTCTGAGAGAACAAAATATAGAATACGTGCATACATTTATATGACTAAATTGCTGTGATAAAATACTAAGCCAGATTTTTGTATACATTTTCGGTTGGGTATAACGAACGGTTTACAAAACATTGGCTTCGATATTTTTGTTTGATGAAAAACATAGTGCTAAAATAATAAGGCAAGATTTTGATTTATAAATATCTTAGCAGCCATAAAAAGTCCACTGCTGGACATAGGACTCCTCAAGAAACGGGGAGTTTTCCAATAATTGTCACGCTGGGCAAGCGTGGTGGCACTCGCAGAGCATAGCTTCGCATATGCTGCTGCCCATACTCGCCCTATTGCAGTTGAGCTACACCGTTTTGGTTTGATATACCGCCATCTGTCGGTTCTGGTACCTTAGTTTCATCTTACGACACCTGGTAATGGCACTGTTCTGCTTTGCCTAGAATATGGAGAATATGAAATTTTTTTAAAGAATTCGTCAAACTAGCTAAAGTTTTATTATTTTCCCATAATTGTCGCGCTGGACAGACATGTTGGTAAAGGCAAAGCGTAGTTTTGCGACTACCCATCCACACCTTGATCAATTTGAGGTGCGCTGTTTCAGATATACCGCCATTTGTCGAATCCAGTACATCAATCGTCTCTTACTATACTTGGCAAAGAGGCAGAAACTTTTCCGATCCCCGTACCCATTGGCTAGAAGGCATTACTTATGAAATAGCAAAATAAAGGGTTTTGAGTGCTTTCATTGTTATCGCTATACCATGAGAGATTTACAAAAAAATCATACTATAGACTTTTGCATATCAAAAATATTTACACTAGCAGCCGATTACGACTATTCTAATGTTATAAATGCGTAATGCGTAGCTGTTCTTTTTATTAGATTAGATCGACAAACAAACATACAGTCGACATGACAGTAAATAACAACACACCCTATAGACGCTAACACCAGCGCGTTGCCAACCTTGTGACCTGAAAATATGATGTCGCGTTATTTAACTACCTCTCCCACATTTCAAAACGGAACACGGCAATGCGAATACAACTTTTTGCTGATAGAAACAGGTGAGCGAGAGGATACAGACGATCCTTGTTTCATAAAAACATTTCTATAGCAAACTCCGTAAACGCGTTTGAATAAAAAAATCTCATTGCGTTCGTTAACCAATATGATTCAGTGGTTTTTAAAACTTCGCGTAAATATCAGAGTTTGCTGCTTTTTAAATTGTTGGAAGTCTTTCAAATACGTTTGAGTAGCAATACATTTATTGGGTGCAAGCATTTCATCGCGGCTTTCAAAAGATGGTATAAGTTATTTGATACAATTTATTTTCCGCTAACAAGATTGTCTGGGAATTCAGTTATCAACAGTCTAGTGATTTTATAACAGGCCGTGCAGTAGTGAGACGTGTTAAAAACACCTTTAGAGGTGTAAAACTTTGCTTCGACCATTTTCTTTTTTTACTGGTTTATAGCATATACTTTATATCTTAATACACTTAGAAGCGGTTTTATGACATTATACAAATATATAGCAGTAAATATATTTTATATAAAACTCAATATTATGTAATGCACAGAGTCAATATAATACCAACTTAACCAAGTATCTATTTCTTATTTGTCAAATTTTAAATATTGTAAAACGTTAATATTCGAGTGTTTGTAGTGTGTTTGTATACCCACAACGAAATGACTCTGACTTCTTAGCAAAAGAACAATAGAAAAAAGTCACCAGGTCGACTAAGGTTTCGGTAGCATAGTGTAATCCTCAGGAAAGGGAAAGAAGTAGTTTTATGTGAAACCTGATAATAATTGTTTTTTTCTTAGTAAATATTATTTCTAACATTTAAATAATATTATTTCAATTATTATATGTTCCCTTTTTGATTATTGTGGCTTAATTTTGTAAGGTTTGTTTTAAAGTATATTATTTAAATTGTAAATAAATTAAAAGATGATATAAAATTGCTACAGTCGAAAAATTATTGCAATAAACTAATAACACCCAATCTGAAGAATTTATATAAAAAAATATTTTGCTAAAAAAATCAGCTCCTCCAACCATTTTCCAATTACTTTCGAAATCTGAAAACTTTCAAGCATCTCAGAGTGTAATTGAAATTTTCAACTGAAATGCGTTGAAGGGCTTGTAACTAGATTTTCATATCGTGTCGAATGGTTTTGAGAAATAAGATCGCCATTTAAGAGCGAGGTGGCTCTGAGAATGTCTTAATTTCCTGCATTCATAACAGCCCACTTGGCTGTATTACTGCGCGTGAACGTAGAGTCGCCGTAGACTTACAACCAAAGCAATATTTTTTTAAAATTTATAGTAAAATTAAGCCGTGAGATACTGATAGTGCAGAATAATACTTTCATTTAACTAAGGCGACTAAGGTACCGGAATTGATAATGTATCCATCCGAAACTGTGTAGCTCAAATGCAGGACCGAGACAAAAGAAAGACAAGGATTCTGTTGCCAATGGCAACAGAATCCTTGTCCTTCTTGGGTAAGTCTATGTTTAACAGTGGATATCCAACGGCTCAAACATTAATAAATAACAATCAATATCGACCCGATGGCGTATTTAGTAGTGAATGACTTGTGACTGGAACTTTTGTATGATCACAGTTTGTGTTTTTTCTGGGTGTAAAATTTTATTTGAGGATTATATTTGTAATTTCTCTGGTGTCTGATATCCGATAACTTTAAGTGACTCAAAGTTAGGTCAATTTATGAGAGGTACTGGAACCGACGGATGGCGACAGGTACCCATCCTACAAGCGTGGCACAAAGGGCGTGGATGGGCAGGAGCATCCTTGTCACAAAGTCACTCTCTGCGATTACCTCCAAGACTGCCCAGGCAATTATAGGGCATAACCCTAAAATGAAAATCGAAAATTTTACCAAGTCCCAGTCCCCGGCAGTATGTTAATTTATTTTAATATAAAAATATAAATACTAATAACATTTCAGGACAATTAATAGTTCAAGTTAGTTAGATAGATCCTAACACTAGAGTAATTTAAAACATAAGTGATGTATCGTGTATGTAGTCATGAATGCCATATATTTCTGTAACCATATTCCTAATGAGAACCAAATATAAATCATAATTGATTTTGATACCTAGTTTAGGTCCTTCAACCTTGGGTTACTACGTAAACGTCGGTGTATTAATTAAAAAACCAAGCGTATTAAGTTTCCTAAATCAGCCTATTACCAGGTATACGTAAAAAAATACCTGTATGACATAAATACAATTAACCAAAATTCAGCCAATATAAGCAATAACTCATTAGCACACCATAAACAAGTACATACCGATTAAATAAATACGCGACTGAGTCATTTACTAACAACCCTATGTCTAAACGCTATGGCGAACACTCCTTAAGGCTAGTTATCCTGCTGGCTATAAGGCTGTTATTAAGCTACCAAATCGTTCTTATCCACAGATATAAATCTTTTAACACTCATTCCCAGCTTAGCCAAATCTACGAGATCTCCCGAGCCGCTAACTCCTACAAGAGCAATTAACTTCACTTTGGAAAGCTGCCTAATCTCAAATAAACCGAGAAAGGAGGTGCTTATGATTTAAATAAGCCAATGTCCCGTTGAAATATTTCTTTTTTTTATAAGATTTAATGCGTTCGAAGTTGGCAAAGTTAAAACATTTGCTTTTACTCATTACTCGTTTTGTTTACGTTTTCAGTTCGGAAAATTTGGTACACAAAGTAACACAGAGCAATCTATAGAAACCTGTCAAAATATTGCATTTGATTTTGCAAGTGATTTCTCAATGTTTGCATTTATAGTGCTTGTTAAATCAAATAATCCAATAACCCTATTTAGCTTATAAATCTTAACCATTATACAGAAACATCTTTAATTTATATTCAATATTTATTCCACCCTACTTTATAAATGTACCTTCAAACGTAAGTTTAAGTTCGGCACTGAAATTAAATTGCTCATCCAAGTAAAACCAAGTTCATTAATCAAAATTAATAATCCGCTAAATTAATTTAGATCCAAACTTTGTCTAATCCTTCGGTTTGGCGATGCTGAATCAGCTACACAGGTTGAGTCTGCGGTCTGCCCGCTTGGAAAATGCAACTGCAGATAATCTATTAATGGGTTTTTGGCATTCTGGTTTGAATGAAGATTCGAATTGTGGGAAAGACGATCGCACAGCAATTAATTATGGACTTAAAATTTTACGTGAATTTTGCATTATTTGCATTCGATTGTTCTATTTGCATGGAATAATAGAATCACTAAGTAGGGATCAAATATAACGAGAATACAAAATTCAATTCTATATTCAATTAGTCAAACAAATGGTTGACACTTACATATTTGGCTTTGTAATTTTTTTCAATAATAATAAAATGAAATTGCCGATTGCGAAATGCAATAAGCTCATGTAAGTTGGACTGTTTTTTTCTGTACCTCAAAATATTTTAAATATATTGAAATAGAAAATAAATTATCTTCCTAGTCATATAACACTGTATATTATTATTAAAATAACAATCATTAAGCAAAACACCTAAAGCAGGAAGGGTTGATATCCACGGAAATCGTGGCGTCACATCCCTCGCACAAATAAATCAGCCAGGCTATTAATAAATTATAGTTTATGCGTACCACATTTTAAACAACGGAATTTAATAACAAGACACGCATCGATTGTCTAACGACTATGTAATTTAATTACGAACAATGTATCTTGATATATTAAGGGGTTGAACGATTAAGTTGCTGATTTACATTCCCCTGTTATGCTTTGAAATTGTTTGGTACATTGTACAGAGCTGCGAAGCTGTACCTTACAACATAGATTAGAGGAATTATCTTGAAACACGAGTTATTTTGATGTATAATTCCATCTGTTTTAGTCGCTTCAATTTATGTATAAGTATACATAGCGTCGATATAATCTATTTATATATATATATATATAAATTATGCTAATATCTAAATGATCAAACAATCATTTCTCAAAAGAACTGCGAAGTTCTACCTTACAACATAGATTAGTGGAGCTATCTTGATACACTTGAGTTATTTTGATGTGAAATTCTATGTATTACAATCACTTAAATTTATGTGAAAATAGTTATTGTAATACAAGTGTTATTACTGACATATACAGTATGTGAATGTGTTTCTAAATTTGCTTCCAAGCACAAATTTAAAAGAATGGCGACTATAGAATCGAGCTCCGTAATTCAGTACTTAATTATAATCTACATGTAATATAAATAGCTAAAAGATCAAAGAATCATTCCTCAAAGAAACTATTACTAGTTAGAGGCTTAACATTTTTACTTAAAACACTATATCTATGTCAAGCACCTAATTTTAAAATTAAATTATTTAATAGTTCTTAATAATGTTGAACAACCGGTTATTAAGTCCTAAATAGTTTATTATGGTTTCTATTTATCACTACATTTCTCTGTCAGCGTATTCTATGCGTGCCAGTAAAGCAAGTCCACATAATTTATATTTTTGCTACATTTCAGCCGATTTTCGAGAAATACATCCTATATCGTTCCCGAAAATAAAGCTAACATACCATCTTTTATCAAAATCGGTTCTCGGTCAAATTATAAAAAGCAGCTACTTATGCATTTTTTTAAATTTAACTTAACGCAATCAATCTAATTTTTTAAATTAAATACTCATAAAAATAATTGTGATTTGTTAACTCCGTCTATTTAAATCCAATTAACAATTAATTACTTCCAGTGTACACATAACCGCTCCAACAAAGAGAATAAATTAAGTTTACACAAAAATCATATCACGCTCTAATTGACGCAAAAAGATACCAGCGTTCCGTTTTGTCCCCTAAGAAAATATTGACTCTAGAGTCCCTTTACATCTGCTCTGTTGTTGAGAACAGATTAATGTTTGTACCCATTATTTGCACTGTACTTCATAAAAATGATCCAAACGGCGGCAGATAAACAAGGGAGTGATACTTAATAACATTTGGAATTTACAAGAATAAGTATTGCTAGGTTTCGTGGAAACCATTTTGTACTAATGTACTAATATTGTGATAAACTAAATATTACTATCTTTTTATTAATAATTTTAAAATAAAAAAAAAAACAAAAGAAAAGTATAATTTTTGTAATATACTCGTAAATAGAAATGTAATTGGATACTGTTAAGCATTCAGCTCTTGGCCTTCGACCATTGACCGCTAGTCAATTAATTATAAATATTGTTACTTGCTATTAGAAATGCGCATTTTAGTACCTAGCTAACTCTATTCAGTCATACTTTGTGTAACTTTATATTCATTTGAAATATGTAGTAAGTAACAACAAAAAACACCATTTATAAATATTTAGATATTTCAATTGGCAACGATAAATGTGCGTTGTTTTAATTAAAAAAAACCTTTAGAACGATATGCATTTGTGAAGATTTTATACAATTATTTTTTTTATTAGACCAGTTTGACAAACAAAAATGACCGATATAACGATTGATATTAAACGTCGCCGCAGCATATAGATGATAAAATCACAACGATATTATGAGCGCGTTGCCAAACTTGTGACTTGAAGATGTTTTGTCACATTACCCAGTAACTCTATTGCCTCAGTCACCCTTCAAACTGAAACACAGTAATGCAAATATTTGGCTCTAGAAATAGGTGATAGTGATAGACGTATATGACATGAAGTCATGATCTACATACAAAGACTTTTTTATGTAAATAAAAAAAAACAGAACAACTCCTTAGAATACGCAAAAGAACACGTTATAAAAACGAAATTAGAATATCATAGATTTGATTTTAAGGAATAGTCTGGACTTAGAAAAAAATAAATACAAATAAAAGTCTAAGAAGTAGGTTACCAAGACATCAGAGAGCGAAGAGAACGCTTCGCCACTGTGAGCAAACAGTATATCCTTTGTGATATACGGAATGTAATCTCCTACGTCTAGGGATTTTAATTACTTATTGGAAACTTGTGGCCGCCGGCGGTTCGGGACCGTCTCAGCGGTTTATTGCGAGATTTCGTTGCAGATATGACGGGTTTACTAATGGTACTCGATGGAATTTAAATGTACTCGAAATTCTATTTTGAAAGCTTCGACAGCAATAAAGCATTCAATTGATCCTTGATTCTGAAAGTCTAACAGTAAATCAATGTTTCTACTTCCTTGAACATATTATATGTGCGATCGAAATGGAGATTTTTAAGAATCTACGTTCTGCAATTTAAAAATTATAGTCTATATCTAATATTTTAAAACGTCACAGTTGTCGTCTAAGATGATTACCTTAAGAATACTCAAGCTTTTGTACCTTAGACTTATAGTGGTCACATTTAGTCACAAGTTTAAAAAAACGATAGAAAGATTAAAAAAAGGAGTACCTTACTATTACTTATATCCTGTATTAGTATAAAGGTGCAAAGGTAAGGAAATGCAGCGAAAAATGCCATTTATTCGAGAACGCGTAGTAACGGTGTTATGTCAATACAATACAGGAAATGATTCCCGCGGCCGCACGCGTCATCTTGTATCTGTCTGTGTGACTTTGCTGTTTGCTGTAGCTATAATGATGGGGTTTGGGATCAAAGAAGGAGGTGTCGCCAAATAACGAGAGGCATGTGTCTGAATTATTTATACATGTCACAGTTAATCACAATTACTCGCAGGAATATTTTAAGGGTGATAAATTGTTTTTTTTTCATTGATTAGTTTAGTTAACTTCTTACGCAAATTTAAAGTAAACTATTATTTAGAATATGTAGTATAGTGACATGCAAGGTATGCGATGATATATATTTGTAATTTTGCAATAAAAAGATAATTCATACATATTTCATTCGATTGATAAATCTTTTATCCATGCCAAGTCTCTTTAGAGATTGTATCCTAGGAATGCTAATGGGGTACCATTTAATTAAAATATAATAATACCTCCCTCTATAGCAGACACGTCGACTGCGGTACTAGAACCGCCAGATGACGGTAAATCGATTCGAAACAGTGTAGCGAACACAAAGCAAACACAGCACGACGGGGATGAGAAGCTGCATATCTGTCGCGACTTTCTAGTATTGGCAATCACAAACGAAAATAACAAAATGAACCCGCAAAATTGTATAGAATTTAAGTAGGTAATATATTTCTTGCATGCTTCTAGGCCACCATAATTTACGTCCAAAAGTGGACATACAATAATAGATATGATAATGACGATGTAAAGTACAAACATAAGGGTCTTAATACTATAAATAAATAAATAATAAATTCCCAGAACATTACAAACATTGACCTGACTCCGTGGGAAGTCGTTAAAGTACTTGTGTTACAGACGCCAGACAACAGAGTAATCACAAATATACTACTAAGATACATATATTTAATACTCAGACATAGAACAAACACAAATAAAACCATATAAATATTAACTATATGGGTGGGTATCGAACCTATGACCCTTGGCGACGACTACCATCTGCGCCAACGGGTCCGTCAAATATTTTTTTTATTTTATTTTATTTAACTTTATTGCACAAAATGTTACAAAATGTACGAATGGAACGCAATAAATGCATATTATATATATACATAAAATAACGTACATCAGAAATAGGGTTATAAAGTTAGAGAAGTAGCATTAGTAAATAAAGTACGGAGACAGCGTTTCAGGGTAAATTTGTTTGGGGATTGCTTAATATTCAACGGAAGCTCGTTCCAGAGTCGTATAGCTGTCACTGTAAAAGAGTTTGTCAAAAAACTAGAGTGATGAGAAGGAGTTAAGAGCGAAAGAGTATTAGAAGAACGGAGATTACGTACATGAGAGGAAGATAGGAATTGGAATCTGTCCTTTATGTAAATTGGTGCGTACGGATCAAAAAGTATTGAAAATAGTATGGTTAGAACTCGAATTTTGCGACGTTCTCGAATAGGAAGGCAGCCGAGAAGAGAACGGTAATGGGAAATATGATCGTACTTACGCAAACCGAAAATGAAACGAAGACAGTTGTTTAATAGACGATCCAATTTATTAAGGAGTAATATGTATAATACTAACCTAATAATTGCATAAGTCTAATATTCGAAATGATAACGTAATAAAAATCTTATTAGCTCACAATCTGCCCACGCGTAACTATGTGCTTCAATACATTCCGTTGGCAAATTACAGCCAGAGCAACGGGCGACAAAATGCGCGAAATTAAATTAGTCAAACATTGAATTTAAATTTAAGCGTCTACAAAATGGAAATGTCTAACTTTTAACTTGCTGTATTAAAGTTTCTAGATGTTTCTGAATAAGGTACGATGCGAAAAAATAAATCAGCTTCTTTTGTGAATTTAATATTTAATGAAGAATCAGCTCTATTCATGGACGTATTTTATTATTATCGTAAAAGTGTTTTGATCGACAAATACCCTCCTAAAAATGATATATCTTTGACAATATACATAAGAGAGGTTGACTTTAGTAAATTGGCTTTCTAACAAACTCATTTATCTACTTCTTCTTATTACCTACCTTACATATCGATACGAATAAATTATATTTAATAAAAAAGCCAGTATTCACTCTATGATTTCTATCTACACAACATCATCATCGTTATTGCAGCTTTATAATATCCATTGCTGGTATGTCCATGCCTTCCTAAGGGAAAGGAAATTTGGTTGCTGCTGCTGCCTGTAGCATTGGAGCTACGCTATTTGATATACCACCATCTGTCGGATCTGGTTTTTCAGTTGTCTCTTACGTCACCTGGTGTTCTTCTAATTTATTGATACCCCACAACATCTATAATAAATTAATCGCACTATCGACTGAGTTCAGTAACAAAGACGTTTTCCGTCACCATCAAATATTACGAATATGATTGAAACTCCGAGGTATTTCTTTCTCGAATTTAAATGAACAATGTCATGGATACACTGTCACAAAAACCAATGACTCGATACATTTTCACCAAATTACACGCTTCATATGTATATATTTTTAATTATTTATTCCATCAGGCATTGCAGAAGCACAAGTATTTATAAAAAAAAAACCAGCAGCGATAGATATTTTTCAACATTTGTTTAATATAGTGGTTACAGAGGCTAATTAGCAATATTTTCAGTTTTAGAACATACATACATTCCACATAATCGTTCTTGTACTTTTATTAATCTTACACATAAACATACCATCATAAAGCCTTATTTATTACCGATGGGATTTAATAACACAAACAAAACCGCGTGTCTGTTGCATCGGTGGCAATGACTTCTTTCAACAGACGCCGGCAAATATTAGCATCGAGCCTTTGATCTTGGCCGACGCTCATTTTCAGTCAACGTGTGCTCTTAATTAAGTTCAAACAAGATGTGCTAATCGAAGCGAAGCAATAGGTGTATGTCGCGGGAAAGTTTTGATTCAGACTGTTAATAAAAGGCAGGTTATAGTGGTTTAGTTTTCGATAATATTCATCAAACCAAATGAACAGAACTTTACACCATTCCAAGGGCAGGCAGCTGTGTTCTCACTATTTTCTAGGTAGGTCATTCGATGGTATTAGTAAAGTTGGTTGTTTGAATCATCATTATGTTAGTTCAAATTATGAATGCACAAAACTGTTTCATTCCGCCGAACCCTATTCCGCACGTAAGGCAGTGACATCACTTTTCGCATTCTGTGTCCCTTTCTCATGTTTTAACAATTGTTTTATTCAACTAAATGATTCTTATGTGTAGCATAAAAACTGCTTACAAATTGTAGAGTTCATAACAGAGAATTGATAATTATAATTTGAACAATACTTCAAACAATGAAACTATAATGTAAAAGTTAAGTGGCTCACATAATTCAACGCAAGACCTAAATTTAATCAGAAAAATTCAGTTTTACATAGCTCACTTATCGAGAAAAGTAAGGAAACACCATATAGTATAAATAACAACGCAGCTTAAATGATACTAGAATTGAAGGTGAAACCGTGGAATATAGCTAGCACCAGCTATATTCCACTTAAATTTATTTGGTTATTTAAAATTTACCTAATTTTTCATACAACTACGACCTACCTCTGTTTCACTTACTCCTATAAATACCCAAGACGCTTAGCCGCCATGTTTACCGTCTATTTAATTAATGTAACTGCTTATTTACATAATGACAACTTAATTAACGTTTTCATGTATACAGGTATTTAATTATATGCTCGGGTCGCACGCACAGTTCTGTGCAAAATTCTGGAATAAAATATTTTTGAAATAGGTTGTGTTTGAAGTTTTCCTATAGAAATAACCTTTATAAACCTTGTTTTCATTTGAAGTTGACAATAAACATACGAAACAACAGTTTTTTTTCTTAAAAACGGGTTTCGAAAGGCAACCGAAAAATCAACAAAAAAAATCTGAGTGTTAAAAAGTAGTTTCATTATTAATAGTGAAGTAGTAAACGAAAGAAAATAAACATTATATTTTCCTTAAGAACTACCTAGAGTATGTCTCAAAAGTAATAAAGCAAAGATTTAAAAATGAAAACCTTCTCGGCACTTCGAACATCATTTTATACTGATAAAATACCGAAAGTTCGTATTTAATTAATATATCAGCATTTTTATTCAAAACAAAAATATGAAATGTCTTAAAAGGTTTTTATCATGATCATCATCATTATACCAGCATTGAAAGTCCACTGCTAAATATAGGCCTCTCCAAGATATGAAGTTTTTTGCCCATAATTGCCGCGCTTGGCAAGCGTGTTGGTAATCGCAGAGCGCAGCTTTCGCGACGGGGTTGCGGCTGCCCATCCACACCCTGTGTATTTGGGCTGCACTGTACCGGATATGTGCACGGCTTGGTAAAGGCTTTATCCACAGAAAAATTATGAATTTTAAATTAAAGATTTTTAATAGATTTTTCAGCACAAAGAGCACTAGGAATAATTAGCTAGGAACTAGGAACGTCGTATCTACTAATTTCACAACGGCTGAGCAGTCCTCTGGCATGGGAAAGATGCAGATTCGAGTACAGTCTAAAGCCGAAGATAAGTTAATTTTGTTGTAGTAAATATTATCTTTAAGATTATAATAAGGGGATAGTATTTTTTTCTAGTTAAAATAACCTTATATAATGCAAAGTGCTTTTAACCTTTGACTTTTACCTTAAAATAATTTTCTTTATATCTTTTTCTTGAAAATCATCCAAATCTAAATATTCAGGTGCTAGACATAATAATTGGGCGCTATTTCAACTTGTTGTGAGATTCAATTATGCTCTTTTGCGCAAGTAATATTTATATTATTATTTACTAAAAGGGGGCTTGGAGATCAACCTTAAAATAGTAATATTAAAGATTTTATCTCTTTCCAAGCTAAAGCTCGCCTTTTTAATATGAATCTTTAAATACAATACAAAACAAAAGAATAAGAATATAAGTCCAGTTTATATTCAGTCATCTCTCTCATTCTCATGCAATATTTGTTCTTACCTAATATTACTTATGGCATTTTTTATTACTGCACGGCTCCTAAGGGTTGGAGCGCTTGGCCAAATTTACTTATCGTATCGTGCAATTGATGGCTAGAGGATTATATGTAGGTATCACTACATAATCGTAGTATAAAACAAAGTCTTTTTCTGCCGTCTGTCCGTCCTATGTATGCTTAGATCGGATTGTATTTGGTTATTTTTTTAGATAAAGTCATTTTTAGGGGAAGGTTTATATATATATAGTATAATGTAGTAGAGATACACTGATCAATTTAGAAGCTTCTAATGTAATGTCGTTTAAAGCGCATTTTTTTGCGATTACATTGCAAACGCTGGCTGAACCTGACAAGTTAGATCATAATAATGTACAATAGTATTTTACATAATAAAAAAGTCTACAAAAAGTCCGTTGTGGTATAAGTCTAACTCTTCGAGACATCCCACAAAAAACATTTTATCCTACGAGTAATTGCACTCATGTGAAACTGAGGCGGGTGTGCTAGTTTCTATGTAAAGTTAAGGTACTCTGCGTTCAGTGACGTATTTTTGAAGTTCAGCAATAGAAGCATAATTGAGTAGCAAATCCGTGTCTCGGTCATTTTCACTCGTTTCGCTCTCAATTATCTGTAACACCTTTATTTGTTTGTGGTACTTATAACTTGTTAAATTTACTCAACAATACATAAAAATTAATTGGGAAATGTTTAGTGCCTTTTTTACACTTTTGCCTCAAAATATAGTTGATCCTTAACGAACATCTTTAAGTACAGGTTATGCGTTCATATTAGAAAAATATTATCTATTAATTTAGTTCTGAGTAAAAGTTGTCTTTAAGTCTCTCTAAAATTCTATAATTTTATTTACTGTTTCAAATTACATCACTTCAATTTGTCTATAGACTCGAGTCTCGTACATTGGCAGACTGCTTAATTCTTAGTGGAATCAAATGGATGGAAGCTCTCTATCGGTTTCCTCTTGTGATTTCAACGGGCAGAGGTACCCAACCGTCTGATTGGCAATTAGACAGTTCGCCTGCCCAGGTGTTTGCAACCTTCTGTGAAGATGGGATTCAATCCAAGTGGAAAAGGTTTTGCTTACAGCGAAATGGTATGTTGTTTTCAATTAGAATTTAAAATTTTAGACATTTAATGACAGTTTTGTATAAAATGTTCAAATGGTTTGTTAGTATTTTGCTTAGTATTGAATTAATAAATCCCATTTGAAATGGAAAAAAGCACCCAATAGTTTATTCTTTAGAGTATTTTTTTTCTTTTCGCTTCGTGAGTAACATCACAAAGAGTGTATTCAATCTACAGGGGATTAAAGCGTGAATGAAATAGACTTTGCCAAGATTAAAAAAGCGATTAAAAAACTTCGGGTTGAAATAAACAGAGACGAAAGTAAATTATTGTTGATTCTAATCTGTTTTCATTTGTATAGCTTTAATCGAGAACTCTGTGTGTTTACGATCCTTTTTGTTTTAATTTGTTCTCGAAGACTCATTTGTAATGTTTGTTAATAAAAATAAAATACGTCTTGGTTTTTGAAAGTGTGATTTATTTATTTATATATTTACTTTTTATTGTACAGTTGAAATACGACAATACAAAATAGGAAAAATACGTATAAAATTGAGTACTTATATATAACTATTATAATTTACGGGGCCGTTGGAGTATTTGGTAATGACTTTACCTTAAGCGCCAAAGATGTCGCCAATGATGAATATATTTGTTTGTTCTGTGTCCGATTTTATGTATATATTTATGTATTATATTATTAATTCCACTATTGTTTGATTTTATATTTAATTTTAAAAATATATTTTAATTATTGTTTAATTAATATATCTTTTAGGCAACTGTCGGTGGGAGTAAATATCCGGCGAAGAATAGGAAATCTAACATTCAAGAAATTGTGTTATCAATAAACAAACTCAGTGAATAACTTAGCTTTTACTTAAGGATTCGCTTGAATTACCTAATATATTACTTATAAAAATGCTAGTCGTGTGAAAATAAACCGTTGACTATTAAATGTACGCGGGCCAAATGATTATTTAGTACTTGGGTAATTCGTTTTATAATACTAGTATATCGTTAAAATAAGTGTTATTTTGCTGATTTATAATAATAAGTAGGACGTATATGGTACGTTTTTATTTGTACCGTAATACGGTTCAGAATTCAACGATATTGTGACACGTGTTTATCTCCACAATATAGGCTGTAAGCTTGTAAGATTTTCACCAATTACCGTAATCGGATTGTGCGCGGTGACGTCTCTTGGCAACAAACCACTGGCATTAATCCTTGCTAGTAATTGCCTCTCACCACCGTGCTAAACAATAAACCAAGGCTGAAGGTGCGTTCCGGTTGTATTTCTATTTATATATGTATAAAGGGGACAAAGACTAATTGACATATCAACGCACTGTCCAAAATATTAAAGGAGTTCAGTAAATAGTATCTCTAATCGTCTTCGGAATCAGTTTATGATAGAACGAAATATCGTTGCCACGATAACATAACATACATTTACACTTCTTCAAAAAAAGAAGTGGTTCTCAAGTTAACTTTGTGTGTGTTATTAATATATTACTAAAAAAACAACTAATAATGATAAAGTTATTGAGAAGGGGCTTCCATAGACACTAACTTAAATAACAGTGTTTTACATTCATAGTGCATTTAGAGTTTAAAGATCATTTTTCTACACCATGAAACCCCAAAGTAAAAATACTAGAGCTATTGCAAAATATGGACAACAAAATATAATAATAAATACTTAAATTCACCCTACATCTCGTATAGTCACCTGACTCCGAGATAAGTCGCTTAGAGCACATGTGGGACAAAAGACAATAGAGAAATCACAAATATAATACTAAAATATTACTAGCAAGAACCACTGCTATCATCGCCATCAGGCCTGAGGTATGGGTAATAATATTACACCAGTCCATCAAATATCTTAATATTCGATAAACTAGTGAAATATGCTATTGCTATATATAGTACTAATACTATGGACGTCTGCCACGAAAAACGTCTAGTCTTATTTTTGGCAGATGGGAACTCGCCGCTTACTAAATGGGTCACCCAAATAATCCGATGCAAATGAACGGCAAAGACAGCAACATGGTTTCTGATATTTGCCTGACCCCGTGATGATTTACCCATCTCATCAACTTACGCAATTTTTACTTCCACCCTACGAACATATAGCACTAATGTCTTACTCTGGACTACTAATGAAAACAAACCAGAGCAGCATACCAGGCGGCCAGTAACTTCAGAGGAACTGAGAACCGTAGTGTCGACCAATGTGAGTTAACAGAATACATTCGGTCAATATGTATTAACACACAAACATTTTTTTGAACATCCTTCGTCTTGCACATTTCTCTGGTTTTAAGTTGGTAAGTCGGTGCACTAACGCACTTGAGGGTAGACTTTCTACGCTATTCTTATCTGTATTTGGTATCCATTCCAGGAACTTACGTCCTCTTGTTACGAGTAACGAATCAGTATTGTTTTTATTTCACAATCTGTATTGTATCTTAATTAAGAGTAAATAATAATATAGATAAAGCTTAAACAGAAGTGTATTGTTTTAAAATATTTAAAATTACACACAGCTAATCATAAAAAAAGAAACGGTAATAAAAGTAAACTAACTTAAGCATAAATGCATTCAAATTTTAGCGACATGGAAGAAGAAAAATAATACATAACAATACATGCTATGTATTATTATGTATAAACACACATGTAAGTTACAATAACATTCGTCAGATTGTTCACTCTGAAAGCTCAAACGGGACGACGTTGGAATCGAGATGCAATTCTAAATTCAAGGGATAAAATGTACCTCCAATATTAGCAGGTATGGGATTGAGATATTTCCAGAAAGGTCACAGGTCAGCGACCCCGCATCGTAGACATTGAGCAGTTCAGCTTATCAGGCTCGCATTTCCAATACAAACAATGCAAACGATAATCCATTGTTTGCGAATTTTAAAATGTATGTAAATAATTCTATTGAAACAACGTGCATACTGAGTTTAAAAGGATAAATCCGAGATAACATTAATTGCGTTTCAACTTTCAAAAAATCTTCTAATCGGGAAATGCAGCGGATTTTTTCTAACACAGTTAAGTCTATATTTGACACAGTAAAAGACAGATATGTAAAACAAAATTTTGCTTTGCAAGATTACTTTTTGCCACGTTTCTTACACATAATAAAACTTTAACGAAATGTCAAACAAAATACGCAAAGTTTATTCAATAGAACTTTTATCATGATTAATTGTTTTTTTTTATCATGATTAAGCATTTAGTTGTTTTAGGATTTCAAAATAAGGTAAAATATTTTGAGCAATTAACACAAATCTCGATTGACTACATAAACTGGAGATCTATTATTATTTATCACTGCAGCTACATTTATTGAGATAATTGATTATGTCCAAAACAGACATTAAGACTGTCTGAGAACATTACCGAAAATATCAAAAGCAACAGATACAGGCGTATTGATAAAACGACAAACCCAACTGTGTAATCTTAACCCTCGCGGAGAGTTATTAGACACGCTTCATTGGTTTCTCGAGTGCTGATGGGACTGATTGGCCGGCTTTGCCTTAACAATACCCCAGAAAAAAACACACCAAAAACAGCACAACACACATTCATATTTTACAAACATCAATCTTAATACTCTCGAGCAAAGTTCACTTTGCTGTAGCAATTTAAGGGCACATATATAAGAATGCCAATAAGAGCCATTGCATCTGCTTAGTCGGATTTCATGTTTCATTGATTGGCATTGTTAACAGTCAAAGCCATAGCAAGGTTAAGCCCCCTTGTATTTTTCAAATTTGCTCGAAGTATAGACAATTATTTGATAAGAACGGGTTCTTTATTTGGAGGTTGAGGGTCATTTGGAATATTTTATCTTCTCTCTCTAGAGGATTTGGAATTGTATCTGCCAATAAATGATACGAAATACAAAAAGGGTATCTTTGATTGTTCCATGCGTCTATCAGGTGTACACACAGCTTGGGCTATTTACTTGTCTAGAAATTTATCTTAAATTTGGAAACGGAGTTTATTCAGTCTAAATGTGCAGTAAAAGTTATTTTACGATTTTTATATAACTTACTTAAATTTGTTACTTTGAATTGGATAAATGATCATTCAAGCGAACTAAGTCCCAGGTGCCAGTTAGTAAAAAAAAAATAACTTGATTGGATATTGTTCACAAATCAAAGCCGGGTATTGTAAGCCTACGGTAAGCGTGGGTTTTGGGATAGCTCCAATATGCTCGTAAATTAGAAATATATTATGTAGTCAATAACCAAAGCTCATATATAACACATAGTGCAATCATTGGCCAGGGTTGCTGCTACGTGATGTGACATTCGATCTATTGTGACACATTGCTAAGGTTACTTACTATACAGCCTGATCAGTTTTGAAGAAAATAGCCGCTGTAGCTTTTGAAATTATAAGAATGAATAAATAACGTAATTGTATCAATGTACGGCAATTGTACTATTCAATGTTGGTATGAGGTAGGTTCATTTTAATTTTTTGAGAGCTAAGTAATTCTGCTGTAGGAAAAATAGCTTTTAATATCCGCCATTTTTGGTGGAATATTGACGGATGCTGGAATCAAAATAGTAAATTTTCGAATTAATGTAAGTTAGGGTGTTGTGTCACCAACTGCTAATAAAGTGTTTAATATAGCCTATTCATAGTTAATCGGACTGATGGTTAAGCTTGTTGCGCATTTTTTATTGGGATGCTGCGGTCTATTCTCGCCCTGTGCATCTGTGCTACACAGTTCGGATGGATATCTATCGTGTCTATTATCTTAATCGCCTCTTACGACACCTGGTTTACAGGGGGAGGTATTATTCTACTTTGCCGGTACCTTACAACTAACCTCCACAATGCTTAATACTAATAAAGACATACTTAAGTCTAAATGACATTATAACCTTATTCGCTGTATTTACTTAAATTAAACAACTAGTGTATAATTAAGAAAAGAATATATACATCCATATGCACACTCATATCGATTATTTTTTAACATGTACTTCTTATACTTAAACTACAAAATTAGTAAATTGTTATTCATAGTGGAGAGGCAACTTTAGTAGATAATAGTATTTAGGTACCGCTTATTTGCCGAGCATCCTGTGAATATTTAGGGGTGATTTGATGACAAACGGACATTCTCTCGCATTATTGAGCTTCCACAGAGCCATGGCTATTGAATACAATCAACAACAGAAGTTTTAAAAAGTCCTCTAGAAATAAACGAGGTAAAAAGTTTTGTTCATTAATTCTCTAATAAATACATAAATCTTACAATGACCGTAAAATATACATAGGGAATATTATTAAGGATAAAAAAAAATACAAACTGTTTCTTTGAAAATATATTATTTACCACGGTTATTAAAATATTACAATAAATATAATTAAATTATTTACACATTTATCTTACCTTAAAATACAAGTAAACAAAATTTAGTTCTTTTATATCACCTCTTCAATGATATCCTTTTTTTTAAATTTTATTCGTATTATCGAAATACACAAATGTCTGTAAACGTCAATCCGCCATTTGATTAAGAATTTATTCTGATGCGCCCCCTATCGATTTCCATTTCTAGTAATTAAATATTTCATTATATATATTTATTTAACAAGTTATATAACATAATGCAAACCCTAACTAAGGCCTACCGCAATCTCTAATATTTTTACCTATGGTTAATCATGGTTCAACCAACCTTTGCGTAAAGTTAAAATTGTCTTCATTAGTGTAATATATACATTCTTAATTATATTCTAAGTTGTTTATTCTTTATAACTTATCTATTGTGCTGTATTATTTTGTTGCAAGTACCCTTACTAGAAGTATACGTACTCGATTATTACTCTCATTAATAAATTTGGAAAGTAAAATATGTTTCACGGAGTTAATATTGCATGCTGTATTCTTATAAAAAACGACGAAATACAGTATAACATACTATATTCTACGCGACTGTACTACTCATAGAAACAAGCAAAACAGTGGTAACATGACGCTCGTAGCTCTGCTTGATCTAATAACATCTGTGGACAATAGCGCAGAAAATAATTTTCCCCACCCTGTGTCTAATGTTCGTACAGGTCAATAAATGTATTGTGTTTATTATTTCTATTTGCCCGTTGTAATTATAGAACAATATAAAATAACAATTCGTATGAGTATGTCGGTTGTGCAGAATCCTAAGGAAAGAAAGCCGGAATTTAGAAATGAGAATCCTTATTATTACATCATTATATAACTTACTTAAATAAGCATACATAATATATCTTCTTATTAACACAAATTATAACAAAACTACTTTTTAACAACTTAAATTCGCTTTATTTACGATTTTACATTTTTGTTGTACTTTTGGGTTTACTCAAGTGTCGTCACTATTTTTTCTTTTATTTTTTATCATAATCTAAAACTTTATTATGTTTTACAATTACATTAATCGATAAGTATTTCTTTGTTAATTGTGTATTATTTTTATCTAGAATTCTTATACTGCTTACAGTTATAGGGCATTTTTTAGAAGACGTCTTTTTCAGAATAAAAAAACCACATACGCAAGTTGACTCCCTGAATTTTCTAACATAAACGCGGTAGACTTAAACCAATAACTGGTCAAATTGATCGTAACAGGCCAATTTGGGTCCGATAAAGGGAGTACAATTAAGGTAATAAGTCGCCTCCATTATGAGCGAGCTTCAAACGTATGCGACGCCTGGTGTTTGCCAAACGAAATTATTGCCCGCGTCCATTTCATAGGATGAGATTTGAGGCGCAAATTGAGTGAATTAGAGACTGAGAGTTTGACAGGTAGCCTCTGGCTTGCATTCAATAATGGACCTTTGTTGTGGACGAATCCAATTATGTGTATAATGAAACAGGGGACAAATAATAGATTGAAGCATTTTCAAACTTGTTTGTAAATGCTTAAATCTATTATTTGTTAAAATATTTTTATTAAAATGCGTACAAAATGCGCTGCGACCAGGGGATGCTGGTAATAACAGGGACAGTTATCAGCATCTTCCTATACACACATGACCTCCCCAAGAAATATACACGGACCTGATGGCGCAGATAGTTGTAATTCTATCCTGTACACCAAGGGTTTGATTCCCACCCAGAACAAATATTTATATGATGAATATTTGCTTGTTTTGTGTCTGCGTGTTGTACGTAAGTATTATATTTATGATTCCTTTATTATCTGATGCCCGTACCACAAGTGCTTTAAGCGAATTATTTCAGATGTTGTTGGAATTTATCGATATTCACACAAAATTTCCAAACTCTAATCTAACAGGACCAGGACTTGCAAGTCTGATTCTGCACCGAAACTCATCAGTACTAAGCTCCAACACTGGCATGTCTGATCGTGTGTAAATTTCAATTTTCCAAGAGATTTCAACGTACAATACGTTCTGCCTTCAACACTCTACTGGACCACAATGGGACAAATCAGGCCATTTAATATGAACGATTTCGACCCCGGTCAGCTTGCAGGGTCGCAACAATGATGTCCCCCACAGGCCACGGTTTAAACAAGGGTTTTCCCTCAATTATGGGATGCGTAATTATTTCCGCTATAGCTAACTATCTATGATGCTCGCTGGAGAAAATTGATACCCCCATTTTGAGTTGAGTAACAAGCTTTGTTGTGGTCCGTATGTGGATGTGTACCTTCGCCTATGTCTACAAGTCAAGGAACATAGTCATCTACTGGCAACTTAAAACCATATGTACAATTTTTCCAGAAAAAAATCAACAGCCTTCCAGCATATTCAGAAGTATTTTCTTACTGTATCTTTCGCATACTTAGCAAATCATGGCCCCTAATGTAATTGTTTTCATTAATTGTTTTTATTAATTAATTGTTTCAATAAAACGTCTAGAAAAATTGCAGAATAGTTGCAGTCTTCATCTAGGAGTGCGATATCATTACATAAAACTTAAAAAAGCTCGGGCAAACTTATAAAGTACTAAACTGTTTTTAATCAATTGTTGCTTACTTTGTACAGTTTGATCCACCTTAAGAGATATGATTGTTTGTATAGCTTAGATTCTTGATTATTTTTTTATGATAACATACGTGGTGTTAAGACAGGACAATGTCAATCGATTTAACGAGGATTATATAAATTGAATAAAGTCAATTGATTTCAAATTACTTATCATTTTATGAAAATGACTGGTAGCTATTTTAAAAGGTCTAGCAGAACCTTTCAGAATTATTTCAAATAAAGTCATAGATTATACTGATAAAAAAATCTACTATCTGTAAATTTAGATGTGGAAATTCCAGGGCGGCTTTGAAAAAATATAGAATCGGAAGATGTAGATAAATTGATTTAATACTCGGAGACGTTTTCCCTCTTACTCGTACTCGTATTTACAAGTCTTTACAAGATTTTTCCGAAGATTATCATAAAAATGTTTTCTTTATGTGTAATTTTACCCTTACTTTATTATTTTGTAATAAAAAAAAAGTTTTCATAAACCTTATATAATGTACATCACTAAATTACGCATCTTATAAATAAATATAGTTTATTCTGAATTCTTGTTTTATTATTCTGTGTAGTGTATCTATACTAGATACTAGACTAGTAGATAGGTAATAATGATAAATAGTTCTTAACATAAAGTGTGTTGGTAAACAAAATTAAAATCTTTCGTCAAAATTCTCAGACTAATCAACTGGAAAACTTATAACAGACTGAACAGTTTAATAGAAAATAAACTTCCCAACATCCCGGACCAACTACCATGGTAAACATTAATCAGAGCAATAAGCGAAGCACAAAGACCACCAACTCGTGCCTCGTACAAATGCTTCCAATCAACCGCTCCTAGCTTTTCATTTCTAACACAATGGACCTCCGGATAAAATGCGAAATAAGACCCTTGATGAAAACTATCCGGTATTAGTCTGCTATTAAGTCATTTGCAGGAACTATTAAGTTGGAAAGGGTCGAGAGGAAATTTGGAATGAGCTTTAGGTATATGAGAAGTTTATAATTGATTTATTTCACGCATTTATTGTTTTTGAACTGTGGAGTTATACTTATACTTACGTTGCCAACCTTGTGACTTAAGGAAATTATGACATATTACCCAGTAAATGTACTGCATCTTTCACCCTTCAGACCGAAACATAGCAGTACGAACACTGCTATATAACAGTAAAAATAGGAGAAAGTGAGATACCAATGTAAACGACCATTTGTTTGAGGGAAGACCTCATACAAAAAGGTCGTGTGAAGTTATCAGTAAAGTATTATTTTTAATGTTTTTTTATTTAGAAATTTTAATCCCACTGCCCAATTTGGTGTATATAGTATCTTGTATTTCTGTCTTTCACTTGAAAATAACGCTTGTTCGTCTGTAGGCTTGAAAAAGTGGTAGGTATTATGTGAATATGTATATTTATAAGATATAATTTATTATCGATAAAAGGACAATTATTGATACATTTTATCCCAACCGTCACGTTGATAATCTATTATAAAGCTGAAGAGTTTTTCTGAACGCGCTAATCTGTGTTGGATATTCCATTAATTGAAAGAGGATATAATTTTTATTTTATTTTCAAATAATTATATCCAATTTACAATAAATAAATAAATCCTTAAAGTCACTATATCCCTATTCACTATTTTACTCGAACGAAGTCGCGGGCACTTCTACTAATAATTATTTAAATCATGGGAAACACTTTTTGAGACCAGCAATTGTTGATGTCAAGCAGCAGTGCTGGAATTAAGGTAAAAATATGTCAGGAAAGAGAGGCACTGAAATTACTTGGTAGTGTATGAATAAAAGTATTCTAAAGTATCAGTCGACAAAATCTGATTTACTTCTTTAAAATGTGCACAAATATAAATGAATTGTATTAATAATATTAAATAGACCTCAGAAATAAATATAACCGTGCAACACAAACAAATCCAGAACTCAGGCGACATTGACCGGAAATGTGGGGGACAAAGGCGAATACATCCGGCGGGGCTGACAGCATGAAGCAAACGCCACTGTACTGAGGAAATTAACGTACGTAAATCATTGCAAGAAAAACATTACTTATATATAATTATTTCCTAATTCGGAACTCTGAAATTCCTGAAGTGTGTAACTTCTCTATTCAATACTAAGACGGTAAAAGTATAGATTACTATACGCTATTCGGTTTTTCTACGGAAAATGTGAAAAGGTCCTTTATTTTATATCAATCCGAAATTATTGCGATTTATATCTAAGTTTAATAATATATCTAGTCAATACAATTCGGTGAATTCCAGCGTTAGTGTATATTTTTAAATAATAATAATAAATGCCCACAACATCCTATACATTGACTTGACTCCGTGTTAAGTCGCTTAAAGCACTTGTGTTATTGTCAGACAACAGAGGAATCACAAATATACTTCTTTAATACATAGCTCAACACCCAGACACAGAACAAACACAAATATCATTATAAAAATATTTGCACCATCGGGCCCGTCAAAAATTATAGAGCGTTTTTATCAATTTCTTTATTCAAAATCATTATTTTACTATTAAAATTTTTTATTAGTTGAATGACTCACGTTACATATAATAATTAATATTTTTATCAATTTTAAGTATAAAATATAGTTTTAATATTTTCTCTTTAAATAAATAATTTTTGAACATAAGCGCTTGCTAAAAAATCACTTTCAAAATGAAACATTTTAAAGTCTAACATAACTCATTTTAAAAATGTTTCTACATTATCTAATGAACACATAAAGAAGAAAAATGAGATAAAGTATATATGAACTCATACGGGTATAAATAAATAACTGAATAAAAAAATCGTTTATAGTAAGTACCATTATCCGGGAGTTTAATAAACAAGGTTTTTAGCCAAATCTATAAAAGTTATCAGTTTTCTAAATGATGTTTTAGCTAAAACAAAATTTATCAAACTGCTCTGAACCACAAAATGGTTTCATAAGAAGAAAATATTTCCTCTCCTATAAATTAGATACGTCTCCCTCCTTTGAATCCCGGTCATTTTTTACATGAAGCCATAAAAAGGATAGACCAATATAATATTTTCTAAAGGCACCCACAATACTGTATAACGGTAAATGACGCCAAAGCTTCAACAGTGTACGAATAATGCTCGCCTGGACAACTTAATACAGTGGCCGGATCAAAGGGGCACATACGGAACCGAGCTTAGAATAAACCAATTATAAGTGAAATATTAGGGATCAGTCCGTTCCCGGAAGGTCTTTGATCACACCGGGCTAACTGCTTATATTTCTTTCCAAGCGAGAAAAAGCGAAGCCGCAGTACCTCCGGGAATAAGCGAGTCTTAATAAATTACAGAAATTGGCGGTAGCCGCTAATACCCCCGGAATGGGGAATAAGCCGGTCGTAAGGTCGGTTAACTGCGCGTGCCAAGTAATCATTTTCGGACAGGACATTTACTTCCGTATGCTGCTCTGATATACGACATCTTATTAAGGCTTTAGGAACACAGCGATTGGCCGAAACTTCGTCAATTTACGCTTCATCTTTGCGGGATACGTTTATTAATACCACTGTAGTTTTATGTAAATGTAGAAATAAATGAAATTAACGCAACAATCGCTTATACATAATGTATAAAGTTGTATATATGTATATACCATTACTATGTAAGGAAAAACTATAAGAAATGGTACGTCATCATCTGCATCATCATACTAGCCATTGAAAAGTCCATTGTTGGACTCTCAAAGAAATAAGGTTTTCTACCCATAATTATTGCGTGTTAGCAATCGCAGAGCGTAGATATCGAGTTGGCGATGCTGCGACTCAATGTGTATTTGACGCCCTTGAGCTATACTGTATCAGGTGGATATACCACAATCTGTCGGTTCTAGTACCTTAGTCGCCTCTTTCGATACCTGGTACAGAGGGAGATACTATTCTACATTGGTACTACACGAATTATAAAGATTGAATTATAATTATAAAGATAGCTCAAAATATTTGAAAAAGTTATCAATAAACAAGCCAACATATAATGTATGTTTGTGTAAAAAATAGCATGACTAATAGCATAATATTCCATCAACGATGTTACTTACAACGTCAAATATATATATATACGATATAAACAAAGGTTTATTCTAAAATTCCTCAGCATCGTAATTCGTATGTTACTTTAATAATCCAAAATTTTATAAAAAGCAATACTGGTCTAAACCGATAAGCCATTAGGGCTCAGCTAATAATAAGAATCTAAAGACGAAAAATAGAAAAAAATAATGTAATGTAAACAACAAAAACGAACATAAATAAATTAGTTACAATCAGAGCGGTCGAAGCTCCGTTTTCAATTACATTGAAAGCCTGGGACGATATGGATATTTTGCGAAATGGGAAAATAATCGAATTTCGACTGAATAATGAGAGGACCCTCGGACGATGAATGGCAACCAGAACTCGTCGACACAAAGGGTATTTAATTCACACTTAGTACTTTTTGCCCGTGCCCCCCGCCGCGCCGCGACTCCCCTCTCGTCCCTCGGCGATTATATTGTCGTTATCGCCCTATAACGTATGCAGGATAAAACATGTATTATCTCTATTGCCAGTATCCATTTACTGCTCTCGTACGCTCCTAATCCTTTGATTTATAATATCCCGCTGAAATATAGCCGTTGGCCGCGATATATTTAAATTATTCGAGCAGTCAATTAACGAGATAGCTTTGCCGATGTAGGTCGCTATCACTGAATTGGAAACGTGCGGTCAAAATTCGCGAATGTTTGGTGTAAAGGCATTTTCCCGCTCGGCTGAACAGATTACGGTTTTCAATTTGGACTCGGCGAAAAGCGTGCGCTGTAGAAAACTTGTTTCATATGTAAAGACTGCCCTTTGCAATTTATGGTCTTCACTCACCGCTCGCGCACTTATTAGTGAAGTCAAACATACCTTTTTCAACTTTAGACCGCGAATTTTAAACTTGCCTCTATTTGAACGGGCAAATTTACGGTATATTGATACAAATAATTCTGCAAGGGGAAGCCATATTTCACTGGGGGCACACAAAAAGTCGACACGGGCGTCGGAAAGTTAGTTAAGTAACTTTTTCGAGTTATGTTAAAAAGCAACGTGGATTAATTCTGGTGTCGGCGGGAATAATTATTTACAATAATCCGAGTTGCGGAGAGCAAGAATTGCCGGAATACATTTTGTATTCCAACGTAGGAAGCACTAGGGCTGGATAATGGTGCAAAAGATTTTATCGATGTTCGAATTTCAGTCACCATTTTATGAACGTTTTTAATCTCGCACGCAAATAACTAACTTTATAAACCTATTTTTCATGTACGTTATTTATATACATATTTTTTATATCATATATATTTATTGCGTTTATTTACACAAATATGTATGCAACGTTTATCTATTTTGTATATAGATATTGTCTGCTTGCTTTGCGTATATATGTTAACTGGGAGATAATGCCATTTGTACATTCTGTAATATATTTTGCAATGAAGTAAAAAAAAAAATATTACACTTTATATCCCATTTTTGAGAAAACGTTATTTTAAAGAAAATTTACAGGTTTTTTATTCAAAAGAACACCAACCTCTGCTGGCTTTCTCTAAAAAGGGGAAATTTTACTCATAACGCTCTGGGCAGACGTAGTTACGAGACGTATATGCTGCTGCCCATCCCTGCCCAACAGGACCCTCAAATGAAGCTTAAATGCAACAGCACCTGTTTCGGTTGGATTTACCGCTATCTGTCGGTTTCGGCACCTGCCGGTATCCCAGAGCCAGGAAGGTAAGAACATAATATATATAAGATGCTAGCTATTGGGCATATGTATAAAGGTCAGTACCGATGGACTGCACTTTCGTTGTGCTACCGAGACCTTAGCAAACATGTCGAATTTTTTCAGATATGTCCCGCTAAACACCTGCGACAAGTAATATTTTCTAGTAGATATCATCTGAAATATAATTCAGCTATTAATTAATTAAAAAGGTCACTAGATAGTTTCATCACCACATGGTTTTGTATTAACGTTGTTAATTAATTACTAGACATTGGATTGATTTTAAGAGATTACCGATAGGACCGGTTGTATGCAACTTCCATCTAGCGTGATACTGTTTTTTCACTAAGTTCGTCTGTCTATCGTGTGAAGACGTGCACCCGGCTTGTGCTTTCCAGTAAGTATGTGGTCGCTACTCTGCCCCCGTTGATCATCTATTCAGCGAACTATGTGCCCTGCTCATTTCAACTAGCTAAGCCGCTTGCTAATTGGAATATATGTATTCCCATCCCTACATAAACTGTATGCAGATCGCTTTAAAAATTGGGACCTTGTACTTAAACCGCGGCCCCTTTTATAATCCCAAGGAATGCGCACCCTAATAATTATAAATACCTTTACATTTTCACGGATGTTTATTCTATCTCCACCCTTCAGGTATCCAAAAGTTTAACTTTTCTAATTAGGCTGCGGGAAATCCATGCATATGAGAGTTATATTTTTTCGAAATGTTTTCCACAGTTTAAATTCTAATCCTTGAATTTATAAGCCATAAAAATAAAACATTCAGCAGGATAGTAATTATACGTCTTTACAAATCACATTAAATGAAAAAAAATTAATATAAATTTAAAAAAATATAGTAAAATAAATGGGCACCTAAGCAATAAACCATTTCAAATGTTACTATTGGTTTGTTTGATAATTATAGGTAGTTTTACTTTCACAATTTTGTAAATTAATAAGCAAATAATCATTTTCGTCGGTATTATCACAAAATTTTAATAAAATTTATGGGTGTTATGCTAAAGTTCACTAGTAGTGTATGCTCGCTAGTAGTGCATATGCTCGTAAAGTAAAAGTTAACAAAGATTTTTGTTTTTTTTTCTTTAATAAAATAAGAGCTAATAAATGTTTAATATCGAGTGTGACCCCCTCTAGCTGAAATCACAGCTTGAATTCGTCTGGATATGCTAGCGAGGATATCCCGGATACTTGCTTGCGGAGTACGTTCCCACTCCGCGGTAATCACATTCTTCAGCTCTCTGATGGTCTGCGGAGCCGGTTGTACTGATCTCAAGCATCGTTTCAAAACGTCCCAGACATGCTCTATAGGATTGAGGTCGGGACTTCGAGCTGGCCAATCCAAACGACGAATGCTGACCTCTTGCTCATACGCTTCCACATCGCCAAACCGGCGGGCGCGAGCGTTGTTGTCCATAAAAATTGCGTCATCGCCTAAAGCGGCCAATGCGGGTTGTGCATGAGCAATTAGAACTTCCGTTATGTATCGATGACCAGTCAGTGAGCCGTTTATAATGAAGACTAACTCTATAACTCTGTAACTCTAACAGAGCTTCCACCATAAGGTGTGATTTCTTCAAAGCAAGCTTCTGCAAAGCATTCTCCTCGTCTTCGTAGCACTCGCCGACGTCGATTTTCATCGAACAGAGGTATCCTGGCTTCATCGGAGAACAATACCCTATTCCAGTCTTTTTGAGTCCATGACTCACGATTTCGAACAAAACTAAGCCTGGCAACTCTGTGCTCACGGTGTAACTTAGGGCTGTGAGCCGGGCGATGATTGCGTATGTTGGCCGCGAGAAGCCTCCTCCTGGCCGTCCATAGACTAATATGCACATTACTTACTTCTTCGAGGTTGTTGTTAAGGTCCACATACGAAGACTTGCGATTTATCAATGCGCGACTTGTGAGTCGCGAGAGAGAACACGATCATCTCGTGGTTGGATACATGGTTTTCTTCGAGAACCAGGCCTTCTCTTGACGGAACCGGTGTCTTGATACTGCTGCCAGGTCCTTTGAACCATCGAGCAACTCACACTTAGCCTCTGAGCCACGAAACTTTAGCTGCAACCCAATTCGAGCAGCGCACTAATTTTGGTAGCTTATACCACTTTCTCTAACATTATTGAGACAGCTAAACAGCAATAAATGAAGCTAGACTAAAATGTATGTAAACCGATATTATCTTTTGGAACTTCGCACCAAAAATGTAGGATAAAAAGTGGTATTCTGTAAAAAAAACGAGCATTAAACAAAAATTTGAATTTAGAACGTACTGTTTAGACACTACGACATTTTTAAAACCGGCCAGTAACATGGACAAATGATTGAAATCATTTTGGTACCGTATTTTTTAAAGAAGAATTTAAATCAGAGCTGCCCGTTTTTTTTGAAAATGAGTGTATAAAGCATAGAAGTAATTTATCAACATACCGAACCTTTAATAAAATATAATTTTATTGTTCCAGTTTATTATTAAAACTAGCAGTTCGTCCCGGATTCGCACGGGTAGACATAAATAGGTATATATTTAAGTAATAAGCATGCTAATTAAAACGACCATGAATCCCTAATTTGAAAAAAATGTATGCTTATCTTAAAGCCTCCCTGTACACGTTGGCTGTGGTATTTGTAGGTGGCAACGAAGCGTATTAATTTTCAGGAGATCCTACTCGAGAAAGTGCCAAATACAATAGCTCTCTTTGACTTAGTTACTCGATGCGCTGCGTTGCGGCCGCCGCCGGCATATATGTTTATTTTAATTTCATGATATCTTTTGAATGAAATGTCCGATATCAATAACTCAAAAAGGAATCATCAGGTATTAAGACAGTTTTGAATTTTAAATTATTTATTTGGATAAAAATTATAAATGGTATAACACGGTCTAACTTTGATCGGCATTTCTATCAATTTTTAAATGTAAAAAGTAAAGTAAAGTAATTTTAAATAAAACCTAAAGTTTTTTGTAGATATTGATATATTCAATAATATTGTTAAACAGTTTTTGTCCTATCATCAATATTCTTCGCAGCGTATGCGAATAGAGACATTTTATGGCTAATTTTTTTACACCTTTGGTTGGTTTTAATAATAATTTCTAAAGTAATCTAGTACTAAATATAGCCAATGTTACTCAATGATAATAATAATGTAGCTTTCTAATAAAAAAAGAATTATTGAAATCGGTCCAGTACTTTTTAAGTTTTTCGCTACATTAATTATACTACTTAATTCGCTACATTCAAAAATACAAATCTTTCCACTTTATAATATAAGTGTAGATAAACAAAACAACTTAACATTATTTTGTGTGTATTTTTTTAGAGAAACATAACCACTTTCTTGTTACTCGTGCTTGGATCCAGACACAGAAAATAATAATTCATATCTAGCATTATTTGCAACTGTCCGTATGGACATAACCATTCTCTAACACCTTAGGATTTAAGGTAACCAATTTACCTCCCTAAACTTCATCAGTTAAGCTATATAAGTGTATAAACACATTGTCATATATTTAGTATCATATTAAGAATTAGACCAAGGTCATCTGCATTGGTACCTCACTTTAACGTTTTTCTACCGTACCGTGCCGTCTACGTAGCACTGTTAGTATTGCCGTATTCCGGTTTGAAGGGTAAGACAGGCAGTGAAATTACTAGGTAATGTGACATGAGATTTTCAAGCCTCAAGGATGACAACACGCTATTGATATCCTGGTGATATTATGAGCCACTATAGGGTACGATGACCCTTATCACGGACTGTATGCTTGTTAGTCGGCTTGGTCTAGTAAAAAACGCATTTATGTTATTTATAAATAGTTATACGCATACATTGTACAAGCAAGAAACCAAATGCTATAAAGCACTAAAAAGGTACCGTCGATCGGGAACAGGGTGTTCAACATTAGCATATTTCAACGGAAAATCTCATGATTAACATTTTTATTAAACAAGGATTAGCTGTAATCCTTTTTTATTCGACAATTAGAAAGGTTATCGCGGCGTGAGTTCGCTCGTAAAGAGTTAAAATGGCCGCCTATCGGATAGGTAATTAACCAAATTGCTGCTACCGAAGATAAGGGCTAATTAGACGTGAAATATTTTTCTCAGTTGAATTTAGAAAGTGCTAATGCGGCGTCAGGTCGATGAAGCATTAAAAGTTTTATTTAGATAGAAGATATTCGACTGACTGAGTTTTGGAATTGTTAAGTTTGTTTTTTTGTATAATATATTTGATTTTGATTGTTTATTTGATTTTTCCTTTACGTTTAATTTTATTATTGTATAAAGTTTCTTAGAAAGCGTATTTGTTTCTAATTTTTATGATTCTTTACATTTAAATACAATCCTTATATTGATTCTTACATACTCATTTGAACTAAGTAAATACTGCTTCGTTCCGTAAACACTTACCTTGCCTTCGATATTTTTTTTTATTTCACTAAGACGACATACAATTCACGTGATACTAAGCATCATCGCAGCTTAGAGACGCTCATCACAAGGATATCACTAGCGCGTTACCAACTTGGTAACTTGAAGATATTTCACTCATCCTCCATATAGGAACGCAGCAATACGAACACTCATTATAAAACTACCATTCTCAAGATCCGAGATATTGCCTCAAGGAAATGTGAAAAAAACATAAAGTTAAATAAACCGCATTTTAGAGCTTTTCAAAAAATAGTTTGATTATGGGTAGTGAACGCTGTAATGTTTAATACGAGACTGATGATCCCGTGGGGTCATCAGGATCGACAATATTCTGAGTATAATAGAATTTAGTTCTACGTATTTCTAAAATAAAATTGTTTTATTTATTATTTTTGAAGATTTTAAAGTGCTTGTATTGTGTCTACTAATATAAATAATTTTGAATGGTTATTAAAATGCGAACATTGTATTTTAACGGAAGGCATAGGTGAAAGCAGTCGCCCAACGCAGACGGCCTTTTTATGAAGTCTAATTCATTGTTTTATACTATAAATATATATACGAAAATGTATATATCGATTTTGATATGTTTGGTAAGATTTAGGATAGTAAGTAGTCGAGATTGATGGCAAAACGCTTGTTAAGCAAATACGTGGTATGAAAGGCTAACAGCAAAAAAAACTAAACAGTCTTCATACCAGCCCCAAGAAAGAGAAGAATTTTGGTTACAACTGCCGCGCTGGGCAAACGTGTTAGTAATCACAGAGCGAACTTTTACAACGGGAATGTTACTACCCATCCCTGCCTTGTACATTTGAGCTAAATTGTTAAATATGGATATACATCTGTCGGTTTTGGTACCTCAGTCGCCTCTAACGACACCTGGTGCAGGGGAAGGTACTATTCTATTCTGCCGGTACCCCACGGCCCGGCAAACAGTATTTTAATTTAAATGGTTGTAAAATATGACATTTTCACGTTACGTTGAAAATAAAGTAAATTCCGTAGGCGTTAATGCACGCGATCGCAGACGGCGATACGTCGTCGCCAAGTCACCGAGATAGCGACGCCATTTGCATCGCACGGCACTGAATTGCATTTCGTTACTACTTAAGGGGGAATGTCAGTGCATACTTATTTTTCATTGCTTTGGCGAGTCATTTCGATACTATACTGCGGCATTTTTGTGTTCTTTATTGAGTGTTTATAGTTTCATTATTCTCATAAGAACATTAGATGAGACACATAATTGCCAGCAGTGTCAATCGCAGAATGTTACAGCTCAATAGGGACGCATGCTATAATGTTACCCATTGTTCTGTAATAAAGAATCTGTAAATAAAACAATGTGGAAATAAAAAATGAAATTGTCAGCTTATACATTTACGCCGTAGGCAACGGTGGAGAAGACTAGTTCCAGGTATCGTAAGAGGCGACTAAGGAACCGACAGATGCCGGTATACCCGGCAAAACCGTGCAGCTTAAATGCACAAAGTGGGGGGTTGGCAGCAGCATTCCTCTCGCAAAAGCTGTGCTCTGCGATTGTCTTCACGATTGCTCAGTACGCAAATTATGGGCCAAATTCCCCTTTTCTTCGAGAGACTTTTGTCCAAAAGTAAATTTTCAACGGCTGGAGTGATGATAATAATTATTATGTAAAAAGGTGTCGACAATATTTTTTGCTAGGGGTATGACATATGTTTTTTTTATTTCGTATACATTAAACGCTCTCATGAGATGGTCTGCGTTGTTTTCACAAAGGTGTCGTCTCGAATTCAAATTATTTTGAAGCGCGTGCAATTTTACACCCCATATTATTAAAAATAAATGCCTTTTTTAACTACACCCCGACTGAAAGTGACAGCGAGCTAATCTACAGAATTTGCATCGTCTATTTCAGCATACAGTTTTATTCGAGAGAACTTGTTAAAGCTCTCACAGAACGGGACTCGTAAAGAGGTTTCCTTTAACTCCGATATTGGCAATTCTACGAAATTACCTATAAAGTATGAGTTTTCGTCTTGAAACGATCGTAAACCACTCGGTGGTATATTGTACGTTGATATTTGAATTGTAGACAGACGACCTGGCCACGGTGAGGTGGGTGCAGCACTTAGCTTTATTAAATTTCACTCTTAAATTATAAGACACCGAAGAAAAATTGTCTAGTGCATTTTTTATGGCCTCTGAGTATGTGTACTGAAATCTCGTGAAGTAAACAAAGTTGTGTGAAATATAAATCAGAGTTATTAGTATATTAGTTATAGTTATATATTAGTTGTCATTTGAAAATAGTAAAAAGAATACCAAATAATTAATAAACTAATAGAACCACTTTTCAGTTCAATATTTAAATTTAAAATTTGAATATTTTATCCGTGAAGGTCTAATCGTATTATGTGATATATTATGCGTATAAAACAAATAATTTATTTTCTATCTATGACTATTTATCACATTAATATAAGTTTATTGTTATAGTTATATAGGTATATAGTTTTTTCCAATATTGATTAAAACTGCTGGTTAACTGGTCAATATAACACCAATCATTAGATATTAATGGAATATTTCGTTTTTACCAGATTTTCTTTCAGGTTCTTTTCAGGTGATCCCGCCTAAAGAATCTACAGCAAACATAGTATTATGTTAAGCTGACGGATGATTTAAGGTAGACCCAAATTGGCCTAAATGTGACTATTATTTCTTAGGATCTCAGGTCTTTGAAAATCAGTTGTTTAGAAAGCAGACAATTAAAATTTACACTTGAATTTCTATATATGAAAATATCTATCCAATGTTTGTCCGAAACGACCTTCAAACTACAGAACCTATTTTAATATGTTTTGCTTAGTGTGTACCGTTGGACCTAACTTAAGAGTTTACATATGACATCTATAGACCATTATTTTCTTTTATGACAAATCGGGTGAGCAAGTAAAATATATTTAGTTTAAAGAGAACAACAAAATCATATAAATTCGTAATTCCAAAATTGTCATTTACTTTTGAATAAAACATTTAATACAGGCAAGATATTGCAGGTAATAACACATTGATGTAGTATCAAGATATTTGAAACTCGAAGGCATTACGATACTGTGCAGTTTGAGCTTATGAAATCATCATATGTTTCTGCAAATGACACTATAAGGAACTGGAGTTGAGATCGTTGTTTGGGAAACGGGATCGCGTAGAACTTTAGTAATAACACAAGAGAGAATAGTATTGACATGACGACAAGGTAAATAAATAATTTTGAACACTAGTCTCGGAGTTAATGAATGCTGTGAATCTCAAAGGTCCCTAAATTGAAATAAATAATTTTATATTTAAAAAAATAAATAAATAATCATTTCCTACATCTCTTATATTGATTCCGAGATAAAGAGCTTATAGCACCTGTATTACAGGCACCAAACTACAAAGGTATTACAAATTTATCATAATCATCATATCAACCATTGGAAGTAACACATAGGCCTCTCCAAGAAAGGAGGTTTTCTGTCTATTATTGCCGCACTGGGAAAGCGGGTTAGCAATGGCCGCTTTACGACGGAGATGCTATTGTTCATATCCGCCCTATGCATTTAAGCTGCACTGTTTCGGATGGATATATCTCCATCTGTCAGTTCTGGTATATTAGTCGCCACTTATAACATCTGGTACAGTGGGAGGTACTATTACTCTCTGCCGATACCTTACGGCAAGAATTACAAATATAAAACTTTAAATACATATAAAATTCTATACACGGATTATTACTGTATACCGGTATATCAGAACAGTACCTCTCTTAATACCAGGTGTCGTAAGAGGCGAATAAGGTACCAGAACCGCCAGGTGGCGGTGTATACATGCGAGTATTTGAGCTACACTGCTGTAACGTACATAAATGGGGGCAGCTGCATTCGTAGCAGAGGCTACGATCTACGGTTGCCAACACGTTGGCAATTATAGGCAACACTCTCTTTCTCTCTCTCTTGTGGAGGTTTGTATTCAACTGTAGACGATAAGACACGGAACTATCCCCACTCAAGACAAATATTTATATGATAAATATTTGTGTTTGTTATGTCTCTGGGTGCTAAATTTATATTTTTATGTATTTTAGATTCCTTTGTTGTCTATTAACTATAACATAAGTACTTTAAGCGACTTATCATGGAATCAGGTATGAGATATTGTTTGAATTTATATACCGCCTTTTTGGGTTCCGATACTTTAGTCGCTTCTTACAACTGCTGGTACAAGGGGAGGTACTCCGCTGATGGGATATTAATAGATATCACCCACGGGTGCTCACTCAAAATCTGAATTTCGCTAGAATCTAAGGTTATCCTTGATACGGCACACACGTCTTTGTACATATCATGTCTCTAGTTATTGACTGACGCAGAGAGTTAATAACGCTGAGTTGAAGTTGACGGCAATTTGCCTGTCACATGAATCTTCACAAATAAATAAATACACACTTTAAAATCGAAACGAATATAAATGCGTACATAAAGTGTGTCTTTTCGCCTGGTCATATATCTATACATAAGGGAGTTAACTTACAGGCGTACAGGCGTACTCTTGATTTCCAATTAGTTTATCCCGAATAAAATTACGATGTTTAAAGACGCTATGTGAATGATGCCGCCGGCAGTAAGTTACTAATTATCTATCACACTAATTAATAATACACTTTGATCTTCCTAATAACATAAAAGCACAGACATAAGTTAGATAAATTGTGTTACTACTGTCTTTATCTTCTCGATCACGTGCTTTCTAAATACAAGATTGCCAGAAAATAATTAGCAACCATCTATTTTTGTTAGAAACGCTGATGTACTCAGAATAGATGTCTAAATGTCTTTTTTGTGGAACAACTGTTTTCTTCGCAGAAAACAGTTATCAGTATTGATATAGCTTCGGAATCACTATGGTAGATTAGATTTTAGTGGCCATAGATAATAATAATATGTTCACATGTACATAACATTCCATTCATTGACCTGACTCCGAGATAATTTGATTACAGCACTTACGGACTTTAGCCTACGTAGGAATCACAAATATCATACTTGAATACACATTTTAAAGCCCAGACGCAGGACAAAGACAAATATCATAATAAAAATATTTGTATTGGTTGACGATCGAACCCACGACTTTAGGCAGGATCACTACCATCTGCGCCATCGGGACCATGTTTGGATGACAACACATGTCTTCCGATTTATTACTAAGCAGCGTTTAATTTTTATGACAACTATACTCTTGTCTATCTGTCCTACCCTCAGCCTCATACTTTAATCTACTCTTCGAATTTACTCTTAATCTACACATAAATAAATGGAAGAATCTGTTTGTAATTTCAAGTTTTTAACTTTTCACTAAACGCATGTGAAAGTATGTACGGAATTAAAATAAAAACATATTTTTAAACATTTATCTGTCTGTCTGTGTAGTTTAGGTAATTACCGGCCGATTTTAATGAGACTTTCACTAGATGCCTGATAAGGAATAATTTAGTTTAATTTCATTATTTTTTATTATATATACATATTATATACTCGTATTATAATTACATAAGAGCCTGAGTAAAACCCTGGGGTGCTGCGAATATTTAAACATTTAAATAACATCAATATGTTAACTGAAAAAGGGTGGCAAAACTAATAAAAAGTGAAACCAAAGTAAACATTTCAAAGTCTAGGCTATCATGCCTCCCCGCTATATTGACTTATAAAAGAAACCATGCAGTCGCCATCTGATATTAATTTGATATTGATACTCCCGACTAGGCAAAGTTTAAAGTCTGGATTTGCAGGACTTCGTTATAAACAACTCGACTAGTATACGATAACGTAACATTATGTTGACGGGCTCGACGGCGCAGATGGTAGTCATCCTATCTTTTGCGGCGTCGAAGGGTTGGCGGTTCGATTTCCATCATGAACAAATATTTTTATGATGAATTCTTGTTTCTGTCCGGATTCTTGTTTTTATTCTATAAACCAAAATAAACACTTCAAAGTCTAGACTATCATGTTTTGTATACGTCATACAACTTGAACTATGTGTGAGTTATAGTCAAGATTTGTTTGTATTATAGATACAACTATAATACAAACATATATCGACTCATTGACATGAACAAATGACATGAACAAATCATGACGCTCTCATTGCATGCGGAGCTAACCTTTAAGTGTCTGTTGCTATTGCAATGCGTGCTTCGATTTTATATGTAATATAGTAAACAGATGTTGGCTAGTCTAAATAAATTAATAAATAACACAATTGCTTCATGCGACTTATCTCGGAGTCAAGTGGAGTCGGAGTCAAGTTATATGAGAGGTTATCTGAATTTATTTGATATTATTATTATTTACGTACAGTCAAGAATACTTCAATTAAATTTGCTAGTAATAAGGCGAGCAAATTTTTCCCCGGAGATTTTCCAAATCTCTAGACGCATGGTGGCAATTAAGACGTTCTTACGACAATTAATTAGTATAATACGGCAATTTTGAACACAAATCTGTATAAAGTGCAGCGAATGAGTTACGTTTGTTCTTAAGAGTTATCATCCTCATTACCACAGCAATAAAATTAAGGAGTTACCCTTTAATGTCGTTGTACTGATTTATATTTTTGGGACGTTGTTTAAGTTTTATGGACTTTCTTGTAATGTATTTACTTGTAATTTGTCTAGTAATTGTGAGAGTACATTATGTTTTAGTTATTATTTTGTTCTTCGTTGTATTGTGATTTTTTATTTAACTATGGTAAAATAAAAACTCAAATTATTGTGTGACCTTAAAAAAATTATGCAAGTCAGTCATGTATGGTTGTAAAATATGGAACTTATTATTTTTTCTTTCTATGGAAGAAATAAAAATTATTAACATTCATGTTAATCTGTGCAGCACATGTTTTGTTATTTTCATACTATAATGTTATTTTTTTATTTAACCGTAGAAAAATTCAATAAGATGTGTAGTAAAATCAAAAATACCGAACTTTTAAATGTTTGTAATATTGGCAAAAATATATGTATTAAAAATATGTTTGACCCGAGTTAATGTATTAAAGTTGAAAATGTTATTAAAGCATTATAATGTTTTGTGGAAGGAGACAATAAGGCCTGTGAATGGAGGCGAAGATTGGAAAAAATTCAAAGCACTTTTTGTCGAAATTCGTAAAAAAATGTTTTGTATTGTGAGTGCCGCACAATGGTGGATGGAGGAAATGAGAGTCTGGGCGGTGCTGAGCTCAATTTAACTCGCACGGCCCACCCCCACTCACTTCTCCCCCTCGGGAAGCTTTGAAGCGCATATTGCGTGCATGCATCGTACAATTGCCCTGAAATGGGCAACACTTTACGTACATATGCGACGTTCCGGTAAATTAGTTCGCCGCTGCAAATATTTCCTCACGTTTATGATATTTTGGTTATAATGAAAAAATGTGGTCATTACATGATTACAAATGTCATTATTTTGATGTTCATCAATAATATGAAAGCTTTTTATATCCGATATTACAATTGGTTTAAAAAGCCTAATGGCGCATTCTATCGTGTTCCTATCCTGTGCACCAAATGTCGTGAGTTTGATGTCCACCAATTTAGAACATACATTTTTATGATGAACATTTGCATTTGTTCTGAGTCTTGGTGTAAAATATTTGAGTACTACATTAGTCATCTGTAACACGTGTGCTTTAATCTATTTATCTCGTAGTCAGGTTGATGTGTGAAATGTTTTATACGTGGATTTATCTATTTTTATTAATAAATATTGCGAATAGGGCCTGAAACCTATTAGTTTCTCCACCAGTATGTTCTATGAGTCATCAAGTCGTCATATTTACTTAATTATATCACAAAATATCTTGCAAAAACTGTTGACATTTTTATGGAGAGAAATATTTTAGCATATTTTTAAAGTCAAATTGAATAAATAATATAAAGGTATAATACAATACTTATAATGACTTTTTCAAAAAAATAGCGATAAAAATATCGAAATTTTCAAAGTTTTTTTCTCTTACTTGAACTTTTATATTACTCCATTATGCATAGAATATTAGTTTATAGAATTTGATATTGCGTGTTTTTTATTGCACAATATTGATAAAGGGTTTAATTTTAAGCTAGAATAAGTTTTATACATTTGTTTTTAAACAATTATCTATTATAATTATGTCATATATATATATATATATTCAACATAATATATTACAGCCAAAATAACTCCATAAGAAATTATCTTTCATATTTCATACGCAGACATTGTTCCGCAAACAAAACACTGGCGAAAAATTTCCAAAAACAAAACAAGCCAACGTAATAGGGCACCTAGTCTGCTTTGAGACACGGTACGAAATTTAATGTTTCACCGTGCGCAGTCCCTTTGAGGGCGCCATATTAGCAGCTGCTATTAGCATAAAGCCATGGTACATGAGCCTTTAATTAATTACTGGCCGAAAAGTGTAAATGCATGCAATTTTTTCTAAATGCATCTTGCCAGTTTTTGTTTTTTTTTAACAGTATTTGACTACTATATTACTTAATAATAATTGTATTTGAGTGTATATTTAATTTTTATTCTTTAAGCGTAAGCATGACATTTTCTGATATCTTTAAAATATATTATTAAAAATAAAAATATTTGCTTATCGTTGTCAATAAGACTGTAGTATCTACATAGTTGATGAATTGAAATACAGTTTAATATATAAATTCAGGTTAGTTATTTGACAAATGTAAGCTAATATGCTAGTAACTAAAAACATTATTCTACATAATTATATATTTAATTAATAATTATTTTATTAATAATTGATAATTCGTAATTTAGATTTGTAGTACATACTTACAAAGCAAAACTTTATAGAGTAAAATTATATTTGTGACTGGAAATACATTTTTCATCAAGACATTTATTATTCAGCAAACAAATACAAGTTAAATAGTTAATAATTCTATATTGTACTGCTAATTTTTGTTTTAGCTCTCTCCTAGCAGGTTTCGCTTCGCTCCAGCCAGTCATAAATTTCTATGAACCCTTTCCCAAACTAAAAATACAGCGCGCTAACTTTTATTTTAGTTACAATTTTGAAAACCTCATAAATGTTAACGTGAAAAAAAGGCATCGACTATACAAACAATCTCCGTCAAAACTATTTTATGTGGCGCAAATCCCGCTAGGGGTTTGCAAGCGTGTTTATGTACCGGCTTAGAAATAACTCTCAAAAATAATTTTCTGTATCCTTATGCTATCCTAGTAGAAAGAATATAATCTCAATTTGTTTTAATCAAATACAATAGGTATTTTTTTAATTATTTAGGTTCACCAGCGTTTTATTACATTAATGCAGTAGTGCAATTTATAACACTATATCTAGTTACATAAAAAAACATATTAACCAATTCCTCAAATTAAACTAAACTACTAAAAAGAAATCTTAATACAAAAACAAAAATACATGAGTAAACAATAAAATAATAAAGATCAAAATTATTTAACTGAGCCAACTATGAGTAAAGTTCGAACCAAACCACTGTATCTATTTTCTTACGATATTATTAAACTAAGTACTAAAAATACTTTACAAGAAACATTAAAACTATATATCATTTATTTTAGCTTTAAAAAACTCAAATTCAAATTAAGTATTCATATTAAATATGGGGTAGGGTGGTATGTCGTAGGGCTACCCCAGGGTATAGGTGACGTAAAAGGTACCTACAGATGGCGGTATATCTGTAGCATAGTTGTAATGTAACAGGGCAACATAACCATCGCAAACCTACGCTCTGGGATTTGAATTATGGGCAAAATACAACTTTTTCGGGATTAATATATATTTTGATATAATAAGCAATAAACGTTCTACGGCTGATGATGAAAAGATATCAACCAACATTATACTTATTAAGATGAAATATTTTTATAGTCTCCAGTTTTACCAATAAATAAAAGAAGTCCAATTATTTATGAAATAAGTACTTAAAGGGTAGCTGTAAACAAGCTAAGGTCACCTACAAAATAACTTTACCATTACGGCGAATCGTATATTAAACAGCCCAGGCTATACTTCAAACCATGTTTCAGCAATAAAACAGCAACGTAATATTATCCAAAAAAATACGCAAATCTGTTTAGTCAAGACAGTTGAGGATCCCTCCCGCAACCCTAAGGTGACCCCGGAGCCCAAATCAGACGTTTATCGCTCTACCCATATGTAGACGTTTGATTCAGCTGTGCCCCTCATATTCTTTTGATTATTGTATTACGGCTGAAACGAGGACAGGAAAAAATTGTTTGGTGTGCACTTTTTGTGACACGCCTAGTGATGGGCGCCGTTTATCCGGAACGGAAATAAAATAATTAATTAAATCTTTGATACACTTCAATAACGGTTCCCACCAGATAACCAACACATCTAATAAGAAGTAGTGCTACTATCAATATATGAGATGTTTCCCACAATATATATACATATATATATATTGTGGGAATCTCTGGGTAGAAATCGAACCCATGACTCTTGGAGTACAAGATATCCTATCTTTACTACACTTGCACTACCACCAGTGCCATTAGGCTCGTCTTATTATGTGATTATAGTGTTTTTCGACAGTCACTTACTGCATAGAATACAATTTCTGATCCCAAGTCGATCTATTCGTTCACCAAAGCTGTTCCTCGTTCCGAGAATAATAATGTAAAAGCAAATCATCAAATCTATAAAATGTTGAATTAGTATAATGATTTGGATGTTCACTAGTATATAAGTGAATATATAAGTGTATATAGATGGAACGTTGTCAAGAATATAGTAAAAAATGAGTATAAGATTATGATTCATTATCATATCAGTCATCTTGTCCACTGGTGGACATAGGCCTTACCAAGATAAGGGGATTTTTGCCGATAATTGCCACACTGGACAGGCGTGGTGGCATTCACAGAGCGCAACTTAGCGACGAAGATGCATTCATCGGTCGGTTCCGGTACCTCAGTAGCCTTTGACAACATTTGGTACCGAGAGAGGTACTGTTCTACTCTGCCTGTAGCCCACGGCTTTGATTGTATTACTGTTGTATGCGTTTTTCTTGTTTACAAAAAAATAATCTTTCTTGCTTGATCTTAAATGATAGTTATAAATAAGTGTGATAGATTGTTATTTTTTGTCAAATAATGTATTTAAGTTCATAATATAGCACTCTAGAGTCTAGTCCGACAGATGTAACTGTGTTTGTACATAAATAAATATTAATTAACTGTTTACTGTCTAGTTGTGTGTCTAGTGTGTAAAATGCCAAATCTTACTTTGGTAATACAAGAGCATCACATTTATATGTAGATTATAAAAATATAAGTACTGTGTTTGGTATTTGAAATCTAATTTAATAAAATTTAATTATTACAACCACAAAGGTTTATAAGGGTCTATGAAAGGTCTGTTACTCTTTCCCGTAAAAACTATTCATTACTTTATATATTTAACTGTTTTAAAACAGACTTTTTTATATATATATATATTTGAATCATCTCAATTGTTTAAAAAAACATAGCATATATAACATGAAAATGGTTATTACACTGTACATTTTTATCACAAATGGTCTTATTTTATAGCACCGTTTTTTTTCTTATCGGATACATCCCTACCGAAAAGTACAACTCAACCCATAATCTATTTATTGTCAGCGGGCACGAAATGAATGATGTTTTGCATGGTCGGCGACATGAGAGCCTTCCTTGTTAAAAGCCTCGGATATGACGTTCTTTCATCTAAACACGCAATCAAAAATTAATTTACTGTATGCGACTTTTTACGAAGATTTGTGCCGCTTTGTATTAATACAGAAGAGCAATTTCGTACCCAAAAGCAGATTTAATATGACAACATACATTACGCGTGTGTTTACATTTAAGCCTTTGTTCATGCATGAAAGCTATTTTTCATAATAAGCTTTTACTGTTTCCAATTTACAGGTTTATATTCCATGTTCCCTAGATAGAGTCTGGCGAGAAGAATTTAAGACAGGCAGATTTAATAAGTAATACTGAGACGTAAATGCGATTTTTTACATGTCATTTTAAAATTGTCTCGATAATTTTATGAGAAAAGTAACATTAGTGAGCAATTAATATTCATGAAAGGGCTTTATATATTTTTTTATTTGTTTCAGGATTATTCATTTTGCACGGCTAAATGTCTATAAATTACTAACTTTTTAAACTTGAACTTACTCTTACCCACGAATGTCTCGAGTAAACTTAAACTAAAATATTTATAGCTAAGGCCGTCTTTTGTTTTTAGTTTATTTTCGATTCCATAGAGAATTAATTATACTTTTTATTTTCTCACCTCTTTTGTTTTGTTTCGCAAAAAATTATGTTCGATATTCAAAATGTAACCTCATTTGAGGCATTAATCGTGCATCTGTCAATAAAATGAGTAATCTTGTTTTGTATAATAATTGATAGCTTTTGAACACCGGAATTTATTTAAAAATATATTATAAAAGGCAATCGGACAAAAACAGAGCCACTCGCACCATAAAAGTTAAAAGCATATCGCATTAAATCAGAAATTATTTGAATTTATATCATAACGGAACGCGTTACGCAAATTTTATCGAAACCAATCCCGATAGTGAACCATTACGTGACATTAAGCAAACGATACGAGAACAACGGTCGTAATTTTTCGATTCTATCATTTACATAATTCGGCTTATATTTGCTTGACTATTTGTCAACTCCCTAGCCCCAACACACAAATAATGCCTCGGGACCTGTTAGCGATTGAATATTAAAATGTCTGTGATTTATAAATATCGAACGGTTACAGCCAGAACTAAAGCTTAGTGTTACAAATCATTTTTTTTCAATTTTAATATGTGCATGCGATAAAGAGATTATAAATGAAAAATGATGTATGTTTTTATTCCCAAATCAATAAATATGAATTAGTTTGTATAATTAACAAAATTACAAATTTTCACAGAATGATTCAGCTCCAAAGAAAAGTAGCCTTAATTGTATGTGACTTATGTTATGGATATTAGAGTACTTAAATACATATAAACTCAGATACAGAATAAGCATAAATGTTTATTACATAAATATCAGAAAGTGATTGAACCCACGACACACATAAATACGCCGTAGAAACTGATATATATATATATATATATATATATTGATAATTAGTACATCAATCTAAAATCATCACACAAAATATCAGTTTTGATTTATAAACTAACACCGAGCTTTTTTAATCCATTTCAATATAAAGCCATGCAGAACAACCTATATTTCACCTCGACAACAATTTATATAAGATATATGACTCAATCCGCAGAAAACCCACGCGCCCTGCACAAAATTTCCAATTTCGCATCAATGACTGTGATTTAAGTATATCCAGTATCATTTATATCTCGCAGATGCCAATATCGAGTATTTTATTTTGTCAAATTGCTTCCCTTTGTAGCACTCCCTGTGGAGCATGTGAACTTACGCAGATTTGTTTTTAAGGATTTGACGTTTATTTGTCTTTAGCTCTCGGCGAAATTGCTCATTTTCCTCGCGTGTTTTTGAAATCGCGTATGCTTAAGAACACTGCGTGCAAAAATGCCTAAAGCTATTGAAGTGTAATGCGTTACGGACTTATATACTTATGTGTTCATTTTTATTTATACATATTTTCATATAGACGTGTACCAGGTGTCGTAAGCGACTAAGGTACCAGAACCGACAGATGGCGATATATCCATCTAAAACAGTTCAGCTCAAATACACCGGGCGGGGGTGGGCACCAGCATCCCCGTCACAAATGCTCTCTGCGATTGCCAACACGCTTGCCTAGCGCGGCAATTATGGGCTATATTCCCCTTTCTTGGGGAGGCCTATGTCCAGCAGTGGACTGTCAATGGCTGATATGATGATGATGATGATATTCTTTTATTATAAGTTTTTCAGGTCTATAAGTATTGAAAGTATTATAAGCTATTGCTAACAAATCGCACATATATAATATGAAAGCTTGTGTGTTTGTAATATCAAACTCGTCATCATTAAAACAACCAAAAAAACTGTTCACAGTACTTTAATCTGTTGGATATAGCATATGATTGCCGCGATAAGTATTATACGCGATAAGATTCATTTACATTATATAAATAAACAAAAAAATATATTTTGACTTAATATAAAAACAGGTAAATTAATCAACTCCTATTTTACTTGTGAATTTGATTAAACGAAATTAATTCGAATACATGTAGAAATCTTCATACAAACGTCGTCTGCATTAGTTTACTTACTATCATTTTACCTTACTGTCACCGCCAAATTATTCCTATTGCTTTGTACCGATTTGAAGGGTATAATTATCAAGTCACAAGGTTGGCAACGAGCTTTTAATATCCTTGTGATATTACGAATGTCTATAAGCTGCAAATGATACACGAACACTGTATTCTTGTTTATCGAAATGGTCTTATAATAATAAACAATAAAAAAGTATGTTTACAGACTATCGGGCGGGCAAAATCACAGGCAGGTGCTAGTGCTAAATAAACTCCGAGTTGTTTACTCAACTGCAATATAAACGGCATTAGGATCACCATAGTGACACTGACAAAAGACGAGACGTCTCATCAGTGTGGAACTTCTGGCGTTTTGGAGAAACAAACTTAACTCATAAACTTTATGCAGTCACAACATATTTTACCAACCTCTATTATACAAAGAGGAACGTTTCTCGTATATCCTTCTTTGGGATCTTTATTTCATACTAGATGTCGCGAGGTCGTGAAAGTTTGTATAAGGTAATTTTATTACATCCTACGCGAATATAATAGGTTCTATTTTTAAATGTAATATATTCGAATAATAATATAATTGTCGTGAGGTACCGGCTAAGTAGAGTAGTACCTCCCTCTGTACTAGTTGTCGTAAGAAGCGACTAAGGTACCAGAACTGACATATGACGGTATATCCATCCAAGATTATAGCTTTAATGCATAGGGTGGAGATGGGCAGCAACATCCCCTTTGTAAAAGTTACGCTTGGCGATTGCTAACACGCTTGCCCAGCGCGGCAATAAAAGGCAAAATTTCTCTCTTGGGAAAGCATATGTCCAGCAGTGGATATCCTATGACTGTAAAGATGATAGTCGAATTCATATGTATAAAAAAAACTTTACAGCTGTCCGTGAAAGTCCCATAAAAATTGACCTACTCATTGCATAGATAAGACTTAACAAACCTTTTAGAGAGGCATATATTAAAATAAGTTCTTTATTCTAAGTATATAATGTGCAGCGACTTTCTAAGTTTATACTATATTCTGTATATACTACCTTTCGGCTTAGAACTCCGTCGCAGGTTTTTTGCTTTATATCGTGTTCTCTGATCGCAGTAACGGATTAAATCACACAACCTGATCGCTAAATCTATTACTTATTTTACATTTTTTTATTTGTATTTAAATTTAGAGTAAGAATAATGTCATATTAATAGTAAATAGTAAATATACTACTAGATTAAGTACTATTAGAAAAAATTATAACTATCAATGTATAAACAAAAGTATTGATGAGTATTTTTTTTTAATTGCATCGAGTAATAGGCCTGATGGCGCAGATGTTAGTAATCATATCTTGTACGTCAAGGGTCAGGGATTTGATCTCCATCCAGGGCAAACATTTATAAAATGAGTATAATATATGTATTTAATCATTATATAAAGGAATCACAATCCTCTGTCAGCGACATATCTCGGACTCTGGTCAATGTATGAGATATGTAAGTTTATTTATTTATTATTTAACTCTAAAAGAAAAAAAATAGTAGGTATTATCCCCAAATAAGTTGCAAAGAGAACCTATACATACATATGTGCCTATACATACATAACCTCATAAAAACTTGGATTTGCCGAGCCGGGCCCGTATTGCAAAAGTTTTCAGCCCACCGAAAATACAGCGGAACGCTTTCAAAGTGTGTTAGTACTCGGATTTTTTACGTATCGCTCTCAGGATTATTTTCACGCACTGTGATACCAATCGGAGTCTTTGAGGAAGTTTTAAAAAGATATGTGATCCTTACTACCTTTGAGTGTTTTGACGTTGAAAGCAAAATACCACGGACTGACTCGCAAAATATTTATGTGTATATAATGTATTATCAGTTTGTGAATTTAAATTAAATTCCAGAAGAAAAAGGATTCCCTCCGTAACAAAAATATAAGATAAACTATTGGTTGGTTGGACATTGGAAAGTTACAAATGTATTATTGGTTGCAATTTAGAAGTTTTAAAAGCCTAATTTTTATTTTTGCTGTACTGACTGACACTGCAGATTGAAGTTTTTGTGTATAATAATAATAAATTTACCTGACTTCAAGAAAAGTCGCTTATAATATTACGGACAATAGAGGAGTCAATATTATAATACTTAAATACCTACATAAATACCATTTAAATATATTTGATATAAACAGAATGTTATTATTTTATATTCTCCTCTACCGGCACCCCTTCGTTGTTGAGTAGCGATGGAATAGGATGGTACCTTCACGGTTTCGGATGTCGTAAGAAGCACCTTAAGTACTGGCACTGATGGCGGTATATCTATCCGAAAGAGAGGGAGCATTTTCCCATCGCAAGCCTGCCCAGAGTGGCAATTACGAGCACTATTCCCCCTTTTTTTGAGGGAATTGAATATTGCTGCTTTGTAGCTGCTATGTTGATGATTATAATTTTTACTTTGTTTATGACTTAAACTTCATATAACAAGGATTGTAGGCTAATATAGACATATTAGCTTAAAATCCTTGTTATAGCAATCGTCAATATAAAATATTTGCGACTATAGACGCTTGTATTGCAAGAATGTTACTAGCGCGTAGCTAAACTTGTCACATTATCTAGTAATTTTACTTCCTCTCTCCCCATTCAAACCGGAATACAGAAATCAAATACTGCTGTTTGACGGTAGAAATAGGTGAAACACCTCCTAAATGATTTAGATATGATGAGGCTGATATATCTAGGAAAAAGGAAAATTTGAAAAAAAGAACCAAGTTACTACTGGCAGATGTCATAATTTTGGCCTACGATGTAATATAACCTAAGTTACTACTGCTAGACACTAGCGTAAATTATCTGCCAGTTAAAGTCTTGTCCAAATCGGTCCAGCCGTTCCAGAGATTAGCCAGACCAAACAGAAAGACAGACAAAAATAGACACAAAAAAAAAATTTACGTGTACCGTATGTACATTCATGTGCATGTAGTAGAAATTGATTATTCTAATGTATGTTTGTAATCAACAGAAACTCTAATTTTATTTATATGTATTTCATTTTTTGATTTTTGATTCTATAAGGTCAACCAGGTATGTTTAAAAAAGCATTGTGCCAAGTCGTGCCTTTCAAATGATTGACAAAGGCATATAGGTATATCCAATGTAAGTTTAAAAAATATTTCCTCCGTTGCATGTTTTGTTGCTTTATATCGTATTTTCATATCAAAAAACCTCATTGCTTAATCTATTACTTATTTTATTAATTGAGTAAGAATAATGTCATCATAATTCAAATTAATACTATTAGATAAATAAAAGAAAAATAATGATGAGTGAAATAAAATTATTTAATTGCAATCGATTGACACGCCCTATGGCGCAGATGGTAGTCATCCTAAATTGTACGCCAAGGATCATGGATTCGATTCCCATCCAGGGCAAACATATAAATATGTCTAATGTGTTAAAGAAATTTAAACAGATGTCGATCATTTTAAATGTACCTATCTTCTGTGTACTGTTTTATTTTTTGCATACGTAAAACGATTTCAACAACAACAACAAAAAATTTTATGAAAGAAACCGTTCTCGTTAATTCCCTAACTCATTTTTACAAGTCTCTATCACTTGTTAAGTTTATAACACTTAAGTCTTAAATCTATATTTTATGTAAGAAATCTTAATTTAATTAAAAAATTTAATTAATTTTCATTTATTTACACATAGTGGGCGTAAAGTAGGAGATACGTCAAATACAAACATATTTAAAAAACAATAATGTTAATAAATTTGACGTACGCATTACTGTAGAGTATAAAAAACAAAAAATTGGTACCGTACTCACATATCAAACACAAATACTCCAGTCTGACTTAGAGACTGTCTCAAGTACAGAAGTCAGAAAAGTGATATCAGTTTACGGCGCAAATGTGCCCGTACGTTTGCATTTTACGAGTCCTCTAAAACAATTTGTATTCGCTCCAAGTGTCGGTTGTAAAACTTGAATGCAGTGTGATTGCAGTGTTACCAACTAAAATATTTTTACAACTATTATTTGAATTCGCAAATATTTAGATTTTTTCGCTTAACTCTTGACAACTTCGGTGTAATTAAAATTAATTAAATGTGACAATTTTACAAATGTGTATCCTTAATATTACCTTCAATAAAACAAACAAGCTCAACTACACGTCATGATGGATTAGTTTGAATAGAAGTCTGTTTCTCAACTAAAACAATACACACTCACATAATCTTAATGCTACTGCCCATTAAGATAAGTGTAGACCATTAATTTCTATTGCTACCATTTCTCTCTAAATTTGACAAATATACAATACAAACTGTATAAATATAAATTAACGCTTTAGATTTAAATATTTTTTTTAAAATTTAAGACATATATAAACAAATGTCTAAGTTTAAGAGGCTCATGTGTATGAATAGATAAATGAAAATTGATGCTGCAAGAAATGTACAGCAGAATAGTTAGTATATCTGCTTACCAAAGTCACCTTTTTAAAAACTTAAGAATAAATATAAGATTAAAAGAACCGCCTTTTGAAAACACTAAATAAATAGTACCTACTAATAATATAATTTTTATTGTGCCGTTTTAAAATAATTTGTACTTCGTCTTTCAATAATTGTGCGAAAGCAACTATTTTTAACAGGATGAAAAGTTACATCTATGTAGTTTCTTACTGACTGAATACTAGTTTATTAAACTAGTATTTAAAGTTTGATCTTTTATAAAATATATTTTTTAATGCAGAACACTAAAATTTTTTTGTTCTTCACTTCGTTGCGAAGTTGCACATCTAACAATGCCACTGAGAGCAGTCTATCACATCACATTGTGTAAACTGTTCAACCATAGTTCAGTCGTAAAAGCAAAGGCGACAAAAACCTTCCACTAAACTACCTTCACTAACGGATTATCTATTTTTAGTAGTTACTGTAGCGTTAAGGCTGGCAACATCGCATGTCAGAACTGTCCAGGTGTACAATCTGATAAGCAGACAGTAAAGCCTAATCAGGCGGACTCTTTGTTCGCGACCATCAGGAGTTCAATGCCCCCTGGATCAGAATTTAAGTTTCTTCGCAGTTTGTTGTCGTTTTATTCGAAAATAAAACTTGCTGCGGGATCAAGTCTGAAAGAAGCGAGGAATATTTTTTACAACTTCCACTAAGTTTTTCTGTTTATTTAGAATTCTGTTGTTTAACTTGGCTTTATATTTGGTGAGGAATCTGTGAAGTTAATGCAACTATTTGTTAATACGTTAACTATTCGAAATTAAGCTTCGGGATTCGGCTAATTTATCAGACATTCTGTTGGGAAAACTTTGAACTTGTTACTGAAATCTTGTCGGATTCTGTATAAGAAGTTCATTTGTAATTAAGTTAAATTTGTTTATTTTCTGTGCTCATTGTAAAAGTACATTTTGTTATTCCAATTGATAGGCCAAGTTTGTTTGAATAGTTCTTCTAAATAAATGACCCCTACTTTTTGCATGTGTTTTTATCAATTGTATTCAATAAAATTGGATGTTAATTCATTCAACAATATACTTTGTATAAGGTATCGATAATGTATAACTTAAACATTATTAATTATAACCAATATATCATACACACGATACATACAAAAATTAATAAATAAAAAGTCAACATCCTGTTCGGTCATTAATAAAGATATTTATTTATATCTTGGAATACAAAGGAAAATAATTCACCATTTCATCATTAGGTTTATAAAACATTGCAATTATGTGGCCAATTTGTTTTCTTTTCTAGATTATGTTAAGAAAAACAGAAAGATATCCGAAAAAGTCGTCCATCCCTTTGATCTCGAAATTAATTGGGAATAGCTCTGCTAATATTCCGAATGGTTTTCCGAATCCTTTACTCGTCGAAACTTTTGACGATGAAGATTATTACGGCTTTGCTTAGCGAAATTTTCTTCTAACTCATTCCAATCCTTTTTAATCTAATAGATTAATGAGAAATACGTCCAGATTTCCGAATATCACTAGCTTATTTCAACTTTTTTTTAAATAATATTTAGCCCTCTATCTAGAGGTCTACTCGAATAAATAACTCTTCAGTTACTTCAAACTTTAGTTGCAACCTCCTTAAATTGGGCCCGAGCTCTGTGGATTGCAGCAACGACGCGGTAATTGTGAGTAAGACCACTCAAGGACGTTCCCCTTTGTTAGCTAAATTAAATTAATTGCAGGAAAATATTTAAATACGAGAAGAGTACACGAAAGATACTCCAGTGTATAATTGATAAAACTTGCAAATATCTTTGTCTAGACCATAACTAGACAAAATCTGTAGTGTTTTGTACTAGCAAACTGTTTTTCTATATCCTTGTAGATATTTCAACAGATCGGTAAGGTATTAACTGTATTTTTTCTTATGTTTTCTGTAAAAAATGACATAATATGACACAATCATTTGAAATGTCTAGACATACACACAAAAATAAAATAAGAAGAGGAAAAACTAGGGGGTTATATTGCTATCGGCTGGATCAATGAATTAACCAAATTCTTCAATGCAGAGTAAACCCGAAGGCTAGTTGCTCAGGCAAACACATTCCTCCACTTGAGTCGACATAATGGGCAGTGTTGGTTGATCACTATGATCACCCTCTCAATCAATCAGTCCTAACAATACAATGAACATAGCTTAACATATCTACGGCAATATTTCCGTCATCATATCAGCCATAGAAAGTCCTCTGTTGGACATAGGCTTCCCCAAGATAGGAGGACATTTTCCTATAATTGCCATGCTAGGTGGTGGCAATCGTAAAGCGTAGCTTTCCGACGGCTGGCCCATGGAGGTTGCTGCCCATTCTAGCCTGTTATATTTGAACTACGCTGTTTCGAAACAGCTCAGTTGCCTCTTACGACACCAAGTACAGAGGGAACTACTAATTTAAATTTGGCACAGAGATTATTGATAGTCTTAAATTTTCCATAAGTTTTTATCCCAAAAAGAAAGTCCCCGTAGGCAAAATCTGTTTTTGTTTTTCTTTAAAGAGAATAAAAAGAGTTGCCAAGGAAATATAAAATATAATACACGTTCTCTTATCCACACCAGTCTTAACGTTCAGCTGTTTTAAAAATCAATTACAGTAAATTAAGCTTTTCTTTTAATAAAATAAATCAATACTGCCTAGTGACATCGGCCATGATACACTAATGATTTCTCAAACTTTTTTTAAATTTATTTTAAGATACGCACTTTTTATTACCTAATTTTGCTGGAAGTTTATCGTGGCCATTCCACACGAATAATTTGTACTAAACAAAGAGGTCATCCAGCTATTTGCGAGATCAATGCCAGCGAGCCGCGCTTACTGCGCCGTAAATTCACCGATATCGAGTGGCCCGAGGCAATGGCAAGCTGGTTCGATGGGCACATTATTTACACGCATGCTTTGCCTTACATGATTATCAGTTTAATTATAAATTGATTACAGAATGTATATTTCCTGAGGTCTATCTACTTTATGTGTGTAAAAAGCTATGAATAAAGGTTAGTACCTAATTCTACCGTCAAATAATAGTGTTCGTATTGCTGTGTTCTAGCTTGAAGAGTGATGAGAGGCAGTTCAAGTCACAGGGTTGGCAGTGCGTTTGTGATATCCTTGGGACCGATGTCACGCGGACTGTATGCTTATTTGTTGACTTTTTAATAAACGATAAGTGGCCATTTAGCAAATTAAATCTTGAGCAGAGGGACGTGTTTTGCAGCTCAAGCAAGGCAAAGCTTATTGGTTAAACGTGAAATTTATAAGTAACAGTGCCAATAGGTGGGGTTTCACCCTACAGGAATCGACAGAATTGCGGAATTAACGAAATTCAACACTTTTTTATAAATCGAACCAACTATTTTTGAACTCAATTAAGAGACCCATATTCAATTAAGTAAGTGCTAATGAATTTACTACTAATGTTCATTAGTACACAAGTATCATTATTAGAGACAAATTCACTGCTGGAAATAGGGCTCCCTAAAAAAGAGAGAATTTTGCCCATAATTGCCGCGCTGGGCAAATGTGTTGGTAATAGCAGAGCGCAGCTTTCGCAACGGAGACAATGCGGGCAGCATTCCCACCCTGTGCATTTAAGTGACACTTATTCCAAAGAATATACTGCCATCTTTCGGATCTGTAACCTAAGTAAGCTCTTACGACACCTAATACAAAGGGAGGTTACCATTCTACTCGGCCGGTACCTCACGGCTAAGTATACAAGGCTTGTACAAATATTTTTAATGAAAAATTATGTTTATATATTTGTTGCATATCTAATTACATGTATAAAAATAATTTTGACAATCGTCAAGTGTCTTTTAGGTTTTTACATTATAAGATATTGTAGCTAATCTACAAATATCTACAAACAATCATTTTTATTTGGAAAAAAATATGTCTTCTAAATATTGATGTCTAATTCTGTACCAGCTGTCGTAAAAGGCGACTGAAGTACTGAAATCGACAGATGCCGATATACCTATCGAAAACAGCACAGCTCAAATATATCCGGGTAAGGATGGGCAGCTGCATCCCCGTCAACTACGCTCTGCGATTGCCACCCTGCCTGCCCAACGCGGCAATTATGGGCTAATATCCCCCTTTGATATGATTTTTTATTGAATTATTTATTTATTATAAATGTACTGTTGTTCATTTTATTATACAATAATAATGTGTTTAAAGATGTTAATGACAAAGAACAATTTATGAATACACGTTTACACCAGAAACATTTCAACGATTTAAATTTCTGAACTGGTTTTCATTGTTCAAAAAGTAACAAAAACGATAGACGATTCATCCTTAATCCCCCCTTTGAAATGTATTCAATACGCTTATCCTGCTACCCTGTTATTAAAGATATATTAAAACGTATTACTTTTATACGACGGCATATAATTATAAGTCTTTCTCATGTTATGAATGAGTTCCACTGAGTTGTGAACAATATATCCTCCCCCCTCCACCCTTAATACAAGTTTTATTGTTCAGTCATAAATGCCACGAACTGTTATTATTTTCCCGTCGTAAAACAACAAAATAATATTGTAACAATAATATGAGCCCTCTTTAATCTTGACGCGAATTCACACAATACAGTTTTATAACGCTGTGTATTTCATTTTTATACTGCGGTATGCGGTTTTTTATGACCTTATGAAAACGAGTATGCACTGATAGATGACATGAATTTTTGAAGACAATTCTATTTAGCTTGTGGGGATATCTATAATTTTATTTTGATATAGTAATAGATATTTAAATTTTCACGCGATTTACTTTTCAAGTTCAACAACCCAAGTCGTTTTTATGAGTGACGTCGTCGTTATACATAAAACAATCACAATAAACCTACTTAAGTTCACCCCAGCTATTATTAGCACTTAAAAGATTTCCAACATTTACTAGAGAGGTTGCACATTTGTTTAATAAAATATGCCAAGGCATTCCGACAACATATGAGTCCTTATGTACATTGCTTGAATAAAGTAATACCAAAGTTAAAAAGTCCTATTCAGGCCGGACTTCCTTCGGTTTTGAACTACTTGGTCAGCATTTTATATGAGATAGGGTGCCCCGCGGTATTACCCGCGTAGTATTTTCGAGGAAATATAATCGCTTAGGCATCATTATTTTTTCTTATAATTTCAACTATCTACCAGTGAAAGCCCCGTTAAAATTAGTACAGACAGCAGACAGACAGCCTATAAAAAGGCAAGAGAAAAATAAAACGCTTCGTCTTCTTCGCATTCTTTCATATGTCAATTTATATATATATGAAAAATGAGTATATATAATGAAGAATGTGCCGTGGAGTACCGGCGGATTAGAAATGTTCCCTCTACTAGATGTCGTAAGAGGCAATTAAACTTAAACCGAAGATGGTGGCATATCTATCCAAAACAGCGCAGTTCAAATACAACTGGGTGGCAATAGGCAGCAGATTCTATAGTTGATAGGATGACAATAATAGAAGAATTTATTTAAGAGAAAAATTATGTTAATTTCTCCAGCTATTTTTTTGAGTATAGAATTATGATTAATAATGAAAACGTTAAACAAGTGAATATCAGAGTTGCATGTTAGCAAGTAGGAAACTCAGTAAAAGGATGCGTGCTCTAGAGGAAACAGTTAATTTTGCTATAGACAATTATCTGATAATACTGATCCTCGAACAAACTGACCAAAACCTGATAGAATTTTTGACATTTCTTATTTGCGCACAGATTTTATTTAAAGCAGTATTGTTAATCTAGGTGTTGAATCCGTTTATCATTTCTTCAGTCCAGGCTGAATCCCGTATAAGTACCTAAAAAGATTTATTTTTAAGTTATACATCACAAAATGTTATGTACATTTTTATTGCTACACAAAATTGCAAACATTTCTTCACGAAGTAACAGATGGTAAAACTAAATTAAAAATAAAGAGCTTCATCTAGAGTTAAACATTAAAAAATGAATAGCCCGTCAAGGCAAAGCTAACGAAGCTATTTATTTCTCAGATATTTTCGCGACTAGAGTGCTGCAATTAGTCTCATTAGGCTGTCTTGAGCTAAGATGTACTGAAATGGCGTTTAGAGCTATAAAAACGAAATTAATAACATTTATATAACAAGCGATGATGATATTGTATGGGATTTGTGCATTAAAAATGTAGAATAATTGAAAAGAATGAATTTGATTTATTAAAAAAACACTAAAAATAATTGTATGTGTCTACTAAGGTTTCGGTAGCACAACACCAGGTACGATAGTGTTAGGGACAGGGTAAGAGATAGGGAATGATGTAGGTTCAAGTCCCGACTGAAACCTGAGGCAAGTTGTATTTTTTAAGTAAATATTATTATTATCATTGATCTTTCACTCCAGGGATGTTTTATAAAATATGACTACAACATGTTAAGTGCAAATAATTAACTATATAAAAATTAGAAGAGTACGTTTGCACTTTATGCAATCGCTGACTAATTTTATTATATATATTTAAATTTTTTATTTAGATTTAATAGACGAATATACCACAAACATAATTGGCTCTTAATATCTGCGAAATACTGATACCTATTACTTCTTCAGTATCGATAGATTCAATTACTCCTAATACCCATTACAGTACCAAAGTAACAGCAAAGAAATATGTAGGACAGACTACAATTGATTATTCTTTCTTTATTCCGTATTTATAAATAAAAAAAAAAGAGAATAAAGAACTTGGGTGTCTTCTGTGTCTTTTCTTCTCTTCTTAGTGTACTAACCCTTGATTTAAAATTATGCATGTGGTGTTTATCAATAATATTTATACATTTAGGAAAAAATTATAGGAATATTGTTTTAAAGTAATGGAATAACAATCGTTGGTAAACTTATTATTTATTAACTATGTGTACTATATTTATTATTAATATATGTATAAAAAAATGTTTTTAACAATTCTCTTCACGGTCCCGATGGCAAATTCGATAATGCGTTTCTATCTTATGTGTTAATAATCGTGTTTTGATCCCTACCTTGGACAAATAGTTCTAGTATGTGTTCGTTTGTATTTAGTTGTTAAATATGTATTTTAGTCTTATATATGTGATTCCACTATTGTCTGATGTACGTCAAACAAGCGTAATAAGGTGTGTCAATTTATTATTCCAGTCATTCCCTTCATTTAAATTACATTTGTCCCTCTGTCTCATACACCTCACACAAAGATGTATGCCCTTTATTGTGTTTTTATTATAATTAACTTTTCTATAAAATGTAAGGGGTTCGTATGGGAGACTTATTGAAATTATCATTACAATATTACTAAAGCGACCTCTTACCAGTTCTCTATTTAATAAATTTGAATTACATCCGTCTCTCATTCTCACATACACACAAAAAGAAAGATATATATTTAGGCATATATTGTATATTAGTAACGTATTAACTCAAATACTTACCAAATTGATTTCGCTGGTACATTTTTGCATTTCAAAAAGCTATCCTGAGTCCTCGCAAATGTTAATTTTCTGTCGCTTTTGAATAGACACAAGCGCAAACGTGTCCTGTATGAGGAGATAACATTAAAAGTAATTGCAATTACTTTTTCAGGAAACTCGTCTCTGTGTTACATTACATAGGGTTGGATTTATGAACAACGCTTGCCGGTTTGGGGTGCAATATTATCTTCTTCACATTCAAATAAATGAGAAAAAACTGGGGTCCGGTGGACGAAGTTTTTAATTCGTAATTACAGTACGACGTCCAAGCTTTAAGCACCATTAACTTTTTTCGTAAATATCCCTCCGCGTATGGGGTCAGCCGGTATCTATAAAATGTAATGGCACATTTTATTGTACACATTCAAATTAGACGGACCAAAAGAAAGAGGAAATGTAATTACTTATTTTGGTTTCGGCCATCTAAAGCCCCTAAAATAATTTAGTTTAATTTTATCGCTCCGTTTCACACAAACATTACATAAATACAAATACAAACATAAATTGTTCTTGTCCCAATGTAATCTTTGCTTTATGGTGAACTATAATAGCGAAGTTATCCAACTTGTGAACATCTAAACACAAATACTTTTGTGTGTATATTGATTGTATATTCTTGATCTGATTGTAATTTAAAATACATTGATATTGATAATATTGTAAATTTCTAAAGATTCCATACAGAAATTTGCATAACTCTTCTTTATATAAAAATTGTGCCGATTCGCGATGAACTGAACTAAACTAGTGAAGCGATTATAAGGAAGATTTACTTACTGTAGGTACAGTTTTATCAAACTTGTAAGATATACTAAGAGAAGTTTATATGTCAATTTTTTTTTCAAGATAAACATATAAAAATAGTAGGAACGTCTGCCAAGTGATGTACAAATTATATATTATATTTATTATTATTATTATATTATATTTATTAGGCGTTATATTTACGTGAGATCTGTATATATAAATTAAGTCTTTAATAAAAATACTTAGGTTTAAAAACGTAATGAAATAAAACATTTCTTGATATTAAAAAGCAAAAATGTTTTAGCGAGAAAATTATTTTTCCCATGGGACCTTAGAAAAACTATTCGAGATAAATCTTTGCAGTAGCCAAAGGAGATTAAAAATGAAAATCTCTCTCACAGATTCTTTTAAAATGTATTTTTAGTACGAAGGAATCTTCGGGGGATTTATAAACTTATGTTAATTTAGAAAGGTCTTTGAAATCACTGAAATCTAATGTCTGATCTCGACAGATAAGTGACTTTTGGATCGGTCAACATCTTATATGAATTATTGATGAATACTTGTATTGAATGACCGAGTAAAAAGTTTAAATGGTAATTATCATCACACCGGCCATTAAAAGTCCACTGCTGGACATAGGCCTCCCCAAGAAAGGATGAATTTTGCCCTTAATTGCCGCACTGGGCAAGCGTGTTGGCAATCGCAGAGAGCAGCTTTCACGATAGGAATTCTGCTGCCCATCTCCGCACTGTGTATTTGAACTGCACTGTTTCGGATGGATATACCGCCATCTGTCGGCTCTGGTACCTTAGCCGCCTCTTACGACCCCTAGTGCAGTGGGAGGTACTATTCTACTCTGCCGGTACCTCACGGCAAATAAATGGTAATAACAAAAGTAAAAATATTAATCGTTGATTCTTATAAATTTCGTATTTTAAAATAAAACTACTTTAAAACGTGTTTATGTTGTGTAAGTAACCTTACCAAAACTATTGGATTAAATTAATTCAAGTGTCTGTTAACCATTTAAACATCAATTGAGACTTATAATCAGTTATACAAGGATTTATTGTTAATTATTTTCCTAACTTGAGCTTTAACAAAAAACGTACGTTACGTTTTAAGTAAAATATGAAGAATTAAAAAAGCGTTACAAATACTATTTGTAACGCTTTACAAAAATTGTATGCATATATATAACACTGAAAAAAAATTGTTATTTTTTAATTTAACGGGACAGATGGCGCTGTTGGTAATGATCTTGTGCGCCAAAGATCACGCCAAAACCCACGACGGTTTGATCCCCACCAAGGACAAATAATTATATAATGAATATTTGTATTTGGGCCCGATGGCGCAGATGGTAGTGATCCTGTCTTGTGCACCAGGGGTCGTGGGTTCGATTCCCACCCAGAGCAAATATTTATATGATGATATTTGTGTTTGCTCTGTGTATGGGTGTTAAATATATGTATTTAAGTAGTATATTTGTGATTCCTCTGTTGTCTGGCGTCTGTAACACAAGTGCTTTAAGCGACTTACCACGGAGTCAGGTCAATGTATGAAATGTTGTGGGAATTTATTATTATTATATTATAATTATTTATTTTGCATCTGGGCATTCATATGTATTGAAGTATGCTTGTTGTAATATTTCTCTTATCCGATATCCATAACGCAAGTGATTTAAGCTACTTATCTCGGAGTCGGGTCAATGTATAAGATGTCGTGTGAATGTATTTATTTAAAAAAAAATGAAGTACTGTTCGCGTAACTAAACAATTTCTATTATTTCATCGATGAGAACGTAACACTCAAAACTGCACATCAAAGATAAACTCCACACCCACCTTCATATCTTTGTTTGCCTCCATCCGAAACTCAAACGGCTCCAATAAGCGAGTCGTCAGCACATTCCCACTCGACAATTTTATTGCAAACCTCCACTGCGATTATTGAAAGCTCGAGTGCCCTTAACACCTCCCTCACGCTAGTTATCACTTTTCCTGTGCGTGCGGCTTTTTCCTAACCTTTTTCACTTGTTTGCCATCCTCACTTTAGAGTTTAATGAACCAATATCGGCGTGATAGAAATTGGGACATACCTACAGAGATTCTTTGAAGATAGTAGTTTAATGGTGTCTCAAAATTGGGATGAACTAGTGGAATGTTCTTTTTTAAGAAATACCTTTGCTTATATAACTAAAGTCTGCAGATATCTCCTTCAAAGATGTGTCTATATAGATGTTGCAGGGAGAGGGCATGGCGTGCTATATAGCAATCGTAGAGCGTCTACTGCCGGACATATACTTTACCCAATATAGACGAAGTTTTGGACATGCTTCCTGAACTGGGCAGGCACGGTGGTTGTCGCAGAGCGTAGTTTCGCAATTATCCCTGCGCTGCCACTCTTGAGCTATGCTTTTTCGTACTTCTGGTACAGGTTGTTGTTCTATTCCACTCTACCAGTACCAACGGCAATACTATCAACATAAATCACATGCAGTGCAGCTAAGCCTGTTCAAGGAACAAAGAAACAATCGGCCACGTCATTCTGAATTGCAATGAGTTGTCAGCATAGAACTCCTCGTGACTCCTCAGGACGCTGCTAGCAACTGAAGGAGTTTACTTTGCTTTTTTTAATTGGGCTGGCAAGAGTAAGATGCTTTACGGAAGATCGTGATTAAATAATTTCACACAACATCTCATATATTAACCTGACTACGAGATAAATCGCTTAAAGCGCTTGTGTTACGGACATAAGACAATAAAATTAAATTAAATACATCTATGCAATACCCAAACATAGAAAAAATACAAATATTATCATATAAATATTTGTCCTACAATCTTTGGCACATATTTATCTGCACCAACTGACCCGTCAAAAGTAAAGATTATAAGAGGCATGTGAGTTAACGAGCCACCTGATGGTACATGATCATTGCTCATAGAAATCTGCAACACTAAAAGAATTACAAGCGCGTTGCGGAGTTTAAGTAGAGAATAGAGGCTGCACTCATGGATCACACTATGGCGTATAAATGTTCGAGTTGCGTAGAACTGTCAAAATGTTTATTTATCTAGATTTTATTATTTTAGAGTATAATATATATAGAATGCTGTTAAAAATAAAATATTTATTACTGGCGTTGCAAATAGTTTACCGTTTATCTTACAAATTAAAAAGTTACTGTCCACTCAAATTAAAAGGGCAAACCATTTACTAAATTGAGAAACGATGTCCAAGGATCTTGAAATAAACGAAAAAGGAGAAATCCAAGGCACTCGACGCGGGAAACTTGTACGGAAACTCTTGAGCTACGTGTCAGGCCTCGACAACTTTTGATGTTGGACCTCCTTCAACGGGCCTTTCAGTGTCATTCGTTTCTAGGACAATTTTTATTTTCTACGATTCTATTTAAGTTCTTGCTCGCTTGTAATCATGCAATTGCATTATAAAACTTTTAACGGCTTTAAAACGCGATTTTTAACTTTATACATTTTTGGTTTGACGTTTTGGTTACCTTACGAACGGTCACCGTTCTCAAGCTTACAAAAGTTATTGTGTGTCCAGTGAAGGCGCAAATCTTCAAACATAAATATTTCGTGTCATGGTGTATGTGATGACTACTTATCTACTGAAAAAAAATTGCTGAATGTGTACACTTATTTCTAGTATCAATATTATGTTTGTCACAATTTTTCTGAAAATAAGTTATAGTCTTGAGAACATAAATTGTCTCAATTTATAGTCGCGATATTTTTTTTAGTTTAAACATACATAGCTAAGATTGGAAACCATCTGCCGATGTAGCATTACATATATTTACAATTCAAAACTGTTTATTTCGCTTATATTTTGAATTGTTATTTTCGTTAATTCATAACATTTTAAGCTTTAACTTTAAACCTCTTAGGCACTCATAATAAAACTACTCTTTTGTCGACCCTAAACCGCGGTTCATTTAACTTTTTACTTTTTCTATTAGTATTTTCGGTACATATTTCAATGAACAACGGTAAAGAACCGTTTTAAAGCTGTAAATAGCAAAGTTTATTACATTCGCGTCCACTATTAAATATTAATAGTGGACGCGTAAATGTTAGAAAATACTCTTATGTACTTTTATAGGAGAAGGAAAAAATCTCTTGTTTGCTTACAAGACACAAATACTTAATATTTAAGTGTAATACTTGTAGCCGAGAGGTAGCGGCAGAGTAGTTATATAACCTAACTAACTAATAGGTGACTAAGATACTAGAACCGACAAATGACGGTATATTCATCCGAAACAGTGTAGATCCAATGCAGAGGATGGGGATTGGCAGAAGCATCTCCGTCGCGAAAATTCCCCCTTTCTTCGGGAGGCTTATGTCCAGCAGTGGACTTCCAATGGCTGTTATCATTATCATCATTCCAGTGGCTGTAATGGTGATACTAAATACTTGCAGTCTCATATGTAATTTTAATATGGAAACTTGTAAAAAATCAAGCGCTACTCGAAACTATCTCGGCATAATTGATTATTTAAACTTTATCTGTTGCCTGTTGAATAATGAATTAATATTCACAATATTTTATAAAGTCAAATACAACGGGGCTTAAATAAACAGAACAGAATTAGCAAGTCCGATATAATTTCCGCGGCAGAAGCTATCTTAGCATTTCCTTTATACACGACAAACGTCAGTTGCATTGTATTCTAGATAATGTTGTAGAACTATTGTATTTATAATTGGTAATAGTTTTTTTATCTATATAACTAGTAATCAGTAGTAAATAAAATTAGATATGGTTAGATGTGATATTTATTTTCAACCGGCGCTTTTATATGAAGATATTTTTGAAATACTTCTGAATGCAAAGAAAGGATGGAAGCTAATAAATTATGTTTGTGTGTTTTATGAGTTACTAGCCCTTTGGGTGCAATGAGGATAAAAAATGGTTATTGTCGGTTATCCCTCGGAGATGGACATATTTTTGTAGACCTTAATAAGGTGTGTGTCTACAGTACATTATTTTGATCTATCTCGTTGGGTTCAACCAGCGTTTGAAATGAAATCGCTTAAAGTGATGTTTTTTGCGATATCTATTATAATATTTTGTGCATCAAAATTCGTGGATTTGATCCCCACCAAGGCCAAATATTTATTTGTTCTGCGTCTGGGTGTTAAATATAAGTAGTATATTCGTGATTCCTCAGATGTTTTATACCTATGTTTTATATATAGTGTTAAAGATCGAAGCATACATAGGGACAGAAAGACAGCGAAAATTAACTTTCTTTTATATTATGTAGTAATTTTCGTAAAATTTTCTAATGGACGATTTGTTATTAAGACATATTATTAATTACATAACATAAGAGTGTGTGTGTGTTGTATACAACATATATATTACATATATGTCAGTTGTACATTCCAGAATGTTGGACAAGCTAGCTTGAATTTTAAAAAAGGATAGGAAGGAGATACCTAATAAATTGAATGGAATTTACTCTGCGAATGCCAGCACACTTGGCAAGCGCAGCAATCATGGGCATATTCCCCCTCTTTTTGGGGAGGCCTTTGTCCAGCAGTAGGTATTCCACGGCTGCTATGATAATTATGATAATACAATTACATAGTATATGTTTAGCGAGATACCGGAAGGTTATTATAATATTTCTCTGTGTCGGGTGTTTAAAAGTTCACTGATCCACCGAAACTCCTCCCTGCGATTGCCAAGACATCATTCCAGCATGTTAAAATATCCCCAAAATGTTCATATTATGTTGATTTAGTATCTAAACGGTCCTATTGAAAATAATATAGGTGCTTAGTTGGGTTCTTGTTGAGGTATGAAATAAATGTATTTAAGTATTATACACACGACAAAGGATGAGATGCTGTGTGAATATTTAAAAAAATATATATATGTGCACTAACAATTTTATTTTTAAATGCAAAATGTAAACGTACGAACGTTTTGCATTGCTAATTTTAGCATGCCCACTGAAAATTGTTATATAAATAAGAATTTAGGAATATAAACGCGCTTTGGATTTTCGTCTCCTTGATTTCAGGTTCAAGTTATTCTGAATTCTAATTAAATCACTAAACTACTCCGTTTATATATTCTCATGACTTATAAACGCTAGATTTGAATAATATTACAATTCTAAGACCAAAACGTCTAGCACATTTGCATAGTCCTTACTAGTGACCCCGCAATGCAGTTCTCACGTATGTTTTCTTAACTTTATGAACATTAAAGAAAATTTATGGTTCAAATTCGGATCTTTTAGTTCTGTATAAAGCTGTTTGTATGCAGATTGTCAAACTTTAATAAGGCTTCTTATGAACGTTGTACATAAAGTCTAGATATTGAAAATGCTTGCTAAGCTTAGACTCTTTTATTACTGAAGTTGGTAATGAAATAAATATATAGAACAGTAATAAAAGGAGATTGTTGGCAGCTTATAATAAGTTTTAAATAAATCCGTTAGAAATATGTCCTGTAAAAGGTTTCAAACTTTAAGCAACTATAAATATACTTGAAAATATATATTTTTAAAAGTTCAAATCAATTTTGTTGGCTATACTGAACATATCTGTTATAAAATAAATATTGGAAACGCATGAACCGACATAGATTTAATGTGAAGCAATGCGTACACCAATAAAGATTATATGTGTTTTTATATTAGACTAGGGCAACAAACAAACATTCAGTCTGCGTGATATCAGCGTCGCAGTAGCCTAAAAACGCTCGTAATATTACAAGGATATCACTAACGAGTTCCCAACCTTGTCACTTAAAGATATTATATCACATTACCCAGTTTTTGCACTGCCCCTCTGAAAGTCGTTTAAACCGGGACACAAAGCAAACACTGCTATCTGTCGGTAGAAATAAGTAAGAGCGAGATAGCAATGCCGGCGACCTTTTTATGAAGTCTACGTCATGCACAAACAAGTCGTCTTTTAATAAATGTGATTCAAGTGACCAGTTCCAAAAACAGTATTATAATGATCTTAAAAGATTCCTACATATATTTTCTCAATTCTAAACTTCCTGATCAACTTCGGTTTTAAACTGCAAACATTATATCGTTTATTTCGGGACAAACCCTATATATTATTTGTTTTTTTTTATCATATCCAAGGTAAACAGGAAGGCCAGACCGCCTAGTATTAATAAAGTGCATTCAGTGTAGTAACCGCCTCAAGGGTCGTCTATAATAAGAAGCGACACTGACAATTATTCAAGGGCACCTTTAATACTTTGAACAAGGTTTAACACGATGCAACTATACGAGAAGTCATTAAATTTATTGATAATCGATTTAATTGATCGATTTCGTTGTTTTAACATTCGATTCTAGCTATTGAATTGAAACAGCGTTTGTCCAACTGGATCATTTGCCCGGAACTTTAAAAAATCGAGTTGTTGCGCATAATTTAAGATTTTTTTGTTTTTAAAAAGAAAATTCAGAACTTTTTTTGATAATGTAAGTGAATGTAATCTTGAAAATACCTACAATAGCTATGAAATCGGGACGACGGGATCGATTTGGACGGGACTTTCACTGGCAGATAGTTTACATAATAAGTAGTAACTTAGGCTATATAACATTACCTTTCGACCGAAAGGAGCGGAGCGTTGATTTAAAATGTGACAAAAACAAGCGAAAAATTTATGTTCGTTTCTTGCGCAGCAAGTTTGTTTGTAGTTCGAAAGAAAATATGCTACCCAAAGTCACAATTTCACAGAGACAAAGGCACAACTAGTCAGAAATATAACTAATATACAATTGCTGTAGATTCTAGACTAATATACAAGCTCGTAATTAATGTAGATTCGTTCTTGAACTAAACATCAATGAGCAAAGTAGTGCAACTTAGGCAATCAAAAATGCATCTATTTCTTCAAAGGTAATTTTCAAGTTTGAGATCATACATTTGTATCGCATATTAGGCAATACATATATATATATATACATATTATAGCAATCTGTTTATTATCCATACAAATGTCAATCATGATAAATCTTCGTGAACGCAATAAGCTAAAAATCAAATCAAAATCATGAAATCGCAACCGATGCCTTCAAGAATATAATTTTTATAAAGATTTAAGAAATAAAAAAAATAAAGTCACGTCAGACACTTTAATCTTCCGTTTGTTTTTCCATAATTTCTACTCGCAGTATGTGGCAAGATAAGGTATCGAGTTCTTTCTCGATCTTCAACTCAATTTCGTACTCTCCGCACATGTCCCGGTTCATGAAAGGTTCAAGAGAACCCATTTCCAGCTTTAAATTTTTCATTGCATAGGAACCCTGAAATTGATAACACATTTTAAAAAATATAGTTACTTAGTTCTAATGTTTTTATCATCACCCTACCAGCCATTGGAGGTCCACTATTGGAAATATGCCCCTAAAAGAAAGGTGGTTTTTTGCCCTTGCCGCGCTGTGCCATTTGCACAGTTGCACACATTTTATTGGCAATCGCAGAGCGCAGCTATCACAACGGATTTGCTACTTGCCCATTCCCGCCCTGTGCATAAGAGCTGCATTGTTTCGGATGGATATACCGCCATCTTTTGGTTCTGGTACTTTAGTCGCCTGTTATGACACCTGGTGCAGTGGGAGGTACTATTCGATTCTGCTGGTACCTCACGGCATATTTTTTAATATAATGCAATAAGGTGCTGCTTTCTCATCATCATCATATCAGTTATATATGTTCATTCTAATTTTAAGACATTGCCTCTTGAAGATTTTTTAATCTGATCCGTTTCTCTAGATAAACAAATTAAACTAAATAAACAAAGATTTTACACATCTTGTCTAGTTATCTAAAAATATAGTATGACTATGGAGGTGATTGTTTATTTTGTCTTTACCGACTGAATTATGCTTCGACACGCAATTACAATTGTCATCTGCATATATTGGATGTTTCTTCTCTTATATATTTGGCCAAACTGGAGTGCTTTCAATGCTGTGTCTCGATTCAAGCAATGAGAAAGGCAATAAAATAGCTGGTTAATGTACATTTCGTTTACTTTAACCAAATCGTCGAACGAAAAAAATAAATAAACTGCGTTTAAAAGCCGTTATTATTTACCGAATGAGGAGTTCGTAACAAAAATAAAGTTACCGACATAGCCCAGTGGATCAGTAAGCTGAAGTGGTATTGGGCAGGGCACTTGCAGAACCAATTGAACTGATAATCGACGTAGTCATAAGGTTCTGCAATGGAGACCACGTACCGGCAAGTGCAGCGTAGGGCGTCCATCCGCAAAATGGACTGACAATCTGACTAAAACCGCAGAATCGCGCTGGGCATAGGCCACATACAACCGGTTCTTTTGGAGATTACTTTGGGGGACCTATGTCCAGCAGTGGACGTCTTATGGCTGATATGAGGATGAAAAGCCGTTAATATAGTAATTTTATTCTTAGACTAACGCGTAAATGTTATACAGTATTATATGGATAATGTAATTCAGTTTTCTCAATCAAAAAACGACACGCTTATGAATTCTTTGCAGCAATAGCTGTTATTGTTTACGATGCACAGTCCCGTGTTTTTTCTGTGCTGGTACTTTATTCATTCAAAATAATATTAATTTATACATAGAAATTTAATAAAAGAAAAAGATAGAAATGTGTTATGAATTACCGTTGCTATAGGGCATGAGGTGATATTCATCATTTTCAAAACAGGGTGCCAAGGTGTGTCTTCGTCGTCCATGCTGGAGCATATATTACCTCTCGCAGACATAACAGGATCCCTTCCCACTTCAGTTTCCTTTACTATATTCATGCTCAACTGCAATATAAACATGGTCAAAATATCACACTGCAACGTAAATTTCATTATCATCGACATACATCCCCAAGAAAGAGGGAACTACGTAACAGTCGTGGATACCATCCCCACTTAGTACAAATACTTATGTGATGATATTTATAGCTGCTCTGTGTCTGGGTGTTAAATATATGTGTTAAAGTAGTATATTTGTGATTCCTGTGTTGTCTGATGTCTATGACATAATTGTTTTAAGCGACTCATCACAGAATCAGGTCCGGATGTTTTAGGAATTTATATTAATATATTTTTTAATTATAATTTTGCCTATAATTGCAGCGCATTTGCAGCGAGAATGCTACAGCATTTTCCATTTTAGCTACGATGTTTCAGATGGATATATCGCCTCACATGACATCTAATACAGGGGGAGGTACTATATTACTCTGCCAGTAACCCGCGGCAATACTCGGTACAATTGCAATCGCACAATCACAGGCGACAATCACAGGCGACAATCGTAGTAAACAGACGGATTTTTAGTACGTTCAATATACAGTCGCTTACATAAACAAATGTTATAAATACACAATTTAAATGAGAAAATATAATCGTATTTTGAGGACGATTGATTACATTTAATTATTTGTTAAGAATATTGAAAATTTCCTTACATCTTGCATTTCGTCAACCTCACTGCAAACCTCTAGGGGTCCATTTAAACCAAGTCCCCCGTCATCGTCGTCACTTGCGGGGATGAGCCCGACAGAAATTTGTTCCGTCTTAAAAATCTCATTCGTAAAATCGGGACACGACATTACTTGATCAGTAAATTCAATCACGTAATATACCTTAAAACAAACAAAACACATTATGAATTTGTATGATATTTTCTATTAAGTGTTCACTTTTCATAATAAAACTTATATTAAAAGTCTTAGGGCGGTTAATTTATTTTTTCAACGTTATATAAACAATGAACGAAAAAAAATGCATTAATTAATTTAAATAAATCGCATTTTACAAATTAGTTTTATTGCAAAGACATTCAGATTAATCGATATACTACTGACAGTACATAAGTAGATCCAATAAATATATATTTACATGAAGTAGACCTCAAACAAAAGTTCGTCTAAATTATTACCTCATTCTCACCTATTTAAACCGCGAATTAGCGAGTTCGAATTGCTGTGTCCCGGTCTGAAGGGTGAGGAGAGGCTGTGAATTTACAGGGTAATGTCTTAATATTCTCAAGTCACAAGGTTGGTGATATTACCAGCGTCTATAGGCTGCGGTGACGCTTACTATCACGCGGACTTATGCTTGTTTGTCAACCTGTTCTAATAAAAAAATATTCCGATATATAATTTGCAACATATTTAGAACTTACATCTCCGCATCTTCCAATGCCTACTAAGTTTAACATCACATAAATCCATGATAGCCCCACGAAACCTCTATACGCCATTTTACGTGCCCCAGTAAAACGCTCTTTGACATATTCACGATTTTATACACAGTCTGATACAGATCTTTAGTATAGACTAGTTCGAACACATGGCATATTATTATGTTGTACGAGTTATTAATGCATATATCATCACGACATCTCTAATATAACCTGATCACGCGATCCCCTTGTCAATAAAACACACGACAACTGCAATATTTCATATTTTCAATTAACGCAAATAATAATTGAATAAGGAAATAATTATAAATTGCGCGTAATAACTCGCTAATTGTTTGATCCCGAACTGAAGCGTTGTAGTTATAAATATTAAGCAATTAATCGACTAATTAACTAGAGTCTGGCAAGCCGTTGCTAGTATATCAAACGTTGAACGACAAGTGGCGAGGCTTTAATTTATTATTATTATGAGTCTAGAAGTACCGGCAGAGTAGAATAGTATCTCCCTCTGTACTAGGAGTCGTAAGAGATGACTAAGATACCAGAACCGACAGATGGCGGTATGTCCATTCGAAACAGTACAGCTCAAATGAACAGGACGGGAATGGGTAGCAGCATCCCCGTCGTGAAAGCTGCACTCTGCGATTGCCAACACGCTTGCCTTTTCTTGGGGAGGCCTATGTCCAGCAGAGGACTTCTAATAGGTGTAATGATGATTTCTAGTATTTGAAGTCGATAACGTAACCGTTGCTAGATGTAAATTCAAGATTATCTGAATCTCTTGAATTTAAACTACTTTTTTAACAGTTAACACGCGGCTCATTTAACTTTTTACTCATTTTGTTCGACGTTTCGAAAACAATAGGCTTTTTAACTATATTTAAATTATATGCCAAATTGTGGTCATACTTAAAGATGATATTATAAAAATGTACACTTTACTTTATTTTCATTTAAAACATGTGTGGTTTTGGCAAAACAAAGAATTTTGTTCTTTGAAGTTTTATCCGGAACGTGAACAGCCTGTTATTGGTTGCGACGTTATGCGTGGTGACTGTTTTCATCGTTCTGTTAAATTATTTTGATATTTCTTGTAACAAAAATATGCAATGTTCAGGTACAGTGACAGATATATGCGACAAGTATAAAAAAATGTACTAAATAAATGATACTAATGAAAAAATATGATACTAATTTTGAAACAAAAAAAAATGTAAAATGACTTTTTATAGTCGTATTCGTACAACGTGACACTACACACTATATATATACGATATTAAGGGAAATGTAAAAAAAAAACAATTAAATTGCACTTCATCAGCTGCACTCTAAACAAATGTTTACTAGCGTGTGACGTCATGCGTGACATATGACCGGCGCCATTATGGAGACCGTGTTGCTCGCGCGTTTCATTGCATTCAAACTTTAACATTGGTTTTTTTCGTTATTAAAACTGTAAATATTTTGAAAATAATAATAATAACTTTATTCAACAACAAAAGGAAAATTAAACTAAAATATATTTTGATATTTAGGTACCTAAACTAGGCCTAGCCTGTTCTTATAGGCACCTATTACCAAATATTAATGTTGTGTAATTATTATGATATAAACAAAAATAAGAAACTGTTTTTGTCCAAATTTTAGTCAAGTCTCTTATTGTAACGTCAAGATTGAGAAAAGATGTGTCAGAATTAATAATTTCACAATATTTACTTCACATTTTTTTGACAACCTCATTTTACATAAGGCAGACCTCTTACAAAGGCCGTATGCATTAGTACCTTAATCTCACCTATTTCTACTGCCAAATAGCAGTGTTTACATTGCTGTGTTCCGGTTTGAAGGGTGAGAGTGGGAGTGAAATTAATCGGTAAATCTGATAAAGTATCTTCAGATCACGGTTTGGCAACACGCTAGTGATGTCCTTGTGATGACACTAGCGTCTATAGGCTGCGGTCACGTTTAACACGGACCGTATGCTCGATTGATAATTTTGAAATATAAAAAAGAAATACTCAAATGTCATCATACTTGTATGTGTGTGAAGCGCCAATGATGAAATAACTATATCGTTTTGTATGTATTTAATGCAATGCAATATTTGACTTTATTTGGCTATGCATTAAAAATTTGCCAACTAAAATAAATAACAAAGCCAATCCAGTTTCAGAACAGTAAAAAATATTAAATTCCGATTACTGTATTCAAATGTGAATACGCACATAAATTATTTAACGATCCGATCCTCTCATACGTAATGCCTGAACGTTTTTCATGTGCAAAAAACAAACAGAGCGAGCACCTATATAGTCGATATATCATTTTCGATAGTTGTTTCATGTAAATGCCGCCTACTTTTAAACTGTCATAATTTTTAGATTCCGCTGCGAGTTCCCCCTCCGAATATTTGTTATCTCAGAGGGAAATGAATGAATGTATACTCAGTTCTGATTTACCGCCTTTTTTTATCCAACTTTTGTTATAATTATGTTTCATACTGTGATATCGCTTTGTGTTCTCGATAGATTTATCATTGCGTTGCAATTTTGTTTACATTAAGGGTGGAATTAGAGACACCAAAATATATCAATTTTTTTCATGTATATTATACTGACATTTTTATGACTGATATCAATAGAGAGATCTAGAAATTTGTTTAAATATAAGACGTCCCTCAGAAACTCGTCATTAGCCATTATCCAACGCACCATATGTCATTTAAAAACAACCGCTAAGTAAATAAATCATATTGATCCCTTCAAGAAAAAACAACATCAAAATTTATTTAATTGGCTTTTTTTACCAAAAGTTAATTAATTAAAAGCCTGTGTTACTATTAACTATCTGTGGAACAAATATAATCTGCTTCCGTACTGACGTTTTTTCGAGACAATAAAAAATATCCACACATCCAATAATACTTACTAGATATATTAGTAATCAAAAGACGTTCATGATATTTGTAAGTATGTACATTTATTTATTTACTCTTTATGGCAACTAGTTATGCAATTAAATACAATAAAATAACTAACAAAGTACAATAGGTGGTCTTACCACACAATTACCATCTTTACCAGGTAATCTAAAGGTTGAAGTAAATATCTAGTGGTATATAAAAATTTATATAAAGTCTTTAATTATAAACCGAGTGTTTTACAAGCGTTTTTTTAAGAGCTAATATGAACAACAAAAGGTAACAGAGAAAAATTCACAATATTACATAATATACGAGTATATTATTAAGTAATAAGACAATATAACATAATATGGATTTAACACATCCAAATTCAAGAATTACTATTGTTTTATCATTATAATCAAGATTTTGATGCCTCATTATCCAGACCGTTTACATATAAAACAAGCATACATATACAATACATTATAGATAGCGTCACCGCAACCTACAGACGCTCGTGTCTCCACAAGAATATCACTAGCATGTTGCCAACTTTGTAAATCGAAAATAATGTTACATTACCCCTTAGCCCTGATAAACTACCTTTTCTAACTGGAACACAGCAATGCGAACATTACTGTTTGGCGGTAGAAATAATTTAGAGTGAGGTCTACCTTTATGTGAATTGTCTGAAGAATATCTATAGGAAATATAATTTAAGCATAAGTCAATATATAATATTATGTAACATATTAAAGTTATTAAGTCAATCTTGAGAATGTAAAATAGATAAATAAACCGCATTTTAAAGCCGTTAAAAAGTAGTTCTATTGTTAATGAATTTGTTAAGATAGATATATGTATATTGTTGTCTTTATGTATGAAGTTAAACATATGTATTTTTTGGGTAAACGAAGTCCCAAACGTTAAGGGAAAACGATTTAATTATGCGCATAGCATTAAGACGACCCACTTAATTTGATTGTCACTGACACCTATGCAAATGATACGTGACGACTTAATTGAATATCTTTGTTCGGGGGACATCTATGACTTTTGGGAAAACACCCTTCATTTCACTTTAGTGGGTGAGCGATGAATTTGAATAAGGATCGAACAGTCATTACTTAATGTAAACCAACAAGCATTGTAATAATAATAATTAACTCTTTATTTAACACCAAAAATCAACTCAAAAACATCACAAAAACATGGAATAGTACAACAGTAGAATAGTACCTCTACCTGTACCAGGTGTTGTAAAAGACAACTAAAGTATCAGAACTGACATGGCGGTATATCCATCCAACATACTGCAAATACAATGCACAGGGCAGGGACGGGCAGCAGCATCCCCATCGTGAAAGCTGCGTACTGCGATTGCTTTCACGCTTGTCAAGCGCGGTAGTTATAGGCCAAGTTCCCTCTTTTTTGGAGAGGCTTATTTTCAGCAGTAGACTTCTAATGGCTGGTATGATGATGATGATGTAATAGTACAAGAAGCGGCCTTATAGCTAAATGCAATCTCTTACAGGCAAACTGTGGCTGGGCAAAATGTTTGAGTTGATAGTAGTTTGAGGTGACAGGTAGAAACATACACGCTTACATACATATACATAGGAAGAATATAGTTACAGTAGAAAAAAATTAAAGTATCAGATAATGCCCATTCACTATTCGCTTAAATATAGAAAGAGACTGAGCAGTTCTCACTTCAAGGTGAAGTGCATTCCACCAACGGACAGCTAATTAATAATTTATCTGACCTGACCTGGCACGTTTTCTAAATTCCCTCTTTCTTGGTTAAGGTCTATGACCAGCAGTAGACGTTCTTCAGCTGCTACGATGGTATGATGAATTCAAAATCAAAATAGGCTTAGGATTAGTAAGCTTTAACTAAGCACCCTTCAATCGTCAATATAATATAGCATAAAAAGAAAATTACAGCTGGAAACGGATACACAGTCTTGATTTAAAGTTAATTCAAAATGTGAACCACAAGAAAAAATCCAGAAATACTCGTGGTGACTGCGATCCCATACAGTGAATGAGATTACTAAAACCTCTATACCCGATTGTAATAAATTAATTCACACTACATCTCATGCATCAACCTGACTACAAAATAAGTCGCTTAGTTACTTACTGTACGGGTATTAGACAGTAGAAGAATCATCAATACTTAATTAGTAATTTAACACAAATATTCATACACAGAACAAACACAAATATTCATCATATCAATGTTTGTCCTAGTTGGGGATCGTTACCGTAACCAACATAACAATATAACCAACGTAACATTACCGTAAACGCCATCGGGCGTCACATCTTAACTTTATCAAAAATAAATGCCGGATTAAAATCTTTGTTTCCAACAAAGTAACGGAGCATGCAAATTGTACTATTACTTAAAAAGCAAGTGAAAATTATTAGTTACATTCACAACACAATATGTATCAATCAGCATCAATATCTGGGATCTAGTTATAAATGATTGTATATCTGGATCAGCCACAGTATTCTCATCATTAATACGCTATGACATTATCCCTGATATTTACATGTACCCTTCATATTATCGCAAGGAATATAACATAAATAAATAAATAAATTCCACAACATCTTATACATTGACCTGATTCCGTGATCACACTAGGTACTATCTGCGCCATCGGACTCGTCAACAATTTGTATTTAATCCTCTCTATTTGTGCATATTTATGTCCTTTTTGTTCATACGTGTTGATTTTGTTCAACCATTTCATAATAACATTTATTTCAGTACTACGAAAATGCCTGTCACATATTTATATATATATATATATATATATTTACATAAGATACATATAAATATATATATGTATAATAACATTAGGTATTGCAGGAAGACTAACGCTGCAGTTGCAACGTACGCCAAGCCGCTGTGGCATTATGCTGAGGCAGTCAACCTAGTTGACCTTATCGCCTATTTTTTCTGTTTTGTGTAGCATGTCTTTTATTTCTCTTTTGTTTCATATCATTTAAGTATATTGCATTAATTTTTATAATAACTTTTTCTCTAGTACGGTCAATAAATTATATTCGTCTTTATTTCTAAATATATAAATGAATTCCTCATGACATCAAGAATAAACTGCTAGATCGATATCGCTCTTTTTTCTTGAGTTTGATTTCCAGGAGAAAGTTATTATTAAAAGAAGAAAAGTTAAAAATTCATTTATTGTAGTTGTATTGATGGAACAATGTCTGTCGGTTCAGCTGGTTATTATTGTGAAGGTATCCATAATTCAAACAAACTTACCAAAAAACGAACGAAGCCCAACAAATATCTAGACTGCATTTCTAAAATAAAAAGAATCCAATCGTGAATAAGTAACAAGTGGCCCTAAAGGTTGCTCACTCGAACCCCCGCAGACGGGTCCTTGTTAAAACCCTTTACAGTGTAGTTTCTTCTCTTCGGAATTATTTACGTAAGTCTTTGAGACAGCGACTGAGGCCACAACCTCTGTGAGTACCGATCGGCAATTTATCATGACATCTCTCGAGGCGAGCGGGTGGACTATTCGCTGACCGATAACTAGAACTGAACAGTCTTGGGACTTGATGTTTCTACTTATATTTTCTCTATGCTTATAGACAACTAATACACTGTTCATATCTAATAAAAAAAAATCATAGTTCAGTTCATGGTAACTGAAGTCCTCAGAAACGGCTTGACATATTCTTATGAACTTTTATATAATGATTCTGTAGGTCTGATAATCGGCTACTATCTATTTTTCATATACCTAAGTTATAGGGTTTATCCAACCCTAACAATTTTTATTTTATATACAATGTAGCATTATATTAATACACACAACCCTAAACTTTCACCCTTCTATAACTAAAACAACATATTTTTTATAGTTGTTTCAGTAATGTAATCGTTTTATATCATTTATTTGACAGAACACCGTTTACCGGAACAACGTTTGTCTGAACCTATCGCAGATCCATTTAACTAAATATGATCTCTCTATATTGTCTTACAATAGGCCTTATTAGTACTGAAAGTAGACCAACTAACTATGAAGAATGGCAATGCTAGGGATCTTTTTACGTGATTTAATCTGGAATGAGAAGATCTAATAATTTAACAAGTAGGACAAATTGAAGTAGCAATGGTTAAACAGCACAAAACTTGCAGAACTGACTGCAGGTGGCACCACTTTGGCAAGCGCAATGTAAGACGAAGATGTAAGCCTTATACAACTGGTCGATATATATTGGAGACCTATGTCTAACTAGAGGTAGACCTCTCAAAGATCTTTGCATTGGTACCCCATTCTTACCCACCATCATCATCATATCAGCCATAAGACGTTCACTGCTGAACATAGGCCTCCCCAAGTAATTTCCAATAGGACCGATTGTAAGCGGCCTGTGCCCAGCGCGATCCTGCGGTTTTAGTCAGATCGATTGTCCTTTAGGACGCCCTATGCTGCGCTTGCCGGTGCGTGGTCTCTTTTCAAGAACTATTGTTCATCGGTTATGCGCACCAAATGCCCTGCCCATTGCCACTGCAACTTAGTAATCCACCGGGCAATGTCGGAAACTTTGGTTCTGTTACGAATCTCCTCATTCCTGATTTGATCGCGCAAATAGACTCCGAGCATTACCCTGTTCATAGCTATAAATATAAAAATATAAAATATATTAAATTTAAAATAGCTCTTTGAACTATTTTAAGTTAGTCCGTGTCGGCCCTAAGTTACTCCATGAGCACAGAGCAGAGGTTTGCTCAAAATTGTGAGTCTTGGACTCAAGAAGACTAGAATAGGGTATTGTTCTCCGATGAAGACAGGATATCTCTGTTCGGTGAAGATCGACGTCGGTGAGTGCTACGAAGATGAGGAGAACGATTTGCAGAGGCTTGTTTTGAAGAAATCACACCTTGTGGTGGGGTTCTGGTATGTTTTGGGCAGGAATAAATTTAATGAATCGTACAGAGTTAGTCTTCATTGAAAACGGCTCACTGACTGGACGTCGATACATAAAGGAAGTGTCTATTCTTCATGCACAACCCGCATTGGCCGCTTTAGGCGAAGACTCAATTTTTATGGACTACAACGCTCGCGCCCACCGGTCTGGCGATGTGGAAGCGTATGTGCAAGAGGTCGGCATTCGTCATTTGGATTGGCCAACTCAAAGTCCCGACCTCTATCCTATAGAGCATGCCTGGGACGTTCTGAAACGACGCGTGAGATCAGTACAACCGGCTCCGCAGACCATCAAAGAGCTGAAGAATGTGATTACTGCGGAGAGGGAATGTATTCCCCAAGCAAGTATCCAGGATATCCTCGCTAGCATATCCAGACGAATTCAATCTGTGATTTCAGCTAGAAGGGGTCACACTCGATACTAAACATTTATCTGCTTTTATTTTATTAAAGAAAAAACAAAAATCTTTGTTAACTTTATTTCACGAGCATATGCACTACTAGCGAGCATACACTACTAGTGAACTTTAGCATTAAAACCCATAAATTTTATAAATTTTATAAATTTTATGATAATACTGACAAAAACGATCATTTGCTTATTATTTTACAAAATTGTGCAAGTAAAACTACCTATATTTATCAAACAAACCAATAGTTATTGTTATTAATATAAACCATTGCTTAGGTGCCCGTTTTTTGCAAATGAGTGTATTTATGTTAGAAGTAACAATTGTAAAATGTACGTGTTGACCACAGACATAAATAAACAGTGCTCTTATCTTACATGATATATACGATCAGTTCTCGGCTTTATTCCTCTGTCCAAGCGTTCGATTGAATACGTGCTTCTCTTACAATACGATCACACGATTTGGTTCTTTTTATTTTCTTTAGATATATTTTCCACAAAAAAAACAAATAGGAAAGTATTTCTCGTTATAAATTGGTATGCATTAAGCTGAGTCTTAATTTCAGCTGTAATTTTCTTTAAATTGATAAACAGTAAATTTTCTATTTTCACAAATAATTTTGAAAGTAAAGTGGAATCATACCTCGCACTTCACCAGCGACTAAGGTACCAGAACCGACAGATGGCGGAATATCCATCCGAGAGTGCAGTGTAGCTCAAATGCATAGGGTGGGAATGGGCAGCAGTATCTCCATCGCGATAACTACGCTCTGCGATTGCCAATACGCTTGCCCAGTGTGGCAATTATGGGCAAAATTTCCTTTTTTTTAGTGAGACCTATATACATAACAGTGGATTCCCAATGGCTATAATGATGATGATGATGAAATGAGTTAGAAAAGGAAAAGTCAAAATATTATTTATATGTACTCGGTAGTTGAATTATTTTCTTTGACAGCTTATCTACATTGTCGGTAACGTGAGACGCATTGTAAAGAGATCTAGTTTAAAAGTTTAAATATAAAGGAAATATGTGTGTTAAGAAAGTTTATGGACTGGGTTACTGAATGAAATAAAGTAGTATAAAGAATGGGCCAGACTCAGTTTAGATATTTTAAGAAATGTTCAAAGGTTATGCAGTATAGATGATATACGTGTAGTAAATAATTTTCATCTATTACCTACAAGTGGCTATGCGAGCATTAGGTGAATGACTAATATTAAGAAATATCGCTAATAGTCGGAAATAGACAGATATATTTTAGAATTTCTAAATAAATGCAGTCAATGCAAAATACAAAATCATTCAGTTAAAACAAAGCAACTGATGAAAATCACTAGTATATTAAATTGTGCGGTAGAAAACGTTTTCTTAGACATTATAGGGCCTAACTATTACATGCAATAGTTTTGGAAACAGTAGCGCGTAGTAGTTGGAAAGAGTAGTTTGTCGTGGGATCCCCACGAGAGACAGCAACCGATAGGGGTACCGAGTTTGTGATTCATTAAAATTTACCAAATTACCATTGACAGCGTACTTACCGTTATGACTCAATCGGAGTATTGGAAAACACACATTAGAGTTTGGGTGCGTTCTTAAGGATATAATCTGAAAATATTTCTAGTTCGTGGAATTTCTGACTTCTCTCTTGGTGCTTTTTTTGCAATAAAACCTTACAGCGAGACTACTTACACCTTACAAGAGTTGGTCTTCTATATGTTAATCTAAAATATATTATACATCTAACCCTGATAATTATACGTCTCATCTATAATAAACAATAAATTCACATAACATATTTTTACTCCTGACTCCGAGATAAGTAGCTTAAAACACTTGTGTTGTGGATATCAGACAATAGATTAGTTACAAATATAATACCTAAATACATATTTGACACCCAAACGCAGAATAAACACTAATATTAATCATATAAATGTTTGTTCTGGATGGGGTGGGTAATAAGAAATATTAATAATACGGTAATTTAAGCATTGTGTAATTCCACTCTTGAATGCTATAGTTTTAAGTTAACATATTGCACAACTTACCAACTACAATCAGAGGCCGATGAAAAGGCAGTATACTAAATATGTATTAGAAAATCCCACTTGCTAGAGAAAAACCAGAAAATGCCAGTATTCTTTTCTTCCTGAAATATTTACATAAGACTGCCGGGAAATATAATTTAGAGATATATTTTATATATATATATATATATATATTTGTTTCTTCAAAGGTTAATACAGCAAAGGGAGACTTAAAATATTACCTACCTACTGTAAATACATAAATTAATTGATCAAAAGAGGACTCTTATTTTATTAAAAATGAATGAATTATTCTAGTTTTTAGAAACACTTAATAAACCTTTTATCATGGCAGTCGTAAAACGCCCACTGCTAAACAAAGGCCTTTCCGCAAAAGGGTGAGCTTTGACCATTATTGCCGCGCCACAGACGTGGTGGCAGTCATAGAGTGTAAGCTTCGCGACATTAATACTGCTGCCATGAATTAAATATAGAAACGTAATTAGTAACGGAAAAGCTAATAATTAAAAAAACACCTTGATCATCAAATATCCTTTTAATGGACGTCGACATCCTCATCAACAAAACCTGAGGAGCCCCTTCTACTCGAGAAGTGATTTAGACAAAAATTAAACTACGCGTTCTTAGTAAAGATCATTTTAGGTACTGCGTATTCCACGGGTACCGCATGTCTTCTTCTTCTCCGTTTTCCAGGTAGTTTCTTTTATAGACAGCCTTATTAGTAGCAAGTGGGTTGGTGGCAAGTCGGTCTACCTGCATACAGCAAACCTCGTACGCAACTTGCACTTGAAAAGGAAATTTGAATGTGCTACGAGTCCAACACGTGTGCCTTTCAACCTTGTAATTGATATTTGAGTAACCACCTGTTAATTTCTTATAAAAAAAAATATTCTCTCATACTGTAGGAAGGTTCTGAGCTTAATATAAAACATGTGTGAGAAACGTGACAGAACGGTGTCTTCGTTGTTCTTACGACGCTTAGTACAAGGAAAGAACTACTCTAACGGTAGGCTATAAACGGGCTTAGCCGTGAGGTACTGGCAGAGTAGATTAGTACCTCTCCCTATACCAGGTGCCATAACAGGTGACTAAGGTACCAGAAGCGACAGATGACGGTATATCCATGCAAAAAAGTCAGCTCAAATATACAGGGTGGGGAAAGGCAGCAGTTTCTTCATCACAAAAGCTGCGTCTGCGATTGCCAACACGCTTGCCCAGCGCGGCAATTATGGGCAACATACCGCCTTTCTTGGGGAGGCCCATATCCAACCGTGGACTTTTATTTGCTGGTGTCATGATAAACGGGCTAACAGGTAAATGAGTGAACAATAGAAAAACTATATTATTAGCAGGGATTGATTCCAATAGGTGGCGATCAAGATTTTTGTAGTTTGTAAAGCATGAGGTAAAACTGATAAGTACTAAGTCTTGTCTCCCGCATAGCGTAATTAGGTCTAAATATCTTATTTATATGTATGAAAGGAAAACCTGACTGACATACTAATGCAGGGCCTATACTATATGGGTTGGAAAATTTAAATTTAACACAGGGGTTCCTATTAAACCGTAGGAGAGTACTAAGAAAGTATTTTTGAATATTCATACCCTAAGGGGGTTAAAGGGAGGTGCAAAGTTAGTGATTTTGCTGTTTTCGTTCCGGATCAGCATGAAAGGTTTTCCTTGAATGTCATGTAATACGTTTGAAATATTTTTTTGAAAATCATCCCTTAAGGGGGTAAAAGAGGGGTGCAAAGTATGGAAGTTTAACAACGAAACAGCGAGGCGCAGCTAGTAAAAATAAAATAATTGTTATTTTTTACATAACAACCTAACTTTGCATGAACAAAGAAAATTTTATCCCGTTGATACCCCTAGTTTTAATTCTGTTCTTGAATTTATAACTGTCTGCATATAAACATTGGGTAATACAATATTTTCCAGATTATAAATCCCGTAGAAACCAGTTAAAAACCAATACTACAATACTGTCTAATTTGGTGCAGTCATTATAAAGTTATAAGCGTACTTAAATTTCAATGATTCATTTTGGTTTTATATATACCTGTAAATACTGTTTTAACACAATGTTATTACTCATTCCAAAGTGTATTTTAGTGATTTTAATGCATTTCCATACTGAGAGAGCTTCAAGTGTACCTACTCTCAGTAATCTTAGTTAAAGAGCATAGTTTGTAGTAAGTGTCATTGTAGTGGGGTATCGGCAGAGTAGAATAGTCTATCTCTCGGTACCAGTTGTTGTCAGAGCCGACTAAGGTGCCGGATCCTACAGATGGAGGTATATCCATCTGAAACAGTGCCGATCGTCGCGAAGTTAAGCTCTGCTATTGCCTCCACCCCTGCCCAGCGCGGCTATTAAGGACAAAAACCCCCTATCTTTAAGAAGCCTATGTCCAACAATGGACTATTTATGGCTGAAATCATCATAAATAGTCTTAGTTTGATTAATATAATAAACGTTATAATACCAAAGCGCAGGTGCCTGGAGTAGCAATGTGAAGGAATTCAATGGCATAATGACGCACATTATGATGGCATAATGTCAGTAATCAGTGAGTCTTTAATCAATAGTGATTAAACACTAACTGATTACTAACTGACCATTGCTAAACCGAGTGAAGAACGAATTGAACATTCATAAATAATTATCCACAGAATTGGTTCTCTTCCGATATTATGCACATGGTAGAAAAACGAAATGGTAGAAAAACGAAATAGTAAAAAAACGAAAAGTCCCTTTTTACTAAGAGTCGTAAGAAGCGGCTAAAGTACCAGAACCAATCCTAAACGTCACTAAACATCGTATTTTAAAAACACATACAGGCAATTAGCTAAAACCCAAATAAATGTAATAGTATAAATTCAAACAATATATCATGTATCGATCTAATTTTGAGACAAGTCACTTAAATCCTTTGTGTTAAGAATTTGAGACAAAAGGGAATTCACAAATACAAGACTTAAATAATTTTTTTATCACCTAGAAACAATACAGGTATAAATATTTGTCCTGTCAGGATCGCACCCTTGGCACACGACATAGGGATAATATCGAATACGCCGTCGGGCCTGTCAAATGATAAAAAGACAAATGACTGAATGATGAACGACTGTCGAATGAGAAAAAGAAGCCCGTGCTCTACAACCTGTCCTATTGGATATCGTTTGAGAATAATCGTAAAACGTCCTCTACTGAACTAGTTACACCAATAGTTTCCAACAAAACCGGTTGAATGAGACCTTCTACCAGCAAAATGCTGCGGTTCTTTTACCACCTTCTTGGTGACATCATACGCTATTTAAGATGATATTTAAGATTGCAGAAAAAAATCTACTTATCCCGGGAGTCAGGCGAGGCCCGAACTTGCTTCTTTACTCGTGGTTTTCATTACCATCTTGCTTCCGAGCCTTACCAGACATATCGAATTATTCCTTGTGTCAGTTAGTTTCTTTTTGTGCTGAGGAGTCAGCGCCATTTATTCAATGTTGCAGGTTCTCTAATGACCTACAGACACCTAAATGTAAAAATTTTACTAAAAAACTTATTGTCCCTAGTGTCAGGCGGGACACGTTGATTTTATTCTCGGTAATATTATTTTAAATATAATTCTGCATAATCTATGCATAAAACCTCTCAAAGTGTTCAAACACTGTGCTTGCCTATCTCCATTTCACAATTTTACGGTTCCATCGGCCACCAACACTGCGTGCTATGTGTTCAACTTCCTAATCAGCTATGTCGGAAACTGATTTTACATATATCCTCTTTAAAAATTCTATTATGGAAAGTTTTGAGAATCAGATGAATAAATATGAGAATTAAATTTAGGAAAACACATGTGAAGGGTGAATCATCGCTATGAATTTTGAATGGGGGTATTCCCTACATTCTCCATGATCGTCTTCGAAGTGATAAACAAAAAAAAACAAAATAAATGTTGTATGGTTAGTAAAAATATTTACAATACAAAAACGAATAAGAATTAGTTTTGTATTGTTTCTATTACTAACTTCGACGTATTTTAACCCGTATATTTATGTGGTGCATGTTGAGATAAATTAGACTGCAAAATTTATAAAAGAGCGACCGAAGTACCTATGCCGACAGGTGGCGGTATATCCACCAGAAACAGTGCAATCGAATGGACTGGACAGTGATGGGCAGCAGCATTCTTGTCGTGAAGTTTTCTTTCTCTTCAATAGCGATCACGCTTGCCCTACGTAAATTTCATCTTTCTTGAGAAGCCTTGTGTCCTACAATGGACATCTAACGACTGGCTTCCAAAATATTACCATACATACTGTACTTATCTGACCAATTCGATTAGTTTTATAAGAATTTATATATAACGTATTTCATAGTATAAAGATTACAAGAATGCAAAGAGGGATGTATGTAGTTTAAAGTATCATTTTAATGTTAAATAAATAAATATTGCACTCGAATTATCTTGAAATAGTTTTCTTTAGTTATGTGAGGTCGAAGTGGCTGTTTACAGTAGGTTTTATAATAAGTATTTATAGCCACATGTTTTTAAAAGGCTTAGTAATCTCTCATAGATTCTTTCTAATGAAGAAATAAAACTAAAGTAATCAGCATTGCATTGCATATCAACATTAGCTTGGAAAATCGTTCCAAGTGATATTCAAGGCATCCAATTACAAACATTTAGAAAATGCAAAAGTGTTGCTCGAAGACTAAAATTTTTTCTTTTATTTAATAATTATGTTATTAAAAAGAAGTTGGCTTATCAACCGGTGTTACAATATAAACTAAAAAATCATTTACTACTTAAGAGCTATACTGGTAAATATAAATAAATGCATTGAAATGTACTCGGGAGGTAAACATAGTTTGATTATATACTTCGAAGGAATTCGGAGACTGACCACTATAGGATCAGGGGATCGCCCAACATACTGTCGTACTCAGTCACGGTATAACGAATTTAATAAAATATGACATTATGTGGTGATAAACCAATATGGTCGTCATCATGACAGTTTGGTACCGGGGCTGGCCTGTTATAAATATCGACTTCCGAGTATTATTAATAAGTGAGTCACTTGTCCTTCCTTGAGAAACTGTTCTTCTATATCTTTTTTATCATAAAATATCTGAACACTTTAGAACACTTTTGTATGATAATTTAATTGCTATATATTTCGTTAGAAATATGATTCATTTAAGAAATGTAATCGGCTTCTCATAACCGTGTATGTATATAAATATAATAAAAATAATCATGTAATGTCAACATTAAAAAATATATATTTAAATTGATAATTTGCATATTTATTTAATTAATATAAACATGAATAGTCAGTCAGTCAGAGTGTCATGTTTGTTACGGTTAACATATAAAACGATAGTTCTGATATAACTTACAGTATATAATAGTTTATGTTATAAGTTCTTTTTTAGCAATCAATAAAGACCAGGAATCCCTTAAGAAAGAATAGATGAAATAATATTGCAAGTAGACGAACATGGTGGCACTAACAAATATATATTAAGACATATAAAGCAGATATATGTTATTTTTTAGTACTGAAACCACAGATTACTTTGTTCTAGGAGAGAACTTTGTCTACATAGTATAGAGATAAAACAAACAGTTGGTATATGTACCTAGCTATTATGTGACATATGGTACACTCAAATATATGACTTTAAAAACGACTCACGACGGAGTCAGGTCAATGTACGAGATGTTGTGAAGATTTATTATTATTTAATTATTTCGGGTTTTAAGGTTTGAAATTATAACATTTTTCAATGGAAACACAATTTTGCCTTTTGATTTTTTAGGACGTAAGAGGTAACTAAGACGGAGTTTCGCGAAATTCAACTCCTAATAATTTTAGTGAACGATGGTGGTAGACGATGGCTAAATTTATATACCTAAAACTTCTATAGTTATAATAGCGTTCAAAAATTAATAAAATATACTAATTATTTAAATAAATCAAAATGCAATTATGTATTTTTCTAATTAAGCCTTTTCTATGTATAAAAAGTGTATAAAAAACTTTTATTTTTAAATCCATTGAAACTAATAGTAGATTAGGTATCACAATAGTATTAGTGGTAGCAATTCCAAAATTACGGCTAATATCCAAAATGATATTATATTTATTAGTTATTAGTTTTTTTTATTAGTCACAATCACTTAGATGTATTTTAACATAGGTTTGGACGTCTGTCAGCTCAGCTTATAATACATGTATATATATATATATACGTACTCCATGCCGTGTTCCATAAAACCGTAATTCATCGAATTTTGCATACGCTACTAGGTAGTAACGTATGCAGAAATCGATGACTTCATTAGATCATCGGCACTTATTGACATCTTTTTGCGGGCGGTACGTAAAAACAGGATAGATATTTAACAAGTTCAAGCCGGCCTCCAAGGTCCAGTGTGGCCTGAGCGGCGCGCGCGCATGTTTACAAACGCGTTTTCCTGCTTTAATAATAATCTTCAATATAATTTAAAACGGTGTTGTCGAGCTATATTTACTGGACAAGTGATGAGTGAATGTACCTTAATTTGTTTTTAGATCAATTGTAACAGTGCAAAATGTGCGCCAGGATTGTGTTATGTGTGCTATCTCTAGTTATAAGCAATGTCCGTAAGTATAAGTCTCAAGTTTCATTAAATTATTTTTCAGGCTAACGAATTCTGTGTTGATTTTATTTCTTATTACTTTATATTATATTTGGTTATATATAGTATCGCGAAATTGCTTTTTAAGGTCTACAATACTATAGTGCATATTATTTGATCTATTTCGTCGGATTCAGCCAGCGTTTGCAATGTAACCGAAAAAAATGTGTTTATTCACATCACATTAGAAGACTCTAAAATATTGTCATATTAATATATTATTAAATCACTATCTATTAAAAATCTGTTGCTTTGTTTTAAAGATCAAAGCAGACAGATAGCGGGAAGTGACTTTGTTTTATAACATATTTTTCCATTTCAATGAAATTACCATCTCAAAAATGTTGATCTACAATAATAATATACGATATATTCTAATCAAAATAGAAAATACATCATCATTTCCTAGACTAAATTTTACAACAAACAGAGGTCGTCAAAGCTACATGCAAATTAAAAGCAAACCTTAAATTCATAGTGTAACATGACAATTGAGAGAATTATTGTTAATAATCCCACGATCTTGATCACACCATTTATTTATAAATAAACATAAATAGTTTCAAGACTAACAACTAGGAAACAGAGGTAGGCTCGTGTTATAAAAATGCCAACATATTCATACCGCCTCCTATAAATGGAGACCACAAATTTCCGTAAAATACTCCGTATACTTTATCCTGTTTTGAACCAATGGCACATCCGTGTTTAGGCGATGAACTTGAGTAAACATTACGTATGTAATTACATGAGTTATCTTTACTAGATACGTCATTAAAGATACATATGTGTAAATCTATATCTGTATATATACCTAGGCAGTTGCAGCCCGTACGATAATCCAATACGTACGAATATAACTTTCGATTTGACAGCATAAAATCAAAATTTTGTCTGACTTCTATATGTTTGAATGTATAAGGAAAATCTTAGTCAAAATTGTATCAAAACAAAGACGTTAAACAGTAAACAAGTTTATAAAAAATCAAGTACCATACACAAGTTCATCAAACCATACATATATGTAACATTTAAAATATATTATAATAATATTAAACAGTATAAAAAATCAAGTTGTGTTCATCCACACTATACGAGAACGGTCAAATTTTTTCTATATCGCATAATTGATGATACTAATAAAACTATGTTTAGGTAACCGGTTTTGACCCGAAACATTTGGTCGCGTCATACTCTAAAAGTCGTTAGTTCATTACTACTAATGACAACGTCAATCTACACTAATGTTACATGGAGGTAATATATTTAAGCATCCATTAAAGTAATCCAAAAGATAATTCTGTTATATATATAACGGTGTCTAGTACAGAATTACTATAAGATCTGTATTCTCAAGGTTTTTCTATAAAGTATTTTTAGAAAATAGGGTATAATAGCATTATGGATTTCCCGTTTACTGTATTGCAATAGACTTTTAATTTCAATGCTAGACCACACTGGTAATCACCGGAAACACTTCACCATCTCACGCAAACAAAACCGCTATAACCAGTTAAGTATCAAGAAAATTATTAAGTTGGGTATAACCCGTCTATTACCCCGGCCGTATTTACCCTGTCTTTTATTTTTAATATTAAAAACCTATTTATATGTTGTATATCATCATCATCATTGTATCTACCATTGACAGTCCACTGCTGGACATAGGCCTCCCCAAGAAAGGGGGAATTTTGCCCATAATTGCCGCGCTGGGTAAGCGTGTTGGCAATCGTAGAGCGCAACATTTGAGCTGCCTTGTTTTGGACTGATATACTGCCATTTGTCGGTTCTGGTACCTTAGTCGCCCATTACGACACCTGGTACAGGGGGAGGTACTATTCTACTCTGCCAATACCTCGCGGCTCCTTGTATATGAGTTTGGATTTGTCTTTAATTGAAACCGTACTATTTGTGTGGTTTAATTTTGTAATTTGCAATTTATATTTCAACTTCATGCAAATTAGGTTTTCCTTGGTGGGAAGACAAATGTATTAACTTGTAATTTTTGGTTTAAAGTAATATAAATGCACCCTCCATACGTAATACGAAAGGATTTTTTTTTTCTGCTTCTGCTGTTGGCGGTTTATAGACATGTGAAACTTTCACTGGTATTTCCAGTAACTATCACCAGACTCGCCGTCAACTAAAGCATTTTTTTTTAAATTTGCCGTGGAATGTCGTTATTCATCCTGGATGTGAGGACATCGGTTTGAATAGCCTAAAAAAAGGTCCAAACCACCATTTTCTAGCCAAACTACCACACAAGTTGTTCCAAAATGAATCGTATTAGATTTACTCCTTAGATGTACCTAATTAAGGCATAGCTCCGCAGCTCGACGATTTTTGTGGTCTTTCTGGACTGAAAGCCCTATACTTGCCAGCCCTATTTTTCTCAACGCAGCAAACCTATAGACCGTTCCGTATCACTAAGTATTTGCTACCGTATATTTTGCTTGCTTAATTTCGTAGGGATTTAACAAGCCAATAAAGTTCCATCAGCACTATCTATAACAAACAGGGTAAACGCTACTTTAGTTTCGATTCTTCTCAAATTTGTTTCGAATCTTCAATGGATGTTATATAAATACTAATGTATATGATATATGTCTGTTCAGTTTCAGAAACTTGCCAAACACCTGTCGGTAGAAATAGCGAATGTTTATCACTCTATGAGTGTCAACCGCTATTGCAAGCATTCCAGCAGCGGCCACTTACCAGCCAAGTCGTGAGCTACCTCAGGCAGTCTCAATGTGGATTCCAGGGATCTGTGCCGAGGGTTTGCTGCGGGCCTTTGCCTGCCCTGCAAGGAACAGACACACAAGTAAGACACATATTTAACTTTGTTTTTACTAAATAGTTAAGGTGTATGGTGAAAAAAGCCGTACAGAAGAAGATGATTCATTATCTCTTTTTGAGTAAGCATCTTCAATTTATCTATCCATGACAAGTGTGTTTTTGTTTTATGATATATTTAAAGTGATATCTTTATCTTCTTCAAAAAGACCACTTATATGTTATCATTATCCAAAGAAAGACCACTTATATGTTATTATTAGTTTTTTATTATAATAACATAAGAAAAAATTCCCTTTAATGTCATTTCATAAGGTATAATATGGCTTTACGTTTTTTTCCACAATTCCTTAACTGTGATGTTAGATTGTAAATGAACAACCATTTCGTTAATTTCGTTGCATTATGAAATATATACTCCATTTCACCAAATTTATAACCGATAAACTATGTCCGATAATTACTATCTCTAAAATCTGTTGCACCAATGAAAATTTCCTTTAGTCTGTCTTTTCATTTAATGATTCCTTTTGGTATAGGTAAGAACTACAAAATCGCCTTCGTTATCACCGGCGGAGAGTGATGGAGTCAGTAGTGAAGATTCATTACCAGCGCCAGTTGGAGAGTGTGGTGTGGACACAAATGGAGACAAGATCTTCGGAGGACAGTTCACTGAACTCGACGAGTTCCCTTGGATGGCTCTTATGGGATACAGGAAACGTAAGTTTCTTTTATAAAAAATGTTATTTTATAGACAATAAGTGACTTACTAGACCTCATACAAAGGTCATCTACATTGGTACCTGGTTCTCACCTACTTATAATGTTAAACAACAGTGTTTGCGCTGCTGTGTTCCGGTTTGAAAGGTGAGAGGCAGGTAAATTACTGTTGTTGTGTTTAATAAATTACTTGTCTATAAAAAAAAATAATGCCCAAAAAGAGTTTTTGCTAGTAGTACTTTTTTTATTCCCATAGTAGGAACATCAAGAAAATATTATGTTTATAGTAAGATACAGATTAATATCAAGATATCAAGTTTTTCATTTTAAAATCTTTTTGACAAGTATAGTAGGTAATATTCTACTCTACTATGTGGGTCACACCGATAGTCAATAATAATTAAAATAAAATGACGAAAAGTCAAAATGTTTAACATTTAACAGTAATAATATTAAGCCAAACCAGTTCCATCTCTTATTATTTTCTTAAATGCACAATGACATTTATACGTTCTGCTTTTTACAAGTTTCATTTGAATACCTTATAAATACGATGTGTTGCGAACATAAGACAACAGATGAATTACAAATACAATACTTTTGATATTGGCGAACAAGATAGGATCACTATCATCTGTGCCATCAGAAACGTTAGATGAGGATATGACATGATAACCTCAGTTCATAGATCGGCAACGCTCAATCCTTGCCTTATTTAGATCATATACTCTTACTAACAGTACAGTATTAATAGGTAGACGATGAATGGTTCAATAATTTCCAAAAATGTTCCCAGCTAATGGAAAAATAACATATCAATGTGGTGGGGTGCTAGTCAACCACCGGTATGTGCTGACAGCAGCGCATTGTATCATCGGAGCTGTAGAAAGAGAAGTTGGCACCTTGTAAGTATAAAAACCATTTAAAATTATAAAAAAGTTGGAGCTATCATCACCAAATCAGCCATTAGAAGTCGTTAGTTTTACCCCCTTTGAGAATAATTTTCAAAATTCCTTCTTTAATGCTCTTTCAACGTTATAAAAGGAGCCCCGGTGAAAAGTTTCAAGATTCTAACCCTTATAGGGTTAGGCCCTGGGTTGATATGACAGTAAGTCAGTCTGACTGAATATATATCAAAAATAATTGTCAGAAAATTTATCACTCAAAATGCCTCCGCATTCCACAAGCTTCTATAGCAAATCCTTTACAGCTCAAGCCGTTTGCTTATAGAATGCGCTACTATTTGAAGTGAGATCTGCTCGTTCTCTTTCTATTTTCAAGAGAATGGTGAAGGAGTATTATCTGTCATTTTTCCCTTGTTCTGTAACTATATCCTTTATATGTATTTGAATGTATACATTCATATATACATTCAAAAACATATATATATAAAGCAAAGGAGACCTCCTGGCAATTAAATATGCATGGTAGGTATAACCTACAGCCTTATATGCTAACAAAAATAGAAACGTACCTTGGCTTTTTTGAATATTCTAGTATATGCTCAATATCATTAGTGTCACATTTACTTTTTTATCAATCGGTACAATATTGCATTTCTTGTTCTGTTACTTTTCGTATTCGTTTTAATCGATTTTTATCGACTTATAGCTTAATATATTCTTATTTTTATTGATTTGATTTTGTTCATGTAAGTATATGTGATTTTCAATCAAAGAAATCGGCATATAGCACAAACATTTTAAAATTCCATTCGTACATATAGCATAAAAATTAAATATAGGCACAACTACAACAAATAATCTCAGAACACTTTTCCCAGTGCGAAGCACTGGGAAAAGTGTTTTATCTTAAGATGACAAAAGGGATTCTCTCGATTTTACCACTTCTTTTAATTACCTTTTTTATTTACTTCAAACGTACAAAAAACGGTATTTTTAACATTTCAAAATTTTCATTCGTTCTCAAAATTACATCAATCTAATTAAAATAAATTAAAATGCTGTAAAAAGAATATTTTTATTATATGTAAAAAATACGTAGATATTCGTAAGTATTATACTTGAAACAGGCCGCATTTATTCGTAGCAAATATTTAAACTTTATTGCCTTGACCCATGTTCTAATGACCTTACTTCTTCAAAAGGATCACGGTTCGCCTTGGAGAATACGATACACAAAGCGACATCGACTGCAGTGATGGGGTGTGCGCTGACCCTCCTCAAGAGATAGCCATAGAGCGAGCGATCCCTCATCCAGGATACTCTGATAGGAACAAAAATAAACAAGATGACCTTGGACTCGTCCGCCTTTCTAGAAGAGCTAAATATACTTGTGAGTAGTAATTCGTTTCTTTACCATATAATTCAGTTGGTTTAGGTCATTTAAATACTTATTATTAGAGTATAAACCTGAATTGTGTATATAATTACAAATTTTTGTGGAACAATACTTAAATCTAGTTATCTCAAGAATGTAAGAACGTAAATTCCAATTTGAATTTGCTTGCTTACAGCTGCGGAGTATTTTGCAATCCGCCCGAAGCGTTGCTAATCCGTGTCTTTTTTTCAGACTATGTTAAGCCCGTGTGTTTGCCCGATGGCGGTACCCGGCTGGCTCCTGGTGATGACGTGTACGTGGCGGGCTGGGGGAAAACCTTGTCAGGTATATTGATTTTGTAGCCTTTGCATGCGTCCTGTATTTCCAGAAACCCTGCAAAGATAGAAATAATAATGCTTTGTTTTTCCTATGAAATTGCGTAATTAATAAGGTTTGACTACTTTGGTAGTTAGTTCATTACAATTCACTGCATTAGTTAATCGTAATCCGATGACGTGATGTTTGTCAAGTTCATCAGTAGCGTTATAATTTTGTTAATTTGACTTGGTCATTATTTTTATAAGGCTTATTAGATTTTCATAAACAGTTAGATGATTGAAATTTATCGACGTAACATATTATGCAGTTATTGATTTTCCAGTAAACATACAATGCTGGATACTTATTATTTTAGTGAATTGACGTATTTCACACATACGCATATCTCTTATCTATTTTATTCAGTCTTTAGAGATTAAAGGTTCTAACCTAAGTGTACATATGCAGTAATAATTTCCGATTAAGTCCGATTTTCTCCGATATCGTATGCGTCATGTCATTTAAATGTTTTTATTAAATACGTGATGAAGTCGTGGTTTATAACAGTAGGTATACCTTAAAGACAGTGGGGAGACATTTGATAATACGTTTCCATGATGATCACCAATTTAGCAAAAACACGTCTGAGGAAATAACAATTTAGTCGCGAACTAACTTATGTTTTTTACGTTATGACTGCTCTGTAACCTTAATAAAATACTTATTAATATAATTTAACAATATTTATGAATAAAAATCATTGAACACACAACTGTAAATTGAACAGGGCAAAGTCACCATATTATGTCATCACTACATGGCACTTTCGTGCCGGACACTCTGGAAGAAGAGTAATCACGAGTTTTATCGGCATTCAAAATGACCAAAGTTACTTATAAAGGGAAACGGAATATCTACCAGTAAATACAAAAACACAGCGTTATAAATATCCTGTATTTAACATCAAAAGCCATTATTTTCACTTAACAGACAGACACTTGAATTATTTTTTTGTGTTTAATTATATTTCACCAACTCAATGACCTTTATGCGTTCGTAAAGGTTAGTGAGCGGTTTGTAATCATTACTTATTCAACAATGCGTCATGCACGTATATACCCGCGACAACTATTATTAGTAAAATTACTTCGCATATGAGCCTATTTTTTGTACCGAAACGCTGATGTTTTCACCTTATTTCTTTTAGCCTGATTGGTTATCTTGGTTTCTTTTTAATACATGTAATCTATGACTCTGCGCATTAAAATATATAGATATATAATATAGGTATACATAAAATAATTAAAATTGTTATTATGAATTTAAGTAGAAAATACTACAGTGTAACATAATTAGCTATTCTATATCTGATACCTCCAAAGGTACTTAGAGGGTAAAATTTTTAACAATTACATTTAGACATTATGGTATGAAAGACTTAGAAAATCACAACATTTATAATATGTTCTGATTAAATACACATACAATATGAGGGTGTATGACTAAAATAGCAATGTATGATTTAGTATCTAAATTAATGTATCTATATATGGAAAGTCAACCTTTTTTTTAAAGCTCGAATAGCACCTTTTATATACCACTAGCTGTGCCCGCAACTTCGTCCGCGTTCCTTTGGGCATTATACCTTTTTAATTTATATATACTTTCAGTGTTATATTTATTTATATATACAAATTAATAGCCTAAATAATACGAATTAAGCTTCTAGCTCTAATAATAACGATACTTCCATTCAACTTTCTGTCCCCATTTTCGACCCCTTACAACTCTTATGTCGAATGAAAAAGTAGCTTATGACCTTACTAAGGCTTTAGACTATCGTATACTAAATTTTATTTAAATTAGTTCAGTTGTTTAGGTGTGATTGCGTGACAGACAGGCAGACAGAGTTACTATTTATAGTATTAGTAAGGATAATGATATCGGTCGTGGGTGTTTAATTATTGGATATATATAGATATACGGTATTCAGCGCGATTTTGAGGCTTAAATCATAATATCTGTTCACGATCCATGAAGTAAAACGCTGCGCAAGCATACAAAGTGTTAAACCTAATTGCACATAGAAGAATATGAACACTATCTAAGCAATACGTATAAATAAAATTGGAGTTTATTTTTGTAATAATAAAATTACTGCTTTTTACTTAATGCATATAGATGTATACACGGCATATATAACAAAATAACCTTTTTTTTAATTTTGTCTGTATGTGTCTTTCTGTTTAATCTCTGAAACAACTGGACCGATTTTCATGGGACTTTCAGTGGCAGATAGATGAAGTAACTTGGGCTATATAACATCACGCTACGACTAATAAGAGTAGAAAATAATTTAAAAACGTGGCATAAACGGGCGAAAACGTTGAGAGCTTTTATTGTGTGCGCTGTGTAAACAGTTGAAGATACGCAAAAACTATTTAAGAACGCAGCCGCAGTCACGGGCGCACCTAGAATTAAATAAAAAGTGTATGTAAATATGAGTAAAAATAAAGAAATATTTAAAAATATGTCTTATATTACAGGAAGCAACAGTCCAGTCAAGCTAAAACTAGTTTTGCCAGTCTTCGATAAGAATAACTGCGTGAACAAATACAAGAACCTAGGCGCTAACTTAATTGAAAAACAGTTGTGTGCCGGCGGCACCTTCTCTGAAGACGCCTGTAGAGGAGACTCTGGAGGACCCTTGATGGCCAGAAAAGCAGATGCGACGTGGCAATCAGTAGGCATCGTGTCATTCGGTTACGGATGCGGCCGAGACGGCTGGCCTGGTGTTTATACATCTGTCGCGAGTTATATAGATTGGATAACATCTACAATGTCTTCAACAAATCAATGAAAAATTAACGTATAGACATTGATTTTCATCTGCTAAACAACATATCCACTTAAATACATTTTGTTACCTTTATTATATTGTATTACTGTATTGCTAACTTAATTTTATACGGTTGTAAATAAGACATAATTTGAAATCGATAAAAGGTACTGGCCAAGATGTCCAGTATCAATTGACCAATGTTTCCTGATTGGCTTAGATATGTATCTTGGTGGGCAGACTTGAGTAGGAGAACCTAAAAGCGTTTAAAATTAATTAAATTAGATGTCAGACTATAATTAACAAATCAGAAGATTCGATCTTGCTTTGTCGTATCCAATAACAACTATTAAAGATTAATAATACTTGAACTGTTCTTTACTAGGAGTTCAGAACTCCTCAGAAGTTACCCTAAAATCTACGGGTTTCAGACTAATAATTACAGGCGCGGTAATAAAGTCGTTATATTTGTCTAAGTAACCTATTATATATTTGCGACAAAATATTTATATAGTATTGTATTCCTTGTCTAGGAGAATTTGACAATACGTATAAGATGAGACCTAGTACGATAATCAGATCACTGAAGTCACTATAATAATAAGTAGTCGCATATTTGGCTAGAAAATAAATGTATTTATAGTTTTCTTGATGTTGATTCAGTCACTAGCGAATATTCGAAGTATTATGTCATGATATTAACAAAACAATTTAGACGAGTCATATTGTACATTTCTTAAATTATTTTTATATTAAGTTTTTTTAAATCTATTAAAGAAAATATTTTGTACACATTCATTGCGTGGACAACCTGGTAACACTTGTTTCTAGCTTAAAAGAATAAAATAACATTTCTCGTCGATACATTCAAATCTATGTCGGATTGAACGGAAAAATACATTATTTAAGAAAAATTAACGTGTTTCAATCTATTATACCTTGTACCATGATTGCAGTATTTTAGCTGTGCGAAAAATCAACATACAGCGCAATGCTCTATTTCGTAGCTATCTCTATCAAACAACGTCCACTAGAGTCTACGAGCATTTGCCGCCTCTTCGTCCATGACCCCTGAAGGGACTTTCATGCTTACGTGGATGCCTCTAAGGGTGGTCAAAAAGTGCGCAGGCACAGTATCGCACAATAAATGAACAGCTTAACCTCTTTCCTCCTTAACATTGTAACTGAAGCATAAGTACATTCATTTGCAAAAAAAAACGGGCACCAAAGCAAAGAACCATTTCAAATGTTACTATTGGTTTGTTTAATAATTATAGGTAGTTTTACTTTCACAATTTTGTAAATTAATAAGCTAAATCGTTTTCGATCGAGGTTGTAGTTAAGGTCCACATACGAAGATTTGCGATTTCTCAATGCACGACTCACAAGAAAACGATCATCCCGTGATTGGGTACATAGTTTTCTTCCGGAACCAGGCCTTCTCTTGACGGAACCGGTGTCTTGATACCGCTGCCAGGTCCTTTGAACCATCGAGCGACTCACATTTAGCCTCTGAGCCACGAAGCACGGGCTGCAACCCTCTTCGAGCAGTGCAATAATTTTGGTAGCTTTTACCACTTTCTCTAACATTATTGAGACAGCTAAACAGCAATAAATAAAGCTATGACAATTAAGAATATGAAATAAATTCACAAAAGTTGACTAAAAGTTATGAAAACCGATATTATCTTTTGGAACTTCGCACCAAAACTTTAGGATAAAAAGTGGTTTTCTGTAAAAACGAGCATCTAACGAAAATTCGAATTTAAAACGTACTGTTTTAAACACCACTGGCCGGTCTTAAAAATGTTAAGACCGGCCAGTTACTGATGATGATTGATATCATTTTGGTATCGTATTTTTTTAAAGAAGAATTAAAATCAAAACCGCCCATTTTTTTGCAAATGAGTGTATTAAGGATCGATACGACCTCTTACAAATGTCTTCTGCAATGACATCTCACTCTCACCTACTTCTACCGCCAAATAGCAGTGTTTGCATTGCTATGTTCCGGTTAAAAGAGTAAGAAAGACAGCCAAGCTACTACTACTAAGGTAATGTGACGTAATATCTTCAAGTCGCAGGGTTGGCATTATAATAATAAAAAAAAATTGGCGCTTCAATAGAAAATCGACATCTCACGAGTATTCCTGAATTGCTACACACAGATAGTCTTATAGAAGTGGAACAGTCGTCTGTTGTCCTCTATATATTTGGCGGCGTCTCCGGAAATTTGTAATCTCAATGAGTGACTTGTCATTGAACTCCGTTATCTTAAACAATATAAATACAGTGTAAGAAATATATATATAAAACGTCCATATTTATAATATTATAAATACAGAATATATATCTGACAATGCAGTTGTTATACAGTTAAAATATGCACGGATTTTAATAAACCTCCTTATAAAGGAGTATCCGTTACTAAAAGGACGGTAATAATCTTGTCTATTTGTATAACAGACGATAAAATTGAAAACTACTGGGCTTACTATGGTTGCCTCTCAACAAAAATTATGATTTTCAAGGATACATTCTTTGTATAAACCGACTGAAATCTGACCATGATCGTGGTAGGTGTTGTACAAATTTATTAACTATAATTGAATTATATTCATTGTTCGAGATTAAATCAGTAAAACGTTATAAATACTACTCGCATGGCTGCGTTCCAATTTGAAAGGGAAGATAGACAATAATGTACCTTATAAATATGACTTAATATCTCTAGGTTACAAAGCATAATAAGGGCATCTACAGGGGATGATGACGCTTCGCGCAGTACTTAGGTTTATTTGGCAGCCTGGTTATCAAAAAATAGTTATTTTTTTGTGCTTAACTTTAAATACTGTCTCCTGCACTGAGCAATTGGCTTGTCAAAACTATATGATAAGGCATGTCATTTCGTATCGGCATGACATTTCGGGATTTATGCGGCCTACAATTTTTGAGGTAAATCTCACACAAAGGTCGTCTGCATTAGTCTACTCTCACCTATTTCTACCGTCAAACAGCTGTGTTCGCTTTGCTGTGTTTTGGTTTGAAGGGTGAGAGAGACAGTGCAATTACTGGGTAACATGACAAAATATCTGCAAGTCACAAAGTTGGAAACACGCTAGTGATATCCTTTTGATAACAAAAGTTTATACGCCGTGGTGAAGTATTTTCTATCACTCGGACCGTATGCTTGTTTGTCTATGATAAAATATCCGATCTTAATAGACCTCATATTAATATTTTAACTTACATATTTCAAATCCTCTGAGAAATGTTACATTTTGAAGGTACAGTTACTCGATGACACGTATAATGATGCGTTTATACCCCCACGTTCAACATTATTTATGCTCTGATTAAGTCGATTTGGGACAGAAATTTCATACGTTCGCGGTATCCACGTTTGCTACATGAAGGTATTGTAATAAGAAAACATCCCAGATTGAAGGTGGTTATTGTATATTTCAAACCCTGACATCTTTTCTAGATCTTGACCTCCCCCCCCCAGCCATATTAATAATGTTATTGCTCAAAAATATCCATATAAAAGAAAGCAATGTTAATAATACGTAAAGTTTATTTTGTATTTTCCGTGTCGTCCTATCAATGGAAAAACCAATATAGCACTTCCTTTATTGATCTGAATGCAATCGAGCCGAGTCATACGTGATACGACGAAACAGGGTTAATTTGAAAACGTGTCTTATTGCCTGATCACTCGCTCATTATTCTGCTAATTATGTACGTATAATTGCGATAGCGTTATTAGTTTGTGACGAGAAAAACAAGGTTTCATGAGAAATAACAACATAACAGGCGTCTGTTTTGAACACTAGGAATGCCTGTTTTATTGCAGATATCACAAAATATACCAATACATATACACATACATGAGGTAGACCTTATACAAAAGTCGTCTGTATTGACACCCCACTCTCACCTATTCTCTTTCTCACTCTCTCATCTACCGCCAAAAAGCAGTGTTTTTTTAATAAAAACTCTTAATCGCACTCATCAAACCGGAACACAGTAATCTGTGTTCCAGTTTAAAGAGTAAAAGAGGCAGGCAAGCTACTACTACTAAGGTAGGTAATGTGACGTAATATCTTCAAGTCACAAGGTTGGCAATGCTTACTAGCTTACGGCGTTGCCAACCTTGTGATATTACAAGCGTCTATAGACTGTGGTAACGCTTCCTATCATGCGGACTGTATGCTTGGTTGTCAACATATTGTATTAAAAACAGAAACTCACGGTTTCTCCCGTTTAGTTCCGGTTCCCGTGATATTAATTAATACAAGAATAGTAGTAAGTTACTCTTGAAACAATAGCTATTAGCGAAAATAATTACATACTAACTTTGCACCTCCCTTTTACGTCCGTCAGAGATAATTTTCGAAAATATATTTTACATGTGTTTAAACCCTTAATTAAAAGTCATGAAGACTTTTAATTAAGGATTTTCATACTGAAATTCGATCAAGTATCACCAAAAAAGTCAAATTTTTTAAACTTACTTTGCACCTCTGTTATACCTTAGAGGTTAATATCCAAAAATTATTTCTTAGTATTCCCCTAAATTTTAACAGAAACATCTGTGTAAAATAAAAAAAAAATACCTTTATAGTTAAGGCATTGACAATTCAGTCAGTCAGCTACTCCTTTACTCGTATATATGTACACTCGTAGATTTATCCATTTCACTGTCTACATCTTGTATTTGCCTTTGAAGTCGAAGTAACTAGCTAGTTTGCAACAGAAGTAGGAATCTATCAGTTCTGCAGACACTTGAAAGTGATGAAATTAGATTATATACTAATAAGTTTATTCTAGTAAATATCATCTTTAATCTAGCATTTTCTTTGATGGGCTCGATGACGCATATGGTAGTGCGCCAAGGGGCGTATGTTCGATCACCACCCATTTCATCTGAGTCTGGGTATCAAATATATGTATTTAAGTAGTTTATTTGTGAGTCTAGTAAGTGTGTCTGTTGTCCGACGTCGGTAACATAAACGCTTTAAGGGACTAATAACAGTGTCGGATGCGAGTATGAGACGTCGTGAGATTTTTTTCTATGCATAAAACCCTGAGAGGTTCAACTCAATAGATAGTAATTGATTTAATTTGCTACCAAAGCAGAACTTCACATGAAAAAATGGTTTCTGTTATAACTCTGTACAGATAATTCCACTTTATGAAGCAGTTTAATGAAGCCGCCGAGCCATCTTGTACTTAGTGATGACAAACCTAACCTATCCTATAACCTTAAGGGCTAACAGTATCTCTAAGTCACAATCATCTTAGTATTTGGTAACTAGCATTAAGGCTTTACTGTCACGGAACTATTAAAAAAAACAGTAAGAGAGCGGTCTGAACAATCATGCTAGAAATATTCTGCTTTGAGGACTCGAAAACAACCACGGGTCCAAATATAATATTTTTACTATTCTGGGCATGGCACTTATGAATATTAGGCAGAATTAGAATTATTAAAAATTCATTTTATCATGTAGTATTACCAGTTTGACTACAGTATTCTAAGATTATAAACCATTTCATAAATGTTCCGTAAAATATTCATGTTGCATGCAATAACACTTATTTTTTAAAATCTTTATGCAAACACGTCAAGGATATATTGATATATGGATAGAGGTCGTTTTCCCGCCTTAACATCGGCGACTGTCACGGGATATCGATGACCCTAAGTATTATTTATGTTGTCTTCGAGTAGCCTTAGGTTTGACACCTCTGTTATTTGCCAAGCATCTCCAGCTGATTTATTGCGTCCTGGTACGTAAGTTTTTGCTCCAACCTTTAACTTTAAGTGCAAGATTTATAGTTATTATCTGTAAAAAATGGCTAGAATCTGGATTAGAAGAAGAGGGGGGGGCATTGAAAATGAAATTTCTGATCAATTATTTATTTACTTGATGAAAAAAAACAGCTACACACAATTAAAGGAAAGACAGTTTGGGAGTAGAAATTCATATAAATTTTCCGAAAATAATTAAATTAACCTTTAGTTAAGAATAGTCTTAATACTTCTAATTCAATAGTTAAATACAACATATGTTGTCAAAATCGTTAAGGTACAAATTTCCGGATCCGTATTTCTTTAAAGAATAGCAACGGTAGTAGTAAATTAAAGATCAATAAAAATTATTAATCTTCAAAATATAAAAGCATCTATACTATATGTTTAATAAATTTTAAATTTATCAATATTGTAGGTTTAACATTTTTCGCGCTATAAGTTGAATCATAACAGCGACATTAATTATATAATATAATATACATTGTTCTTATTTATTAATACGTTGGCAGAGAAAGATGCGGTCTGTATGGTGCTAAGCAACACTGCAGCATATAGACCCCAGGTCATCACAAAAATATTATTAGCGCGTCACCAACCTTATGGCCTGATGATATGATATATAGGCCACTACAAAATCTTGATTTCACTGCATCCCTCGATCTTCAAACAAGAACACATGTAATGACATGTTTTGTTATACATTCACTCATCATCTCATAGGTTAATAAGCATACACATAATAAAAACCATTAAAATAACAGAAAAAAACATACAACAGTACAGCACAATGAGCGGCTTTATCGCATAAAGCGTTCTATTACAGCAAACTTTTGTACAGATAAAATTTACAACAATAATGAGGTAGCTTGAAGTGAATGATAAATAACTTTAATACATAAAAATATTAGTGTGTAAATGATTGTCCTGGGAGGGAATCTAGTCATTGGAGTACACAATAAAGAAACACCGAAGGGCTTATTAACACAGTTTAGCAGAACACAATATAAACCAAAATTTTTGTTTTGTAATTATGTGAAGTTTATTCTTGACAATGCAGCCAATGTTAGTTGGATATATTAATCTATGCCACAACAGTTACTTGCATAGCGTATTCTTTTTTCAGCCTAATCACTTCCAAACAAATCCACTTCTATCATTAGCCAAAGCCAAACTTCAAATTGGGAGGGAACATTTATTTGCGAAACGTCCGTTTCGAATGCGTATTCGCTAAAAGCTTTTTTCGGACTCCAACATTATTGATACAAATGAATGTCGTCGAGCCATCGACATTATACATAAATCAACAGAGGCTGGAGCCATCTGATCGTTTCACCTTTACAACTAAACACTTGTTTTCAACGGCATAAAATCGGATATCGCTTGGCGCAATGTTTTAATTGATGGAATGAATCTGCGGTCATTTGTTTATCGTTCAGTTGAATAAACGAGGCCGGTTCATTTCTTAATCAAAATGTTTCTTATCTCCGCTAAGGAAGGGCACAGTATGATACAGATGGTAACGAGCAGTCGCGTATCTTTTGTTGTAAGTATCTCATTGAAGGACAATAATGTACATTACTAACTGTAGTAGTAATAGTATGTATTTTTTTCCAAGTCAATGCGAATGGAAAGAAAATCCTTCATAGATCTTTATTAGTACTTGTGGCAATTATGCAATTCTCAACATCAGTAAAAATTATATTATGTTCTAACGATTTACGAAGTGCGTTAAAGATTATTTTTATTATAATGACACTGAAATATTAGTATAAAATGATAAAAATACCAAATCTTACAAGTTATAAAGCCAAACCTATAACAGTATATATAGGGTATGAAGGATCGAATTGAATCATTTATTACGTAAGTACTATGTAATACAAACGATATTCATAAAACAATATCAATTATCTTAACAATTATTACCTTATCATTTCAGACTAGACGGTTTTTAAAATATATATTTTATGTCTCGTTTTGCACCTCTGTTTACCATTGGAAATTGAAATCCCAGACTGCGGCGGAGTAACAAGAGGAAATTGCAATCATTATTTAATGTCAATGTTTAACCGGATTGAACGGCAAATGGACCGGTAATGATCTACCACTGAGGGTACTAAACTCAATTGCCTCGTTACAAATATAGTGGCAAATTTTTCACTGACGAGTATATTATAAAAAGATTTGCAATGACTATAATAAAAATATCATCATCATCATTACAGCCATTGGAAGTCCACTGGATGTAGGCCTTTCCAAGAAAGGGGAAATTTTGCCCATTATTTATTGCCGCGCTGGACAAGCGTGTTAGAAATCGCAGAGCGCAGCTTTTGCAGTGGGAATGCTGCCCATCTTCACCCTATGCATTTGAGCTACACTGTCTCGGATGGATATACCGCCAGCTGTCTGTTCTGATACCTTAGTCGCCTATTAAAACATCTGGAAAAGGGAGGAGGGTACAATTTTAGTCTGCCGGTACCTCACGGCTAATAAATATAAATATAAAGATGTTTATTTCAGGAAATTGCTTTACATAGATATGGTAAGTGGTTACAGAAATAACAAAAAATACTTGTTCATACTTTAATGTAGTTGATACTTCTATTCGAGAAGTAAAATGTTTTATAATTAATTTATAGAATATGTTCTCACAATGGTGGCAAGAGATTTAAGATGGCATAATGGTATTTTTATTCAGGTTTTACTAAAGGCAGACCTTGTCATCATATCAGCCATAAGACGTCCACTGCTGGGCATAGCTCTTCGCAAGTAATCTCCTACAGGACCGGTTGTATGTGGCCAGTGTCCAGCGTGATCCTGTGGTTTTAGTCAGAGATAGACCTCATACGAAGGTCATTTCAAGGCATAGCTACCTCACCCTTACCTATTTCTAATGTGACAGAATATATCATTCAAAAGATTGGCAACAAAGGCTGCGGTGACGCTTACTATTACGTGGACCATATACTTGTTTGTCGACTTAATCCCTACTATCCCTACTAATATTATAAATGCGAAAGTAACTCTGTCTGTCTGTCTATCTGTTACGCTTTCCCGCTTAAACCTCTCAACCGATTTTGATGAAATTTGGCACAGACAATTTTTAGACCCTAAGAAAGGACATAGGCTATTTGTGAATTCGAAATAAGGGTTGTAAAGCGTCAGAAAGGAGGAAGAAAAATTGTATAGAATTATCACTATTTTTAGAGCTAGAAACATGAAACTTATTTGTAGGCCATTGATTCGATATAAATAAACATGACTTTCAAAGTTTATATAAGTTAAGGTAAAGAGGTATGGTACCCAAAATAACTATTCCACGCGGACGAAGTCGCGGGCACAGCTAGTCGTGTGTAAAAAACTAAAACTTGCATCTTGGCCTTAGCCTAATATATATAAAGAGAAACTGACTAACTGACTGACTGTTTTACACGATAAGGGTTAAAAGCATGAATTAGCATTAAGATAAGATGTGTAAAAATTCACCCGTTAAAGAAGTAAAACGGAGATGAAAATTTATTATGAAATTTTGATATCTTTGAAGTTATTCAAATGAAACTCAGTAGAAAGGTTTTCCATTAAAAGTCATGAAGCACGTGTAAAAATCGAAAGACGTCCCTGGAGAGAGTAATAAAAGGGTGCAAAATTATTATGAAAGTTCTAACATAAACATAACTCGCAAAACCGCTGGCACTACTGTGTAAAATCAAACTCTGACTCTGTACTCCCTAAACTTCAGGTCTTTAGATATCTCGCTCAAATTTCCACCCTGATTTTCTTACAGCATATGCACAGACAAAGACAATTTTGATACACGAGAAATACGTTTAGTAATGGATTTTACGTTATCTGTATAATACCATAAGGTGTTGATCGATCGACCCAACAAACAAACTATTTAACTTTATAATATAAGTATTTTGAAAAAAACATATAGATATAATTTTGTGTAGAGTATTTTTGCATCGAGAAAGGGTATATATATAACATCACGCTTCAAAAAACAAGAGCGGAGGGGCATCAATGGAAAATATTGCTAAAACGAAAAATGATTTTTGGCTAAATAGAAAAATACATAGTAGGTCCGCTTCATGGTAAACGTGACCTCAGGCTATATACGCTCGTGTCTTTACTCTTTTCTTTGACCTATGCTATCGCAATAGCACAGGAATTTCCTTATCAAATTAGTCCCGCATTTAGCATTTAACTCAGAAGTCCGATTCCTTGAACATAGTTGTAAATCACGTTTATTTTATTAAAAAGCAAACCAAAGCTTCACAATATTCTTGTGGAAAAAGTGGAGTGAATTTTAGACGTATAAAAAAAGCTTCTGATTTTTTTTAAGCTTGAAAAGTTCGCCATTTCGCTGAAACTATTAAAGCTTTAATGTATCAGTGTACGAATTAATAACGTTACATAACGCGCATTTTCAGAATAATCATTGGCTACATTTTGAGGTGAACCAAGTGCATTTATCTTGTTAGCTGACCCTCAAAACTTTATGATATAGATGAGTTTATTTGATATCAACCGACGGAACATCAAAGGGAGGGTTATTGGAATTAGTGTGTACGAGTCGTGCCCGAGCTTCGCTTTTGATCATGAATTGCAATACTTGTATATTATATACGTGTGTAAGGATGGCTGTTTTGTCACAAATTAATTTGTTGCTATAAATAAAAAGTCTTCTTTTGTAATTTACTAGTTAACCTGTAATAATAATTTTTCAAAACATCTCATACATTGACCTGACTCCGTGGTAAGTCGCTTTAAGCAATTGTGTTACGGATGCCAGATAACAGAGGAATCATAGAGGAAATATACATCTTAAATAAATATATCTCGCACCCAAATACAGAACAAACACAAATATTATCATATAAATATTTGCTCTGGATGGGAAGCGAACCCTCGACCCATGGCGCACAAGATAGCATCACTACCATCAGCGCCATCAGGCCCGTCCTGTCAAAACTATTAATTTATAAAAAACTATATAATTATATTTATTATGAAGATAATTATGCGACTATACATTGAGATATACTGTCAAGTTAGATCAAACTGTACACATTAAGCGAATATTTATAAAAATTGGTTCCGTACATATTTATATATGAAGATTAGAGAATTGAAATGTCACAATACAAAAAACAATATTTCTAAAAAAAATCAGACAGAGTTTCTGGCTTAAAGTTTCCTCTTCAGCGGTAGACGAGCACACTGGGTGATATACAGCCTATCGTATAAGAGTTCGATACCTCAGCGTTGTCAGGTGATGACTTGATACTCGATTCCAACAATATTTTATAATTCAGACAATAATCTAAAACACTCGGATGAATGTTCACCTGAAATTGATATTCACAATTTGACGGGCAGGTGGCAGTGATCCTGACATGAGCGCCAAGGGCCGTGTGTTCAATCCCCACCTAGGAGAAACGTTTATGATATATGTGTTTTGTTGTTTTGTTGTGTCTGGGTCTAAAAAATATGTTGGTATTGAAGTATTATTTTTGTGGTTCTATAGTCTGATGTCCGTTAAACAAGTGCTCTAATCGATCTCGAAGTCAAGTAAATGTATAAAATATTGTGTGATTATTCTGAATTTGCATATTGCAAAAAACATCAATTGATTCTTTTTTTTGTATATCAGTCGTAAGACGTTCAATATTTGCAATAGATCTCCGCTGAAGATTCCCATTAAAACCAATTTTCAAGTCACAGATCTGACTGGTTTGACAATTGTCACAGATTAGTAATTTTGTCAATGATGTAGTTGTATTTCTGTAACGGACCATTCGACGTACAACAAGATATACGCGAATTTATGGCAACAATTTTAAACAATTTGTCTGGTCAAATAAAATAATCTCGTACAGGAACTACATATTTACTAGAATCGTCAGTTTCTATCTTATTTTTAACCAGCTGCGGGCGCCGTCCGGTTTGTTGATGCCATCAAAATTCAATAGTAATCGGCGTAGACACAAACGTTTTTAAACGAACAATTTCGTCCTTGAACCTTTCGACTAGAATCTTTTAACCATTACCTCACCTACCTCATAATATGTATTTAATAAAAATGTTAAATAAATAAATTCACATTATATCTTTATAATGACCTGACTATAATAAGAATTTTTAAATACGATAATTTATAAGTTTTTATCTTTCTTTATGTAATTATTTGTGTGCCGTGAGGTACCGGCGAATTGGAAATTAGTGCAAAATTTGAAGTTTCTAACCGTTTTAACGTTAATATGTCACTCAGCTTCTCCTTATAGATATGTGTATATATATTTATTTATATTTCACTAACAGAGCCCCTTTAGTTTTATCTAACTAGATCCCATTAGCATCGCCATACAGCTTATATAATTTGATAAGATAATGTAACATTCTATAAGTAAAAAAATATTAAAATCAATAGAGGTGTAGTATTTCAATCAATTTGTACTACAAACGCACAAATAATGATAGCACTGGTCTATGTTTTACATAGTTCTGGCAATGTCTAATAAACAAAACATTACATTTTTGATATGGTTATCAAAGACTGTGGATTATAAATCCATTTTAGAGGTTGAAATTAAATAAGTCAAAATTGTTATTAACGGAGAAAAAACATGTAAGAAAACTGTAGTTAAATTACACAGACCAGGTTTCTGGAGGGAGTTCGTTGAGCATTTAGACAAGTAAAACAGAAGAAAAGTTAAAGAATATTATAAGAATAATTACAGAATAAAAACCGACCAGTAAGTAGTATGCAGTCAGTCAACTTGATTGACAGACGCAGTCGTTAATTTTCAATTATGCAAGAATTAGCTGGCAATTGTTGTTAGGACAGCTGTAGAATAAAGTAATAAGAGTACTTGCTGTGGGGTACCAGCAGAGTAAAATAGTACCTCACCCTGTACCAAGTGTCGTAAGAGGTGAGTAAGGAACTAGAACCGACAGATCGCGGTATCCGAAATAATATAGCTCAAATGCGGGGAATGGCACCCCTGTCGAAAAACTACAAACTGAGATTATGCATACAATTATGGACAAAATTACGGGGAATCTTGTCCATAATTGCGAAGGCCTATATCCAACAGTGGACTTTCAATGGTTCATATGATGATGATAATGATAAATAAGAGTATTAGGCGAGGAAAATCGCGGACCCCAGCATGTCTACCAAAATACAAACATAAAACTCCGTTTCAGTTTCCATAAAACCGAATTTCAATGTTTTCATAATATTGGAATGCTGTTATTATAAAATATTCAATATCGATATGAAGGGAAACCTTAAAAAAATAACAAACTTCAATTTGAAACTGGAAAAAAATCAATTTGAACACATTTACATTGCAAAAACTACAATCCATCTCGCGCTATCAACGGCTTTGTAAAATCAAAGGATAAATTAATAGAGGCTTTTGAGTGGAAAATATCACTCTGCTGGGTTTTTGGAATGGAATTAATTTTACCAGTATCGAAATTTATTAAACCACGTTATTATATAATCGTTTTGGAATATGCGATCTACCCGGTTTTCATCATGTTGTATTTGAACCATAATTACAATTAGCTAGTAAAAATTTTCATAAAGCCTTTTTCTGGATAGATCGGTTGAAGAATAACATCATTGTATTAATAACTAGTCTTTATGATTTAATCTATATGAAAGACATACAATACATCTCTTTATCTATACTTCTAATACTATAAAGCTGAAGAGTTTGTGTATTAAACACCCTAATCATAGGGACCGCTGGGCCGATTTGAAAAAATCTTTTAACTTTGGATAGTCCAATTATCGAGGAAGGTTTTTTTATATCTATATCGAGGAAGGATTACCTAAGTTAACATCACGTTTAGACCAATGACAGCGTAGCATAAATGACGCTAGGTTTGTTCCACAACTTACCGCGGGTGAAACCGCACGCGCTGCAAGTCTCATATAAATAATAATAATAATTCCCACAACATCTCATACATTGATGAGACTCCATGATCGCTTAAAACATTTGTGTTACGGATGCCAGAAAAAAGAAAAATCGCAAATATACTGATTAATAATATTTAACACGCAGACAAAAAAAATCATCAATCACAAAAAAAATTGTTCTGGGTGAAGATTGAACTTGAATTGTGACAGGATCACTCTCATCTGGGCCATCGGGCCCGTTAAAGTAAAAAAGAAACAATGGGAGGTAATTCTGGGCAGAATGTACCCTTTCTTAGGGTAGCCTATGTCCAGCTGGGGACATTTTACGTCTGCTGTGATAATGATAACTTATACATCAGCTATATTTTACTGATTCAAATTTCCATTACCTGATGCTGAAGAGACACTTCAGCATCAGGACCAGTCATTGCAATAATTATAAAAAAACATGCAGGTGGATAAACGATCGATACACATACATACGATCACATAAATATCGTTTATTTGTATATGTTCATATATAATTTGTTTTTTTCATTGCTCTTAAAAATTATTAATTATAACTTATATCTTAAAAACTCTACCACTTTTACGGCCTTAAATATTAGGTTTGTATGAATGTTTTATAGGCCAGGTTAGGCCTATAAAACATTCATTTGGAAAAGTCGTGTAAAGACATTTTTTCATATTAGAACTAAAAATATCAAGCATTTGGCGATCTAGTTATCATAAATGTGGTTCATAGCTAACAAATGAACATGATATACATTTGAAGATATGTAGATATATCAAAATAATATCTTTATAACGCAACGCGTTAGTGATATCTTAATAATAATACGAGCGTCTATAGGCTACCGTGACGCTTACACTGACCGCACATTTGTTTGCCAGCTTAGTATATAGAAATAAATCGAGCAATACTCGCAATTGAAGCTGCCGTACCCCATATATGTTAATCAGGGCGTCACCCGCGGCATCAGGTGCAGAGTCACAATTAAACCACACATTTGGGTTGCAACTTTACTTTATGGCAACATAAAGAAAGCAACCGTTATAAAGTCCGACGTAAATCGGTTTACGATCGTATGTGCTCTTGGGTACATAAAGGGGAATTAATAAGGCTATTTCGGAGAGCGATTCGGCAGACAGATAGCAAACCTTATGGGCTTTATTTCACTGGGGCACGGGTGGTAGAACGGTAAGATTAATTATTTTTCTTGAAGTGATTCTATTGCTTAACGGGGGGAACCAGGAGAGTAAAATAGTACCTACCTATATACCAGGTATCGTAAGAGGCGATTGAGGTTTTGGAACGGGTAGGTGAACCGAATAAATGGCGGTATATCTACCCGAAGCAGCGTGGCAGATGGAGCTATGATGAAGAATGCAATCGCGATCTGTGTTTGCTACCAGGTCTGACCTGTGCGGCAATTATTATTGGCAAAATTTTTTTTGGGGTGACTTTAATTTAGCAATAGAAGTTCTACGGCTGGTGTGATAATTCCACTGAATTTGATATATGCTAGCAATGAGATCGGTTTCGGTACCTCAGTTGCCTCTTACGACCACTGTTACAGAGGGAGTTACTATTCTACTCACAGCAACCGAAAACCCACGGCAATCCTCGTCGAAAAGCGCTCAGCGCACCAATAAATGGTGAAAACCCTGAAATGAACATACATCACTTCTGGAGACTTATGGGCATCAGTGGAAAAGTCTTGCTGCTGATATAAAGTGTTTCTACTTACTCGCATAAAGTTTTGCTTCCATCTTTCTTTGGTCTACAACATATTCTGCGTATAGCAAATTCCAGTTTCAGGTCATCTTAGCAGCTATGGCATCAAACATTAGGTCCAGGTGACCTACCCAGTTGTATCATCTAAACCCAATGGGCGACAAGTCTTTTAAGAAGACAGTTTAGATAGGAACATATATTCTTCCAACCGCCTTCCATTACATTCGATGTGTTTGTTTGGTTAAGATTAATTCCAGTGAGTTCAAGTACTACACTTTCCATTTAATTGCCCCCACTCCCTATGCTCGGTTCAACCCTAAATTTATTTATCTGGTCCCCAGAAAGTAGGCATAAATCAGCTGATATATTTAACCACGAATTTATCATCATCGTAGCTATAAATAGAACGTCCACTGCTGGACATGGGCTTCCTTATAAAGGGGAATTTTGCCAATAATTGCTGCGCTGGGCAGGCGTGGTGAGAATCACAGAGGATAACGTTCGCATCAGTAATGGTGCTTCCCATTCCCTTTCAGTTTGCATTTAAGCTCCATTTGTCGGTACCGGTACCTCAGTCACCTCTTACGACACTTGATACAGGGGGAGGTACTATTCGACTCTGCCGGCACCTCTCATGCATATATTATTTTCAACACAAGCTATGAAATGTTAACAGTCTCTGTAAATAGAAGTTCGATTCTTGACATAAACTAATATCATGTTTAATTTTTACATTGTGAAACATCTACTGCAGGCTACATTAGCGTCTCAGTGAAGAAGAACCTAAAGTAAGCGCAGTGTATGCGAAGATATTGAAACTTATCGATTCCGAAACCGTTTCAATATAAAGTCTCTTTATTGGACAGTTAAGGAGATATAATGTAGACAGCTAACTCCTGGCTCGTAAGGATTTTTTATTTAACAACGTAAATTCAATTTTAGCTAGTAAGCTTCATGCAATATTTATTCCCGTAAGAATGTTTAATCATGAGCCGCCGCAATACCACAGCTGAACTTAGGCCTACTAGAAAAAAGGGAATTTAGCCAATAATTGCCGCGCTGGGCAGGTGTGAGCGCAAAGCGGAACTTTATTATAAGAATGCTGCTGTTTATCCTCGGCCCGTTTGGAGGATATACCGCAATCTGGCGGTTCCGGTACATAAGCTGCCTCTTATGACATCTAGTACAGAGGCAGGCAGGTACTATTCTACTCTGCCGGTACCCCACGGCAAACAGGTTTATAACGTCTGAGTGTAAATTGTGAGAACCTACGACTAATTAGTTTAACAGAAGCATTCGTCTCGCTTAAGTTCAGTAAAGCCTATTTTTTGTGTAACTAGTTTTAGACACATATACTTGTCTATATAGTAAATATATAATAGATTTTTCTATACATAACGAACCATCACGCAAATTTTGATCTGAACTTTGAGAACAATTAAAAATATCAAGCAAACTAATTTAATGAAGTTCAGAAAAACTAATTACGAATATACAAGCAATCCGATACAAACTCTGTGATTTGATACAGCTGAAAACTTTTGCAATTTACTAAAGTGTACTTTTGTGCTTATTTCAAACCTGCCAATTTCTAAAGCTATCAAAATATATTTTCGTAGCGTTAAGGTAATTTGCGTTAAAGGCGTGATGACCTTGCCCAATTAGTAAAAGTTTGGATAACTATGCTTTAACAAATATAGGCTGACATTTTGACAGAACTTGCGCAGGAAATATCTTATTTTGATTGGGTTCATATACTGAACATAATGTTATAAGGACTTCATTGACGTCCACTCAATGTTCATATATTTATCAGACTAGGAAACAAAAATTTTAAATAAATCAACATTAAAACTGTCATTTTTCTTAAGAATTAAAATAGTAATTTACTGACACCAGTTCAATGAGGTAGACCTACGTCGTCTGCATTGTTATCTCACTCTCACCTATTTGTACCGCCAGACAGTGTTCACATTACTGTGATCCGGTTTCACGAGTGAGAAAGGCAATGAAATTACTGGGTAATCTGATATAATATCTTCAAGACACAAACGCGGCAACGCGGTAATGATATCCTTTTGACATTCAAGCGGACTGTATACTTGTTTGATGATGATAATGAATATTGGAATGTGTTCCATTTAGTAAATACGAACAGCTATTATTTCGCGGGGTACCGACAGATTATCTCCCGTGTACCAAGAGTCTTAAGTAGCGACTGAAGTACTGGTACCGATATAAGATGAATGGGCAGAAGCACATCTGCTCGTGAAGCTACGCTCTACGAATTCCACCACGCCTCCTCAACAAAGCAATTCAATTTTTCATGGGAGGCCAGTGTCCAGCATTGAACGTTCATACGCGCCTAATAGCGCTGCGATGGTTGTGTTCCTATCTTATGTGCCAGGAGTCGTGGGTTCAATCCCCAGGCAGGGCAAATATTTATAATATTAATAGTGTTTGTCCTGTGTCTGGGTGTTAAAAATATGTATTAAAGTATTAATAATGTATTTTTTTGTTGTCTGATGTTCGTGACAAAAGTGCTTTAAGCGATTTACCATAGAGTCAGGTCAATGAATGAGATGTTGTGTGAATTAAAAAAAAATGTACCTATATTAAAAAAGTTCTACGGCTACTTTAAAATTTACATTTTTTTAATACAATCAGTGGCCATTGCGTTGAACCAACCAGTACTTAAAAGCGCACCTTTTAAGTACAGACCTCACACATCAGTCACGATATACCATTATCATAATTATTAATAATGTATTAACATTTTATTATTTTAATTTAATTTTTATAGAGATTGTCAAAATTTTAAAAAAGATTTAAAATACGCTACCACGAAAACGCACAGCAATATTGCAGGCGGACGCACACATCAGTGGATTTTTTGCTTGCACTAAACTGAAAGGCGTTAAATAAAGACGCCTTTAGGGCCATAAGAGGGAAATTCAAATGCGCCATTTTATGGACACTAAATATAAAAGTAAAAAGAATGTAAACCCTCCCTCCGTGGCTGGGTTCGAACACTTAGATTTGCCCATCAAAGTTTCGGGCACTCAAAAATCCATTTGAAAAATACACATTTTATGTCTTCTGTAGATCCGATAAAGGCACTTGCGAGCTTCGATGTATTTTTCATTTAATTTTTGATTGGTGCGGTTGATTGATTATGTTGTGGTGTTCAATTTTGAGTTATTTGATATCTTAGATATATAAATATCAGGTTAAGGTTTACATCAAATCTATTAACTGATTTATTTAATTATGATATTCAGCCACGATAGGCCGCCCACTGCTGGATTAATCCCGAATGAATAAAACCCAAGGTTCAAGTCAGACGTGTGTCCATCTTGTACCTTGGTAGTAATACCTTGTACCTCGGTATTTGGAAAAATCTCACAACACAAAACTATATTGCGGGAGGATTATTACTTGTTTGTTACATTTTTATTAATAGTGTGATGCAAATAAACAATGCCAATAATTATCGTATTTTTCAATGTTATATGTTAATAAATTACTGTAAATTTACAAAATAGGTAAATTAAAATAGGTAAATTAGTAATATCGTACCATATAAAAAATGTAAAGGATTCTTCACTTTTTTATATGGTACATTGTTATTTGCATATTAATTCACCCATATTTTTAAGAGTATTAAATGTAATAATAAAAAATGCTATATTGTTGATTGTTATTTCTATAACAAACATTCATATTGTTTCATTTAGCACAAATAAAGAGTTAACAGGCCTTTATTTTAATATAATGACTTCAATGGTGGAACCATGAATAAAATACTTTAAAAATCACCGTGTGTAGTCAAATCTGTCAAAACTTCACATCTAATTTCGAACTTAAATCCATCTAATAAAGTTCACTATAAATATACAATAGTTATATGTTAACAGATAAGGATGGGTCGATTTATAGCTACGAGACGTGCATTACCATAAAAAGATTCCATGATTGGCCATTTGAAAAGGGTTCCTTTATTTTATTCTATCCAAGGGGAACTTAGAGCATTGGTTTATCGCTCTTTATAAAAATCATTTGCATAATAATATAAGTGAAAGAGTGATGCAATAAAATACATTTAAGGAATACATAGAAAGAAGTATAGACATTACCTTCAATGCTTACTTTGACCCAATTGTTGACTGGAAGAGAGTGCAATTTGCGATGAAGTCAACAAGTACTCTTTAGTTTGAATACTTTTATTATGTCCCTGGCATCGGCACATCTGACAGATTAGAGAGGCGATATCATTAGCCCCAGGTTATCACAACAACTATATAAATGTCTGATGAAGCTGCTGCTCCTTTTCAAATAATACCTCCATCTGCATCAAGTATCGTTAAAGGCGACTGAGATACCGGAACCGATAGATGACCAGTATATACATCCTAGCTGAAGTAGCTCAAGTTCAGTATGGCGGGAATGGGCTACAGAATCCTCGCCGCGAAGCTATGCTTTGTCATTATCACTACGACAGCTCAATGTTGCAATTACGGGCAGCAAGCGACGTCCAGCAGTGGACATCGTACTGCTTTTGTGATAATAATGACGATGATAAATGTCACATCAAATCAAACACAACATTCACACGCGTGCTTTTTTGTTGAATGTATCTCCTAAGAATGTTATTAATGGTTAAGTCTCTACATTCCGACCTTTAACTAGATTTTCACATCCTACTTTGGATTTATTGCAACAAATACTATCAAATAAATCGATTTGATAGTATTTGTTTTATTAATAATACTTTTAGTTGTCTGCTATAAACGCGGCTTATTAAACTTTTTTTCGGCTTTTCAGTTGTGTCAGGATTCGACAGATTATAATAACTCCGTTCACTAATTTTAAGTTCATGATACAGGTCCTAATACAACATCTTATTACGATCTTGAAAATGGTTAAGTTTTTACATTTAAACGTGTTTTAAGCCATTAGAAAACAATTTTATTATGAAAAGTGGACGCGTAAATATTTAAATATAACACCTTTAATCTTTAAAGTGGTTTGCGATACTAAAATGGTTAAGAAACAAAGAGCAAACTAACAGCACGATCATAAAACAACACCGCATTATGTAAGACGCCTACAATACTTTAGATAAGGAATCCAAATGGTTATACTCATATATGAATTTTGAATTGCATTGTTGTTATTAGCTATAAAGACACGTTACAGCATTCCGCCCTAGGGCTCCTTCATTTGTACGACAGTTTAGTGGTTAGTTTTAATAGCAACTCGTAACCATTTACAATTGCAATAATAATTTAACTTTGGTTTAGAGGAGCACGAGTCCAAACACGATATTAACATTTCACAACGAATTTGCACTTTGCATTAATGTTATTCTTGAATCCGAACGATTGACTCGAAATAGCTGCCCTCTGGAGAAATTAACTCAAATTTTATTGTAGCCATACGTACGCTAGTATTATTTGAGACGATTGGATTTGTTTTCAGAGTTGCCAAATAGATGTCAATTCGATTTAAATATATATTATTATGTATGCTATTATCATAAAGAGATTTTCTTGTTGTGGTTTAACTCAAACACTACCAGACGGATTTTAAAAATTCTGTCACCATAATATATTTTCAAAAAAATGACCTCTACCGAAGATAGAACAAAATAAATTGAATTTGTATTTATGTATGTTTATTAAAGACTCGAAATTACTGAATCCATTTAAAAAAAACTCTTTAATCAATATAAAACTACATCATCAGCAAGAGTCATAACTGAAGTAACTAAAACTGAAAGACAGCTAAAGAATATTTTTTTATTACGGCCTTTTCGTAGGTATTTTTTCCATAGTACCGCAGAGTCGAACAGTAACCCCCCCCCCCCCTGTACCAAGTGTCGTAAGATGTAACTGAAACTGAACCGGAACTGACAAATGCATCAGTGGGGGGATGGTCAGTTCTTGTAACACCCTACGCTCTGCGTTTGCCACCTTCCCCCTTCCCCCTTCTAGAGGCCTACGTATAATCTGGATAGTTTGGCTTATTTGGTACAGAACGGTGTCTATAATCCAAAACCAGGTGATTTGTATAAAAAGATGTATGTATTCATAAAAACATATATGCATGTCTAATGTTTGTTTAGTACTCTGATTAATAAATGTCCCGGTTAAATGTAATACTTAAATTCTGTATATTATAAATATTATCTCTCTTTAACACTTAATTACACACGCTCTCAATTATAAAGAGGTAACATGCGAAAGGCTCAATATTATGTGTCAATATAATATAGGTGTTTTAGATATATTTCAGAATCTTCATCTAAAACTCGATGGGTAGAATTATTTATAAAAGAAAATTTTACCAATTGCGAGTCCATGACAGACATATTTCTTACAGCCATATTACAGCCAACGCCTGTTTTATAAGAAATAGAAGTTACCAGGTTTGATTTTAATGTCGGTAAGTTAGCAAATCAACCATAGAAATGGTTTTTTTTCAATGTTATGGTCAATGACAATCTAGGTCTGCATTATTTGAGCTTTGATTTGCCTTTCTGAAAGGTACTGATATGTACCTGTAGTATCAGCCTATCATTATGTATCAGCCGCAGTATATACAAATTTTTGCTCATTGCAGAGCGTATACAATTTTGTGATGGAAATGTTGCTGTCGATTTTGGTGCTTCAGTCGCCTCTTGTACAATATCGCGCTAGATATATCAATATAATGCCATATTACAAACCAAACTAAAATTTAAAGGGTTATTACATTTATTAAAGAATATATTCACAAAAACAAATGCAATCTTTCTATTATCAACGTTCTAGAGCATCGCAAATTGTACAGTACGACGCATTAGGGTGCTTTGAGAGTAGTTCCACCCCTCAAATTGAGCAATGATGACATCATCTTCGAAGGGTCGCAGTGACGTCATCCGCATCCCTAACTGGGGTTGTGAGTCACCGGGTCACCTTCTACGGAGTATTTTATAACAAATAATCTGTACCTTATTTCTATGAACCATCCTTTGTTTAAAAATATATCATTGTTTTTGTTACACCTGTGCTATTTGTGCTATTGGAAATAAAGGGAATGAAAACGAATTGGAATGTGTATCGTGGCTGATTTTGATTTTAGTCAGACATTCGATTTGATCACATCATGATATGGCCGACCATCTCGTGTGATAGTTGTCGTTTAGGATATGAAAAATAATCACTTCCCACATCATAATATGGTCTGGCTCTGGAGTCGGTATTTTGCGGCTAGTGAGCCAGATGCGGTGACTCTTTGCAAGTGGTACGCAAGTATAGAACTCCTTAGTAACGGCTGGTCAAAATATAGTCAGACACAGAGATCATATTGTCGACTTTGGTACTCGTACCTAACTCACTCACATATATTTCTATCATCAAATAGCAGTGTTCGCAATGCTGTGTTCCGGCTTAAAGGTTGTAGATGGACAGTGAAATTGAAAATATTTATTTCTCAACAATATGCCGTGAGGTACCGGCAGAGTAGAATAGTGCCTCCCTCTGTATCAGTTGTCGTAAGAGGTGACTAAGGTACCAGAAACGACAGATGGCGGTATATCCATCCGAATCAGTGTAGCATAAATGCACAGGGTGTGGATGTGCAGCAGCATCCCCACCGCGAGAGCTGCGCTCTGCGCTTAACTTGCTTGCCCAGCGTGGCAATTATGGGCAAAATTCCCCCTTTCTTGGGGTGGCCTATGTCCAGCAGTAGACTTCAAATGACTGATATAATGATGATGATTACGAATGTCACAATTGCCGTGAGGTGACGGCAGAATAAATAGTGCCTTCCACTGCACTAGTCGTAAGAGATGACTTAGGTGACAGAACCGGCAAATAGCGGTATATCCATCCGACAGGGCGGGGATAGGCAGCAGCATCCCCGTCGCGAAAGCTGCGCTCTACGATTGCCAGCATTTACGGGCAAATGAACTCCTTTCTTGGAGAGGCCAGTGTCCAGCAGTGGACTTCCAATGGCTGGTATGATGATGAATCTGAAAACATTTTCAAGTCACAAGGTTGGCGATGCGCTTGTGATATTTCGAGCGTCCATAGGCTATATAAAAATAAAAAAGTAATGTTATGAATTAATAATAATTACATTACCCACCGCTATACACTGAAATAGTTTTATGTTTATATCATGGCGACGGACGATTGTACGAACAACCATTACACAAATCGGACTCATGAATTTTAATTATAAGATCAGGACACGATATACATATGTTTCGTCAAATCTTGTACCTATATTAATTTTAATGACCAAGAAAAATATTTTGTAAAGCCCTTATAACATCTCTGTGAATCTCCATAAATTTAGCTGGAATTTCATATATGCAAATGCCTTCTGCCTTAAAATTCCTACTAGCATTTTTTCCCGTAGTCAGATCTAGCTTAAATTATGTTTATTAACAAATATATTCATGTCAGTGATATTATAACATGTCTGTTTGTCTATGTATTAAGTTTTCATAGAGTTTTAATTTGAGAACAGGTTCGAATAAAGTGAGTAGAACTTTTGATCGGTGAATAGTGTTTAAGGAACGTTTTTAATTGTTAGTCAATTACCTTGCTGTCTGTTTTAAATTTTAAAACAAAATATTTAACAATATATTTATATAAAATTCTTTAAAACATAAAAAAACTTGCATATCTGAACATAGTTCCTGTTCGTTACGGAAAAATATGCGGTCTATTTTTTTTTGTTGAACAGTACCCAATTGTAGTATTATTTAGCTTAATATATGACAAATAAAACAGGATATACAAATTTATAATGCTTTAAGAATAGAAGAAATGTATATAAAGAATAATTTCATATTATCTTAGACAGTTGATTTGTAAAAACAAATCTACATCAAAAAAGTTTAAATTAACGTATAATGTTAATTTTTGTAATAATGTGTCTTCCTCAGATTTGGTCGTCCACATCAATTAAGCCTTTACAACCTTCGCTGCTGGATGTAAGCGCCTCAATTCAATTCAAATACGATCGTTTGTATGCAGCGTGCATTAAAATCGATCCTGCTCATTTTGGTGTATTTTTGCCTATTATTACGGATAGGATGCTTCTACCCATTAACCACCCCATTATACTGCCATCTGTCGGTTCCGGGGTCACAGGCCACATCTTGTGACTGGAACTGAGGAAATTACAATATTTCTCTGCAGCAATCCTACGATTTAGATTTAGCTCGAATTATTTGTAAACCATTTGAATTTACATTAAAAACATTGCTTAGATTGATTATTAGATTGGCAGTCCTTACAAAACATTATCTCCAAAGTGGCGATAGCATGCCTTGCAGTGACCAAAGCCACAGGCGTTCAATTTGACTGGATAGCAACTTATTAAAGCTACAAACAGAATCGCTCTTCATCCTTACTACCATGTATTAAAGCTCAAAATTAAATAAACACGTATCTAGATAGAAAAATCACTCGCAACCCTTGCAATTACAGAGATTAAAGGTCCTTTTAGAAGCGATAAATCACGTGGCTACAGATCCCACCTATAGTTTAGCTATTGTATCCTACGGCTAGGAATTATGAAGAGTGGACGGATAAAATTTAATATCAGTAAAAGCCCTCGGAATATAAAAAATCGAGTTATTAAGGTTTGCAGTAAAGGTCAGTGTCGAGAATTAATTTGATTTAAAGGCTCGTATTGTGTCTTCACTAAAACTAAATTGGATTATAGCGGCTTATTTATAGAAATATGAGTGTACTACCACACTTATTATTTTTTCATCTCATAAATCACGGTCACTGTTAGTAATGAATTTATATATACTCTTGATTTATTGTCCTTACATAAGTTACTCTCCAAAATAATTCATAAATACTATCTAATAAATGTTAGAAAGTTATGTTTTCCTCACCTTTGACAAATATTTTATTGATATATTTATTTGTTCTGATTCTGAGTGTTAAATGTGTTAAAGTATTGTATTTGTGATTCCTCTGTTCTCTGATGTTCCTAACTCAAATGTTTTAAGCGACTTATCTCGGAGTCAGGTCAATGTATAGAGTATTGTGTGAATTTAAAATTGTTATTGGTTATTAGGTAACTTCGAATCTGAATTTCTTAAATATAAAAAAATTAATACATTACTCAGGCTAAAATCGAAAAATATTTATAGTAAAATTTTGTATCAAATTAACTTTTTTTAGCTAACAAATATCTTTTAAGACAATATTTAACGGCTTTAGTGAGATTTGACACCAACATAATTTATTATCTTTACAGCCGCTCATAGTAAATAAGTATATATAATTATACACTATTCGAGAACAACTTTCCTACCTTTTACCTTCTACATGATATTTCATTTTTAGTCATAACAATTTTTAAAAATTGCTTCTGATAATCATGTAAGCAAGTACGTCTCTTGACTATCCCTAGAGAATATTTGACATGTTCTGTGGTACGTAATACATTATGTAATAAATATATTTCAATCATTATGCTTCTCCTTAAATATTTGCACCAACTTACTGAAAAAAGACATTGAAAAAATAAAGATAAATGATGAATAGTGCACCATCTTTATATACAAAAAACAAGTGTCACGATGTTTGTCCGGGAATAACTTCTGCACCGATTTTAATGCTTTTTGCTTACTATTTGCAGTTTGATCCAACTTGGGAGATTTAATAATATATATATCGATTCAAGACAGGACATCGACTGTCGGGTCAGTTAGTAAACTATATTTGTTGATAATACGATCCCCGATGCAAAAAAGTTTGTCTAGTATGAAAAATAAGATAATTCTTGAAATTATATGAAGTTGGTTTAGTAATTAAGAAAGTTTAGAAGAAAGTTAACCACAATTTGAGTAACATTCCAAAGTTTATGTTAAGGTATCTTAAAATCTTTCAAGACATAAATAAATAAAAAAAAATACTGAAACGCACGTCGCTAAAGTGATCGTCTACCATGGGCTCTCATGCAATAAAGTTCGCCTACCACCTAGTTGTGTCGCCTTTGCGTGCAATACACTTTTAATGCGAAGAGGCATGGTTGCAACCAACGCTGCGCACTCGTCGGTCGTAATTGACTCCCACACAGCCACGAGTTTAGCCTTCCAGCATTAAATCCAGTCTGTTAAATGGCTATTCGATGGTTGGGATGCTCTTTGCCAGCAGCCATGTCATTGTTGTCTTTGCAGTACGACAGGAAGCATCGTCTTGTTGCAAAATTAAAGAATCTTGATGTTTGAGTGACGAAATGGAGGGTAGTAAACTTCCTTCTAAAATAGTTTGATATCATGTTGCATTGATGGAACCATCCACAAACTGCATCCATCAACACCTTGTGCAGTCATGCAGCCCCGTATCATAAGAGATGCTGGAATCTAAACTTTTCGTTTAATGCAATCGGTATGAAATGCTTAATGTTTATTTCGAATCACTTTTTTTCTTTCACTAGCAGCTGTGACTTCAAATTCGGACTCGTCACTCCAAATGATAATTCACCATCGCCACTAATCAAAAGTCAAATGTAAGTGATCACGAGCAGACTTCCATCTCTTTTGTTGTTTCCCCTTAGCTATGTAAAATCCGTAGCCCATTCTTTTCAACAATCTTTTACAGGTATCAACTGAAACATCTTTGTTAATCATGTCTCTGCATTGCAAAATAAGTTCTCCCGCTTGAGCACGATGACTTTTCTTGACAATTTTCTTAAGAATTCTGTTTTCTGCGTCACTGTTGACACGGAGCCGGCCAGTTTTCATCAAGCAAGAAGTATTTCCATTCATTTTATAGTTCTGAATGATAGATTGCACTGTAGATCTGGGCAGTATCAAGCCTTGGTATCTTGATTTGCCCGCTTCAATCCCACAAACAATCGCTTTTAAAGTTATTCACCTACAGGTTTGCCACAACACATTTTTACTTGAGAAATTAACAAATTGACAATTTTTTTCTAAAATGAAACTATTCCACTTGTCAGAATGATTTGGAATTACTTCTCCAAACTTAAATTTGAAAAAGAAAAACTAATAAAGGATAGAAAATATTTTACTCAATGATAGATGAACTCTTGAATCGATTAAAAATTAAATAAACTATTTTGCTTAGGATTTGCTCGATGTAAAAGCAGATTATCTCTAATTTAAAAGGCTGAAATAGTTTATTGCTTCAACAACAAAAGTGCATAAGTAACCGGACTTTAGATGGTAGAATAGTTTTTCTATTTACGGACCTTAATGAAAATAATTAAATAAAAGAAATCCTTCTCAATATATTTCGTACTAGACGAACTATTTTTCATCGGGGCAGGTACTTTTAAGAAATGCCCTATAGTAAAAATATGCAACTACGTTAAAAATATATTCAGAAAAATTATAGTGGTACCGTGAGTGTCGTTTTTCACACTTGTGTATTCAGTAAAAAGTTCATTTTTGTTTTATAACACGACATTTGCTAGAAGGTTTATTAAAAATGAATACACAGAAGCCCGACAGGAGCTAATTTTAAAAGTCCTCACCGAAACTGAACGTAAAAAAACAAATTTCGTATCGTAAAAACGTTAACGAAGGTATTATATTATTTGTTACAAAATTTGACGTTCTGTTAAATGTAATTGAAAACAAACATGACAACATTGTAGTGCTAGGACACATTTACGCGTTTAGTTGACAAAATAAAACTACGCATTTAACGGCTTTACATTGCGGTTTATTTAACTCACAGTTTTATGTTCTACGTGATCGTTCCCAAGAAACCGCACGGTTAAGCCGTTAAAAGTTCGATTACGTCTCGATTTAAAACAAAGATTGTTAGGGTCATACTCAAAAGAATGGATGGTCTATATCTTTGTACACAATTTTTAAATGAAGCAAAAGGAGCGTTCGCATACTTCTTCACGAACGAGAATCATACTTGACCGATTTGGCATTTTCCGTACTTTATTACCCCTACCACTGTCACCTACAACATCTAGTAAAGGTTATGAATCTTTTAAATGTAATTTGATTTATAATGTAGTAGCGACACACGAGTATTTGGCATCACAAGTAATTATGAACTCGGTTTACATTACAAAGCATTATATAAAATTAAAGGTTGATTTTTAAACCAAAAGATCGTTACAACACGTTACATTGACAGTTGTAATTCTGATCAAGCTATCAAATAAAGGACGATCGCAATTTTTATCATAATAGAACAATTATTTTCTTTCATCTTTCCGCTTCTTTACCGAAATCTTGGGGTTGAAACGTATATAAAATGGTTAGAAAAATGTTTAATATTTTATTTCTTGTATTTCAAACGTAGTTTGAACATTGAAACAAAACTGTAATTGTATCAATCAAACAAAAATTATAATATCCGTAAAAAAAATTAATAATGTGATACTTGTTTTCTGTTAAAAGTGGTAGGGGCAATGACACTGCCTGATCCCGCATGCAAACATAGGATCTGATCTCATCACTGGCGGATCCTGAAGGATTTATCGGTTACGTCGCGGCACGTGGATGGAAATCATATTTTTAGACCGAAGGCAGAACGAGGGTAATGCACAAGCTTGAAACAATGTACGCTTTGTGACTAGGTTTATTAAAATACTCGACTGCAATACATTTAACTTCTAAAAGTTCACACAATATCTCATCCTTCTACCTGACTCTGAGTTCAGTTGCTTAAAACACTTGGGATGCCAGACTGGGTATGTAAGAATTATAAAAATAATTCTTACATACCCAGAGACAGAAGCAACATTAATAAATTATTTGTCATATTTGTCCATGGGGATTGAAACCGCGACCCTAAGCGCACAAGACAGGGATGCTACCGAATGCACCAACGGGTCTATCATCAACAATAATAATAATAAATTCCCACAACATCTCATACATTGACCTAAATCCGTGGTAAGTCGCTTAAAGCACTTGTGTTCAAAGGAATAACAAATATACTACTTAAATACATATATTTAACTCCAAACACAGACACAAATATCATCATATAAATATTTACGCACAAGACAGGATCACTACCATCTGCGCCATCGGGCAACTCCAGGACCAGGTCACGCAATCTTGACCATTGATCTTGACTATACGAGTACTCTGCTAGGTCTCCAAGAAAATATTATAAAATATAATAAAATAAGACAATATCAAGTTACCCAATGGTTGAGTACATATTTTTTGCGAAGAATTTAAAAAAGGTTTGGCTCTATATATCTTATGCAATTTCTGGGACAATCAATAACGAATTATTTGTTGTATCCTACCCTGTAGTATTACATAGGTTTTTAAATTGTAATTATTGAGTATACTCCACAATTTTTGTAATTATAATATCAGTAGTTAATTATATTACACGTGACTAGGACTCAGCTTTTTATTTAATAATTTATTTAAACAGAATCCGAAAAATAGCTTGTAAAATAAAATAAATATTATATTATAAAATTAATTATACATTTTATATAATGTATAATTTTATTCCTATATAATATTCTTTGCAGTAGGTACTTATAAATGTAATTGAGTAGACCCCAAATTGTGTAAGATAGTCTTCGGAAACACATTACATCATGATATTTTTCGTTCTTTACTTATAACAAATTGACAGGCCTGATGGCGCAGATAGCGGTGATCCTGTCTTGTGCGCCAAAGGTCGTGAGTTCGATTCCCACCCAGAGTTAATATTTATATGATGATTTAAGTGTTTTTTCTGTGTCTGGTTATTAAGTATAGATATTTAGGTAGTATATTTGTGATTCCTCTGTTGTCTGATGTCCGTAACACAAGTGCTTTAAGCGGAATCTGGTCAATGTTTAAGATGTTGCACAATTTATTTATTTAATATAACTCGTTCTCAATCTTGAGAACGGTTAAGTAAAAAAATTAAATGTTAAATAAACCGCGTTTTAAAGCCGGTTAGAGAGAAGTTTTATCACATCACGTCATGCATGCAATTCTTATTGCGTGAACATATATTTATCGAGTAAATCTATATCATAATTAATTACCTACATTATAACGTAGGTAATTAATTATGATATACATCGGAAATAAAATTATATCACTCGATAGATAAGAGGATCATTCTTCAATGAAAATACTACCAGATACATTAACGGGCCCGTTGTTGCAGGTGGTAGTGATCCTATCTTATGTGCCAAGGGTTGTTGGTTTGTTCCCACCCAGGACAAATATTTATAAGATGATGTTTGTGTTTGTTCAGTGTCTAGCTGTTAAATATGTATTTAAGTATTATATTTGTAATTCCTTTAATGTCTGATATCCGTAACACAAGTGCTTTAAGCGACTTACCACGGAGTCAAGTCAATTTATAAGATGTGTGAATTTAATAATAATAACATTGTGCTGTGTCCACTAGACACCCATTTTGATACAATAAAAAGGTTTCAATCAAATAGCACTCAACACACTATGCTCACCGCGCACGTATCTAAAAGTTGGTAACGAGAGATTTCTCGTTCACTCGCAACAAACGTTTGAGACTCGTGAAACTTGTTGGAAAACTAAAAAAAGAACTCTTATATAAGGAGAGCTCAACGACCAAATAGTTTAAAACAGAACTCTTTAGAAGTTGATACTCTTTTTAATTTATTTTGTGATCGATTTATTTTTATTTTACAATTCACAAATAAAAACCGAACGTACATTACACTCCATTACAAAACCATGATTTGAGTTTAAAGTAATGTAATCAATCGTTAATGTTTTCACCAGTATGGATTCAATAAAAATTATGTTGCCATTTTTATTTTATATAGCCTTATAAGAGAATACATATCGCTGCGGTGACAGGCTAAGTTTAAAAAAAAACTGGATCCATTAAGTCACATACGGCTTTTAAGTTTTAATGACCAATGTAAAGTTATTAATGTTATTCCTATAAAAATATTTATAATACATATAATAGTAAATTGTTATTCCATTCTGTTTCAATATTTAAGTTCTTTGATCTTCTTCTAGTCAGATGTGACTTTAAAGAATACAGGGAATAAAAATATTCTTTACTATCATGCATCATGTGTACGTATTACAAAACGACGATCAAATTTGGAATATATATAATACTAGCTGAGCCCGCGACTTCGTCCGCGTGGCATAGTTTTTTTTTAGATACCATACCTATTTACCTTAACTTGTATAAACTTTGAATGTCATGTTTATTTATATCGAATCAATGGCTTGAAAAATAAGTTTCAAGTTTCTAGCTCCAAAAATAGCGATATTTCCATACAACTTTTCATCCTCCCTTTCGACCGCTTACAACCCTTATTTAGATTTAAAAAATAGGCTATGTCTTTTCTCAGGGTCTAAAGATTGTCTGCGCCAAATTTAATCAAAATCGATTTAGAGGTTTAAGCGGGAAAGCGTAACAGACAGACAGACAGACAGAGTTACTTTCGCATTTAAAATATTAGTATGGATTAGGAGTTAAATTAAGATCTTACCGCACATACAAATCGCTTTCAAGCAACTTTTAGATAAATAAATAAAATCAAAGGACATGCGATATAAGTAAAATGGCTTACTAGGTAGTTTAAAAAGTTATCTTCTGTACTTTAAACATGTGATAATACAGTAAAACGAATTCTTGATAATCTTTTTACATAAAAATTAGGTATCACCTTGCTTGAAAACGATGAATTTACAGGCTGAAAATTCTTTTTATTGTAAAATAGTTAAGATAGGACACCGTCATAAATACTCTCGCACTCGTGTACGTTCATACATACACACAAAAATGTAGACCAACAAAAGCTGACACTATTGTAAGTAAATACATTAATAATAAAAATGAAAATTAAAAATATGAATATGGCATATGAGTAAGTTTTATAAATTGATAAAGTATAAAATCTAAATTTCTATTTACAAATGTTTTGTCTGTCTCCATTAATAAGAATGGACATGATTACGTAAGGATCTCTTTTAAATAACTTTTTTGTACCGGCAGAGTACCGGCCGTGAGGTATCAGCAGAGTAAAATAGTACCTCCCAATGAAACAGGTGTCGTAAAAGGCAAATAAGGTACCAGAACTGACACATGGCGTATATCCATTAAGAATAGTGCAGCTCATAGCACAAAGCGGAGATGGGCAGCAGCATCCCTGTCGCGAAAGCTGCGCTCTGCGGTTGCCAACACGCTTGCCCAGCGCGGCAATGATGGGCAAAAATCTCCTTTCTTAGGGAGACCTATGTCTAGCAGTGGACTTCTCATGGCTGGTATGATGATGATAATCATACCTTGATGGTCAAGATGTTATCATAAATACTATGAAGAACATACACATCACAAAGTCTTATAAAAATAATTCTGCCATCATCGAATGTTCGCGTCCCGAAAGCCTTTTTAATTTACATCCCGTTTGTTCCCGAGACAGAGTTCGATGAACCAGTCGCCGCTTCTGATTTATTTTCTCCCAACAACCCCTAAATGGATTTCAGGTCTTTAATGCCTGACGCGAACTTTCAGTGCAATCTAAGTTTGAAGCTTGTTATGTGGAATTGATGTGATGGGTTGAAAGCAAAATTTTGAAGACTATCTAGACTTTCGATCACTTCGAGTTATACAAATTTAACGCTATTCGTGTTCAGATAATAGTATGTTATTTCAAAAAGAAATAAATGGCTCGCTTCAACTTTTTAGGATTTAATTATTAGTTTTAATATTCATATTAGATACCTTTTGATATCGAATGTTTTTTATTGTAGGGAAATATTAGTTACTGTTAAGGTTATTAACAGAAAAGAATAGTACCTCAGGTAGCGGTATATCCATCCAAAGCATTATAGGTATGAACAATATATTACCGGCTGATACGCTACGAAACCGCGGGGCGATGCTAGTCTTTATATACAAAAAGCTGACAGACCGACATATCAACGCAGGGCCTAAACTATAAGGATTAGAGATTTAAAATGTTGTACCTGGATTCCTTTTATAACGTAGGAGAGAACTAAGATTTTCTTTTCTAATTCATCCGTAAATATTTTTCATTGAAAGTTGTAAAACACGAAAATTACATCGAAAATTATACCTTTATGGGGTAATAGGGGGTGCAAAGTTAGTATGAAAGTTCGAAGTCAAAGTTAAAGTCAAATTTTATATATATATAGCTTTGAACTTTATTAATATGTATAGATGTATATATATGGTAACGCCTTTGTCTATCGGCTGATATGATAATGACGATTTAAATATATGTATACTTAATCTATATTTGCCCAAAAAAAATGTTTCTGTGGAAACTGAATAGTTCCGATATTGACTTGATGTTGATAATTTATTCTTTACACTATGCAAAAAAATTTGTTCATAAATTCTATTGACATTATGAAATTTTATGTCTCACAAGCGAATAAAATTAAGAGCTTTAATTTTTTTATTACTCATTTGGATGGAAGCAAGCAAGTTTTTTTACGATATACTATCTTACGATATGCGACGACTAATATTTAGATTATTTGTAATTATTAAACGCAAATTGATCTTTCTTAATATCGTTTCTATTCGGCATTCGACACAGTCCTAGGTAGTTGATAGAATTACTTAATTGGATGGATTTTGTATGAAGAAATATTAATACTGCGCAACATACAGCTATCAAGTGAACTATGAAAGTCTAGAATGAGCTTCCATTAAGATGTATGTCTCTGATTGAGTATAGTTAGTAAGTAGTAAGTTAACAAGAGAAACGACATCTGGCAATATTATACATAGCCTTACTAACTGATTGTTTCTCAAACTGTATAGTTACGTCGCCCCTTTACAAAATAAAACAAGAAAATTCAGCGTGTCAACAATGGTCTTGGTTGCATAACGGTAATGCCTCCGGCATGGAAAAGATGCAGGTTCAAGTTTAGCTTGTGCCGGAAACAAATTCCCATATCCGATTTGGTTTTTACCCAGGAAATGTTATCTTAAATACAAAAGTAAAAACAATTTAGACCCCTAAAAAACGAACTTCGTTCGCGAAATTATGCTCTACGATTGCCGCCACAGTTGCCCAGCGTGGTAATTATGAGAAAATTCCTCGGCTATATCTTTAGTTTCTTAAGCTTGCGAGATACCAGATGAAAACATCATATTCTTTTTTCTTTTGATTTTCTTTTAAATAAAATAATCAAAAAAAATCATTATTTGTGCTCTAGTTGAGTATTCCATTGAGGAAAATGACCGTAAGTTTGGAAAGCACTATCCTAGCTTTTAATGAACAGTACAGCTGCAAAAACAGAAACATCTAGATTTTCACAGCAATTAAAGAGCATTACCAATTCAAGACACTATTAATATGTCAATTGTAATTATATTGAACTAGCAGCGCCCTGCGATTTCAGTCGCGTACTTTCTGTTACCATGCCAAACATAAACTACAAGAGTAGTCTAGATACTTGAGGACATAGCTATCTGCTAGTGATTTACCCATTAGAATCGGTTGAGCCATTTTCTATTCAAGCAGACAGATAATGATTGAAAATGTTTATTTACTAAGTACATACTTTTATATTTGCAAAAACTGTAATTTGGTATTACACACAACATGCTTCAACTTTGTTTATAAGTATAAACCTACCTATTTATGACTAAAAAATATCATATGTATATTTAGAAAAATATTCGTTCCTGTCTTCGCCTCAATCACAACACGATAATAAGCAGATTTGCAGATGGAACTTTGCAGGCGATTGGAAAGTAAACAACACATTTATTATATTTTGTATAATAATCTTTATAAATTATAGCCTAAGAGGTATTGTTCTGTATAAACTATGTTATTGTAAAATTTGCATGAAAAAATTACAATTACACATTACAAACTTCATCGTTTATAATATTAGTAGGATAGTAATGTCGTGGAAGTAATTATATAATAGTAAAGATAATATCATAAAGATGCAGGTCAAATCAAATATTGCTCCTGGACCTAGGTACCACTAGAATAAGAATTTCAAACATGATTGCCATGCTTGAACACCACGGGTAAGCGGGAATACTGCTTTAAACCCTGTTGCTTTTAAGCTACACTGTCATGTAGATATACCGCCACCTGTCGGTTCCGGTACCTCTGATACAGAAGAATATTTATAATTTTAGATCTGATATAATGTAATTGTATATAATAAACTTAATACCTTTTTAGTAGAATTGATTCAACAAACATACGGACAACTGTATAATCTAAAAGTATTAGGGTCCTATAAGTTGACAGTTTTACTTAAAATAATTTTATATGCTAATTGATGCAATTCAGGAAATTCTAGGAATAATTGTTCAAGGTTTTAATTTAATCTCAATTCTAGGCGTCAGTTTCCTACTTAAGATCTCCATATCGCGAGCTGCAGTCATTTTTAATACTTGAGACACGATTCCATTCATATACGGTTATGATAAAAGTCTACGCGACTTGCCCAGATTACGCCAATACAATATTTAATGCGTGGTGTTAAGGTTTAAGTTAATTTGTTTGCCTTGTAGGGTATACAAAAGAGTACACAGGCTTTTCTTGCACGATCTCGGGTCTCAGATCTGTAAGATAAAGCTGGGTAGCTTAAATAAGGAACGACCACTATTGTACCACTTTGTCACGTTGTCAGTACTTGTTACTGTTTAGGGTACGGTCAGCAAAGCCGGTCTCCTTTCAGAAATTGATTTATCTTTTTACATTGGATGTTGTAAATATACATGTGGAAGGATTATACAAAATCCTTTCGTTTTTCTATGCATAAAACCTCTCAAATTAATTAAGTAACTATTTCTTCTCTATTAGTTAAAACTTGTAAAAGTTTGACTCGATTTATGAGCAAAAAAATGTCTACTAGGGTCTTGTTAGTACAACAATAGTACAGTCCCCCGGCATGGGAAAGATGCAGGTTCGAGACCCACCTGACACCAGAGACAGTAAATTTTTTTTGATAAATATTATCTTAAAATCCTTTATGACAATCACACTTTCTTTTTTTGAGCGAAGTATTATAAAACCTATGTACATGAGTTTTTTTAAGTACATACCTTGAACGTATTTCTGACCTCAAGTTAAGGATCACATGCAAACCTCAAATATACTTGGATGAATTAAACAAGTATATATATTTTTTTATTTATCTAAAATCTAAGAAAATTCCACCTGCAATTAAGTTACCTTTTATTACCACCACCAAGCAGAAATATAAGCATTATTGCATCCCAAGTCCAAAACGAAAGGTATGTATCATATTCTCAAGTCCCAAGCTTGACATGGAAGCCAGGTCTCGTGTAGGTATAGTTTGCTACAATGAAACCATTTGATTAAACCGTATACTAGTGTTATTATAAATACTAAAATCTAGTCTATCTAATTATTCTTTTTTTTTATTATCAACTCTTCTTCGTAATACTATAAGGCAGTTTAATTTCCTGAAAATATCTGAATAGAAAAGAAATGTACAACAAAATATATTTATCACCACAAATAACTATTTTTAGCAATTAACAATTTAAAAACGTTGTACACAAATGATATTTGTGGGAGGCGCCTATGTAGCCGTATTAAAGGTCACCCAGGTCCAACATTTTTATGATTCGTTTATTCTAATATACTACAACAATAAAAAAAACTCGTTTATTTTCCACCAAAGTTTGACTATCGTTAGACTTAACTAGGATACATCATATTATTTGGATGGCCTGGAGCCTAAGCTTGGATAATCCTGTATTTCAGGACAGGTGATAACAATAATTTGATTTAAAAATAATTAATTATGATGCTCAGCTGAGCATAAGTAAGAAATCCTTTATGCTGACTGTAACAGCTCATGTTCCAAAGTATTAAGTACGTGTGCTCGGTACATGAACATTATTTAAGTAGCTGATATTTTTGGCCGAGGTTGTTTTTTATCATAAATATTAAACTGCGCATCAAATTTATGCCTGTCATCGCAAAACTATAACCTTGGCGGAGCTGTGAATCGTTTGGCTCCATCTATAGCGGAATGACGAAAATAATGTAATTGTGATATCTACTAAAAAAAATTAACTTGTCACTGGTGGTATTCAAACCTGAATCTCTCCAATACCGGGGTACTGCACTGCCGATACCAAAGCGGACATGTCAGCGCAATTTAATTGTTAAAAATAAATTAAGTAAAGATCCATTATATTGTTGAGATCAATAATTATTGTTGACCAATAAAGATGTCCTGCTGTAATTTTACTTCAGCGAAAGTACTAACACTTTTCTTCGAGATTTGAATCTTCATCATTTCGATTTAAATACATGCACAAAAATAAATATTATACGGTCTATATTCAAACCGAAAACATTTAAAGGACAAAATTGCATTTTTTTTTCGCCTTATGTTAATTCAGCTGGAGAATTGAATTCGAATATTCAGACAAAAGTGGCCACTGAAAAATCATATAACAACAATCCTTCGTGTTTTTGTCCTCCTCCTTCCTTCCAAATCCTTTGACCCAGCTTCTTGAATTAATCACCTGGTTGCGTTTATATACGTTAAAACACTTTTCGGTGAATTTTCCGAGAATTAAAGTTACTAGAGCTACTGTATCAGTACAAATTTGAAAGCATTTTAGGTTTATTACTTGTGATGGCCGGTAAACTAATTCTTAAAAAATATATCTACCTGCCATCGAAAGAGCCAGAACAAAAGTAGCCAATGTTAGTAACATTGGCCATCGTATTGCGGGTGGCTCGGTTTTATAATATGTATTGCTTATTGAATTCATCAATTCAGCCATTAGAAGTCCACTGCTGGACATTGGCCTCGCCGAGAAACGGGGAATTTTGCCCTTAATTGCCGCGCTGGGACAGCGTATTGGCAATTGCAGATCGCAGCTTTCGCCACGGAGATGCTGCTGCCCACCCCCGCCCTGCATATTTAAGCTACACTGTTTCAAATAGATATACCGCCATCTGTCGGTTCTGGTACCTTAGTTGCCTCTTACGACAACTAGTACAGGAGGGGGTACTATAGAATAGTACCTCTACCGGTCTCTTTGTCACTATTAATCTTGTTTAACGACTTGAAAAGTTTTGAGACTATAAATATTGAACTAAATAGTTGTGTAAAAACCAGCTAAACGAGTCCACGCCGAAAACAACGTCGGCTTAGAACTTTACCTATAAGCTATATATTACATTTTGAAGGCACAAAGAATCCGTTCACCAATTTGAACAACGTGTCGTAAACGCGTCACACGTATATCTTTTTCTCCGAAGCCGCCGTAACGTTCCAGAATCATAAAAGTATCTAATAATTAGTTGGGAATGACATCATGTTCGGGCGATTTTCTAAAAGGCCCCTTTGTTTCTTAGAGTCGACAGATACGGCGTAAATCTCGGATCATGACAGGCGTGGAGAACAAATCCGAACTTAGAAATTATTTGTTAGGGTACCGCGAGTAGGGGCGACAGAATTAGGGCTGTCATTAATAAAAACATTTTACCGGGCGAATCTTCTTAAGCCATGGATTTGTCATATTTATAGGGTCTTCTCTACGACAAATAATATTCCATCGAGGAAATATACGCATAGATTGTGGTTTGTTTAATACCTGTAAGAAGATTAACAAAAAAATTACAAAAATCAACTTGATGTACATATATATTGTTAATGTAAAACTTAAAACGATTGATACATATGTAAATTATCAAGAATATAGCTGATATATTAAATGGAACTAAGCTTATAAAAAACAAAAAATAAGTCTTGGAAATTTCATTAGACCTTTCTATGAAATAACTATGCCAAGAGTTTCTGTTGCACTAGATATATATATATATATATATGTACATTGAATACCTTCATCATATAAATCAAAATCTTTTTTTTTATTAGGCACTTTGAAAAGTCTAGAAAAATAATAATACTGCTGAGTTTATGATGTACAGACAGAGCCACATATCACATTTGTCGTCAAGGAACAGGCCTATCCTACCCAATCTTAGGACTAGACTGCCATTCGCTGGTCGGATCTTACAACTAAGTTTACTAAAGGTTAATTACACGATCTACCAGAAAAGAGCCTGCAAAAAAAACTGATGTCGACTAAGGCCCCGTGTCACGTTGGTCAGGTTGACGAGACCTCCACCAGCAACGGTGCTGACCAAATCTTTAATTTAATAACTGGTTTTCTCATAGTTTAGCACTAATAAAGTCTAACTTTAGAAGTATTAGGTAAAATCTGTAAAATCAAAACAATCTCACAATTTGAAATGCTCCATCTTCAAAAACTATTGATTAATAAAAATTACTATGAGCTAAATGGGAAGATGATATTCCATTTCTAACAATCAAATTTATTTTCAAAGATTTACCTGGTTATGGATTAACTGAATATGACTGGTTTCTTTATATTGTGAGTCTTTAAATTTAAATTGACCCTGGAGCAAAGCATAAGGAGTATTTTATCAAAGCACATACAAATTCGAAAGTGGGACAAACACCTATTGAAATGCCGTGTCCAGGTGGCGTAAAATGCGTAAAAGAGGACTTTAAAACCATATTTATAAAGGTTTTATGAGCAAAATGTTAATACGCGGCTTTTATTACAAAACTAGTTATATTCACAAGCTTTACGCTGATACTTACAACCTTTTTCAGTTCAAACAAAATCACATGCAATCTGAGAAACATTATAATCTACACTACTCGTAATTATATAAAGAGAAAAAATGTATATCTAAATATTTAATAAACTTAAAACCTACCGGGCTATTTTCAAATATTTTTTTATCTAGATATAATAAATAAAATAATATATAAAAAATAGAGATCCCTACATAAAAAGGAGCTATTTAAATAATATATGTATTTTTGTACGTTTCTAACAAATAAATTAAAATCTGATTGATTTCAAAAACTCACATTTTCTCATCATATCAGTCATAAAAAGTCCACTTTTGGACATAGGCCTCCCCAAAAAAGAGAAAGTTTTGCCCATAACTGCCGCGCTGGGCAAGGATATTGGAAATCGCAAAGCGTAGCTTTTTCGATGAGGACACTGTTGCCGATCACCACTCTATGCTATTGAGCTACACTGTTCCGGGTGTATATACCGCCATCTGTCGATTCTGGTGCTATTGTCACCACTTACGACACCTGGTATAGAGGGAGGTACTATTCTACTCTGCCGGTACCTCACATATTCTCATGGAAAATGGAAATACCTGGGTAAGACTGCGTGATACATACATCGATTGTCTAACAATTAAACTCGGCATCCATGAAATGCTTGAAAATGGAATGTTTAAAAGTTAAAACATGACTCTGGTCAAACCTCAATTCTTTGTCTCGATGTTGCGCCTGCAGTCATCGTCGAGGAGTAAACATTGACGGCGTGTCGAGTGAGGATGCCACTTCGCAACTCAACTGTTTATTCTGACAAAAAAAATACTCGTGAGAGTGTGTGCATTTAAAAAATCGGCCCACAGCTGGCGAACGCGATACGAACAGAAATGATTCTCATAACAAGATTCATGGAAACCTCAAACTGCATTTACATATGCGCTGTTAAACTGCTACATCAGTGTGACACAAGAATAATAATTAAACAAACAATTAACGAACAAATGACATTAACAGAGCCCAGAAAAGCCAAGTGGCCCAAAAGAAAAGTGGTCGAATAGTCAACGAATAATATTTGTTTTGGAAACTGATTAAAGTATTTACATAACCTATATTATATTTAATATACCAACGATTGGTGTAACTTTCTATTTATATTCCACAATTGCAGATACAAAGCCTCGATTGAAAATTTCAAAGCATCCGTAGAAATTTCAAATATTTTGAATCTATTAAAAACTTCGTTAGTATGTACTTCTTTGATTTTTTATTTTTATATTTCCCGGTAACGAGTAGCCAATCTTCCTTTCCTAGTTTTCAATTCATCCATAAACTAAATATCATTACATTCTGTTCACATATTATGCCATTAGCACCCAATTCATATAGGTACACATTTTTTTTTCAAGTTGGGAAGTTAGTATATTTATTATTCTAAACAATTTGCTTTTAACTCGTAACTTTACTAATTACGGTTAATGATTTACAAAGACAAATATCTAGAGTATATCTAATATTTTATAATCAATCTTAATGAAGCTGCTGATAGAAGATTTAGATGCTAATTAATCTTAAATAAGCTGCTTATGTATTTCTTGCTAAGAATACTGTTCTTACATAATACCTAATAATTTCACAAAAAACTTATTCTTACCCAAAACAAAACAAAAACATTATTTAGTCTGAATTTAATAATTGAATAAAAAATATGCCTAATAATAGTAGAACGAGAGGCATTTTTTTCTTTTTATTAAAACTGGCCACAATAAATCTTGTCCATGCGGGTAATCCGGATCACGCCTGCTCGAACGACGGTTCTTTGTCTCGAAAGTTGCGTCACCGTTTACCAAACATTGCCGACAGAGCGAATGTGTGGAGTGACGACACCGTTTCGCGGCCCCACTGTTTGTTCAGGCTTGCGATGAATGTCCCTTCATAACAGAAGTGCGGTGGAAAAATAAGCAGTTGCAATCTAATGAGCTTTTGTAATATCTTTAAATCTTTAGTGTCTAATATTAACAAGGCATAATATATTCACACTTATCTATATTTTAATTTGTTAAGTAAAAAATTGTTTATCCTTTTTTAAGGAAATTGCGGGTTAGGATGAATGAACACATTTAAATTTATAGTGGAAAAGAAGTGGATTTTTTGCAAATGTAAATGCACTACAAATACGATTAATTCATTAAAATAGCCGTTACAGACACTGTTTAAATGACATATTGACACACTTTAATGAATTAAATATTCATTGACAAATACAATTATGAAATAAATAATTCAAAAGAAAGCAAATTAAATGAATTTCAACCATCAGGCGGCTAGTAGTCTATCATCATCTGTCAAACCAGTTTTAAACTGTGGCAATTGAGATTGCTAAAAAGGCAACGTAATATGAAAATCAATTATACAGTTATTTGTACAAGGGTAAACAGATTTCGAACACTGATATAAAATTCTTATTCTTTCATTAATAAAAATCCGTGTGGTACTTGAATAGTACCTCCCTGTGTACCAGGTGTCGTAAGATGGCGGGGCAGGAATGCGCAGCAACATTCTAGTCGCGAAGCTACGCTCTGCAATTTCCACCGCGCTTGCCCAGCGCAGCAGTTATGGCCAAAATTCCCCTTTTTCGACCAGGCCTATGGCTAGCAGTGGACGTTTTAAGGCTGCTATGATGATAATGACGAATAAAAGGCTATAGCTTATGACGGGCTCGATGGCGCCGACGGTAGTAAACTTCCACAACATCAACATCAACATCATATATTGACCGGACTTCATTGTAAGTCGACTCCAATGTGTTGTGTACGCCAGACAACATAGGAATCACAAATATACTACTTAAATACACAAACTTATCATCCAGACATAGAACAAACACAATTATCATCACATAAATATTTGCTTCGGGTGGGAATCGAATCCACGACCCTTGGCGCGCAAGATGTACTACTATCTGCGCTATGGGACCCTTCCCCCGGGTAGTGATCCTATCTTGTGTCGTTTGTTCCCACCCAGGTCAATTGTTTATATGATGATAATTGTGTTTTTGTTCTGTGTCGGGGTGTTGAATATATATTTAAGTATTATATTTTTGTTGCGACTTTTCACTTTTCAGGTATTCATTCGACACTTTTCATTGTATGAGATGTGGTTTGGTGAGATTATTATATACACAAACACAAAAATATATTGATCGCGTTGAAAGTTAAAAGAAGTGATTAGTGAACCTTCGTTTTATCTTGGTTTCCTCAAAGGAAATTCTTAGTTTGAAATTAAAACGTATATAATGTTGTATTATATTTATTAGTCTTGTTCTGGTTGTTTGGATTTGCACCTCACTCTCACCGATACCAAACAAACATAGAACACCTATTGGTAGACATGGGCCTGCCCAAAAAAGGTGAGTTCTTGCAACGGGATTGCCCATCCCGCTCTATTCCATTTGAGCTTCATTGCCTTATTCACCTTTTACTCCGGGTATTCTACTCCGCCGCTACACCACGCTTGCTATCTCGTTTTGCCTATATGCCATATTTTTACAATCCAGGAATAATTCCTGTATTATCTTTAAAAGTTGATTAGTATTAGCAAAATCTTGCCTGATGACGTGTGAAATGTTGAGATCTTTGAAATGCATGCTCTACTATTGTATCTATTTTAAAAAGCGACTATCACGTTGGTTGTTTTGAAATAGCTAGTAATAATATTTAATACTAGCTGTGCCCGTGACTTCGTTCGCGTGGTTGTCGGAAACTCTATCGAGATTATTTATTGATTGCTCACGTTGGTTTATGTTATTGTATAATCGTAAATAATATTTTTTTTTATATAATATATAAAAAAATAATGTGTTTAAAATAATAGGTTGAAGTACTTCGGCATAAATTATATTTTTACTTTTGTTTAAAATAAAGCACGCTGTATTCAACCGTTCCGTAGGGAGCCGACCACACGTCTGAGCCGCGCGGTATGGTACCTCACAAAAATACACTCGCGAGTGGTAGTGGCAAGCACGGCGGTGGAGCGAGGTCCACCCACATTATAATGTTAGCAAGCCTTCTTCGACAAATAATGTTATTATGAGTAAATCTTGAGAGATAGACATACTGTCGCGGCCTTTTTTTTTATTATTAAAAAGGAATAATTCTTTCATACATAGTTTTTGAACAACTAAACCCCGTTTTTGCAACATTTCTCACTGACGCTTCGCTCTTATTGGTCTCAGCGTAATGTTATATAGCCTAAAGCCTTGGACTATCCAACAGAAAAAGAATTATTCAAATCGGACCAGTAGACCCTGAGATTAGCGCGTATAAACAAACAAACAAACAAACTACTTCCGCTATATAATATTAGTATAGATATTCAAAAACAATGCAAGCAAACTGTGTTCCGCTGGCTACTAGAATTAGATTACAATGAGACAGAAATTAATTACACAATAGATAAAAATAAATTACTTACATTTTTGTAAGTACTTTAATTGCATATATATAAATAAAAAGAAACAAACTTCGTAATTACACAAGCATACACACATTTGCCCTATGATACAAAAAACACAATCTTACACACATACACTATTGTGTGTAAACACTCTCAAGCTGGGTAGTAATAAATGTTAATTTTTATAAACATCTCATGAAATTGTTACTTTGACAACCAAATGGGTTCAGGCACCCTTTCCACAATAGAATATGAACAACTCTGTAACAATTATTTATCTCATAGTATTGTCTGTTTATTGTGGAACAAAAAAAAATATTTATTTTTATTATTATTCATACTTATTATGTAGTATTCGGCTTAGTGAAATTACTACTGTTAATAAAAATATGAATGTATATAAAGTTTGCTGTTGACCAAATTGGAAAAACAGTTTAATTTGCAAATAAAAACTTTATTCCAACATAGTTCGATCAGCCATAAGTGGTCGCTGTTTCATCGCCAGAGTCATTATACACGAAGTACATTACATTAAATAACATAACTTTATGATCTTGACTAATGAATCATAGTTTGTAACCGTTCACTTGACCGATTTAGAGCTAATTATTTTTGACGGACCTCTTATCGTAATCGCTTCGTGAAAAACTCTTTTCCGATATGGATAATTATATGCAAATTGATATAAAACATGAATTAAAAATACATGTTTGTCAATAAAAACTATATAGGTATCAGAGAGTTGATGAGTTCATGGCATATGTAACACAGTAAGAAAATAAAAATAAACAAATTTAGATAATCGCAAAGTATAGTTTGCCATGATGTGCTGGTAGTTTCCAGAGTAGAATAGTACCTCCCACTGCCCCAAGCGCCGCTAGAGGCGACGAAGGTACCAGAACAGAAGACAGATGGTAGTGTATCCATCCAAAACATTGCAGTTAAAATGTACCGGGTGGGAATGGGCAGCAACATCCCAGGTTTGCCCAGCGAGGCAATTATGGGCAAAGAACCTTTTTTTTGGGAGGCCTATGTGGCTCTCAGCAGTGGACTTCCAATGGCTGGTATGATGATGATAATAATGAAAATAAAGTTATATAAATTCATATGCGTTATTTTAAATCCGAAGTTTGTGGATTCGATTTACTTTTTTTAGTTTGCGCCTAATTATAACGTCTACATTTGATTATCGATTAAGAATGAAAATTATTAACATATGAATCATTAAGCACGTAATTATAGATACGACCATGTCGCCGATCCATCGAAGAGCTAAAACTCTGATTTCAAGGAACCTGCAAGAACAAGAATTAAAATTAGAATGAAACCATTATACATACGTATATATTGTAAAAAAAAGATCAAAGCATTCAAAATGCATGTACAAGAACACGTGTTTGTAATAAAACAGAAATAATATTGCAAAAATAAAGTAAAAGTTATCTGCTAATAAACGAAACAAACAGCAAACGCTGCTTCCAATGCTTACTAACACTCAAAATCAGAAAATATAAACAAAGAAAATTCTGTATTCTCCAACTTTATGGATTAATTACTTAATCACCACTTTCAATATTAAACCTTGTGGCACAATAACATAAAAATCATCTGCTACAACGAAACGCAACACGCGATCCTGTATTTTTAACACCTTAAAAAGTACCTAGGTCTGTATAAACAAAGAAAACTTAAAATCTTCAAACCCAATGCATAATCTTACAGACAGTTCAAACTTTGTCACCTTCCACAGGAGCGAACAGAAATAAGTTGAGTTAATTGCACCGATGACTGTAAAATATAACTATGTGTAATTACGACAAGGCGCAATGTGTTTGACAAAGACGCGCGGCCCGGGGCGTCACAGGCAGGAATAGATCGGCGCCCCTGCGAGACTGGACGGCGGATTCCCGCTTGGCTTTTGCGTCAATAATATGCTCTTGCATCAATATACTTCTATACCAAGTTAATGTTAACATCTAGCATCAATTGGATATAATTCTAATAGCAGTGTTCGCATTGCTGCGTGTCTAGTTGAAGAGTAAGACAGGAAGTCAAATTACTAGGTAATGTGATGTAATATCTTCAAGTCAACGCAACGTATATTATCTCCAAGGTTTGCAACGCGCTAGTGATATTTTTGTGGTATTACGAGGGTCTAAATATAGCCTACTGCATTGACGCCTGCTATCTCGCAAACTGTATGATTGTTGACGTGGACTAATAACAAAACCTATGTCCTTATTCTTGACCTGGACGATCTGCAGTAATGTGATTATGATAAGTTAATAACATTATGTTTAGATGTAAAATACGCAAGGATATTTTCAACGTTTTCCTAGCCGTGGATATGATCTTGTGTTACCCATAAACCTATAACCCATCGTAGTTAAGAAAAAGGCCAATAATAAGCTTCATCATAATAGCCTATAAACATTTACGGTGTTGGACATAAACCTCCCTTAGGAAGGGGAAATTTGGTCTATAATTACCGTGCTGAGCATTTGTGGGGCAATTGCAGAGCATAGGTTTGCGGCAGGGCTGCTGCTGCTGCCCATACCCATCCTGTCCATGGTTCACGTTGTTTAGGATGGATATAACGCCATCTCTCAGTTACGGTACCTGCTTTAGTAGAAAGTTCTTACTTTAGGTTCTACTCGTCCGGTACCCTTCCATTTACGAAATTATTTAATTATGCAGGCCAACTTAGAACTATCTTAACTACTCAAGTTCATTAAGCAGACAAATTACTCAGATGATTTAAATTGGCAAATTCGTTTGGTAATTAATGATGTTTCGTGAGTTATTGAAACATGTACGTTTTTTAATGAATAAGTGAAGGGGACTATAATGAATTGCCTTACTTTACAATCGTACATAAAAATTGATACTTGAAGTCGAGCAACAAGCCATTAAGGTCGTTTCTTGAATTTAAAATTATTTTACGGTTATTTCGTCTTTAAGTAACCATAGACAACAAATTTTATGAGCACCTCACTTTCACCAGTATATGCCGACATACAGCAGTGCTTGTATTACTTTGTGAAGGGTAAGAAAAGCAATGAAATTACCAGTAAATAGACATAATATTTTTAGATCACTATGTATGACGAGCGGTTTGAGATATGATAATGTTTGCCATAACACTTCCAACTTAGTAATATAATTTAAAAAGATAAATTGATTATTAATATAAATATAGAATAGTGAAATGATTCTAAAGATATAGAATCATTTTACTATTCTATATTTATTTTAAGTGCTTTATCATTCTCTAACCATCAGTGTCTGCAGGGAGCACACCAAGTTGGAATATGGCGAGGTGTTTCCAATTTACCAAAGCGACATCTCTAATGCGCTACAAGATTTACAATCTGTATTAATTTAAAAACCGGCTGGATGACATAACGAACTATATTTGAAATCCTCATTTGAATCTCGATCAACAATTGCAGAGTGCATCAAATTACGGATTCATTGCAAGACAGCCAGAGGTCAAAGTAATGTTGGCGCCCGGTCATGACCAGATGTGTCATTTACGAGTATCCCATAATGTTTTATTAATATGTGCCTTGATAATATATTTGTCTTCACTTCACTCTTGCATCTTGAAGTTATTATTAAATTTGATATTTGGCGATATAATACATTTTATAAACTTGAAACGTTGTTTCTACAGCAACAAAACAACCTATAAAAATATTTAAAAAGAAATCAATTAAACCTTACTCGTTAGATATTATTTCTAAATTTGTTAATCTAACACGTTTATATAGATTGTCATGTAAACAATATTTGCTTGATATCCGCGGGGATACCGGCAAAATAGAACATTACCCTCTGTACATCTGTCGGTATATATATCTAAAATAGCAAATCTCAAATGCAACAGCGGAAATGGGCAGCATTTCCGTCGCAAAGCTACGTGACTGAAAATTTCAAAGCTTTAAGTTTGTATTTAAATTAATTTAATTTGTTTGTCTCATTTGCTTGTTACATATTAATATAAACTACTTAACAGACTTTAAAATGTACGGCATTTTAGACTGCAACTGCATTGGCAATAAGCGTATTCTCTTAATAAACCCACCAGATATGGAGTACCCCCAAGACTAATAAAAGCTAACTGATAGCAGTGAGCTATGAGGTACCGACAGAGTAGAATTTCTATTCTATACCTTTTCTGTATCTGATTTCGTAACAGGCAACTGAGGTACCAGAAGCGAAAGGTGGCTTTATATCCATTCTAGTCAGTGTAGTTCAAAAGGGCGGGGAAGGAAGGATGCAGTTTCCCCATGGCGAAAACTGCGCTCTGCGATTGCCAACACGCTTGCCCAGTGCGTTAATTATGCTCAAAATTCCCCTTTCTTGGGGAGGCTTATGTCCAAGAATAGACTTATAATGCCTAATATGATGATGATCTACGATATTGTAACCACAACAATACGAACAATATATTCATAAAACGTCTCATACTTTGACCTGTGCGAGATAAGTAGCTTAAGGCTCTTGTGTTACGGGTATCAGACAACAAAGGTAGGTATTACAAATTTACTCCAAATATATTTTTAAAACCAAAGCACAGAACAACACAAATATCCATTATATAGATTATTATCTCCACCCAGGACTAATATTTATATGATGATAGTTACGTTCGCTCTGTGTCTGGGTGTAAAACATATGTATTTAAATAGTATATATGTGATTCCTCTAATGTCTGATATCCGTAACACAAGTGCTTTAAGCAACCTATCACGGAGTCAGGTCGTTGTATGTGATGCTGTGGATTTATTTATTATATTAAAATAAAAAAAAATAAATAGATGTTTGTCTTTGGTGGAGGTCGAGCCCACTACCTTTCGTATAAGATTTAGTATCTTATGCGCACGTAATTTGTCGTATCTACAAGATAATAAATCATTAATATCTTCGCGAAATCGTGGGCAACAGTGAGTGAGCTTTGTGTTTTAAAAAAAACAACTATTAAAATATTGAGATGCATATCTTACGGTTCCTTTGTACTTAATAATATTGATCTATATACAAATATTGAAGCTGACTGACATATAAATAAAGGGCCAAAACTGTAAGGGTTAGTAATTTAAAAATTTGCAGAGGTATCTTTTATGACGTAGGGAAACACTGTAAAAGGTTTTTTTGAAAATTCACCCCCTGAAGAAGTAAAAAGCTGTTTTTGAAGTTATTCGAATGAAATTCAGTAGATAAGGATAGGATTCTTCATTGAAGGTCATGAAACATGTGTAAAATATTTTTTCAAAAATTATCTCTTAAAGGGTTAAAGATGGTTGTAAATTTCTCTGATTTTTTAAGTTATATATAAATATAAATATTTGTCCTGGTTTTGAAACAAATCCACGATTTTTGGCGCACAAGTTAATATCACCACCATCCGCGCCATCATACCAGCCAATATATCGTTATGTAATGTAAAAACGCACACACACAGAACAACTTTAAATGCCCTTTTTTTACTAGATCGACAAAAAAGCTTTTAGTCCGTGTGATAGTAAGCGTCACCGCAGCCTAAAGACGCCTGCAATATCACAATGATATCTAGCGTGTAGCCAACCTTGTAACTTGAAGATATTATGTTACATTACCGAGTAATTTCACTGCCTCTCTCACCCTTCAAACCAAACACAGCAAAGCTTACACTGCTATTTGGCGGTAGAAATAGGTGAGAGTGAGGTACCAATGCAGACGACCTTTGACAATCTAACCATGTCGGGTAAGTCTACGTGAATATTCAGTCAGTTTTATTATCCATTTTTTAGTTTTATCCGAACTGAACACAGTTTACTGAGTGGTGGATAGAGAACAGTTTAATCTATTTTCCGAAAGCCTTATCTTATTAGAGATTCATACGATTTCGTCTGTAAACCAAAGATAAACAAAAGTATCTCGTTCCCGCCAAAATATAGCACGACTTAAATGTAAACCCTGAAACATGAAATACAACCTCAACCATGTTTTAGTAACACTAAAATTGTAAGACTATTTGCATAGGGTTGACACCTGTATATTACACATTGCAGGTACTTTCTAAATCAGATTAGACCGAAGAACGATACAGTTTTTTCTACCAATTTTTTATTTACTAAACACGGGCTCAAAATCAAGTGACCGACATTTACATCCATTGGGATTCCACACATACGCCTTATTAAGAAAGGGAGAATTTTGCCCATAATTGCCGCGCTGGGCAAGCATGTTGCAACCGTAGAGCGCAGCTTACACGACGGGGATACTGCTACGTATCCCCACCCTGCACATTTGGCTACACCATTTTGGTACATCGCCATCGTCATCTGTCAGTTCTAGCACCTTAGTCACCTCTTATGATACCTGGTTTAGAAACGATAATTCCTATTTTAATGAATTTATTGACTTTTACTTTAATTTAAATAAACAAGTAATAATGCAAATAAAGGTGATTAATTCAGATGATTGGTCAATCGTGCAAATTAATCACTTATTTGCATTTACTACTTTTGGTCTTAACCATGGTCATTATTCACCGAGTGATCGTTGGTAGATAGTAAGAGTTATAACTTGAAAATTTAAATTTGTCTTAAACGCAGCTGCAGCAACCCTGACCGAACTGCAGACAGATCACGCTCCAAGACTGTATTAAGACGTTAATTACTATCAAACACGCGATCGCGTACAAGAATACTGTTACTTTACTATAAGGGACGTTCCAGTGAGGACGCCCTGGTGACGTCGCCAGCTGCGACGCCGAAATCTAATATATGTAAGATATATAAGATCTATGCTTTATTTTGCTTCAATCAATCAATTAAATCTTTATTGTCAATAATATCAATGGTTATAAGTTTATTATGAATTGTACATGTAATTAAATTCCCACAAAATTTCATACGTTGACCTGATACTGGTGATAAGTCGCTTAAAGCAATATGTGATACGGACCTCAGACAACTGGGTAATCACAAATATACTACTTAAATAAATATATTTAACACAATATATTTAACACCATATGCAAACAAAAAAAATGTAAATATCATCATATTTATGGGCAGCAAATGTGTCAAAAAAGGTACGACTGGCTGTTCATAGAAGTGTGGTGGTTCCAATAGTAACATAAGATAATTAATGTTGGGTATGGCAGAAGAAACACGCGAGTATAATAAATGCTGCTAAAATTAGAGCACTTCGAAGTATGTATGGAGTGAGTTTAGTAGTAGTAACGAAGTAAAAGATAATGTTGTGACAACACTAGACAAAGAAATGTTGAGATAGTTTGAACATGAAAAAAGAATGGATAAAAAGAAGAATGACAGCACAAATATATAGAAAGGAAGTAAATGGAAGAGTTGCTGTAGGACGACCTAGGCGAATAAATCTTAACCAGGTAAAAGAGGCATAACAGTGGAGCCAGGTCAGAAGTACCAAGAATAATTTATATATATACATAAAATCCGTTATCTCTACATATAAAGCTTTCGTGTCCGGTATGTATTTCTAAATTACTGAACCGATTTTAATAATTTTACACTCACTGTGTACATTTTGATCCAACTTAAGAGATATTATAGTTTTTATCTCAATTTATAGTCATAATATTTTTACGTGATGAACATAGGTAAGGACAGGCAGACGTCTCGTCAGCTAGATAGTCATACTTTTCAAATTATAAAATTGTAAAAAAATGTTAATGAACTATGGATTAAAAATAAATAGATAAAAAATAAACTAGAGGGAACCCTTTCCCTTACAGGAAACTAAAACCGACAGATGGCGGTATTATCCATCCGAATCAGTATAGTTCAAGTTCACAAGGTGGGGATAGGATATCACAATCGCGAAAGCAGCATGGCAACATAGTCTGATATGATGATACTCAGCATAATTACCTTTTGTATCTTCCCAAAGGTGTAAGCAATATTTATTGCTGACAACATATACAGCGCTACTTTAATAACAGATTTACCATTTTCATCATCATTAATAAAGTTGCCCATAAATGACACGCTAGAAAAACGCAGTAGCAATCGCATAGAGTAGCTTAGTGACGGCAATACAGCTGCCTATTCCCATCTTGTACATTTAAGCGACACTGTTTCGGATGAATATATCGCCATCTGTAGGGTCTTGTACCTTAGTCGCCTTTTACAACACCTGATACTATTATATTCTGCCGGTATTCCACGACGATATGTCCATTTTCCTATCCGTTTTAATACCTTGAACGGATCTTAAAGATTGTTTGAATAAATATGTGTAAAAAATTTACATACAATCGCAAATATTAACCGGACTTTAAAATAAGTCGCTTTAACTTGTGTCACAAACATCAGCCAACTAAAGCTTCACAAATAATCTACTTAAGTGCATATAAGGAACATACAGCCACAGAACAAATAATAATAATTCAAAATACTTGTTCTGTATGGGGATCGAATCCGCGACAGGCGCACAAGACAGAATCACTACCATCTGCACCAACGGATCTGTCGTCGGTGTAGGAACTCATGGCAACTTGGACGGGCAGTCATCAAAGATGTTCTTGGTGACGTCACCATTGAATATCCGTGTAGACCTTATACGACATAAAATAAAAGTGGCCATCACCGACGCTCGTAAACTGTGTGCAATGAAAAGACTGTAAAACAAGGGAGAGAGCGCTCGGGCGAAAATATGATTTTTGTTACGTGCTTTCTTAAAAATAATGTCTGCATAAAATGCGGATTCAGTAAAGATTCTACACCTGCATAAAGGCTGAGTTAACGTTTCTCGAGGACGGCACGTTCTGTCGCCTTTACATTTTAAATACACTTTTACCGGGATTTTTTTGATGTGTAAACAATTGGCGGGCCCGATGGCATATTGAGACCATCCCTATCTTTTGGGCCAATGGTCGTGGAATCGATCACCACCCTGAACAAACATTTATGTTTTTCCTGTGTCATCATCATCATCATTACTACTGGACATAGGCCTCCCCTAGAGAGGGGGAATTTTATATGAATTACTAGTTGTGCTCGGAACTATAGTGACTTTGGTCATCAAAGCTTTAAAAGAGAAAAAATCCTTCTTACATTATTTTCGAGTAACTACTACCGTATACGCAGCGCACGCAACGAAAGCTCTCCAAACGTATATTTTTCGCCTTTTTTCAATATTTTTGATGGAGGCTATACGTCTATTACCTAAGGTTATAAAGACTAACTTACGTTACTACTTATTATCTCAGCTATCTGACAGTCCCATTAAAATCGGTTGAACTGTTTGACAGATTACCTCAAACAGGCAGGAAGACAAAAATTTTAAAAAAGTATTATATTGTTATATATACTGTGTCATCCATATGCATTGATCAAAAAGCAGCTGTTTTAATAATGCAAACTCAAAAAATAAGTAATACTTAAATATATATTTAACATCCATCCCCAAAACAAACATAAAAATTCATTCATCAAACAAAAATAAAAATTCATTCTATAAATGTTTGCCGTAAATGGGACTCGAACACACGACGCTTGGCACATAAGACAGAATATATTTAAATTCTAGCTGTGCCGGAGACTTTGTCCGCGTTCTTACATATTTTTTGCGTAGTGTTGAACCTTTACGCAGCCCAGGAAACGCAAACTCTGAAAACATATATTTTTAGACCCATTTCAGTTATTGATCCTCCGCTCTTATGAGTCGTGGAGTAATGTTTTATAGCCTAAGTTACTCCTTACTATATCAGCTTTCTTTCAGTGAAGTTCCGTCTAAATCGGTCCAGCCGTTTCAGACATTCCCCGGAACAAACAAACAGACAGACAGACAAAAATTTGAAAAAATATGTTTTGGTATGTGTACCGTATATACATTTATATGCATGTAGTAGAAAGAAGTTTTTTTTTTTATATTACAACCAGACACCAATTTTATTCATATGTATAGATGTATAGATTATATTTGTAATACCGCAGTTGCTTGTTTTGCATAACACGATTGCTTTATGCTACTTACCACGAAGTCAGGTCAATGTATGAGATATTGTATAATTTAAAACACTGGTCAACAAAATTTAAACTTTTTCGTGCCACACGGACTTTTTTGATATTTTTTACTTTAATTGGTGATTGTACGAAAAAATTAACAGTTAAAAAAAATTGGCTAGCCGAGGATTTTATTCTTTTGAGTAATTTAAAATATTAAGAAAAAATACAGATCTCGTAAATCAAACGTTTATTTTTTTATAAATTACTTAATAATTTAAGATTTTCTTGAATGTTTAGCTTTAGCTGGTTGGTCCCTTTTGATTGTCCAGCAGTAATCCGCTAACATATTTGGGCTCCATTTGCCCTGGTACCGTTTTTCCATACTAGAAATGTCCTGGTGAAACCTCTCGCCGTGCTCGTCACTGGCAGCCCCTAAATTGTCAGGAAAAAAATCCAGGTGCGAGTCTAAAAATGGATCTTGAGTGACATAACCCAATGCTTGAGCTCGCTAACCAACTCACTGTAGCTGTCACTTTATGGTTGCCCAAAAAATTTGCAACAACATTTTTAAATGCGTTCCATGCACATTTTTCTAAACCGCTTAATTTTTCTTCAAATGTTGAATCTTTTATTAACTCCCTGATTTGAGGGCCAACAAAAATACCCTCTTTTATTTTTGCATCAATTATATTAGGAAATTTTTCTTTTACGTTGAAGTAGACGGTTGTGAATGGTCGTTCTCAACAGACGTTGTTGCAACTGGCATTAGTTCTGGCATTTTTTTACAATTAGAGACTGGTCTTATAGCAAAAGATACGTTAGGGTAGATAGCTGTGTTTTTTTTCTCTTGTAATTTATACCCTTTATGTCAGTGAGACAAAAATAGCAATCCGAAACGTGATTTTGCTGTTCAGTCCATATCATGGGTACAGCAAACGGCATAGCTCGTGCACCTTTCTTCCAGTCGGTTAAATTTTTCACACACGTTATGCAACAGACATGAGGGGCCCAGAATTTGTCTTGATGGGCGACAGAAAAACCAAAACATTGGTGATAACACTCCAGCACAAGATTCGTAAAATATCGTCGTTGTTTTTTGAATGTAAGTTCTCCGCAGGCAACAAAAAGAGTTAGGGTCATTATAACACTTCCTCGACATGTTCACATGATTAATAAATAACGATGACGATTTACTTGTGAGCGTTTCTGTTAATTTACCGCCGTAGTACTAGTTATGAGTATTACCGTAACACTACAAATATGAGGCTAACTGACAGATGACAACTGTGATTTAATGATGAGGGTAAAATTATAAAACAAAATTAGCTATCAAAGTTCGTGTGGCAAAATCAGTGTTGACCAGTGAATTGACCAATTTTAATTGAATGAAAAGTAATGTTTAGCAAGTGCTTCAATTATTTCCAGAACTATATATACATATAATGCATATAATATATCTATTTGCATGCCTCTGACATAACAAACGTTGAGCGACACACGTACCCTACCCCCTAGTATTTATAGAGAACTAACTTAGTAGCAAATGTCTGTCCTCAGGATTCATGCTACTCACAATTCAAGATATTACGCAGAACCATGCACCCGCAGTAATACATTACCTTACAATTTATTTACAACAATCACACAAAATACCCCATAAAATACATGTATCCATGTTTTAATTCCTACGATTACCCGTTATTATTTTGCAATAAGATATTAACAAAAAAAACATTAAATCGTTTCAAATGTCAGTCGGGGCTCGAACCTGCATCATTCCCATGACCGGAGAACTGCAATACTGTTGTTCTACTGCAATATTGAAGAAACGACGCTAATTCCTTTTAACATAAAGAATATTAGGAAAAACTCGACATATCTACTAAGGTCTCAGTATCACACAGCCGTACCGTGTCGGTAGCACCCGAGACGAGTGGATTTTATTCTACTAAATACCATGTTAAATTTTGTAGTAAAAGTTGTATACCTTAGTTTATTATCGCAACATTTTTTATGATAAACATATATAGTTACAACAGGACCGCGGTCCTGTCTGTCTGGCTGACCCACCAATATGGTATTTTTATAGATGGCAGTCTATATATTATTATGATATTTATTATTATTGAAAAAGTTAACTAAAGCTCTAATAAATTGTTAGAAATATAAAAGAGAATGATATTTGAATGAAAAAATATCTGAGACTTATTTCTCTCATAGGATTACATATTTTTATACCGTTATAGATTATTATACTAAACGCTCCAGTACCATCACGATTCGACCATAAGTAACATGACTCAGGGTAAACTTTTAGATACTCGCCTTTTCGCATTTCACCTTTTTGATGTGACATCAAAGAGAAAACTGATCTTTTCCGCGTTGATACCTGCTAACATTGTCATCTGACTTCCAACTCCCGACTTCACCCTCCAACTTTGTGAATAGCCAGATTTCTTTATTATGACCAAATACATTTTCTAATTCAATTCTCTGATCCCTCATTTATTTACTCTTTTCATGAGGACTTTTTTCTTATTAAAATCGTCAAAGGGGAACACTCCAGAGAATTGTATTGTTGGCCCACCTGCATTATTCGGCTAAGTAAGAAATAAGTAAATCTTATTATACCCTTGAACGGGCATCTTATTTCTAGAGGCGACTCTTAACTCTTTTATTAAGACATTAGTTAAACGCAGTACGTGCTTTGTTTAAATTTGCAGTTATACAAGTTGTTAAACTTTCTGTTTTTACAATTTGCGAGCGTTTTATTTAAAGTTGAAAGGATAATAACTTCAATTTTGTAAAATAAATTTTTAAAAGTTCGACGTTTTTAGATACTTTTAATTCGGTTAAGTTGATAGTCTAAAAACGATTGTAAAATAAATAAATGACATTTAAAGAGGTGGAGAAGAAAGATTACATTTTTACTTAAATTGTTTGATATCTGTTCAAGTAATTTTGGTCACTTACCGTATAATTAAATTAATGTATGAGATGTGTGAATTATTTTGAATTATTGTAGAAGAAAGGCATCCGGTAGGGTATATAATTAGCTAACTTAAGCCAGTACCAATCCTTCTGAGTTCCTCTTAGTAGAATAATGGATCAGGTAAACATTTCTCTTCATAACATTTAATAGTTATGTTGTTTTAATTATTAATTTTGGTACTAGAACATACTTTCACTCATAACGTCGTACTTGAGAAAAAATAATTTCTGGGCGCTTCTCTGAGGCACGCTATCTTCGCTCGCTCACAATCGTAGTCGCTCGCTCGTCGCAGTTCTAACTTTACCTAATCTACTTTTCTCGTAAGAACATGAATATATTACTATAATATAAATGATGACTATGAGTTTCAGTCCATAGAATAAACAAATATATGAAAATAAATATTAGGGGCAGAATTCCACGTCTTGGGTAAGCCTATGCCCAACAAGGGAGTTCCAATAGCTGATATGATGAAATATTATTAGTAAATAGGAGTTAAATATTTTATTTTAAATTCTAATATTCAGTTTAAATTAAATTTTATTTTATTTTAAATTATATATGTAAAGAAATAATATTTCTTTAATTTTGAATTTTGCCGCGCTTACTACATTACCAATGACATTGACAACTGACAAGCGCTAGAGTCTGAGGTCAATGGTCAGTTGAGAGGTTATAAGAAAAATAGCATTGTATTAGATTATTGTGATTTGTTAATTAAAATAGATACATAAGAATAATTGGTGGAAGAATAGACTTTAATTGTCGTTTCTTCGTTTTCAGGTAAAGTTATAATAATTGGGTAGTTAAATAAGTTATCGTATTTGTAAGAAATTAACGAAATAAATCTTCGTTTTCAGAAGCAACGCATAAGTTTATTTTTAACCTAAAATTAAAGGATAACCGATATATATATTTATAAATTATATAAAAATTTTTCTTTAAATTTTATTAATCAATGCCGTGAGGTACCAGCAAAGTAGAATACCACCTTTCCCTGTACCAGGTGTCGGAAGCGGTGGCTAAAGTACCAGAACCGACATATGTCGGTATATCCATCCAAAACATTGCAGTTCAAAGCAAAGCTGCGCTCTGCGATTGCCAACACGCTTGCCGGCAGTTATGGGCAACATTCCCCCTTTCTTGGGGAGGCCTATGTCCATGCAGTGGACTTTCAACGGCTGGTATGATAATGATGATGTTCAGTGTTAGAATATGTTGTGAAGAATAATCATTACAATTTTAAATGATAAGAACAACTTACGGTCATCCGATGATAAAAGTTAAAAAATTACGTAGGATGTGCACCTATCGTTGGTCCACTTCAAGCTGTGAGATCACAGTGCTCTATGAAACAGAATACCTACAACAAACAGACCCTCCTCTCACAGATATGAGCATAATATGAGTTTGAATGCCATAAAGGTTGGTTCACAAACTGATTATGGCTCCCCTCGTGTACTCAGCTCGCGTTGATTTTAAAAAACAGCGACCCTTTATACACTGCCCTTAAGTACAGGTTTACGACAAACTCGTAAAACACGGATCACTGAAAATTTTTGATATGTAACGTTTCCATTCAAATGCGAGTTTACGAGGCGGCCCATTATAATTTTACTGACGTCATATTTTTTACTTGTCGCTAGATCTATGGGCGGCGGTACAAAAGATTTTTTTTAATAAAAAAAAAATGTTATTCCTTTTTAATCACTTCCTTTTATGAGTACTTATTCTATTCAATTTTTCACGGTGGCACTATAAAGCAGGTTTATTTCCCGTTCAATGTTACCAATTTGGTGTTTTAGCGGTTTTTGCAATTTCATTTTTTTTTCAGCTTTTATTAATCTTTATACATTTTAAGCCACCACTTAACAATGTTATTAACTTGTTGCACTCGCGACTTCTTCGGCGTTAAATTAAACTAAAAATATAATTAACCTGACTCCAAGATAAGTCGCTTAAAACACTTGTGATACGAACTTCAGAAAATACAGGAATCACAAATATATTACTCAAATATATATATTCAACACCCAGACACAGAGCAAACACAAATATAGTTATATAAATGTTTGTCCTGGGCATCGAACCCACGACCTTTGGCGCACGGGATAGGTTCAATAACATCTGCGCCATCAGACCTATATAAAAATAGTTTAAAGTCAAAATAATCTAGTTCTTATGAGTTAAATCTGTGTGGTGTAAAATTTTAATATTTTATCTTCTTTTTTAAAGTGGTTTAACTTAAAACGTGAGCAATATCTCAGTGAAGATTTGGTCGTAAATAGCCGCTTCCGATACTAACGGGAACAATATTCAATTTTTTTTTAAATGTTTATTATGTGATTACTGATATATATTTTTGCACTAGATTTCTGCCCGCGTCTTTGACCGCTAGGTCTTTACTATGTATCCTTTGTAATCCCTGAGAATCTCTTGTTATTACGGGAAGAAGTATATAGCTAACCTAACCTAACCTAACCTAACAGCTCAAGCGTGCAAAGTCATGTTGATCCGGCGAGAAAGAATACCTAACAAACATTTATCCACACATCCATTTTCATTAACATTCGCATAAATAATATTAGTAAAGATACTTAGGGCCCGATGGTGCCGATGGTAGTGATCCTATCTTGTGCGCAAATGGTCGTAGGTTCGATTCCCAACCAGAGCAAATATTTATATGATGGTGTTTGTTCTGTGCCTGGGTGTTAAATATATGTATTTAAGTATGTAGTATATTTGTGATTCCTCTGTTGCCTAGCATTCGTAACACAAGTTCTTTAAGCGACTTACCATGGAATCAGGCCAATGTATGCCATGTTGTTGGAATTTATTTATTGTGACAAAGGCCTTTCCTGTTAGGCCTATGCTAAGTTTCTCTGAAATGCCAGGCAGTTGAAAATTAAGATTACTCAACTCCAATCAAAGCGGCAGATTATTGTTTCTATTTTTATACTATTTAATCAACATTAGGTGCCTATAAGAACAGGCTAGACCTAGTTTAGGTACGTAAGTATCAAAATGTATTTTAGTTTAAGTTTCTTTTTGTTGTTGAATAAAGTTATTATTATTATTATTAATGATTAAGTAAATAATTAATATTATCCTAAATGTCATGTGGTTGCCCCTCACTGGACATATTTTATTGCAACTTCAATCGGTCCCTGCCTCAATCAACTAAATTTATATTGATTCGATTTCTTAATTGCATTCGATATACACCGTGTCTCCAAAAATACGCGGATTAACGCGAATAACATTATGATACCTTATAAATTAAAGGTTGATATTACTCTTAACAAAAAATGGTAGACCAACTGAGATGAAAAATTAACATGTTTTATTTATAAATCCGGTTTTGAGACGTTTATAAAACCATTGTCGGAATAAAAGAACTCGTTAGTCACTTGTAAATTATATAATACTATTCTGGGAAGTAGGTAAATAGTGAATTTCATATAAAATAATTATGTACCGCTAAGAACCCGTGATTAATTTATATAGGATAACATAAAATAATTCGTATGAAAGAATGAGTTTTTTTAAATATTATAAATTTTCCTTAAATAATACCTTTTTACTGAGACTGCGTTATAAAAACTTGACCTGTGATGTCAAAGGGATTCCAAATTTAAATCAACTTTTTAACCATAAAGCATCCATGTCGCGCCTGTGCTTGATTATATGACTGCCCAGCGCATTGCTTGTGGAGGCCTATGCTCAGTCGATGGTATTGATAATGATCCTAAAAGTGCAATTTACATTGCGTACTGAAAAATAACATATCAACACTCAGATCTAACAAAATGATTTTATGTTGTTTTTTTTATATTAAGACATCATAAAAACAAGCACACGGTCCGCTTGATTTTAATCGTGATCGCAACCTATATACGCTCGTGCCATCCCAAAGATATCACTAGGTGTCGCGAACCTTGTGAATTGAAGATTCAATGACACATTCACCCAATAATTCCACTGCCTCTCTCACCCTTAAAACCGGTTATTCCATTTAAACAAATAGTCTATCAGATCTACAGTCTAGACCATTTTTTAAAAGCCAGTAAAATCTAAACAGACATTACAAAATAATATAAACAAATATTCGGATCGAAAAACAAAAAACAGATACTACAACGACAGTTTAGTTTAGTTTAGTTTATTTAGTCATCGCAATTATTGCACGTTCACTGAATAATAAACTTTCGAGCCGTCCTCGGTATTAATCCAGGCTGTAATAAAAATAAAATATAAACAAATCTTAGCTATATTACCAACGAGTTGATACAAGCATTGCTCCAATTTATATTGCCTGATGTCATAACTTCATAAGACGAGATCGGAGCCAAACAAAATAAAAAATACGCAATGAAAAACATGTGGCTGGAGAGCGTGAGAACATAAAAATAACAATATCTATATATAAGTGACAGTTATTCTACATCTCGTTAATGTACAGCGAATTAGCTGACTGTACGAAATGGTATGCGTAGGATAAGTGGTATGCTAATGACCGGAGTACTGAGGATCAAATAGGACAACCATAGTTCGATTAAATTATTATTATATATCTGTATGTAAAAAAGGTGAAGTTCAATGACTGACTGACTGACCGGCTAACTGACTATCATATCAACCCAGGGCCTAAACTGTAAGGAATAGAACCTTTAAATTTTGCTCAGGGGTTCCTTTTATAGCGTAGGGAAGCACTACGAAAGGTTTTTTGAAATTTCACCCTCTAAAAGGTAAACCAGAGTTGCAAAGTTATTATGAAATTTTATTGCTTTTGAAGTTATTCAAATGAAGTTGAAAAAAAGATTATATATTAAAAGTTAAGAAATACGTGTATAATATTTTTGTCGTCACTTAAGGGGGTGAAAAGAGGTTGCAAAAGTAGTATGAAAGTTCTACAACTTCTACCTCGGGGCGCTGTTAGTCAAAGATACAAACGACTTACATTCATTGCTCGCACACGCATTCTATTTAGAACATGTCGAACGTCAGTCGATCTATCGTATTCTTGTATAGCCGGTGGCGCCACACCTTTACATGTGGCTGCACAATGAACTATACGTTGACTTCTAAATATGTAATAATTATATTTCATTTACATTACATTACACCGAAATAAGTCGCTTAAAGCACTAGTGTTACGGACATCATATAACAGAGGATTACAAATATAATACTTAAATGACTATTAACACCCAGAAACCGAATATAATTATAATAACTATTTATGATATAAATATTTCCCTTGGATAAGGATCGAACCCTTGGCGTACAAGATAAGATCTCTACCACCTGCGACATCGGGCCCGTCCTGATAAAATAACAATTATATTTAGAATTTTATATTACTACCCACAATTTCTTTATTTAAAGTAGTTAATCCTTACGTAGTCGTTTAGTCCTGAAAAGGTAACAAAGTTTCAGACACACTTTCACGTCTATAATACTGCTATGGATACATAGAATCATAGTACGAAGTTTTACAGAAACTGTTTCTCTCGATATAAAGTTATCTTGTGTTATTAAAATATCGTGGTACCACTAACAACAGAACATAATTTTATGCTCGATTGAGTCATGGGACCGAGTCCTACTTTCCAACAAGAATTATTTACCAATGTCTAATTAAACAGTTAATTCAAAAAAGGTCCAAACAAGAAATACAAAAACATTCTCATGCTTTTTCGTCCCAATGTCGAACCAAGAGCTATTGATCCAATTACAATATATTATACCTAAGTAAGCCGAAAAATAATTTAATGACATCCGTCCTAATTACAACTTATCTAAGCTATGCAGATACTATAGTAAAAATATATCTTTTTCCATGAATTTTGAATAAGGACAGGTCAATAGTCGGATACAATATGGCTGCTGTTTAACATTGTTATGCAATATTAAGGCGCCGACTGATCTATTGCTTATAATTTTCTAATTTTTATTTAAATTACAAAGTCGATAAGCAAGCATGCAGTCCGAGTGACAGTAAACGTCTGCGGCATCAGCTAGTGTCATTACAAGGATTTAGTGATACTAGGGCGTTACAAACATAATGACTTTGAGATATTATGTCACCCTTTCACCCGGAACACAGCAATGCGAATACTGCTGTTTGGGGGATAAGTAGCTGAAAAATGGGTTCTTACCTATTTCTCAGCTACTTAACTACTACTAGTGTGTTAGAAATACAGACAACACTTCTATGAAATCTACCTGAACATGTTAATTTGAAACTTACGCAACAACAGGATTCGTTAAATCGCGAGGATATCTTGAAGCAACTACAAATAATTAATACCAAATACCATAATTATTCTAGATATATAGAATCAGGACCTATATTGGAATAGAAGGGTCCTAAAGGTCCTGAAAACCTTAGTAGAATCAAGACATCTAGCATATATATATAAAAGCATTCTTATTTAATATGTTACTTAGGTAGAAGTATTATATATTACTGCAAATATCTCATCTTTTTAAGTTTAGCAATTTGTAATATAGCATTATTTTAATTTCTAATACATCGGTAGTTAGGTAAATAGTATAGAATTATGTGCTTCAGACGATTAAAATTGTTATAATTACGTAAAATAAAAAATCGTTGCAACGTAATAACGCAAATACGTAGAAAGTCCAACTGATATTAAATACTTGAGAAATAATACTGCAAAATATTTTTATTAAAGAGATTTTATTGTTCAGGCAATTATTTGGTTGTTGATTTTAAAGTTAAATAAGCTTTAATAACCCCGTGCTTATTTTTAATTAAGAATTTCAGCAAGTATAAATACTTCATTTTGATTATTACTAATTAAAACAAAATTAAAATATATATAATATATATAGGACAAACATGAGTCATCATGTTAAACATATTCGTCCTGAGTGAGGAGCGAACTCTCGACCCTTGTTCGGATGCTGCCTTACATCACAGCTCTGTTTTGTCTAAGCGTTTCGAATGGTTATACCGCCATCTATCTGTTCTAGTACTTCAAAGGACCTCTGGTACTAAAGCCATCCTACGGCTAATATCATAATGTATGAATGCAATATGAATGCTAAAGTTTGCAAGCGCCTTAAAAAGTAATCCGATCCGTTGATTCCAAGAAACGTGCCTCGTTCATAAACACAAGATTTTTCGATTCGAATCCGATACGAGTTCAACTCACCGCATAGTTTCGATAGTTTTGTTAAACAATGCGTTTGATTGGTGTGTCGGCTCACAGTCTGGTTTCAGAGAAATCCAATTAAGAGCATTATTAAAAATATACAGTCCATACTATACTTATAGTATATTTGCGGAAGTATTTATCTCTGTCTATTTGTAACCTTTTCATTACTAAGGCGATGGCCAGGTGGTTTATATCTTATGCGCCAAGAGGTCATGGGTTCAATTCCACTCAGGACAGACATTTTTATGAGTATTTGCCTTTGTTTTGTAATTTGGGTGTTTAATTTGTATTTAAGTATTGTATTTTGTTACTTCCCAATAGTCTACTATGTAACACAAATGCTTTAAGTGACTTATCTCCCGAGTCAGGCCAATGAGATTTTTTGTAAATTTATTATTGATATTATTAATAGGCGATGAAACAAATTGTACATTTGAAAATGTATCTTCGGAAAAGACACAGATTACTCCGACACCAGGCATATTTAAAGGAGAATAAAAACAGTGATCAAATTTAAGTTTTGCAGTTAGTTAAATTATTCTACAACCTATGCTAAAGTCCGTTAAGCCATTTCGTGATTAGAGAAACCCCAATACAAGGTTTTAAGTTATTACATATAACATTCGCTAACCGACAATACATTCGTTTTTATTGTATATTTCAAGTCTGTTAAGTATACATTATCTTTACTAGGGTAGATAATGAACATTAACGTAAAACATATGATTTAATTTGAATATAAGAAATACCTACTTAATGTGTAAGCAATAAACAAGATTAAGTAAAGTGCTCATGGCTTACAAGAAGTTCGAAAAATAAATTCTTACGCCCATAAGGGAGTAATAAAAAAGAATGTGCTAAGATATTTTTAATCTGTGAAAGTATATTGTACATAGTCATGTTCGACAACCACAGCGCCCATAATTAAAGGCTATGAAGCTTTCTCCGATAAGCTATAAGTCGTGCCGTGCTCTCCGGAATGGTTGCACAGCAACAATATAATGTTACGGATAGTGAGTGTTCTTCTTGCTCTAACTCTTCATGGTATGATATATTTTATCTTCATCGGCTCTTCAACAAGCAAGAAACAAATATTATACTTAGTTATTTATCGGTGTCCGTTGATAGTTGAATTGAACTGACTTCATTTACTTTTTTAGTTAATCCACGGTCAGTTTTTGCGCCAAAACCCAATTGCTTTTTTTATAACACTAAATGTTTGAGTGAAAGGTCGGTATAAAAAGCATTGTCAATTGAAACAGGAAATCCTAAAAAACTATGCAATGTTTCTCACCAAAACCCTTAATCAAGACCTATTCAAGATTAGCCATTGAATTAATAAAACTTGTTTTGTATTAATTTAATTTGGAAAGGAATATAGTTTCCCTCACGTGCCGTGTATATCAAGATCAGAATAAATTTCAATATCCATTATACACGAAAATCCTATTACTGAAAGAGCAAGAGGAGACCTTGATAATGTTTTTATAAAGGCGGCAAAACACGATAACACTGTATCAAGTACTTAAACGATGCAAAACAAAAAACAATTGTTATACCTGTCTCGTCAGCTTCCTTGCAATATATCCGAATAGAGCGGGACAGGAATATTAAAAAACGTGTTTAGCAGGTCCCTGGTATTTTTAAAGTGTCTTTTTGTAAGGTCTCCAATTTCTTTTGGTGAACAAACAAGAGAATAAAAGGGATGTATGCAAGCTAGCGTGATAATAGTGGGGAGTGGGATAAACATACAAAGGTAGCTCCAATTTGAGGGACAACTAACACCGCGAGAATTAACGCTTGCGTGCTTTCATAGGTGCATTTTCGATTCAAATAAAACATTATTATCATGCTGCAACTTACTAACGGCTTTTAAACTCTTTTTACTTAGCCATATAATACTGTAAATTTTTAAAAATAAATGGTATTCGATGCGAAAATCGATAATTCTTTTTTGTCGTGCTTTATTTGTTTAGTTCCGGTTTGGAAGTTTGTAGTAACTAATTTTTGTGAGCAGATGGTAACGGGACCAACGAGATGAAATTTTACTATATAACCGGACGAAGTCAGGATCAGGGCTTGATTACGAAAAATATGTTTTTTTAAGTATAGGTTTTACATAGGTATTATTCGAAAATGTCCTCAATTTTTTATTAAATTTATATGTAGGTATTGTATCAAATGTCTATTTTCTCTTGAATTCTTAATTTCTGCACAAACTTGTATATTTTTTATAAACCATTGTCAGATATGAAAAGGTTTTCTTGGCTGTTCACGTGCACGGCACTCCAAGACAAAAATTCCCGAATTTAAGAGGGTACCTAAAGTGGTTTAACACAGTGTTATAAAACTTGAAACCCTTAAATTTTTTGGAGATCACCACAGATGTTTCGGACGTTTCGCGGCAAAACGCCATTATTCCGGACCATAAATAATCCACAGAGTACAAAAACGCTAACCCTTCATTGCGTCTTCCTTTTACGATTCGGTGAAATGAAATAAAATATGTGCGCGCCAAAACAAAGGGCATAAGAGCAAAATGACAGGGCCACACGGTTTACAAGATGGCCGAACGAAAAAGAAAACTATAATTTCGCATTATGTAATACTCGGAAGAGTTGCCTGACGGGATTCGAATGCAGGCTTGGTTTAAAAATAACTCAAGGTTAGCTTGGTCGGTTCGAAGAGGGTCCCTTTGTGAGATCAAGGTCCACCAGTTCTGCGGGATACATGTAGATGAAAACGTATGGGTATTTGTATGCGGCTGCGCGAGTATTGGATAAATAATGTTGTGAGTTTGCGCTATCCGATAAATTCGCTTGTCAGATACCCAAGGCACTTATTTAATTGTTTCTCGTAGTTTATGATGCATGTTCTCATTTTCATTCATCAGTAAGTCCGATCAATAAAGAATTGTCTTTTTTTCTTTTAATTGAACAATTTGCAAGCAATATGCAATCATAAAGTTATTAATTGAAGGTGATTAAATTTAATAGAGTAAGAACTTCCTGGATAAGTCTGAACGGGAATCTAGTAAGATAGCATCTATATTTCAAGTTTTACTTTATGATTTATGTTTCCTATTTACATCTTGAGATTTTGCAATCACTCATCAGCCACCTACGTCGCTATTACAAACATTTTAAATACGTTCATTCGCAGTTTACACATTCTATAAATAAGTAGAAAAATTAATATAAAAATAAAATTTTGTGAAAAGTATAATATTATAAACTAATAATGTAACAAAATGTATTGAGTACCTATATATGTATTCTTTATTGTACACAATAAATGACATTAAAAAAGTACAATTTTAAATATCTCTATTTCAGGCGGATATGCACTACCTAATTAAAAAAAAAAGAAAAGACAGTTCAACGTTAAATAATAATACGATATATATATCACAATAAATTTACATTCCGATAATATCGAGCATTGGTTGAAAAAAATTACGGATCAAATAATTCCTTAATATTATCTCCGGACTTGATATATTCGAGTTATATCCCATGAGCAAGTCTCTTATATTGCTGTCTGATAGACAGACAGATAGTCGCCATTCCCGTAATATGGTACATGTTTATGGGCAATTATAGCGATCTTATAAAAGTCAACTAAGCAAAAACAACATGAGCACTCACAACCCATATAAAAAACGAACCTGTTTCAAAACTACACACCGATAACTGGGTATGTGGGTACGCATTCAAACCTATTGACAAAGGTTTTGTTCAAATTTGAACTTTATCACTTTCACTGTAAGCACTTTCATAGAGTTGTGTTATGCTATAAATGCATTATGCACTGACGTGTAAAGTCAGGCACACATTCTTCTGTTCTTTTCGAATATTTCTTTATTTGCTATTTTGTAATTAAGTTGCGTTATTTTGGAAGTCAAAATAATATTTGAGCCAAAATAAATGTAACTTGGATTCATTATTAACCAATTAATATAAAAAGGTTCTGACGGTGTACGAATGCTTATTAGTCTTTTACGCGAAAACTACAGACAGGATATGAATGAAATAGAGAATTTTGCTTATTCATTACCATTACTCATATTCTGTAATTTATAAAGCTGAGCTCGTGCCTTCGTTCGCGTGGTATAGTGACTTTGAGCAGCATATTCTCCTCAAAACGAAGATATGATTTTCGACCGTTTTTGCCGCATTTTTGATTGATACTCCACTCTTATTAATCGTAAAGTGGAGTGGACTTTATTTACTCCTTATTATATTAGCTATCTGCCAGTGAAGGGTCTCAACAAAATCGGTCCAGCCGTTTCAAAGATTACCTCAAACAAAAAGACAATCAATTTTTAAAAATGTTGTTTTGTGTATACATCCACAGGTATTAAGTATGAAGCAGTTATTTTAATATAATAATCAGACACTCCAAGTTTATATATTTGTATTTAAGATGTACGCTGGCCAAAGTTGCAAGAAAATCATAAAATCTATTAATAATGTGAACAACTTATTGTGAAGTCCATTTCAAGCCAAAGCTCGAAAAAATATATGTGAATTAGAATTTTTTACGTTCGTTTTTTTAGTAAAAACATAAATAAACTGCAATTTGATAAATAACACTTAATTTCTCTCATATAAATTGCCTTAAAAGTTGGCACCTCCTCAAAATACATTATTATTTACTATACTTATACAATAATTTAATAAATATAATATATTTTATATAAAGACTTTATTAAGAAATTTCTCCGTCCGCTTGTACTTAGCAAAACGAAAAAAGTTTTACATCGTGGAGTCCTTGAGGCGAGCAGCTGTAGGTGAATGCACCTGCCCACATTATGCGGTGACCTATAAAAGTAATAATTAAATAATTTATTCGCTCACAATCATCCCTTAGATGTGGGTCAAATAAAAAGGGGGCCTTAGGGTACCGCGTCCGATGCACGCCCGTGTTTGACCTTGAGTTGTCTATGCTCTATTATGTTATGCAATAATGATAGTATATTTACTCGCGGTAGATTTCCACACCTATTTCTACCGCTGCGCGCTGACCAGGAGTTGATGCATTACTATTCTATTTGAAGGGTGAGAGATGTAGTGAAATTACTGGAAATAAGATATAACACATGAGTCTCTATATTAAGGTTACCTTAAAATAACCTTAAATATAAAGACATGATAATAATGGTCATCATCATACCAGCCATAAAAAGTCCACTATTGGACATAGGCCTCCCCAAGAAAAGGAGTATGTTGCCCATAATTGCCGCGCTGGTCAACCGTGTTGGCAATCGCAGAGCGCAGCTTTCGCAGCGACAGGGAAGCTGCTGCCCATCCTCGTTCTGTACATTTGAGCTGACTTTTTGTATGGATATTCTGGTACCTTAGTCGTCTTTTACGATACTTGGTATAGGGAGAGGTACTAGTCTACTCAGCCGGTACCTCACAGATAATAATAGTAGGTCAATTGGCGACTTCACCGTATGTATTGAGCGAGTACTTCCACACAACATTTGGGTAGAAAATATGAAAAAATTAATGAATAAAATAAATTTGGTTCCTTGGAAGTTAGGTTGGCGGTGCGCTAGAATATTTTTACGGTAACACGCGCGTCTGTAAGCCACGCTGCCCTTACCAACACACGGACTGTGTGCTTGTTTGCTTAGTTAGTAGTACCTAACCAACTCCAAATAATACAGTAATGGAAGATTGTTTTGTCTAAATGTCAATTATCCATTGAAATTCAACTGGTTAAATAGCTTTTGAAAGCTTGTTAATGTTAAATAAACAACTTTTACATTGTCAATTTAATTGTAGAAATACATCTGACGTTTCCGTTACATTTAAATTAATAAGTGAAATAAATAATAAAACACGTCAAGATAATTAGTTATCAAATTAATTTTCTCTTTCTTAAGCTGAAATGTCGTATGTCTTTATTTTGATACACTGTGATATTATTACGGTTTGATTTTTAAATATATAATATTGTTCAAATTCATCAAGTTACTTAATTTTTAAGACATTTATAAACCAACTTTTTGTCTTTATTACATCTACACTCACTCTCACCTATTTCTACCGCTAAATAGCATTGCTTTGATGCGGTGTGAAAGGTGAGAGAGGCAGTGAAATTACTCGCTAATGTGACATAGTATCTTCAGTTCACAAAGTTGGTGAAACGAAAGTGATATCTTTGGGATGAGACGAGCGTTATACGGCTACGGTCACATTTAGTATCAAGTGGACGGATTTGCTGACTTCATGACATAAAAAGCCTTAATTGATGGATATACTGCCATCTATCCGTTTAGGTATCTCCGCACATACCTCATAAGTTATAGACTTATTAATACTTGCAATTATTTTTAACAATAAAGCATACATAAGCTTATTTTTACAATTTCTTTATTTCTCCGTTTTGTCTCATAAAGGTAGCAAATTAATGTATTAAACGTTGTCTATTATAGTTAAAAAGAATCATGAGTTACATTAACAACATTAATATTTTACAATGCGATGGATTTGCCGTGAGAAGCGAGTCTTATAAGTGAGGTAATAAAGTTGAGATCTGCATAATATTATTACGCATTAGTTATCGCAATCGATACGTACCTGTCCAATAAACGTACAGAACCCGTCACATGTTCTGCCATGTCTATCTTGCCCTATAAATTCTTGACCAACGCCACCGTTTTTATGCGAGTCGCATCCGCTTCGCTGCCCAAAGGAAGTGGGGGGCTTTGTATTAAGTTTTACAACTGCAGTTGTTTTTACTTCGCTGCATGTATTATTTCATAAAAACGCTGTAAAATACTTCAACTGGGGCGGTTATTTTTAGAAATGTGTTGCTTAATAAATATATTTTGCAAGATTGTTTGACCCTACCCAACTTTCGAGTTTAATTCTTGATAAAATATAGTTAAGTCATCGCATCAGTTACGTTCTACAAGACGTAAAACGAACTGTTGGACAAATTGATCAAAAGACAGAAATCTTTTAATGAGGCATTCCTCATCTTAAGACTCAGAGGACTGCTTGTTTGTCATTTCTAGTACAGAACTGTTCATAGGTCGCCTAAAATGGTACCTCACTCTGATCTAATTATCATCATACCAGCGTGGATGATATTGTCCATCGCCACTCTGTTATATTTGGGCAGCGCTGCTTCGGATGCATATTACCATAAGTCGGTTCTAATAACACTATCGCCTCTTACGACACCTGGTACAGATTATTATTCTACTCCGCCGGTACCCCAAGGCACTGTGCTTGTTTGCCAACTTAATAGCATATATAAAAATGTGGCCCTAGCAATGTTACCTTTCCAAACAGATATTGTGTGTACATTGTGAGAGGATATCCAGTACTTGGTCCTAAAATATTGTCTATTACTTGAAAAAAAAATTATTTCATATAAGACTTAGTCGACAAACAAGCATATTTATTTATTTATTATAATGACGTCTTGTAGGCTAACAAGTGAGCACACCCAAATCGCCTACAAGATTAAGTCTTAAGCAAAATTTTAATTATATTAATAAATAAATAATTAACAATATAGTCGCTGGTAATATCACAAGGATATCACTTGCGCGTCGCCAACCTTGTGCCTTGAAGATATGTCACACTACTTAGTAATTCCTCTGCCTCCCTCACTCTTTAAACCGTAACACAACGCGGTAGAAATAAGTGACAGTGATGTTCCAACGCAGACGACCATTGTCTGAGGTTTACATCATAAGAGCGTTGTTTAGGTTTAACATACTTAAATTGCTAATATGAAACGCATCTGCTTCACCTTCAGGCAGTCTCGTATCATGCATACATCCATTATTATTGTCTCTGTAGTGGTCAATAATTATAACCCAATTAAAAATCATAAAGTTTAAGACTGCCAGATGTTTCACAATTTATTGTTGCTCCACTACATCCAACCCCACTAAATTACACGCTTAAAATTTTATGCATCTTATTTTATATAATAACATTCAATGGCCATTCAGAGGTCACAGATGTTGGACTTCATACACAAAAGGCATAATATAACAAAATTAATATGAACAGATTATCCAAAACAAACCATACTTGCAAGGAGATTTTTTTTTGTAAAAACAACACAGTACCCGTGCTGCCATGTTACCTCTATTAATAAATTAAATATTTACATAACATCTCAATCATTGACCTGATATCAGACAACAGAGGAATCACAAAATATGATAATATACAAGACATGTCATCATATCAGCCAGAAAGAGACGAGGTTATCTGCGCTGGACGTAGGCCATCCCAAGAAAGAGGGAATTTTGCTCATAATTATAGCGCTGGGCAAGCGTCTTGGCAATCGAAAATCACAGCTTTCATTGCGACGAGGATGCTGCTACTCATCCACGCCTTGTGCATTCGAGCTACCCTGTATCGGATGGATATACCACCATCTGTCCGTACTGGTACTTTAGTCGCATCATAGGATATCTGCTCCAGGGGAAGGTACTATTATGATTGCCGGTACCTCACGGCTGTACAAAACACAAGTTTAACTCATATATTGATCATATAACATGTTTGTCCTGGGTGAAGATCGAACCTCCGATCCTTGGCACTCAACATAAGGACACTACCAAATGCGCCACTGGGCCTGTCAATCGAAAAAACCGACGGAAATCATACCGACTAAAACTTATTCAATTACGTCTCAACGTATTCACATACGTTAATTTACACAAGTCGTATGCAGTGGGACATCTACATTATTTTCATTCATGGCATTAATCTTTTTGGTACAATTGGCTACGCACTTTTGCCAGCTCATTTTTCTCCAAGAAACTTATCATCCAAATTTTAACTCTTTATACAATCGAATAAGGATAGTTTTTTAAAGATTTTTGAAATGTGTGTTTTTATAAAGAGAAGTATGTGTTAGGGTTGTGAATTGTGATACTCGTATGTCGATACTTTTTTATTTGTTGTTTTTTTATTCTTATTGCTACGCTCTGTTTGTGATGGAAAATATTAATATTTGTTCAATACGAAATGGACATGACCGTGTTAGTATTTAATATTGCAATAAAGTCAGTTTATTATTTCATTACAGGTGCATTCAATAATTAAAAAATTGTTAGAAACGGTGTCTTGCCATATGTTTTACATGAATACTTTCAAGCAACGGGTGTTTTCTTTAACGAATGAGGTATTTTATTGCTGTGGAGTAGTATAATTAATGTCTTATAGTTATGTGACTGCAACACCAAACTGTATCCTCCAATTGTGTTATCATCCGTTAGTTAAATGTCTGTGTTCATCATCATCAGCATCGTATCGTAGACCGTCCACTGCTGGCATCCACAAGTAAAGAGGAGTTTTGCACATAATTGCTGCGTTGAGCAGGCGTGGCGGCAATCACAAATCGTAACGTGAAGGGAATGCTGCTGCCCATTCCCGCATTTTAGCTACACTGTGTCGGGTGATTATACCGCCATCTGACTCCTATCTCAACCACAGTATAAGTACAAGAGTACCAGGTGTCTTTTACGACACCTGGTACAACAGGAGGTAGTATTCTACTGCCGGTACCCCAGGGCCAGTGTCCAGGCGCCTTTGATGGGTGAATTAAATTTAAAAACGTACGTAATCTCATAAACATACAAATACAAAATATAAGCAAAAAGCCAGTCTTCTACATCTTGTTGTAGTTATATTATGTAGCAAAAAGTCAATGTCATTATTATATAACTTTCCTTACATATAATAAATAAAAGATATAGAACACTGATAATAATAATTAACTGCAAGGAATAAAATTAATCACGTCTACAAGCCGTTTAGATTAATACTTAGATCGGTCGGTTGATTAAGAAAGTTGTTCATCAAAGGCACACTACCATATTTAAATAATAAAACCTAATTAAGATAAAAGTAAGAACGTTCCTTTATTAATGATAATTATATAAGAACTTCCCGTGTTAACTGTAATTAGTTTTTCATATTTAAATATACCTTTTTAAATTCACCGGCCGATCTTGGTTACTATCTACAATTTACTGATTTAATAATCATTTTTTCTAAAGAAGAAAGAATGCCGTACTGTTATCTGTAAATTGTTTTAATTGGTTACAAAATTTTATTTAAGGTAGGAAGAAGTATATTTTATTAAAATGTAAGTAAGTAACTATATTTAATGAAAAATATTAGTACATATTTAGTTAAAGCTTTAATATTAATCCTTAGTAATATTACAAAAAAAATGTTCGTGCGTTCTATGCGCTTTTGATGACATTTGTTATATTAATTTTGTAACTTAAGGTAGGTAACAGTCTACTTCTAGTCCTAGGATAACAGGATTCCTTAATAGACACAATTGGAGTCCACGGAGACACATTAGAAATGTGTAGCGTATGATATCAATATTTATGGTATCTCTGGACCTTCTCGTGTCCAGCGTTTTTATCGATAACACAATCACATCACCTTGCTCGAATTAGCATTCGGAACAATTCGTCCGGTGCGCCTAACACGTGTGGCTCCCCCTGCACCTATCACCTGGTGAAAAACGTAAGAACAGAATTGGGTCACACGTTGCGTTCACAAGTTCTTTATTCCTTCCCTTCTAGCCTTGAACCGGTTCGAGGAAGGGCCCTTTCAAAGCTATCCCTTATTAAAACACGTGCGCCCATTCAAAGCTGCTACTCATATGAATGGCGTTGATTTACCTGCTTTATTACTTAAGATGTTGTAATCTTTAACTACGCAGGAAAATAAAAGGGAATATCCGTTTCCAAACAGTCAATGGATATACGCGCCATTTTACAAGAGCTGCGGTTGTGTGATGTATATATTATTATGTTAATATTATATATAGATATGTTTATAGTTCTTATTGCGTACTATAGAGACCCGCCCTAGTTTTGCTTTAGTTTCTTACAAGTTGTTGTTGCCTATGGTTTTGTGGGCCTTTAAGAAAACTGGTAGAGCTCCCGTGGTTCGCAACATCTATAGGTATGTTTTACTTTAAGAGCGGGTCCGACCCGGTAGCGACCCGCTGGAACATTGCATGGTTGCAATAAGGAATAAAATGGTTATTAAAGGTTATCCCTGAGAGATAGACATATGCCGTCGCAGACTTTTTTATAGACTTGTACATGAGGTAGACCTTATACAAAAGGTTACTTGCATCGTGTTCCGTTCTAAAGGGGGGGAGAGGCAGTGAATTTACTGGATAATGTGGCATATTATATTTTAGTCGCATGGTTGGCAATGCGTTAGTGATATCCTTGTGGTATTACGAGCGTCTATATGCTGCTGTGACGTTTACTATCACGCGGAATGTATCCTTGTTTCTCGACCTGGTCTAATAAAAAAAACCTTTTTAAGGTGCACGATACATAATTTGTAGACAGCGTTTGCAATGTAAACACAAAAAATGTGTTCATTTACATATGAAAACCTCTGAAATTATTCGTGTGTTTCTACTATATTATATATATCATAATCACCATCTATTTAAAAACCTAATCAAAATTCGTTTTGTTATTTTAAAGATCTAAGCATACAATAAAACAGACATACAATTGGTAGTGATTTTTTATACTATGTAGTTACTCTTCACTAAATAGTTTAAAAAAGTCACTTTCCTACTAATTATTTTACTAATAGAAAAGATAAAACTACATGAATTTGAAAAATATTTAAAATCTACTTAATTCTGAGATACCCAGCTCCTGTAAGATTTTCAAACGAAGCCGTAGGAATGGGATAAACATTTCCTTTATCATCCCGGAATATTTTCTGCATGGTATCATTATCATAGTCGTAGATAGTGCAATGTTAATCATGCAGTTCTAAGAAAAGAAGAATTTTGCATATTATAATCTCGTTGTACAGGTGTAATTTCGAAGGAATGTTGCTACCCATCCCCGCCCCTCATTTGAGCTCCGAGTGGACCCACTGCAGGTTTTGTTTTTAATTGGTAATATTAAAATGTTTACGGTACCTAAAATAAAAATTAGCCTATTTTTTTTGTCTGTTTGAGGTAAACTACATTCATTAGCAGATAGCCGATATTCTAAGGCGTAACTTAGGCTGTTTTTGCTATTTATTCTTCTCACGAGAACTACATAGGGGTCACTAGTATATACATTTACATACCTAAATTAAATTTATGTGTCTGTGTGCAATATCAAATTAACAGATTGTTTTAAATATGAAGATATTTGAAATATGTACGGTACTTATAACATAAATAAGCTTTATATTTGTCTCTCTGTTTGAGGTAAATTCCGAAAATGCTGGATCGATTTTAACGGGGTTTTCATTGGTAGATAGCTGATGTTATACGGGATAACTTGGCTACTTTTATTATTTATTATTCTCACGGAAACTGAAATCACGCAGGAGGAACTGCAAGGCCTCGCTAGCCTAAATGAAATTAAAGTGTTTTAGTAATATCAAAATAACTAGGTTTTTACATTTAAAATTTAATAGGCGTATGAAAACATATATGGTACTTACTACAAAAATAAACTCTTTATAAATTTGTCCGGCAAAATAGAATAGAACTTCCCTCTGTACCCAGGTGTCGTAAGAAGGGACCAAGGTACCAGAACCGACAGACGGCAGTATATCCATCCGATAAATGTGCCCTGTGGCTTATGGCCGACATTTGAGTCCTGTGGCTCAAGTGCATATGGCGGGGAAGGGCAACAGCATCCCCGTCGCGAAAGCTGCGTTCTGCGATCCTCAACACGCTTGCCCAGCGTAGCAATTATGGTAGTATTCCCTCTTTCTTAGGGAGGTCCACTGCATAGTGAACTTCCAATGGCTCATATAATGATGATGATGATGATACATATATTTGTTAGTTTGTTTAAGGTAAACTTTGATACATCTGGATCGATTTTTAAAGGATTTTCACTTGCAAATAGTGTTATGTAGGTTTATAAGAAGTAACTTATTTATTATTCTAGTGGGTACAGAAACTATGCGGGTAAATAGATACTGTATGTTTACCAAATCTCGTTTAAGCCTGTGTTGCTATTTTTGCGTTGCTAACATACAATTTTAACGTTGGTTATAGTAAATTTGTAAAATTACTGTTATATATGTTTCGCTGGTTACTTTTAGATATATTCATGTCTGTCCATGTTAACGCATTATTTTTATTATTGTTTAACTAATTAGGCCAACGCGCATAACGGACAGCAGTTTTCCTTTTCTATATTGACGCATCATTATATACCTAATAGAGCCCAATAAGCATTCATATCAATCAGTAAGCATTCATATAACAATCAACGGACCCTACATCAATTGATCCCCACCATGACAAATATTTGTTCTGTGTCTGGGTAATATTTGTATGTACCTAAGTTTTATTTGTAATTCCTCTGCTGTCTGATATCCGTAACACAATTGCAAGCTACTTATCTCGGAGCCAGGTCAATGCATCGGATGACGTATGACTACTATTAATTAAACGTTTTAATTTAGCTGCAGGTAGCGGCAGAGTAGAATAGTACCTTCCTCTGTATCAGGTGCCGTAAGAGGCGACTATGGTACCAGAACCGACAGAGAGCGACATATCCATCCGCATCAGTGTAGCTCACATGCTTAGAGTGGGGATGAGCAGCAGCATCCCCATGGCAAAAGCTGCGCTCTGCGTTCTTTAACACGCTTGTCCAGGACGGCAATTATGGGAATATTTCCCCCTCTCTTGGGGAGGCCTTGATGATGATAGAAACAATTTTTTTTCTCTATATTATTCTTCAATTCGCTAACTACGAATAATGCATTTTCTTATTATTTACACATAAAAACATAGGTAACCGCAAACGATGTATGCAAATGAATTAGTTACGCATTAATTTATGTAACAAGTGAATCATATACATTTTACAGGTAGACGTGACCTATGTAATGTTTATGTATTTGCCGACATTAAGCTATACATAACTACATACTTATCTATTGTGTTTGCCCTTCCTGTCATTCTAATGTCATGCAAACAATCACCTTGAATCTATAAGTTTGACGTTATAATGTGGAGCCATTGATACTTGTGGTGTCGCTCGTAAACAAACATATAAATTTTAATTATTACTTTTATACTAGCAGAATTACTTGCAAGTATATATAGAATCTAGATTATAATCTAGAACTAGTTTCGCTTTTAGGGTGGCAAATTTAACTATCATGGTATCAGAATTCATATACAAAATATATAAAATAATAATTGGATTGTTATCAATCTGTCTGCTTACCTTCTGGTTGGACGTACAACGTCGCGCTTGCCGGTGCGTGGTCTCCATTTCAGGATCTTACGTCTTCTGCCGCCGGTTCTGCGTTCTATACGCCTTGCCAATTGGAACTTTAACTTGCTTATCCACCGGGTTGGGTTTAGTTTGGATTGTTTTCGTATCTCCTCGTTCCTGATTAGATCGTGCACAGAGACTCAGAGCATTGTCCTCTCGACCCATATCACGTTGAACTACTTTCGGTAGATTAAGAAGGTGAGACCACGTTTTAGTGCCAAAGTTCATAGCTCTTTAATACACATCACCAATAACATTTTTTACTCAATACATGAGGTAGATCTCGTACAAAAGGACGTCTGTATTGATACCCCACTCTCGTCTATTTCTACCGCCAAATAGCAGCTATGTTCCGGTCTGAAGGGTGAGAAAGGCAGTGAATTTACTGGGTAATGTGGCGTAATATCCACTAGTCACAAGGTTAGTAACGCGTTAGTGATATCCTAGTGATATTACAAGTGTCTATCGGCTACAATATCAAGCGGACTGTATGCTTGTATGGTTTAAAAAAATGCAAAAACAAATAATATGTCATCTAATTGAAAAATTGCCGATTGCCGTTGGAGATCTAAAATCTACAATGAACTTTAATATGTGTTTCGTTCTTTAAGAACCTCAGAATAACGGAGACATAGAAGTAACATTATATATAGGTAATTGAGTTATACTTATTTATCTTATTTACTTAACTAGTAAACTAGTTAAAATAAATAGGTGTTACACACTACTAAGCTATGGTGGACATACAATCGATCTTACTGGAGATTTCTTGGAGACACTTATGTACGTTGTAGAGCAAAGTTTTTATGAGGTAAACTACCTCTAAAAATAAAATTGTATTCAAAATTTTCTAATTTCTAAAGCCACCTGCTTTGGTACCTCACTCTCACCTATTTCTACCGGTAAATAGCAGTGTTCTCATTGCTATGATCCGTGTGAAAGGATGACAGAGGCAGTGAATTACTGGGTTGACTGATATAATATCTTCAAGATTGGCAACGCGCCAGTGTGCTTAGTATTACGCCGACTCTAAGCTTGATCTCGCTCTGGTATATAAAAAATGTTGACTAGTTGATAAAATTAGGCTTAAAGCGCTCTTTTTTCTAAACACCTAGAAAATTGTTTTACAAATTATAAAAATGAATAATTTAGGTAAAACTACTATAATTTTACATTTTAAGAAATATTGGATAATAAAACATTTTGTTATATACCATTTACCCTATCGTCGCCAAAATCGACGATTGCCTGTTATTGTAAGTTCACTAGCGGCGGCTCCCGGTATCACCCGAACACTTTCCGTTCTCGTGAGATTAATAAATAATACAAGTAGTCTATGTTACTCCTCATAATTTTGACTATCTGCTAATTAAAAACTCGTTAAAATCAGTCCAGCTCTTTCAAAGTTTACCCCTAATAGACAGACAAACAAAAATAAATGTTTATTCATTGCTTATGTTAATAATCTGTTATTTCGACATTACGAACGGACATTTCAATTATGTTTATATGTATAGATTTAGATATAATGAACGATAGCCGCATAATGCCCAACGTATTACAACTTAAACTAGGCAGAACTTACTCACAGCCATAAAGCCGAGATAACCTTTAAACTGAAGTTAAACGGCAAGGCAATGATTCATACTGTATGAGTATATTGCCCACTTCGGCGAGCGATAAATGTGCGGCAGTGTGATACTGACGCGATATGTCAGATCGTCGATCGACATTACTGACGCATAATATGGAATTGTCGATTGACTTTACTGACGCATAATATGGAATTGTCGATTGACTTTACTGACGCAATATGCCGGTCGACTTTCATTGTTATACGTTTGTTGTATTTATTAATAAAATTTTAAAATTAATTTATATCAGCTTTGTGCTCTTGACTTCATTTTTCTTGTGACTAAATGTTGCCTATATAGGATCCTTGCTTAGGGTCCAAGTAATCTTGAGTCCAAGATACTTGACTAATTTGTTGGAAGTCGTTTCAGCCAGTTTTGTCATTAAATGATAGAAACAGACAGACACATTTTCATATAAAAAAATAATAATTCATAAATAAAATGGATAATGTTAAGCACAAAACTCAACAGAATGTCGGTTATTTCTTATTTTTCTTAAGGCACTCTGAAAGTTTAAAGAAAAATATTGACAGAGTAATTTTAAATTAATTAATGTGCACGTAGCGCTTCATATTTTTTTTATATATTTTCACTTTTGTTAAAATCAACAACACTTGTCTTTCTGTCAAATAGCAGATGTAAAATGTCAACGTCGGTCTAAACAAAGATCTATTCAAAAGTTGCAACGTAACGGGATAGACAGGGCACAAAACTTTGACGAAGACAGGGTGTTTTCTTCATGTAAAAAACAATTAAATGTTTTTAGTTATTTTGCAATTTGTTTATTCATACAAACAACCAAATCTTATGTATAGTTTAAAAAAACATTTTCCGATTTTTCTTCGTAGACCAGGTCGACAAACAAGCATACAGTCCCTTTGATAGTAAGCGTCACTGCAGCCTTTATGCTGAAGCACAACGGTAACAGAGCGTTGCCAACCTTGTAACTTGAAGATAATTAGTCACATTACCCAGTTATGTCACTGCCTCTCTCACCTTTCAAATCGAAACAGCAACATAAACCCTGCTATTTGGCGGTATACATAGGTAAGAGTAAGGTACTAATGCAGCTGACCTTTGTAGGAGATCTACCTCATGGATACCTCAAATTTCATAATAAATAAGTCTCCACTCAATCTTTGCGAACCGTGCGCCGCTTCGCCGTTTTAATTGTAAATTGATCGAAAAGCCATTTAAGTATACAAAGCGACCAGTCCACCAATACGAATTAGACACATTTTCAATCCAATTTTCAACTCAATTACTTTCAATTATTGCTTTCATTATATTTACCGACGTTTCTTTACATGGCTTAACTTCTGGTCACAATTAAGGTATTGCATTTAACGAATTTTGACGACATTTGTGATGTCATGTCTGTTACCAATTGTAGGTACTTTAAAAATAAAACTACGCAAATAAATGTAATTAAAGTATGAGTAACAATACAGTACATATATATATATATAATAAGTATATTTTTTATAATTTGATTTTATTTTCTTCTAATATCACAGACGGAGCCTGAGAACCCCATTAGACGAAATTTTCTCTGGCAGGTATTAATATAAAGAGTAACTAAGGTTTCTCTTATTAAAAAAAATAAGAGTAAGACGAAAATTGCTTTCGCCTCGGCTTCTAAATTAATTGTTAACCTAATAATATAAAAAGTACTTACCCCCTTTTTTCAATTATTAAGTTGATAAACAGTCATACAATCCGCGTAATGGCACACATAAATTTCCAGCCTCTAGACATTCGTGTAATCGCTAAGATAGACTAGTTACCTAATGCGACGGCACCCTAATTTGCCTTTCCCACTACCTCTAAAGCCCTTGATACCCTTGAAATCGGAACATAGTATCTTTGAGTATTGCTATTTGGCGGTAGACACTGGTGAGAGTGAGACATCCACACGACCAAAGGTCAACCTCTAGTAATTTTAAAGTAAGTCGGTATACGTGTTGGAGTTCACGTAATATATGCGTACAATAAAATGAATGTACCAAGAAGATACTTGATCTAAGTCACGTTGCCTCAATGTTTTATCAGTGACTTTTATACGCTAGGGTTGGTACATTTTTATATAGTACATAGAAATTACGAGTAAAAATATTCACCGGAAAAGAAATGAGCCTGTAACTGAAATTAGAGTATTTACAGATTTTTATTAATTCTTATTAATATAACAATACTTAGGACAGAATACTATTTTTTTAATAAACAGTCTTGTTACGTTTTAAAAACGATTTGGGATAAAAAAAATATGTATATATAGCTCAACTTCTCCGTGCTCTTTAGGGCGCTACGTAACAAAACTTCATATTCTACAGCTATTTTTATATTAAATTAACTAGGCCTATACCCTGCGGATGCAGAAAACTCGATACTCGGCTACGATCAGATGTCCCCACATAATTTATTTAAAAATATATTTTTACAAAGCCCTTAGCCTAATATGGTCCAAACAATTGGTTTGCTCTCAGACGCCTTTATGCCTGATAAGGTATAGGTACAGGTTTTTTAAAAAAGGATAGAGTAGGATTTGTAGAAATAAATATCTTTGTGTAACTATGTATCATTTCATCACATACATTATTAAAACCGCATATAGCTTAACACAAATAATTTAACAGTGCAAACGAGGTCTCCAAATGAATAAATTATTGTAAATATATGCCGGCATCATGCTGTTAGATTGCAGCATACAAATTATTTCATTAAAGAATAAAATAATAGAAAGACACTTATCATTTTTTAACGCAAAATAAATTTGTATGTCCATGAAACACTCAAAAACATAACCTACCTGTTATTTGTCAATATCAGGCTTACATACATACTATGTGTAACATAGTCATAATTGTAACGTCCAAAAAGTCTGTTATATTTTCAGTTATTAAAAGATTTTAACCGTAACTTGTGTCTTATTACAAGGAAACAATAGTAAATAATATTGATAGAATTCTGAAAAAAGAAAAAAATGTAAATATTTCACTTATTTATAATTTAAATATTGTATTTTACGAAATATTAGAAATTTCACTGAATACTTTATACCGCTGCAAATAGTGCACGTAATTACAAAATATACCCATAAATATTTACTAACAGTTGATTTGGAAAAATATCTATACGACATGATTATGATGCATGTCATAGTAATAAACTTGGAAAATGCAAGCCATTGCTCATTCCGTTGCACGCTACACTGCAGACGTTATGCATAACACAATACGCAAAATGTAGTTAAGGCTGGCATATATAGTGACATAATCATGTATCCCACCCCGAACCAAACACAAGCTTGCCGCAACACTAACGCAGCGACTGCCGCTGCGGCAACTCTTGCTGCCGCTTGCCGCCGTCGCTGCCGCTACCGCGCGAAAGTGAAAATTTGCTAGGCACTTTCTCCCCACCGCCGGCGTGCGGCGTGCCGGTCGCATCGCCCCGCCCCTCGCTGCACCCCCGCGACCCCGCGCGCCGCAAGGTCAGCCCCGCGTGCAGGCGGGTGGCGCGGCGGCGCGGCGGCGACGCGCTGCGCTCTTGAAATTTCGCTTTCGTTCACTCGTGGTTATTAGTCGGCCGCGCGCGCTCCGGCAAGCATGTGTTTCGCGTGACGCGCTCCACTACTTCCGCACGTTCGTTTTCGTTAGCAAGTCGCGGCATGGCTCCGCGCCGGCAAGGCGCCACCGGCGAACGCGAGGCGGAGGACACTCGAGGATGCTGTGTCCCCGGCGAATGCCTTAGGCCCCGGGAAGCGGTGCGCATAGAGGATGCGGTCCGGGTGCTATGCAACAATGACACGTGTGCTGCTGGCCGATACATGCACCGAGAGTGCTTCGAGCAATGGGAAGCTGGTGTGCTTGCATATCTAAAATCTTGCGGCCGAGCACGTTCGTGGTCAGAGCGGCAGCGGCACCAGAATTTATGGACGAAGAAAGGCTACGATTTGACATACAAGGCCTGTGGTTGCCGTTGCGGACGCGGGCACTTGAAAAAAGATCTCGATTGGGCCCCACCGGGTGCAGCGGTCAGAGCCGAGGAAGAGAAGAAGCGACGTAGGCGAACACGATCTGGAAGAACGCCGGCAACAGATGGCCGTTCCAGAGCATTCAGTCTATCCAGTTCAGGGTCTTGTTCTCCGCCTTCCGCGCCTTCCGAGCCGTCCGCAAGCCCGACCCACGCTCCGACGCATGTCACGCCGGGGAAACGAAACTCTAAACCAGAAATTGTTTCTGACAGGATCAGGTAAGGCAACTTTAGTTTTTCATATTTGAAATCTTATTGGATTCTTGTTGTTTTTTATTTTTATTTTTTCTGTGTTGCTGCCTAACATTTATTTATTGCTTTTGCCGGCCGGCTTTATCAGCCAATATTTGTAAGCGATAGAAGAATAAATTATTGCTAGACTTGATCGCTGTGATAAGACTGGCATCGTAAAACTAAGCCCGACATCTTTAGTATTTACTACCAACTAGCTCACGTTGACTACCTAGCTAATTAGGTACATTTGCCACATTTATACTAGGGTGTGCCGTCTCCATTACCATAAAATAAGCGTATCTAATGATCTTGCACCCACTGACAATCATGTTGTTTATTTCTGAGTGCGACTGCACTAGTTTAATGGCTATAAAAATAGAGTTTTTATGCCGGATCAACTGCTAGGACTAGTTTTAATTTACTTTGTAGTTATTTTAATAAAACGGTTACGGTACGGTTACGATTTAATAAAATCTTAACATACATTTAAATTCTATCTGTCTGGCTGTTTTGTGTGTCGCTATTACTGTAATTATTATTATTGTAATGACACGGGCTAGACTCTAGTTTTATTTCGTGGTTACATTAGCACATTGCTTATTTAGTTAGTATATATATTTTTCTTCTACACTTTTCATAATAATAGGTAGACACATTGTGTCTTCATTTAGGAAAAGCGTATTTCTTGTTTTATGATAGATTAAAATAAAGCGTCCTTTTGAATCATAAATTTTATCGGAACAAGTCCGCCTGGAATTTGTAGATTTCTTCTTTAGTTCATGCTTGATTTTTAATTATTGATTATAGTCGCTATAAATGCTAACAATTTTTCTGCTACCTTTATATTTTTTGCGCTTAGATTTTAATTCTTATTGATATTGATATGTCAGCGAATTTAAACGCTTTTTCTTTTATTTTTTTTAAACTTGTTTGGCTGCCTTTTATAACACTTGCATGGGTTAGTAGGTAGGTACTTTGTCTTATCTCACGGACAGATATCGTATGTTTATCAACAATAAATAGAATTGATGCAACGGTTGAAATTTTAGCAGGACTTCCTCGAATCAGAAATACCTACTAACGGAAAAGAAAAAATACCATAATTGTTTTTAATTAACATGTTTTAAAATAAGAATGTTTAAAATTCAAGTCTCGTTTCTGTTTATATCGTATCGAATAGCCTAAGATAATTGGCGGGAACGGCGAACGGGTTGCGTCGTGGGGCTAGAAGTACGACGGGTTTCTAAAACCGGCCTTTCGCTTCATGGCTATTTTATTTAGATAAGGATTAGGACAAGTTGCACCTAGACTTGCTAGATGCTAGTTATCACCGGCAGAAGTACGCGGTTGAACACGCGTCATCAAAGTTTAGCTTTTTCCAAAGAAAAAAGTTTCTTCTTTCGTCTTTTGAAATCTAATACCTGTTAGATATCAAGATAAACATATTATGCTTGCGTATTATTTTTTAATAGTGTCATCGTAGTAAATATTTTAGACGAAACCTCTTACTCATTTTCAAATATTTATGTACATTGTTTTGTCGTAGAAGTCGTTTTGTTCTAGAAGTTTTTTTTTGTTTTATTCTGTATGCATGTTTTGTTTTTGTATTTTAAACATCTTTAAAATATGAATTATAGATTATGGGCTAATTATTTTGACAAGTGTTTTTATAATCATAGCGATGATTAAAAACAAACTGTAATTGTAATAAACAGGAAAACTTATGTGTCCTGTTTATAGTTAATAGGTACCTATTTAAAAATTTGTAATAATATTTTCACACGCTTAATGTTTAAAATGATCTTCACAGTCTCAGTCGAAAAGTATTTATTACAATCTTGATATATTTTTTAAAACAGCGGTTGATATAAATAAATAGTCTCAAACTCGGCGTTTGTTAAGTGTTTGTTACAAAATTCAAATTAATAATTATAATAAAGTAAGTTAAAGAGAAAGTCAGTGAGAAAGTTTTATGAAATAATAATCGAGTTTTATGTCTTTGTTTTATACAAACAGATCGTTAAAATGCACCTGACATTCTAACAATCCATTTCCGTGGTAAGCGATTCTCGTGTTACAGTTTTCGTGTGAAAACATCTGACACCGCAGTTTTTAGGGTTCTATAACCAAAAGCAGGCCAACAGCACCCACCCATGATAAAAACCTCACTGTATGCTTACTTGTCAGCCATCTTTTGCATCTTTGGAACTGCAATACGAAGGCATAATATTTTACATTAACATTATTTTACATTAATATCTTACATTTTACAATAACCTCTACAACATATATACTATAAGTAAAATGAATAAAAATATTTTTTTAAAAGAACCTCACAACCCGAAAGCTTATTTATTGTTATTTTCACACAAAAATACCGACTGGGTTTTAATAAACCTTGCATATAGATAATACATTATTCATTACCATGAAGATGTTACAGGCCTACTCCAGCCAGGCTGCTGGCGAAGGTTAGGTAGTCAATATTGCATGTTCTTACTAAAAAAACAATGATAATGAACTCTAATTTAGTTTTATATTACAAGAAATGTGTAATATATAATATACGGAATGGGCCGAATATTAATCCAACTCACCATTGCCCATGTTTTTTTGTTGTAATTCGCATGGGGCCAAATTGCCGAATTGGAGTAGCCCCAAAAATGCAATTTTGCCGGTTACATGCGTCGACCGCGGTTCGGCGCAGCTGGTTTCCGCTTCCCGTTGCCGAAACAGCATTTCCCCAAAATTATTGCGAATGACCATGCCTTACGAAATTACATTTTATAGAATCGTTTAGCCAGCGGTTACATTCCCACATCTTACGTTCTTGCAATTTAGGGATCAAAAATATGTTTTTAGCCTTTATCAGAATTATATTGCTTTGCCGTGGAGTAGGTGCCTACCGGCGGAGTAGAACAAGTCTTCCCTCTGTTCCAAGTTTCGTAAGAGGCGACTGAGGTACGGGAACCGATAAATGGCGGTATATTTATATGAAACAGCGCAATTCAAATGCAACAGACCGGGGATGGACAGCAGCATCCAACGCTGCGATTGCCAACATGCCCAGCAATTATCCCCACTTCTTAGGGAGAATGAGGATGTACAACAGTGGACTTTCTATGGTTAAGATTCCTAAGATACGCTATAATTCATAAACTTCAAATATAGACCCGCGAATCTCACTCATGTGCATCTTCAAATAAAAAATACCCTCATGTCAAAACCTCCTACATGCAATTCTAATCTATCGATAAATTAAGGTGGAGGTAAATAAAGATAAATAACAGATAATGTACTACAAGAGGTAACATTATCTCTTCGGCTTAAGATAGCCGATGATTAAAGACGACGCCATGAAATACGTATTATATGCACTTTAATTACGTACAATCAAATACTAAATTTCCTCGCAACGTTTTAGTGACAAAGTGATAAGTCCTATCTATATTATTATTAATAAAAATACTTTTTTACAGCTTTAAAACGTTTTAATTTAATTTTTACATGTTCAGTTTGACGTTTCGATTACCTTTCGGCAACCGCTCTCCAGTTCTTGGACAAAAGATTTTATATCAGAATTTGAAAGTTACAATTACTACCTTCACAATTTTTTTAAATTTGTTTTTTTGATTTTGTACGTTCGTTGTTCCCATCCAGGCAGTACGTGCTGACAGTATTTTGTAATCTGGCAGTGCTTGATGTTGGCCTTGGTTCTTGATCAATTTTACGAATGTATGTATTGAGAACAGTTGCTGCAATTTAACCCAAACTTCAAGCTAAGAATGTAAAAAGTACAATAAACTGCGCTTTAAAGCCGTTAAAAGTAATTTATTTATGAGCAGTGAATGCGAAAATGTTTGAAAATATTTCATATTATTATATTAAATAAAGTTCAGTTGTTACGCTTCACTAGTGAACCGATTTAGATGAAATCGGGTATGTATTACTTCTAACTAAAGAAGACTACATCTTACTAGAAAAATATATTGAAATCTCTGCAGAACGAGAGTTTCTGGCACTGTTTACATGTGAAAAATTATATTTGATTCTGATATCGAATACACAGCGCTAAATATCGGTAGACAGAAACATACGTGCACGTTTAGTACCTAAGTCGCACCTACCTCAATGTACAAGACCTAGGCATATCTAGTTTCAATACACTATGTATTAATAGTCTTGCACTTACACGATGTGAGCGGGCGTGGTATGTAACGTGTTTCTTATCATTTAACGACTTCTCCATAATATACTAGTAATGGGCAAGACTATTTTCCTATTACCTCATATTGAAATATGATTAAAAATATATATGCCGCATTCTGTTTTTAAACATCCTTTTAATACTGTGTAGTAATCTGGCTGTAAGAAAATCTTTGCATTAAGTGAATTTTCTATCGTAAAATGAAAAAAAGGGGCCAATGTTGCCCATAATTGCCGCGCTAGGCAAGTGTTTTAGCAATCGCGGAGTGCAGCTTACGCGACGGGGATGCTGTTACCGATCCCCACCCTGTGCATTTGAGCTACACCTTAGTCACCTCTTACGACCACTGGTACTAGTTTACTCCGCCCGTGCCTACAGTCAGGTTGTCGGGACTTCCATCAGCAATGGCGCTTACAAAACCTTCTTAAAAGTGTTAGTATCTGCGTTATTTCCACCATATAGAATAAAGGCCTGCCCAAAACTATACATCCACTTTGGCGAATCATAGAAAGAGATTGAAGAATTTGGAATCAATTGCTCGATAGGCAAGCGTGGTGGCAATCGCAGAGCATAGGTAGTTTCGCGATGGGTATGCTGCCCATCCCGCTCTTGTATTTGATATACCGCCACCTGATACCGCTACTCGATTTCGGTAGCTAATCCGCATCTTGCGTTATTCTGCTGGTGCCCCAAGAACATATCTAAAATAGGGTGCTTCGCAAGCAATTCACTTTCTAGTTTCGCAACGCCCATTCCCGTCTGCATTTGACTTGCTCTGTATTGGATATCGCTATCAGTTAGTTCTCACCGAGTGCCTCAGTCCCTCTTTTTTGGTACTGTTCTAGTGTCCGTAGGTACCCAACAGTGGTTGAGCGTACCACTAAAGTCTCCAATCCCAGTCTTTGAATAAATTTTCGCAAATAGTAAAGCCATGACCGCTCTATCGATTTCCGTTTTATGCGTTTATTGATAAAAATGGTCATTCTATTTAGGAGTACATGAAGTAATAAATGTAGGTGCTGTGTTATGCTCGCTCATGATTGAGCCGTGGGCGAAGATTGGACGATGACTCTTTTATTCGTTAACTTGACCTATAAAGGCGAGTTGAAAAATAACTGCATGTCAATTGGTCGTTATTGATAACTTCTGTTTTTTTTTCAATATGCATTCACACTCTTTCTTTCACTCTGCGTCTTTGTTGGAAAACCCTAAAATGTTTTGCCGAAAAAACGTTGTGTTAAGGCTAATTTATTTTCCACGGAGTGAGTGTGTTTTGTATTCCTCTTTCTTCATCATCAACATCATCATCATTACAGCTATTGGAAGTTGCTGGACATGGGCTTAGCTCCACGAAAAAGAGGGAATTATGCCCATAATTGCTGCGCTGGGTGTTGGCAGGGTTCAGCTTTCGCAACGGGGATACTGCTGCCCATCTCCAATCGGAGCATTTGCGCTACACTGTTACGAACGGATATACCGCCATCTGTCGTTTCTAGTGCCTCAAACGCCTCTTACGACACCTGATACAGAGGTAGGTACTATTCTTCTCTGCCGGTACTTCAAGGATTTCCTATTTCTTATATTATACAAAATGAAAGACACATAAGATACCATATTTTCTAACAATACGGAAAAAACAGATGCTAATTAATAAAACCTAGAAGATCACTAATTCTTTTACTTATACTTATACATATAACTTTGTAAATATTTCTTGTCATTATATTTTGCTTATTAAACTTCGAACTTAATAAGTAATGTGTTGTTAATTCTCTTATAATTTCAAACCAACGACATAAATAACTTAGTGACTTGACACGAACAATAGGCAGACACTGCCAAAGGCTGTTTAAAGACAAATTGATTTTAAAGCAATGCGCTTTAAATAATAACTTAATAGGTATACATTGTCATTTATCAATAGCATAACACTACGGCTTGGGTTGATACAAACGATCGTAATGAGTTAGTTAATATACATACATCCATGGTTCAATCGAGCTTAGTATTATTATCTTATTGCATTCATACAAATCCTAGAAATATAACGAACAGGAAAGTTTGTATGAATGGATGTAAGAATGTTTATTACTCTTTCACGAACAGCTTAACAGATCTGAATTTGGTGTAGAGATTATTAGATTCTCTGGAACAATAAATAGGGTACTTTTAGTCTTGAAAACATTTTCCCGTGGAATATATCCGGCTTATATTTATCTCTAAGGAATCAGCACGATTTTGTGCACAGCTTAGCTGTTAAAAAGCAACATAGACTTGTTCCCGGAATAACATGAGTTTCTCAGGGATAAGTTTTCTATGTATATGCAAATCTTGATATTATTGTAAAGTGGACAATGTCGCGCTATTAATAATCAAGTAATTAAATTGGGGAACTTAAGTACCCCGGAAACACTTGATAAATATCTTATTTGTTTTGTGTGCGCCAAATAGGATGATTTCCAAAAAAAAATCAATATAAATTTGGTCGTGGAAAAGCAAACAGTGAACCTAAAGTCAAATTTACAATTATTCTGATTATGTCTGTGAGAAATAAATAAGTATGTATGCAGTTATTCAATAAGACATTTTGAAATTTTATTTCATCTTAACAACAACGTGCTAACTATGTTAGCGGAGGAAATTACTTTTTGAAATAAGGCAATTTACATTCCTCAGCCGCGCTCTAGTGTCGCTCGCTCATTGTGTTCAGTCACATTACCGGATCTGATACGAATGTATAAACGAGCTTGTAAAAATAGCTAATGTCATTTTAGTCGTCATCTTGCGCGTCCTTTGAGAGCGACATAGTTTGGTTTCCATCATGCCTGTTTGCTAAGTAAATGCATATTCTAAAATAACAAGACGGCACGGCACGCCTGCATGGAAATAGGTTCCGTGCAGGTTTACGGTTTCGCATCGGGACTTTATCGGGTGTTTTTAAGGGCTGGAGGAAATAGACAATATATTGTGTGGATACGCCTAGTGTATATACGTTGTTTGATGCTGATGTATGAAGAGCATACACAACAGTCTCATTGGATACTGAAAATAAATACAATACAAAAATTTGACTGCTGCTTGCTACTTCTATTCTTGTCTATGTTTAGAATATCATTCATTATCATCATACCAGCCATTGCAAATCCACTGCTGGATAAAGGCCTCCCCAAAAAGGAGGAATTTGTCTATAATTGCTGCGCTGGTTAAGCGTGTGTAGTCGCAGGGCGTAGCTTTTCCGACGGATTCTATTGCCCATTACCGCCCTGTGAATTTGGGCTACACTGTTTCAGATAGATATACCGCCATCTGTCGGTTTCGTTACGATCGCCTCTTACGACACCTGGTTCAGGAGAGTTAGTTACTGTTCTACGCTGCCGGTACTCCACGGCAATATCATTTATTTATACTAGCTTTTTGCCAGAGAAAGTCCCGACTATAGAATACCGTCGATGGGAAGTAACAGAAGACGATATCAAAAACACAAACAAGGACAATGTATTTTTCGATCACAGTTTAGTTTTAGAATTAGCATGATACATCTTGTTAACTGTTAGCTAATAATTCATAGTATAAAAACGAGTTTTGTAAGACAAAACTATAAATAAATGCAAAAAAACCCAAACTAAACATATTCTGTATAGTATTTGCAAAAAACAATGTTGAATTTTTGTATTCTGTATAGCCGGTGGCGCCATCTTAAGGAATTTAAATAAAATAAATTTTATTTCCCACCAAAATTAAAAAAGAAAACGTCAGTAAGGATGTTACAATGTTTGTTGCAATTTTATTGCAAAACTTATTGATTTTATTTTATTTAATCACAAAGGTATTTTAAAACGTATGTAGCTCATTGTTTTGACCAGACATAACAATAGGCGTGTCTAGTCTGTCACTCCGATGAAGGCACAAATTCGTTGCATATAAAATCCGTTTTGCGTTATGAAATTGAACATGGCGTATAGGCGTAGAGCCTGTTGTTATGATTAATTTACGGGAAGTTGTTTTTGTTCACGGATAGTTTTTGTAGTGGCACAAAAAGCAGTCTGATCACGTTCACAGTGACCTTGGGACGAGCCCACTGCGCCGACATGAGTATTATGTTGTCTTAAGGCCTAGTTTTACGTGGATTTATTACTTTTTTTACAAACATACCACGCACGGAGTTGGTATAAAAAATCTGGTAGCCATTATGCTGCTAGATATGCAAAATATTTGGGATTGTAAATATAATCAAAGAGTATAAGTGGTATGTTAATAATAATTATTTGCTTTTATTGTACATGAAATATAACTGGAAAAACTTCGACAATACTAAAGAATAGTGTAAAAGCCGGCCTTATCGTTTTAGGTTATTTTTCCAAGGCAAAGTTCCGTGGATAACCTTTTGTTGTGATTGTATGTCAGAATAAGTTATGTTCATCAGGTATAGTCAGTTTTTGATAAGATCGAGGAAAAGTAACTATTAACAAATGAGACTCGGTGAATCTTGTGTTACTCTTTGGCCTCAAGAGTAGTCTATTTTTATTTATGAGGATGAGTAGTTACAAAAATCCTGACTGTGCCCTTAGTCACTTGGGTTAGTGAGAATTTAAAAGACCCAGTCTAGTAAGCAAGTGTCCGAATAATGATGCTATAATACAAACATTTAAAAATTTATGCAAAAAAAATGCAAGGAACATTATTCGTAAATATGTTGCCCTATATAAGATGCAAATGAAAGTTACCTGAGATTGAGGCCTCAACTAAGATTAATAAGTTAAAAATATATTTATTGAACGGTCAACTGTCACTTAAGTCGTCTGAGGCGCGACCATAGTATCATAGTGAGTCAGTGGGTAGTGGCGCGTAAGTCTGCTAGAGGGGCCCGTTGAAGATATAGCGCGTCTTATAACGTTTGCTATAGTTCCGAAATTGATCGGCCTTCACGAGCATAATAGCTATAGCAATAAATATATAATTCCCACAACATCTCATACATTGACCTGATTCCGTGGTAAGTCGTGTGTTACGGACGTCATATAACAGATATATGACAACTATACTACTTAAATACATATATTTAACACCCAGACACAGAATAAACATAAATATCATCATATACATGTTTGTCCTGGTTGGGGATCGTTAGGAACTTCTCAGAGTGGAGTTCCTGTAATCTTACCTAATGCAGGCCGATGAATTATTTGTTTGTTTATGTAATTGTTTACATTTGTCTATAATAATACAAAAACTCGACAATAGCTAGTTGAATGGATCTTATATATAGCGGAAAATAAGATATTTGCTATATTGACTGACTTATACTATGTTGTTAACAATTATAATATTAACTATAAAATGTGACAGCACAAATAATATGACAGTACAATTCTAGAAATCTGTGTTTTTTTTACTACTCTAGCCGTAAACAAATGTGTCAAGCGACAATCGTGACATATAGGATATTAATATTATCAAATGGTTTTCCTTGTGCTCACAGCTTGATGCCAATATTTACATACAAATTAAAAAAAATCCAACGCAATTAATTACTAATGAATTATAAACCGATATCAATTTCGTTGTTATACTTTTTATAGGAGCGTTGTGTACGTACGTACATTGATTAATTTAAATTTGTGGGATAGAGAAAACGTTTTTTTATGCTTCTTGAATAAGCTAAATACGCTGCGCACGAGTTTATATTTAATTTTGCATGCATGATGATTTTGCATGATTTTGCACGACAAGGAATAGATTTATTTTTTTTAGCCGGATAACTTGCCATGTCAACGCCATCTGCTTTTAATTACGTAAAAGTAAACTTGTTATTCCACATTGGGTACCCACTGTCTTGTTGTTGAGTTACGCAAACACGAAAGCTTTAATGGCCGGTCAAAAGTTTAAATCAAACGTAATGGTCTCAATTATTATTGTCTGAAGTCTGTCTGTGCATCCCGTCGGTAAGAGGCGATGATTTCCGTTCCCATGCCGTCGGCACCGGCCGGCATGGCTCGTTAGCGCCGTTTTTAGGGCGTGATCGACGCAACGGCGCATGCCTGCATAAATTGCATCCAAACAAAACCCTTTCGGACCCTTTCTGCCAACACTAAACTTTCCATCTATGTGCACCCACCCATTGTCGACCTTGTATCGAATGTCAGACCAACACGACGCTTCATCCAAAACTTGGGTTACTCGAAACAATACTGTGTTTTCACATTTGCAAAGCTTAAAAGTGCCGTGAGCCGTCATTTTACTTGCAAATTTACGTGATTATGCATAGTGGAGTCGGTTGAAGATGTATTTACGTGTGCATTGTATGCATTGTGTGGTGGATACGCGTGTGGGCACGCACCGATGCCTCGTTCGAGCGCAACACAGCCAAAGACCCCTCCGCACTCGGTTTAACGCGACAAATGATCGAGGCAGCCCAACAATGCGTTGGCAGCTCGCAAATATTAAAGGCTATTAAAGGCGTCTCGTTCCATATGTAAATCTTATGGACTCATCTAAATTCTGCGGAGTCAGTTCACTTATTTCAATTGGTGCCCTTGAATTACGGTTACTGCCAAGTTATTATCGGTTTCCAACCGTATTATATTTATTAATTCGATATTTTATCGTCACCCCACGTACATGTTGAGCATTGCAGTTGGGTTCATTACGCAGTCGACCGGCGGACCAGCGACAATTCAGAGCGGACTATGCATAATTTAGCTATTAATTCTCAAAATGACTCTTGGAAGTTCTATACTCGCCAGACGGCGTTGACCAGTGCTATAATATGTATGTAGCTGCTTCGGTGCAAGTTTAAACGCTGTTTTATTCCCAAAGTTTCGGTATCTCCTGCAGTATTAAAGTAGCAACAAGAATAAAAACGTTGTCTGGTGACTGTCGTGTTAGTTGAGAAAAAGTGTGATATTTTCTCAGCATTAGTGGTGCAACGAGCGAGAAAGTTCGGGTAGGTTCAGGGACGAGTAGGGGCTATTTATGAAACGCGGCGGGCGATCGTCAATGCAATTAAATTTGTACGCGAAGCTTTATGTTCCGTGCTAAAAATAGGCCGATGGCGCGACGTTGCTGTGCCGACCATCACTTTCATTCGTTGCATATCATTGGATGCATATTTATGTATCAGCAAGTGGCGTGCAATTGTTCTCCGATGCAAATATAAGCACTGGCTTAAATAGCGTCATTGTTTGCAGACGTTTCATATGTTAGAAAAATTTTCAAGTATCAGAATGCGACGGACCTTGCCAATGGCAGTCGTAATGTTAATCCCGTTCTACTTATTTAAATGATGTATTGTGTTAAATCGAAAACGAGCCAACAATATTGTACCTGTGGTATATAAATGCTACTACGTCAGCGTCTTGAATGTGGCAACCCGCAGCCGTAAGCAAAGTTCAGTAGTTCAATAAGCGCAAAGTGAACACCTATCGCGTTCATTGTCTCTTCACAAAGGTCAAATTATTCGTTACGCCGTCGAGAAACGGGACTTGGATTAAATATAAACCTTGTTATTGTTAATAACGCTCTGTTTAAATTTCTCGTGATACGGCGCTGTTGGAATCTCTTGGGGCTTGTTTGTCGGGCAATATTTCATTTGCAGGGACTTGCTTTATGAGCCCGCGCTGACTTTTGACTCCCTGTGAAAATGGTATATTCCGTCTGTTACATAATAGCGTAACGCATTTTACGTGATAATATGATCAAGCTTAACTGAATATAATGTCACAAGCGTTGTTCTGTCTTCTTGATATACAATATGGAATGTTAGTAATATCTCAACCAAAAGTGCGCTTGTATATGCGCTTTCGACTGCATTGGTCTGGACTCTAAATGGTCGCAGAGAGCCTGTGAAATATCTGTTTCAAATGATTGCAGTCTGCAATACGCTGCATATGACGGGAGCTAAATTTATTGTTGCGTTGACTCGACGACTTGATACCATATCACGTTCAGTTCAAGCCTGGCGTTTTTATGTAAACAATATGTTACAGCGTGATTTGATGGATATTTATATATTGTTATCTTATATACAATGTTGTAGTCGTTTATATTAAGTCAATTTATAACGAGTCCTATACCTCAGTTGCATCTTGTTAAACGTGATTTTACGGAATTGCTCGTACTGCATGCGCAGTGGTTACGTAAAAACTATGTACTTGGCAGCTTGCAACGACTTGACGTGTCATAAAACTGCATTTATCGTTACTGCGCACTAACCTGCCTCAACTCATACATAGTTGGATACACTGTCTATTTTGCGTTACGTAAATCTAAACAAACCACGATGCATTGTTCTATGTACATACTTCCCGTCGTAAATAGCTATGTAACAGCGGTAAATATTGTGTGTTTGAACTATTTCAAATATGTCAAAATAAAATACTACGTATTTTCTAAATAATAGCAGAATTTGCTATTTTGTACTGTTAATTCTTCATTAGGTTAACAATAAAACTCGCACAGACTTTGTGATCAACTTCGAACTGAATGAATTAGGTCCAGCCCAAAAGAAGTATAAACTGAGTATAAAAATAATTTATTTTAGTACATACGTAAAATACACCGTTTCAAAACCTGAATAAAAACCAAACCAACCTATCCCGTCCCTCAAAACTGTGTAAAAATCGATATTAAAAAATAATTTTAAAGTATAAAAGATTTAAATTCTGATAACAGGATAGTTAATTTATTTTGTTGTATTGTATTTCTTACCAATTAACAATGCATATTAAATGTTTAATGATCCATCTATAATCACTTATTCAGACGGTGCAACACAACCTCTAATGACGAAATTAATTTATCTTTCGTGATGCAAATTGTAGTAAACAGAAAATTCAACAAAGTTTCATTGTCTGTAATAAAAATTAATTGGCAGTATTTGTATGCAACTGTGTAATACAAAATACATAGTTTCATACGTAATCAAACAATAAGAGAAACATCACCATAATACCAGCCGGCCGGTTTCTTTTTGTTAATTATAGATACATGGGCCTCCGTAGGAGTTAATTTTTGCACATTTCTACTACCATGCTAGGCGATCGGTAACGTGTATGCTGTTGCTTATCCCAGAACTGTTGTATTTGTTTCACTCTTGGATTGGATGTATATACCGCCATCTGTTGGCACTAATCTGTATTGTGTTACTCTATCGCCGAAAGACGCAAAAAAGTGTAATAGTGATCTATTTCATAATTCTTTTGACGTTAGTCGAGAATTTATGTGTTCAAATCTTTTTAAATCCATCGGCTACAGTCAAAAGCCGAAGTTACTAATTCATAGTCAAAGATAAAACATTTCTCTTCCATGACTTATTTAAAACTTCCACGTTTTTGTTGTAAAATAATTCTTACTATAACATGACAGTAATGTTCACGACTTATTGTTGTTCAAGGAATAGACGTAAAATCACGCAAAAATTTTATTATTCGCTGTATACAATTGCTTATCAACAGTCCGTGGCTAGACTAGTCTAGATTATGCAACGATTCCCACCGATCAAAACAGATATAAAATGAGTTAAATACCTGCGCTCGCGCACGATCAATGTGCAAATTATTATGCTTCAATTTAAGCGTCTTTATATAGTAATGACTTATACTTTGGAACTGTATGTCAATAATATAAATTACCCACTATCTGTACTTATATTATTTCTATATAAAGGTAATGAAATCAATAAAATGACCAAAGGATTTCAAGAAGTTTCTTGTTCTACGATTTTTGTAAAATTCTATTGCAATTTCTGTATATGATTAAAGATTAAAGGTACGTGACTATCTTTTACGTCGTAAATGACTATTTTTTTTGTCTGCATAATTTGGTTTCGGTTGGTTGGATTTAGGAAGGGAACTGCTTTACAAAATACGAACTATCAACTAAATCTAGAAACAACGTTCTATTTTCAAGCTGTTTAAAATTCCTTCATATCAAGCTTGATTTATCGTTAAACCATAATAATATACGCAGTTTCCTCTTGAAGTAATAAATATATTTCGTCTGTGTCTTAACACATTATAGGACGGAGCAACAAAGATTTTACATATAATATTATCGAACTATCATATAATATTCAGGACTTGCAAATATTCTTACTTATCTATACACCCTATATCTTTTTTCTGTGCCTTTTTGTGCATCACTAAATGCAATCTTGATCTTTGCAGTTCTGATAGTCAAGAATATAGATGACCTTCTAATAATTGATCTTAATTATTTCTATCAGTTGCTATGTTTTTTCATTTATCTGTGGCTTTTGTGATGTCCATAGTTCGTGCTTTAGCCATTCTTTTATACCTCTTGAATCAGCAACGAGAACCTAGTGCCTTATCAATAAACAGACAGAATTCTTTACCAAGATCATGATGAAAAATTGCTTGGTCTGGTTATTCTTTCTTCACAGCCTCATTCATGCAGCTTCAATATTTGTGCTGTATTGCCAGTGCAGCGTATAATAATAATATTTATAATATACTCTTGTACACCAAGAAAAACAACACAAAACATGGAATAGTAGGTACAACAGGCGGCCTTATAAATGCAATTTCTTACAGGCAGCAACATGGTGTTAGACTCGCTCAGATCTCGCGAAACCAATCCCGGACACGCGGATACATTCGAGTATGCCTGATCGGGTCGCTTATTAATGAGCAACCTCGTCCATCCCTCAGGTGGAGCTAGAATTGACGTCCGAGTAGTCAATGCTTGAGGTTGGACCGAAAAAAGACATTGTTAGATGTCACAGCTTATAATTTTGCCGTGATCAAATTACTATATTTGTTTCTCGATTATTTTATTACATATGCGAGCTACTTTAAAACAACACCAAATATAACTAGTGTTATTCTTCAAGGCAAACGTGTAGTAATAACGGACTGTATAACTGTATTAATATATTTGTCGTGAACTTTTAAATAGTATTGGTATTTCCTTAATGCTTCTGGTGACATTTAGTGCAAAAAGTAATAATGTATTTAAAAATTATTACGCAGCAAACATATGTTTTGAGTTTCCTATTTGACGGCATAGTTTTATCTTATGATTATCGTGTGATATCAGCTGCTGGTCATCCACTGCTGGACATAGGCCAGAATGAAATATTTTGCAGATTTTAGCAATTAGCTTAGCATTGTCATCTCTCACGGAACCTGATGTAGAGGGAAGTACTATTCTAATCTGTTTGTACTCCATGGTCAAACCTTTTCATAACCATTCAAATGCAATGCATACTGTGATATCTTTATTTATATATAATAGCAGTAGTTTAAAAGCGATGTTGTTATCGCTGCATGATTGATTGTACACGCGGAATCCATCTGTCTCCCGAAGATTTGGGTGGTCCGTATTTCCAAGCATTCATATTATATCAATGTAAATAAATAATTTGTTTGGCATTAAAGAAGGAGCAGATTAAGACATTTGCATAACTATCTGAGCGTTACCTCCGCGAATTTTACTTTGAGATTTAATTCAAAATTGTAGTATAAAAATATCACACAATGCACACGGAGCGAATGATTGGAGTCGACGGGACGACAATAACAATTATAGTCCACTCAAATCTGTGCTCTATTACATATGCTGTAAGAGCGAATAGACTGTACACGTATCGAGAGAAACCCAACACAGCTTGTTTGCTGAACAAAATGTTTCTGACATTTGATGATTCAATTGAGCGAAACAGCGATTACACATTGTTAATACTTGGTAATTGAGGCATTCGAGTCAAATGGGGTCTTAAAATTGATTTAAAAATAGAGCTAGCATTAATCACAAGAACGTCAGGAGTAATTACAAGGAATAGAGACGTAGTTGGCTAAAATCAAACCTTTTTCATGTTGTCCTCAGTTACTCAACCGAATTACATTCGTTTGTTACGTTCTGTAGTCAATGACTTATGTTCCATGTTCACATAGTCACATGACACTTACAAACGAGCAACTTTCTCAAGTTTCAATACTCATCGCCATAAGGTACATAATAGTATCTAACAACGACGTAAGAGAGACAGACCTCATACGAAGGTCCTCTCTGTTAGTACTTCACTATTTCTACCGCAGTTTGCATTGCTGCGTTTCGGCTTGAAGGGAAAATACTAGGTAATCTACACTAATATTTTAAAGAGGAAACACTGTATTTTTGGAGGTATGGTACGAAATAATTCAAAAACTACATCGCAGATTTCGATAATTCTGTCATCATTAAAATGCTTCTTTATTCCTGAGTAACATCCTACTATAATTTCATTTCAGGGATTCCTACTAAAATTTCATTAATTTCATCAAATTCGCCGGGTAGATTTTCTTTCTTATCATTTTGTTAGATTGGTACAATCATTTACCCTCGCACAGATGATATTTCTTTCTGTAATATTTTTGATTCTTGGTTGGATCAGTTTCAAGACATCTGACATCAGTTTTAGTTAATCAATAAATGTGAGAAGCCGGAACGGGTCGCTAGGGTGACATAATATCTTGTGTTGATACGAGCGTCTATAGGCTGCGGTGACGTTTACTATCACGCGGACCTTATAGGCTTATTTGTCGTCTGAGTCCTGTAATAAAAGTAAAAAAATACTTCTCTCTTGACGTCTGAGGCTGTTTATTGAATGGGAATATTCAACTATTAATCAGCATTATGACCAGCTTGTTTGCAAAAGGTCTCTGATCTTAATTACTTATTTATAGCGTAATAGTTTTCCGATATCCGCTGGTCTTCTCTTTAGATAACGACCCGATTGTGCGTACTTCCAACAATATTAGCCTATATTAGATGATTATATTAGCCTTAAAAATGCGGTCTGCGCCTTAAACAAACAGACAGACTGACAAACTTTCAAATCTATTAGCCGCCCCAAAGGGGCTTTTGCCCATAAATGTCTGGCCTGGCGTGTTTGGCAATCTGTGCGACATGAATGTGTCCGCCTATCCCTGCCCAGATACATTTAAGCTAGTAGGTATTAATAATATTTGCTGTTGATATCTTGGTATACTTATGTAAGTAACATATGTATATTCATAATGAATCACGATTTTTCTAGGATACAGTAAATACAAACCCCCTGTATGTGAGTTAACAAAGTTATTCAACAATTTACAACGTACAATTTTTATTGTTATTTCCTTTGTTCTGTTGAAGTTGGACATTGCACGAGGTTTTTGCAACAATAGCGTCTAGTATATTTTTATGTCCGGTGGAAAAGAAGGTAAGCCATATGGTATTGAATTGGTTACACACTTGAAGCAAAAAAGTAAAATATAAAGGACGCACGCGCACGTAAATGGCTTTGTTTTGTTTTGGTTCAAAACGTTGGTTTTAAACATTTTAAATATAATATTCTATATTTTTTAACAAAATGTACATAATAATTCAAACTAATGCACAGTGTGTAGTATTATTAAAATTCATATGATGCTATAGATATCATAATCAAGATTGAATTGGATATAATCCTATGACCATCTTTTGACATTGTAAGATACAAATTCCAAATTAAAAAAATGATGGCGGTTGGCTGATGATAACCAAATCGAGATACAAATTTAGGTAGCAAGCAGGTCATTGAACTATCGTCTACAGTCTACACCCTATTTGTGCCACTCCATAACTAAAGGATCAAATAATTATTTTATAAAAATAATATTACCAGTAAAATTCGTCAACGTATTTACGTAAAATATGCAGTCGTGTTATTACGACTCCGCATTGTTTTTCAATCCATACTAAGATTATAAATTGTGAAAATATCTGCCTGTTTGTTTTGTTGCCTTTTTAAAACGATAATGAAATAATTTGAAGCCTAAAGAAGGATCAACTCTATCTTGATAAAATTTCAACGGGTCGCGATTATTAGTTCATATCTGAACAAGGTATAATAGAAGATTCTGTCGTGTGTTACTTAGATTGTCTATAAGTATCAAGAATAGGTGGCAGTGCTGGTCGTCAAACGCGCAATGAATGTTTAAATCCGTTGCGGTGCCGTTCACCCTCGCGACTCGAAACCGAATAAAAGGTTTTGTGGTGAGAAATTGTCGGTGATAATGTTCTACACTACTTTCCTTCTACAAATGGGCCAATACAAATCTGTCGAAATTTCTCAGTTCACATTGAATTCTCTTCTGACATTGAGTTTTAAATTGTTGGTATGTATTTTTAAGTTTTAAATATAGCCTTGCGTAGGTAGATATTTTTATGAGTATGAATTTTAGCTTCATCCCTACTAATATTATAAATGCGAAAGTAACTCTGTCTGTCTGTCTGTCTGTCTGTCTGTTACGCTTTCCCGGTTAAACCTCTCAACCGATTTTGATGAAATCTGGCATAGACAATCTTTAGACCTTGAGAAAGGACATAGGCTATTTTTGAACTCGAAATAAGGGTTGTCAGGGGTTACTAGGGGGGATGAAAAGTTGTTTGCATGGGTCGCTATTTTTAGAGCTAGAAACTTAAAACTTATTTTTCAGGCCATTGATTCGATATAAATAAACGTGACATTCAAAGTTTATATAATTTAAAGTAAATAGGTATGGTACCCAAAAAACTATTCCACGCGGACGAAGTCGCGGGCACAGCTAGTTTATAATAAGTCTTAGTATTCCGTCGCAAGATTTATAATACCAACATTGATCTGAGAGTTACGATCGCTAAACTGTCACTTGATCAATCAATATACTACAAATTCGTGCTCATGCCGGTCAAAAATGTCAATCCCTAAATCGATAAGTATGTAAACACATCTCGATTCTAATACCGCCAGAAAACAATCGAGCACCGTCATGGCCGAACGACGAGTTTTACATACAATGCGTCTCGCACGGCGTCGCCCGCCACGCCCCCGCGCGCCCGGCCTAATTGTCTAATTATTTTTATTACCCGTTTGTTTGTGCGGCCATCTCTCGCTCAATTTTCCAATTTGTCCACCAGAATAAAAAAACACGACAATTTCCCAACCGAATTTATTGCTTTGTATTTCTATGCTGGTACTAATAGTTCAGATTTTTTATGGACTTGTCTCGTTATAATAGCATTGTCGTGTAATAAACAACAAAATGTACCCGCAATCGGTTTAAGTAATCATTGCAAATTAGTTTTACTATACAGATAAGTTATTTATATTTCTATTTTAATCCGTGCCAATGGAAGTCGAATCTTCGAATTATACGAAATGTACAAAGATGAAATGATTACCATTTTAAAAACGGATTCAATAACGTGATAAGAAATAAGTGCAGGACATTCTTATAAACGAGATCATCCTTAAAACGGTCACGAGTAAGAACTCGTGTTGAGTGACCGTACCAACGATTTTCAACTTTACCCTAGAGTAAATAAAGAGCAAAATGGCGGATTGATTTAAAAGGGCTCCGTTTTACTTCAGCAGTAACCCCAAAAAAAGTTTAACATTCATAATATCTTATTCATTGTATAATGCTTCATAAAGTACTTTTGCGACGTATTGTTTCATGTATTCCAACAAAACTTGGAATGTCTTATTGGGATCACAAGTAAAAATATCTGGTTGCGAAGCGTGGGTTTATCGTCAAATAACACAGCAGGCTTTACTTCGAGCTAAATCGTGAGCGAAATGGCCGGTTAGGTAATCGAATTTAGTGGGCCCCATTGTTCGAGGCCAAGGCCTAACTTGTTTACATCGCTATGATGCATTATTTAAAAGACGGACTGAGTTTATATAGTCGTCTCTTTTCAACTAATGTTGCCAGCGCTGTCTCATAGTAACAAGCTCATTCTTTTGTCAATGATCTGAAAAGTGCTTGTTATTTAGCAAATATAATTTAGCAATTGTTTTAAACAAAGTCGATTCTTATTAATTTTCATATCAATTTATAATTAATATGATTATTAACGTTTGATTAATGATAGACTTTTATGGTATTTAAGTAACAAAATAAAGCCTTTAAATGTGTCTGCATTATAAACGCTGTTTAACAGAGATAATTTGAGTATGTAGGTAGTTCTAATTCTTTATTGTGGTTAATATTGGTATTTTCGATATTACTCATTATTTGGATCTTAAGAACAAAAACATTGTTTGTAGTGTAAATTTAAGATTATAAAATTATTTTTCAAACAATTGTTTGCAAAGGCAAACCTTTTAGTTTTTGTTTGATCTTTTATTTTAATCATACCATCCAAAATACTATATTGTTGCTGATTATATAATAGCAATTGAGTATAACCTTTTTATAGTTTGCCTCATCATTTTGAGGTTATTTTTTTATTCACACACATCTGCTACCAACAAAAAAGTTAAGTATATCAAGGCAGACATGAATTAATGTTCCGAACTATTACCGTTGGCCTTGAAACGTGTAACGATTGTTTTAAAAGGCCACATAACACTTACATCTTTGTTAGCGCGCACAGTAATGCGATTACGATCTCGTGTTTACAACGATTTACATTTTGGCGTGTTGTCGGCGTGGTTACGTGTTAATTACGTATCTATAAATTTAAATTAACGTTTTGTTAATTAAATTATCGTACATTTGTTATGATGCAACTTGTGCCTACGCCTTGTCTACGGATCTCTCGCAGATAAGTTCAGGTCTACACTCTACACAAGCTACTTGATTTGAACATCTTTTATTTTTTCATAGAATGTACTTTAAAATGCCTTTGCCTGCTTCATACCGATTTTATAGACTGGAAGGATACTACATAGCATCTTGTATTACGGGATAAGAACAAGAAGCCATTTCTTAAATGGAGGACAGACTCCGAAAAATTATTTGTATTAATCCAGCATTTAGATTTTATAGAATTATTGTTATCAAGTTATTCTGCCGTTAATATCTGTATCAACAAGTTCTAATAGAACAAAACAAATGAAGTTTTCATATTAGATTGTTGTAGGGTATGTACATAGTTACAAGCTATTGATAACTGATTAATTGTAGGTTATGCAAAAGTTTGTATGACATTGGAACCAATATTGGACAAATATTGGCTGGTAATATAACGATAGTTTCTCATTGACAGAGTACAGTTTAAATATTGATGCTATAAGCTGTGTGCATTAGCTATTTGTTTAACCAGTGTCAATACATTACGAAATACAGTCTGAGACTACGTTCAGTGCATCGTATTCGTTTTGTTACTAGGCAAATTTTTAGTTTTTTTTTATCTGTCAATTAAAATTCTCAAAGAAGTAATCTAAAATGAGGCCGTAGTATATCTTCTAGCCTTAACATCGTAATCTGGTTAATACAATAGCGTTCCTTCTGTTTGTTCCTTTCCATGTAAGCGAGGATCTACGTAAATAGCAATACGAACAATTGGAAACCCAGCTCTCCGATCCTGATTGTCAACCAATTCTTATTTCAAAAATCGTCAAAGCATAGCGTTGTTAAAATCTATTCATTGTTAATTTGTTTTATGATAGCTATAGACAAACTCGACTTTTTAAAATTACTTTTCAGGAAGTTTTTAATATGGAATGAGCTGAGACCCTCACAGAAACTTTATCCAGGATACAGCCCATCGCCCTGTCGCCAATATAATATGTGAAAATATACTATTGCTGTCGACTTGTCTTGCTGTCGGCACATCGTCGTCTATCGTCAAAACATTTACTGATTATGCAATCTATCACAATTTGGCCCACCTCTGCATACTAACTACAGCCAATGGCGCCCAAAGGCACCTTCATGCGCTTTTGTTATCGTACCGCAATATTTCCTCACACAACACCACACACGTTTAAAAACACCAATTGTTTAAAAACAAGCTTATCCTTTGGAGCGTTATTGAGTTGCTATGTGACTATATTTACTAGTGGTTCTCCCTTAGCAAAAACAGCATACGATTATAACACTATATTCTAAATCTCATTCAATCAAAGCCACTGTAAGGATATTTATTTTATTTTTACAATAATATAGTTAACAAATTACAATAACGATTATGCTATTTGTAAAGATGTGTAGTTGCAGACGTCCTCTAGCACGATGTTGTCAATTTTCACATTCTCCTAGACATACCACATATTATATCCCAAGTTATCACTTTACGTGTTTATAAATACTGGTAAATATGGCATATGCTGGCATGTCAATAAACGCCCCCTACTTTTTGTAATGTCAACCTCATTTGAAAACGGTTGCTGTCATAATTGTTTTGTAAACATCGTCGGTGTCAACGGCAAAACTACACACTAAATGTAATAGCATTTAAATTAGGTTTGGTAAGCTTGATGTAGTGATTAGTACATAGTGATTGTACAAATGAGTTTATGTTTTTTTGTATTATAATTTAGTAATAATAATATTATAAGGTTTAGGCTCTGTATACAAAAAATCCTATTACTAGGTTTCATATAAATACTAAGTCACAGGGAACGAGAAATCTTTTAGTTCTAGTTCTTCCAAGTTATCACTTTTTAGATTCAATATTGTATTTAAAATTAAAATCGATCGCCATTGTATTTACGCCGCTAAATTTTCTTTGTTATATGTAAATTTTTCAGATATCTTGTTCTCAAGGTTTTATGTAGATTTTTGTAAAAGTCCAATTCGCAGATATATCCTGCCTTTCAAAATACCCGTTTCAATATATAACGTTAAAGATCAGAAGCCTGAAGCTCTGAAGTAAACTTCTAACAACAAAATGTAAATTTCGTGAAACTATTAATGTAAAAAGTTTCTTTTTCTAAGACAAATCTGCATCGAAAAGACTAAGTTGCCAAATAGACGTAGAAACAAAAAATCGCGTATTTTTAAAGTATAGGTACATTAAAAAAGAGAGTACATATACTTCTAGCTACATCGATTTGTATTGCTTGTATGCTTTCAAAATTACTATTAGTTTAAGTCTGACGATCTACTAAAATCAGGATGTCCTAATTAAGTCAATGATGTATCGGTCGGCAATTTCTAGACTCTTGTCTAGTTTATACGAGCCGAACTTTCGGTGGAGGGTCGATCCGGTCCTAGTCGCCCGTGGGCCGAACGAAGCTCATGAATGAGAAAGTCTCAACCGGTTTGAAGTACGGTGTCTACTTTCAAGTCACAATAGACGGGCTTATCGTGTATTGAACTAACCAAACGGCTTCTACATTTGCTATACTAGAAGGACAGCAAAAATAGAATCGAGTATGACTCCCTGGAACTTTCGTGCAATTACGTTAAAAATAGTTAGGAGGCATTATCCTTTATAAAGGTCGTTTTGGGGTACTCTTAAAAGACACATTCGTCATTGCTATGGACACAGATATTAATCTAAACATTCCGATTGGCTAATTGCTACTATTATTTTGAATGTAAGTTATGTCATAATGGCTAAACGGTATATGTAATTTTGCGCACAGGTAGATTTTAGTTTGGAAAAGAATATCTTTATCTAATTCTATTTCATTCTAGAATAATATTCGGTTCCTGTAGGGTGTACTTTTCGGTTCCATTCGATTCATCATCATTATCATCATATCAGCTATTGGCAGTCCACTGCTGGACATAAACCTCTGCAAGAAAGGAGATGTTTTACCCATAATTGCCGCGCTGGGCAAGCATATTGGCAATCGCAGAGCGCAGCTTTCGCGACGTGGATGCTGCTGCCCATTCCCGCCCTGTACATTGAAGCTGCACTGTTTCGGATGGATATACTGCCATCTGTCGGTTCTAATACCTCAGTCGCCTCTTATGACACCTGGTGCAGTGGGAGGTACTATTCTACTCTGCCGGTATCTCATGGCAAAGCAAATGTCATTAGTCATAAATCTTTCCGTTTGATTTTATTCAGTGTTAGTAGAGCATACACGATATTGAATATTATCAATCCTGGTAAAACAAGAGTTCCGTGCGAGCAAACTCGCAAGCGACAAGCTAGTATTACTACTGCCTAGTACATAGACAACTGTTATTGTTAAATTGCTTAGACTGCCAGCTACCTTGTACTCGAATATATTTTACCTGTCTGACGTTTCATTGTCTTCCTTTATTATGGTAATTACCTTGTATCTAGATTGGTTTCAATTAATTAAATCCATCGTTCCAACTACATCGATTTGCCCTTGGATAACGCGCAATCTAAAACATTCAACGAATCTTCAATTAGCATGAAATAAACGAGTTTGTTTATGGTTTAAATTTTATCTTTTAGAATCATATGTTGGCAGCGTTTAAATTACATATATTGAAAATATTCGAACTTTAAAATATTATACTTTATGGACTAGAAGGCCTTGTGTTTGTGTTTAATATAAGCAAATAATTTTACGTGACTTAGTGTTGGACAGGTTTAGGATGACCCGGTGATATTTTTGCACCGGAGATCTCTTGTGGTTGTAAATATATACTTACCAATCTATGTAAATGAATCCTTATTTCCCTTGGTCACGGCATCGAGCGTGAGTTGGACGGATTTCGGTAAATCTTAGTTGTTAGATTTTATTATTTTTAGGAGAAAGTTGAAAAAAAATCTAAGTAAACTTGACGTTTAACTTGACTGTCAGTGGTTTGACAGTTGGCGCGATTGACAAATTGAACGAAATCAGAGCGATTGTTTGGTATCATATTTTTTTACTTTACCAAATCGTATACAATGACCATAGATAAGAGAAACGAATGTCTGTATAAAAAATCCGGTTTGTAATACAATTATAAAATATAAATATGTGCCCGGAACTTTAAATAGCTTTATATCAGGTCTAAGCTTACTTATTAAGCATAAGCGTAGAATCCATCTATTGATGTAATTTTGCACAGAGATTAATTAAATTTTCATTACAATTTACGGCATATTCAGGTGGCCAACTTTAATTTGCGAATCAATAATATTATTTAAATAAACTCATTTAAAACCATTACATAGTTCTTCTAAAATATCAAGTTAAAGCAGATGTCGTCACCTATAGCGATACATTAAAATACTAAACTAAAAAGTATTTTATCATATTATTGGGTACCTCAAAACAGTTAATACTCTATGGTATTACTTTTTTTCAAATCAAATTGTCAAATGCGTGCTTTCTGCCCTCTCCGGCCCTAACTGTCTATTCAATATTATTATTACCAAGCATGTTTGTGTTCGGCGGTGCACGCATCGCTCCAGCAAACCGCGCCGGTCCGCGGCGCTGATATTAAATCGACTCGACAAAACATCGTTATTTTTATTCAGAAGCCAAGGCCAAGACCGCCATATTGCATTCGCCACGTTACACACTTACTCGCACACACATGTATCTACAGTCTGCACGCATTTGCCCTGTAAACAAGCGCTTTATATATTGTTGTCAGATGGAAACAAACGATGTTATTATGGCGCTGTTTGGAACAACAGTATTATGTTGGTATGTAATAAATATCATTCACTGTTCAAATTAAATTCAAGTTTTTATGTTATTAGTTAGTAAGTTCATTTGTCTTGTGTAAGCAGATAACCCGGTTTTAACTTAAATTATGTTTTTATACATTAAGCATTTATCGAGTTGTATATATCGTACTAAAAGCAATGTTGTTTGAAAGATTTTATTATTTGTTTGTAATAGATAAACTCAAAAACACTAAACAATGTTTTTTCTATTATTTTACCTATAGTAAGCTACTTTATCAGTGGGCTATAATTGCTATTTGTTTAAATTATATTATGTCTGTTCGTTTGTTACCATACCCGATAAATATTTGGGGTCGCTATAATGTAATAGATAGAACGATTTATTAAAATATGTATCGTTGTAGTTTATTATTATGTTTATGTTAACCTCGTTAATGTGCCACGTGTAAAATTCATAACAAAGCTCCGATTATGTCATGTAATTGGAGCGGCTCATTTCGGGTTTTTGTGGAGTTGAATTAAAGTAAGCCATTGTGCGTCCAAGGTTACCTAAATAAGTTTTTCACTTCGTCAATAAGCAATTTTAAACCTTAAGTCGTGATGTTAGGAGTGATTCGATGAGTATAAACGTTGGTATAAGCCACTCTAAGTTTGTTCGATAAAAAATAATGAGTTCGATTCAAATGACTCGAAAAATACATAAAATTATAAATAATACCTTGTCTTATGACAAACGGAATTTTTAATTCAATTTTAATATTATGATAATATTTGATTGTACATGTAAATTTTAGAAATATGCGCTCTTGATTCAATATTTAACTAAGTTAAGTCTCGTAATAATTAATATAAATAAATTCACAAAACTTATCATACATTACCTCCGAGGTAAGTCACTTAGAGCACTTACGGATATCAGTCAACAGAGGAATCACAAATTTAATACTTAAATATTAATAATTGTCATGGGTGGGGTCGAGCCCACGACCTTTGGCGCATAAGATGCAATCACTACCATCTGTGCCGTCGTGCCGGTCAAATATTCTAAGGAATACAAAAGACACGTGTGATTAGCTAAAACATTTTCCGCCAATATAGAGCATCAAAATTCCAAGTTTAATACGGTTTGGAATTTCAAATTTAAACATTCACTTTACTCTTTTTGCTACGTTGCAATAACCATATTTCGTTCTCGAAAATAAAAAGCTAAAGGATCGTGTTTAGAGCTGCACAAAAAGCGATCTGATAAAATTTTATTTTTATTAATACGTAATCGCATCCGCCGTCACAGCACGCCCGCTAACAATATAATCTCCGGTTTTTTATCGGCCAGTGAATGTAAACATTGTTGGAGCTAGCACTGAGTGCAAGCGTGCGCGTGCGCGTCCTTCAGCTAGACAAATGCTATAAACGCCACAACATCTATCTAACTCTTCCTTTGGTGATGCTGAAACTGACGTCGTAAGTCTCAGTATTCGGTTTGACAAGAACACTATTGCGCCTGCCCTAAAGTAAAACAATTGCGGTCGCTGTAAACATCAGGCGACAAGCCCTAAAATGCCAAACCTGTAATTTACTGTTGATGTCATAGAGATTGCGACGTCTATTCGACCGTAATCATGATGTAGCAAAGTAACTAAGATGTACATTATCTCTTGGGAACTTAAGTTTAGGCCTGCATGTCTTTAAAATAAATTACTGCTAAAAATAATAGCATCTATAACATTTAGCAGTGGAGTGCCGGCAGAGTAGAATAGTACCTCCCGCTGGACCATGTATCGTAAAGAGCGACTGAGGTACTGGATAACGCAGACCCTTCATAACTTTATAAATATACGCGCCCGCTTCCGCTCGTTTTACTCGCGTCCGCATGCACTTTGAACAGAGTCTTAAGTTGACACGGGCTGCGATACCGCGATATCTAATTCGGGTGTCCTTGGCAATGAAAAAACAAGTTTTTGCACGGACTTAAGCATATTTTGCATTACATGGCGGCGGCGCCAAGAAATGCTTTTTTGTCGGAAACGTTTATTGATCGAATCGATAAATCAACATCGTGCAGGTATTTTGTATTATATAATACGTTCGTAATCAAATAAATGCCTAATGATCTGTTTACCGTCTGCTAAAGTTTACTAACTGACTTGGCTTAAATTTAGAATTCTCTAAATATCTGCCCAAGAGTAATGATTGTTGATAATATCACTTGAACAATCAATTTGTATTTTGTCCCAACTATTGATGTAAGCTAACCATAAATTCGATAGGGAGAATTTATAATAATGCAATTATATTTTTAAGATACAATAAATATTTAATTATATTTTTCAAAAATATTCTGTTACTTGTAAAAGATAAATTTTAAAGAGTTATTGCTTAGTAAAAGTAAAATACAGGTAATATGCGCAACAGAAACATAAAAAATAAAGTTACAACTGTGTCTTAATTAAAGTAATATAATTGCAAAATTAATTAATATCGACCAGTTTCCAATGCATATGAAACGGGTACATTTATGTTTCCCGTTTGATAAATTGTATTTAAATCTGCTCACAAACAGATAAAGTATACACTTTATATTTATTAATAGTAAAATATTAACGGTCATATTAGATTGCACAATTTTATTACATCTGTTAATTAATTAGGAACAGCATTTATTATTACTGTATATTTCGCAAGGCGCAGTGTGAAATTATTGGATTTTACATAGCCAGCGGCGCCGCCCCGATGAACGTCGAAATGAAACATTACATTATTTTTATGGGAATGTCATACGTAATAATTCAGTTACGGGATTGAATTATTTATCAAATTGCTTCTAAAGTATTGCTAGCAAGATAAAATGCCTTAAAATAGCACAGCGCAGTCTACATTTAATACCATCAGTCCATAATTAAGCTGTATCTCGCATTGAATAGAAAATAGATTCCTCTGGTATTCGGAATGCAATTATTTCGCTCGATTTTATTGATGATATGAGCTGTACCACAATAATTTAATGTTTATTATCTCTTTCACAGATAAGCATAAGTTTCTCTTAGTTAGTTAATTATTTTAATATTTATTTCATTTTTACTCTGTAATATCAACTAACTTGTCGATTAAAACATAATGGTATATATGCAAGGGGCTTTGTGACTTACATAAGTTAAATAATGCGATTTTGTACTTAATAGCGGCACATTTAAAGTTTTTAATTGCAAACCGATCTATGATAATCCAAAATCTTCCCACTTGAATGCGAACTGAACAATAGTTGACTTGTTTGTTAATACCTCTTTAATAATTTAATCATTTACTTGTCAAATAGCAAATGTATAATGTTTTTTTTTTTCATTGCAGAGCTGGTGCTGGAGCGAACGGAATATTCTCGAGAAGACTGGACTTTTCCACTTTCAATCTTCTTCCAAAACACAAAGTGAACTCTTATCAAATAAAGGTAAGTCCTAGGATGTTAGCAGCAAAACAGCTTATGATTTATTCAAACGTTGCCAATAAGCCATTAAGATGCCAAACACCTACGGCCGACTGGCGGCCATAAACTGGCTAATTGTTCCAAATAAAGTCTAGCTTGTATTTTTAAAGAGCCAGAAAAACATCGTGTTCGTGATACATAGAGGTGGACGCAGGCGTGTGCGGCTGTAAAATATTTTTATCGCTCAAAACGTTTGCAAAGGTGAAAGTTTGCTTTTGTGTGCGCGCCGTAAAACCAGGGTTGGCACTTTTCGCGATAAACCACTGTCAGGGGTGGCGCCGCCCGGGTACCTTTTCACCGAATAAACGTAACTTTTCTGTAATTTAATCGCGCCACCGGCGTGCTTTACGAGACAAAACCTTGATCAATAAATGCCACGCCAGACAAAACTTTTTTACAGGTTCACTTCGAAATAAAAGCTAAACGATTCCGTTAGTATGGAATTATACGGTTCGTTCTTTTTTATATCAGTCTCGTAAACTCATATATCGTTAGATTGATCGTTGGTAAGAAAAAGAAATTGTGTACGGCTGTGTCTACTTTCTTTAATTATTAATTCAATGTTCCTTTTAAATGGCTGTATATAAATAAATGAATTCACACAACATCTCATACATTGACCTGTCTCCGTGATAAATAGCGCATAGCATTGTGTTACGGACGAACAGAGGTATAGGTAAATACAATAGTTAAATATATATTTTAACACTAAGACACAGAACAGACACCAAAGATGGTTTAGAAGCTGCTAGATTGTCATTGATATTCTAAATTTGATTATGTATTTATTAGCTAGATTCAGTTATCGTCAGTTGTAGACGTATTGACATATTGAGTCAAAAGAAGTACATCGTTTCTATGAAAATATCGATCTGGCAATTAGCTGAATGTTTAACTTATTGCACAAACGCTGCATGTCATGTTTAATAAATATCAACAATGTTAAATATCGCAACATGAGCAGTGAAGAAATATATTCGCTGTGTAGGAAGTGGTATGTAGATAGAAATAGTCTATTTCTGTCTATTAGGAAACAGCCTGCATTGTATGGTCTAATACATTGTTGCCAATAAACATGTTACATTGTGCCATGACCTATCATAATACGCCCTAGTCTATGTTTTCTATTCAAATTTTCTAACCTTCATCAAAATGCGTAGACAATCATTTTCCTTCTACAATTCCACAAACAAAGAGGCATTGCAAATGTTAATTAGTTTTCATTGAATACAATAGCCTGTTAAAAACTTGTTACGCTACTTATACACTTGCAGTTATTTAGAATAGCATTCTATAGACACCTATGTATTGCACTCGAAAACCTGCAAAAACGTCAAAAGTCCACCATTGATTTAAAATGTTTCTTGGTTTAGTACCAACATTCTGGTGTCGAAGTTACCTGTTTACTCGAGTTTGACATGATTCAAGTAATAAATTGATAACGAATTTAGACCTGAGGTACCGGCAGATTAGCCGTGAGGTACCGGCAGAGTAGAATAGTACTTCCTCCTGTACCAGGTGTCGTAAGAGGTGACTCAGGTCCTAAACAGTGTAGCTCAAATGTACAGGGTGGAGATGGGTAGCAGCATCGCCGTCACGAAAGCTGCACTCTGCGATTGCCAACACACTTGCCTAGCGCGCCAATTTTGGGCAAAATTTCTCTGTTCTTCAACCAGCAGTGGACTTTCAATGGCAATGTAATGATGATGATGTTGATAATGAAACTGTTGAGGCTAAAATTTTCTCACTAGATTTATCCATGAATGGCTTGGCTTCATCCATGGCTTCTTTATCAATATACTTACCAAATACAGATACTTTAACTTATATTTACAGATTAACTTGTGTAATACGTTTAAAAATAATTATTTGTTATAATGTTAACATAAAATTTGCAATCTTCGTTCATTTAAGGGCACTGACCTCTGTAACATACGTGATAAAATATAAGGGTCACGGATTTCATTACAATATTATTATTATTGCAAAAACTAAAGAAAATAGAGCCAGAAAAATGCCTAGCCCAGCGTACCTGGGAATGCCTTAGTTTTTTTTATTTATACCGTTGCAAGAAAATTTATAGGCCATCAGAATTAATTACAGATTACAGATAGATTACATTATAATTTCACAAAATAAAGAGTGTTCAACCAACCAAACTGCATGCAACACAAACTGAAATAATTGTTTTTAAAATACGGTAAATATAGCACAGATGTTGTGTATTGTAGTTTTATTTACGTTAGTTCGACATCGAAACTATAATTATATGTTTTATTATCAGTTAATTATTTATACTTAACAACTAAGGAAATATATAATTTAATTTCCTTTTAACCAGACGTAATATTCAGGTCAGTCAGATTGTTTATTCTTTTTTTTTTATTGAATCAAACTAGGCTTCAAATCTTCAGATTTTACAGAATCTTATTTTCAAGACTAGCAAATAGTTTAAGACTATTTTATATGCACCACAGTTGTTCTCGAGACGGATTATTTTGCAATTGTCGTTATATGTATATTTGTTATGCGTGGCGGTATCTAATCTCCACACAGGCCTTGAGCCAGTTGTGTGTCAAGCTACGGTCATTCCCCTGGTCGATTCTATTTTTACTTGCGTTTGTTTGTTATTTATTATGTACTGCCCTGTTACTTTCTGCTGCGACTGATAATTTTGTTCCATTAGTGTTGCAGTTGCTGGGTTGTTTATAGTGTTCACTTTATGGTTTTAGAAATAAACTCGTGAACGATTTAGGGCTGGGAGTGTAACTGATTAGTTTATGTTGGCCGCTATTAACTTGTTAAGGTTTTCATCCTGAACATTTTGAAATATTATATTACGGGAACATGGTACAATCAATATTTATGCGTGAATTGTGTAACATTTGTATTTATTCCGCAAACATTGTTGCAAAATTTATAGATTTATTTATTATCCATTTTATCAATCAACGCAATAATATAATTATACATTGTAAGTTTATGATAATTCTCATAAAGTCTAGCTATTATTGCAAATTGAACATTACCTACCTCAACATAAATCGCGCAAACAAAGGAGCTATATAATTGTTGTCAACAGTGCAATTAGATAAATGGCACTGCAGCCGTGATATGCAGTTCAGACAAGTGAATTGAAAACGGTCTCCATTACGAGTTCCAAGCGCCATGTTGGTCTGTTGACATTTACTCTCGTCCAAATAGCATTTCAGTGGCGACAATCCGCTGCATTTAAATTAGTGTTCGTGTTGCTCCAACGTGCGAAGCTGTTACTGTAGTCGCCAGTAATCGCGACGAGTCGTGCACGCCAGATAATTTAAAACATTCTCTTCACTTATCTATCGCGTAAATAGTGCGGCTGGTATTGTCTTGCAGCCGCTTCGTTTCGCTCCGCGTCGCGTGACAACGCCCCGTTTGCTCGACGCTCGGGAAAACTTCATAATTTCTGTTCTCCACCTACATTATCCCAATACGTTCACTACAATCTTTTACACGAACTTAATCTTAACCGATGAAAACAAGCGCTATCGCGATTGTAATCTCGGGTTTCTAGAAAATAAATTGTGAACCACTCCTAGCGGCAATAAAATTCAATCGTTGTGGTATGAAATAAATATCCGCCCGCTTCCTACTGGAATCTAATAACTGGAGTGAAACGATACTGAGATAGTGAGCTGTAAGCATGATTGATAACAGCGACAAGCAAGCCACGTTTGCGCTGGGCAGCGTCATTAAATCTACCACTTCTTCTATTTATGGGGGCTCGCTGTCTGCCAGCATATTGATTGCTAGAACCGGTTGTCTCGCTAAGGCCTAACGTCGGTCGGCGGTATGAATTTATAGCAGATTTTCACATTGCACACGTTGGAGATTTAACAAATAATCCTCGCAAGTTTGTTCAATGTGACTGTTGGCCATTTATTTTGATCGCGTGCAAGTTTACGAGCGTTGTTTGGCAGTACAATGCAAATCAGTGATTTGTCAATATCATTAGTAGGACGGTCAATATTTATAAGGTATTATGTGCGTCATTTAAAGGCACGTAGGCAGATGAGGCGGCGGTCGTGCATGTAACCAAATCCGCGGGGCCGGCGCGGGCGCAACCCGACACTGCGCTCAAGGCTTCCCATGTGGATTAGCTCCGCGTTTTTCTTTAGAATCGACTTGCCCACCAAGCATTACTCGCATCGAACGATCATTTCATTCGCATCGTGTACAATGTCTTGTTTATATCACGTTTTTATTAAGTCACTAACGGGCGATATTACTTTGTAATAACAAGGTTTATTAATCATAAACTGGAGGTCACAGTCATTCTTTATTGGACGATATTCGAGACATGATATTTGAAAATAAAGGAATTCGAGTAAATAAAACTTTGTACTGAGTTTAGATTGGATTGATAAGTATAAACGAACTGCATTCTGTGTGCATATATGTCTTCAACGTGTAAGTACGAGTACATCCTACAGTGATAATGTTTATCCGTGATTGTTAATGTTATATCAAACCTTCACATTCACCCGTTTGTCACTCAGCCTACGCTCGCCTCGGTCTTGGACAATATTGTTTGTAAGGCAAACAGTTAATCCTATTCTCATATTTAACTTTCTAAGACGTTATCATAAAATTGTCAAGAACGGTAAGTTAGGAGTAATGACAGATATGGCAACGAATGAAATCAGTCTGTGTGGGATTAAGTTATGCTATCATTCCGCCTCTTCATAATCCGTTGGTACTGCGAATGCATCTCGATTTTCTCGGCGAACCGTAAATGGCAAGAAATGAGAAAGTAGCCGGCTAATAGATACAATAGGCCAGCCCTAGGTCTCGCGGTGCAACTTTCCTTCGGTGCAAAAAGTCGTAGAATGATAGCACGACGCCAACTCAAGTTCTTACTGATCTAGAATGCGTAGACGTCGGTCCAGTCGTTTCGTAAACCGAACGTTATTACTCCATTACATAGATGTGCGATAAATAATTGCTGTTTAGGTTCTAGCCCTTTAATCGTTAGGAATTTTCGAACACGAGTAGTATGGTGCAACAGTGGCTTGCGCATTTTCTTCTTGTGCATTCAGCTTTCGACACTGGCGCGCCACCAGGGCTATAAATGGTAAACAAGCGTGCGAACCCCAGTCCCTGCTGCTTGCAAGAACATTTCGTGTGTCTCTGATCAAGTTTTTATGTTATCGCAAGTATCCACTTGCAGGACAGTATTGCCATACATGGTCAGGCTCGGGGTCCGGTTTTTGTACTTTGTTGAATTTAATCTTGATAAACATGCACCTCGTTTGCGTATTCAGAGATACGTTGAATATATTTAGCTATAATACGACAGATTTAGGCGGTATCGTCGAAGATGCCGTATATGGCTGTAAAGCCGGCATAGCTACCGTCATTTGTTGCTCAGTCTTCGTTGCTTGGATTAACAATGATCAGAGATGTCGTGTAAACAAAATATGCATCGTTAGAACATACGTGATGCATAATGCGAGTTGATGCCCACGCGCCGCCGGCCGCGCCCACGCTTGCGGTCGCGGCCTGCGTCGACGCGTGCGCGCACTTACCTACATATATAACAGATGACTGACTGTGGACTTATTATCAATCGTCCTTCCATTCTTCACTCATTTATATATTTTGTTTAATTTATATAACTATATCAATAATAAACAGCACCAGTATTTCATAAACTTTAGTCCTCAAGAAGTTGGAAAACAAAAACTGCTTGCTGGCTTATTATTATTAATAAAATCGCGTTTATTTTTTCAAGCGCTCGACCTGCCTCTGTAACTGAAACCTAAACATTTTCAAACACAATGCCTTCAAACAAGCTAGTTGTAACGCCAGTTGTTATTACTAGAATAGAACTGGAGCGGTCATTGAACTCAGAGTTATTACATCGATAACCACAGTTATGACTTCTAAATGTGAAGAGAACGTGGGCTTAATTTGGACCGTTGCAATTCATATGTAAATCTGCGTTGCTATTTAAAATAGTATTACATAAGTAGTATTAGAAGTCGCAATATCAGTTCGTGAGCACTTGGCGTTAACCCTGAAGCCGAGCGAGGGGTCGTTGCACGATCACGACCCACATAGAGCACGCCCGCCGCACGTAGCAGCGCGGTAACGCTTGCAAATCTCTAGCCAGCGCATAGAATTGCAATTATAGGTCTTATTCTGTCTTTCTACCTATCGTTTTGATTTGCTCAATCGATAGCACCCAAACTCATTGCAATCACTTCATCCCGAAAATTAAAAGCACCTAAATATTTATTAGGTTCTTTTAATTTCGTTTCTTTGTTATTTCGACTTGTACCGAATTAATTGAACTATTCATAACATGGACTTTGCGTGTTAATAGCAGTTTTTAATCAGGCCATTACAAAGTTAATACCCGATATGCAACGAGTATTAAACGAGGCGGTTTTTATCTCGTGCTTTCCTTATTAAGTTCGATCTATATGTGTTTTAACAGCAGTATACGTATAGGCGGTCCGCATAATCAAGACCAATAATTGCTAGGTGTGGTCTGATGGCTTTAACAAATTATTATAACATAGAGATAGGGTCTAGCATGATTATTACGGTAGGTACCAGTAAACAGTCACTCACTTGAGAACTTAGCTGTTATTAATTGTAATTCTATAATTAAAATTGAAGGTATATTAACTAGCGTCTAATTCAATTATATTATCGTCGTATTGCATATAGCAAAGCATTAATAGTTATGTTTATTTCAACTTATGCCTATTCCTTATATTTCAACTATACCTTAAAAAGACTACTATGCTATATTTAGATGTAGACTGAACATATGTAAAATATCTAGGACTTATTCTTTTTAATAGAAAAAAAACAATTTCTTGACCTACAATCTATTTGTTACGTTATTATTTTATTAATACGCAGTTACACGGCATTTATAGAAGATAATTAGCATAGTTGTGCCTTAGCGCGTCATTAAATCTAGCATTACTCAACAATGATGCATAATTGGCGTGATTCTATTATGTATCCGTTTGGATGCAAACGAATGCAAGTTAGAACAAGTTTTATTAAAACTCTAAATGAACATCACTCGGGTTTTATAAGCTGGAACGACGGGAATTTGTAAGTAGCAGAGGAAATTTTTTGAGTAGAAACGGGGAACGAGACGATCGTGGAGCTTGGGGCAACATTAGCCGTATTGTTATTGCCCGTATTCTAGTAATGAAGCGCCCGTTTTCGTCTTTTATATCACCACTTTTCCCTGAACTTATTTTCAAATAACGCTCTAGCTTGATTTCACTGTATCTTCCCATTCCATTGGTTCTCAGTTTGTATTCGCTTATTTAATTCGACTATTATACGAGGGCATCATTTTTAAATCTTCTTTGACGGTGGATTTAAATTTAAAATCTTTGAGCATTCCGAGTTTCAATTGCGTTAGTATGCATGCTGATGAGACATAAAACGGTGGAATATTGGCTTTTCGAGAGCTTCTAAAGTCTAGGTAAAGAAATTCACCGCAGTTGTTTCTTCAATTCAGATATATATTCTCTGACATTTTCTCGACAATTTCCTCGCGCCATTGACGCCAATGTTCCTAGTAAAGGGCCATTTACATGGAAACTTAGTGAAATATTCACATCAGCTGCCGATTGTCACGTTATATTGAGATATTCAAACTTTCACTTCGTCAGGGTTTGTGCATCTAGATTTAAATAATTAGAAGCTTTACAATCACAATGGATGGCTTCATCCCTGCTTATCGTATCTCTTGTATATGTACATACTATTCCTCGGGCAGGGTAAGGTTAACATTTGAGATCAATCCAATATGTATTACAAACACGCAACCGTGACGCAACTGGAAGATATTTCCACACTTTCGCCCACGAAGTTCGTGGCGGCGGTCGAGGTGAAGTTCAAGACTATTTATAAAACGAGCCAAGTCCTTACTTGGCGCCTATTGATCGTCTAGAGAGCACGCACCCCGACGTATTACGGTAGGTTAGTATGCCCGCGGCTCCGTTCGTAGCTCCCGGAACATTCCGACAACTGCCGAAATTTTACATCCCCGGACGATATTGATCGGTCTTGACATTGAAATCGTAATAGACGCAAACAGCTGGGAAGCGAGGGTGCGTGCCGACCCTCCGCACGCAATCCCTCTCCGCGCGGGACGCCCCACTCTCATTTGCTGTTTTTGAGCCACGCTACGTGATTACAACCGATCTAATTAAACCGTTCCAGACCAAAATAAACATATCCAATTCTTAGCATCCATTAAAGTTATTCATCGGCGATTAAATACGGCTGAACGTTTGTAACGTCTAGTAATTATGCACGAGAGCCCTAAGACGGGCTCTAAAATCTCATTTATATTCAGTGCGGTCGGAGTTTGAATGTTATCTAAAATCCGTGTTTAGGTGTCGGGCTGGATTGCTCTAATCTCGAAACTAAACACATTGTTGAGTTAGCCAAAGCTTTGTTCTCTCTTGGCGACGATGTCGTCCCGGTAGGTACACGAAATGAATTCTTGGAAGTTTTAATCGCTGATCATTGCATTTTATATTAAATTATTCACTTGGGTATGATATCGTTCTTTGTAAGATAGATTAATACATACAAGTCCCATAATATTATCAAACATAAGCCGACGTTGGTGTAATTTCCTGTTCGACAGTTCATGTCCATGAAAATAGTACTTTTACTCAGTAATTTCTTTGAAAACAGCTTTTCTTATCATTTCACATTATTATATTCCAGTCATTTCCTGAGTCTGTTACAAGTTCCACCACTTACCTGTATTTCCTGTAACATGGTACCTTGTTCACGTACAATCTACATATAGATATAAATTATAGATACACTTTCTTTTGATAACAAGTGCAATAAGTAACATTTCGTTTAAAGATAAGGAACTGGCTCGGAAAATTTCGGTTGCTGATTACTTTCCACAAATTATTTTCTACAAATTTCCATTGTTAGAGTAATTATTATGAAAGGGGTGCCCTCAAGGCACAGACAGCATTGTCCTTCAGTGAATTCAATGGACTGTAGCAGATTCCCGAAATCTGTAAGTCACAGCCAATTCCTTTGTAAGTCCCGCAAAGAACGCAAACCGGCGACTGTCGAGTCCCGACGTTTAAGGCGGTCTCGGATGGGCGAGCATAATTGTTACTATCTCAGTACCCTATTTACGGAATTTGAAAGGGTTAAAGTAAATTTTCAAGCGGTTTAAGACATTTTCGCCTCTGAGATACCAGCATCAAGTAAAATAGGTGAAAGACTTATTTTTTTAATTCAATTGAATTCACATATATACCTTTAAACAGTAATTGAAGCCATACAAATCATCGACATAAGAAATGAGTTAAAACACAGATTTGTATCTTGCAATACGAATAATTTCAAATTCAATCATGCTCTAATCTCTGGGACAGATGGCAAAGCCGATCAAGGCGTGGAAAGCTGAAGACACACCGAGATGTTTTTGCTGAATACTGATCAGCCCGTCGAAATTATTCCATTACCCCAGCTGCTTCAATACAAAAATTCATAAATAAAAAATGCTCGAGGTGTCTGCTTCGATGCATTTCTATGGAATCACGGCACCTCCAAGTTAAATAAGTGATCAACGTTCGGACTAGACGTGCTTTGAAATCCGAATTATTCGCCACCTGGGGCTTAGACAATCAACAAACTGCAATGCTAGAACACCGTCTTGCGACTTATTTTTATCATTGATATGTTACATTTGAAGTATTAATTCCTCTTTTGCAATTTCAATTTACGCTTCTAAATCTGCTTTGCATTTATCATTGTTTATATTCCTCCCAAACTAAAAAATGTTGTGTTCACTGATTATGAAAACGATTGATATCGGGATGTTCATTATCAATGGCTCTTAATGTTCACAGGTTGTGGACGAAATAATTGGGCAGTTACAAATTAAAAATAGGGACGTGAAGGTCGATATAGATTGGTTGGCGTGGCGGGCGTCGGCGAGTCCCGCTAATCGATCGATGTCTGTGTGCACACTGCTTGCTGCACCCGCGATCATTTGTCTCGTTCCTTCCTACAGTATCGCTGTAACACCATCCTTGTCTGTTCGTTATTCATCGTCCCTAACCACCCGGTAGTCGACTGCCTCCCGGTGTCCTCCCGTATTTAGACACTGCACTATCTAATTTATGTTTAAAATTGCGCGCTTTTAAACTCCTCGGAGTTCAGTAACGACTATATTTAAGGTTATCGTAGCGTGAGTTAAGAGTTAATGCACCGACCATGCAAATATTTGTATGCTACTATCACACGTTCAAGCTTTTATTTGGGCGATGTCTGGTACGGGACTTTGATTTTATTAAAAAAATAATAGAACAAAATGTTTAGCCCTAGGATTTACTTTAATGTCTAGATTAGGTATGACTAGCGGGACTACATGCGTATTCGTCTGCATACGTTTCGCATGCAGTGGAAGCATATACGCATTTTTTAAAATTATATTACAACTTTTTCTATTAATTTCAATATATTTTTATTTTGTGCGTTGTATATAGAAAGTGCACTTTTTCTTTTTTCGTGAAACTTTTTCTACAACTTGCAGAAGGAATTAATAGATTTAATCTTTAATTAAATTATTAACTTATTAAATACTAAACTTGGACAGCAGCCTCTCCCGCGTGTATTAGACATTACATTTTGATGTAAACTTTTTTCGTGAGATACAACAACTCGTAAATAATTTTTGGCCTTTTTTATTGAAAGTACAAATATGTGAATTACATACTGTTTTGTTTTTAATTTATTGGCACTGCGTATTTAATAAAGTTGCCTAACTTCTTCTAAAATCTATCCGCTATACAAGGTCTTGTTCGCTAGAACTAAGTGACAAGACATATTTTACCTTAACATATTATATAACCTATTCGTACATTTTATAAAGCTGTCAATACAGAGTTTATGTATTTATATATGTTCATTTAAATAGTACTTTCGATTGTTGTGAATCTTTGGCAACAGCTCACTGTGGGTTGGCCAGTATCAGATTTTTTGAATTCGGTAATAGGGTTGCTACTGATTTCATTAAACATACATTTTTATCTCACGGCCCGAGATTAATGAGCTCAAACCATGTATATTAATGCTAATAAAGTTTGAGATATTCTTAACAATTAGTCAACATTGACGTTTATTCGCCTCACAATTGGGCATAATGTTAAATTAAAACTTTACTTTTAGACTTTTCTATAAGATGGAAAACTCGATCACAAATAAACCAGGAGACAAACCTGCATTACCTATCCAACTACATCCATTGCGAAGTCACCAGCGTCCTTGCATGAGCTTACTAAGAACTGCTATGCTATTTCACTTTTCTCCGGTACCCGCAGCAATTCCGCAGACGTATCTCGGTCAACATTATAGCAGCCATACAACGTCCACCGCTGGACATAGACTTTACACAAGGTGAGGTGGGGTTGTGTAGAAGGTACTATTATACCACTCTGCCGGTATCTCTCTTATAGGTCAGTGGTCTAGAAGCTTGCAGTTTCTTCTATGATCAGCCCTAGCTCACCAGCTACCTATAATGCAGTGGCATTTGTGCCGACGTTCGACTGCAGCGCGTTGCCTACTTACATAACGCACCTGCCATATCGAGCCGCACCGCGCCTCGCGTTCACTCGCCCATTCTATGAATTACTTATAGGTCATAGACCTTCCATTATTTTATGCGCTCGGTGCGCTATTAGCCCGCGTTGATTGGAATTTGTGGCCCGATTTAAAATCTGATTTCGTGTTGCACTCAATGCTCGTATCTTGTTGGCAATCACCTTTCGAAACGCTCTAGAGCTATTTGTGATACTGTTTCCTTGGTTGTAGTGTTAATCAAAATACAACTAACAAATGGATATCTACAGATGTTAAACCTCTCAGTATTCTTTCTGTTTTTGAAATGTAGATTCCGTCACATCGTTTTAAAACATGCTGACTATAGCTATATTGCATTGACTGGAGTTGTTCCGTTGAAAAATACCGCTTGAAATAAATCCCAAACTGCATTGTGTCCTGTAATCTACTGGGGCCCGAGAGCTTGTAAGACGAATAAGCACACTATAAAACTATCTTCGACGAAATGCCGGAGGAAATCTCGAGCGTTAGCGCGCCAAACGGATTCGCAAGGTTTAAGTCCGTTTCCCCCGTTTTTTCTTCGTCTGTAAACGCGCAAAATCCTTCAACATCCCCGAGGAGCCGGCCGCGGGTAAAACGGGAACTGACTGCTTAAACACTGTGAGCACTCTTCTCAACGACTGTGCAAACACCACCCGATGAAATTTTAAACTTACTCCGTCCTGTTGTCTGAATTACTTTGAAGTGCTCTTAAAAAAACCTTCGACTTCGCGAGGATCCTCTAAACGTTCGCGAGTATCTTGTGTTTTTATTTATCCTAACATTTATATGGCTTAGGCTTATTAACTGTATTGTGTCACGATGTTATATTTAAATTTTATTGTCGTTTCGTTTCATTTGGACGAGATACACAGATGACCTTTGGCTTAATGCCGGGCAGATCTCAATACACAATACGTTAATTCAATATAAGCTAAAGACATAAAACAGAATTTGCAAATTTTAATTCGATAATAAATTATGAATCGTGATTGTGCATGAATAGCGTATAAATACGGCTCTAAAACAAGGTTTGCTGTTAGAGGCTGTATTCATTCTAACGTTAGAAAACCGATCCCACAAATCACTACCACATGTCAAGTACCAAATTTATGAGCGTGATAGAACAAAACAAAAATCTATTAGTCCGAGAAGAAATAGTAATTTAGCCAGTTTGAATTGGCGAACTCGTAAAATATCAGGTTGCGAAGAACAACAATGTAACTTGTTATAGCCCCGCCTAGTCGTGCTTCGGGGCGATAAATCGTATCAGGTCGCTGCCTCTGGTTAATGCTGGGATTAAAAGCCGAGTACCGCCGCGAACGAAGATATACACCATCCACTACTTCAATCTGCAGCACCTACTTTGAGTTAATTGTTTGCACAGGGAGTTCGCAGATCGATTTCTGCATAGATGATAGCGTTAATTAAATGTCAATATGATCCCGAGTACCGATACAAGAGCCATTAAAATCATTAATCAAAATTGTTTAGCTGAGAAGCAAATACACATCTTGTTTTCAACATAAATTGGGTACAGCCTTGGTTTTATTCAATACTAAATCGACGCCAGATTTGGCAGCTTGCTTTTAATCCTAATTTAAAGTGGTCACTTGTACGTTTAGGATCCTTCGTCTTGCCATTAATATCCAAATGTGGTAGTATGAACACTCGGCAAGAAATAAATGTATACTTATTTTAGGTACGATTTAATTGCCGATGCCAATAAAATACTCGAACTGGATCCTAAATCCTTGCAGTTTCGTTGCATTAATTTGCATATCAATGTAACAATGGTTTTGTTATTATGGGAACGAAATGTAAATTTCGGTCTAATTCGAGAACAGCTCGGAGATCAATCTTGTATACGACTGTAAAATCAAGGACACGTCTGTATCTAATCTTGTGTCACACAATTTAAAAACAATATGTGTTTATCGTGCGAATGTATAAAGATGCCTTTCCATTCTGCGATATGACAAGAAATAAAGGAGATCAAGATTTATAAATAGCATTGTAAACATTTGTATGCAAATTTAATAGACAACGATGTTTCCTACTAAGTAATTAGCATTTGCATTGAGAGATGTGGAGGCCTCGTTACAACTTGTCCACTTAATATGTATTTAGTTTTATATCGTATTAACTTTTATTATTTATTGAGTACATACAATAAAGGTCTTATGAAGAATTTAAATTCATTGTCGTACAACTATAGAACTAATAAATATAGTAAAACAAAAAAAACACTTTTAAAGCACAGATAGTATAAAGTATAAGAAAATGCGCGTATGACGCTTTATGTCATATTTTTCGTATATCGATTCCACGCTTTTTAAATACTACCAGTATTTTTCATTTGTTTATATTAAGACATATTTTCCACCAGTTTTGGTGTGCTACGAAAGTGTGTTTTTTTTTATTTATCCAGCTTTACTTTGCTGGTGATCCTAGTCAGGATAATGAATTAAACTTATCGAAATAAAGTATATTATTGTACATGTTTAAATTGAATCTATTTCATGCGAGTTTAAATCGAGTTTATGAAGTCTGTTTGTTACAAACAAACATACACACATACAGATGAAACTGGTAAGAGCGTTAAAATAAATAAGTCCTTAGAGAAAAAATATACAAATGCTGTCTTTCGCATATCTAAACATCGCAAGGGAGAGTGGTTAGTTGTCCTGCCTTATCTAGGCCGTCAATTAACTGATTGCCTCTATATCCATTCAGTCTTAAAGTTAAAGAATTAATGGACTGGATTGGACGTACTAAATTAATTTAGATTGATAAGTAATAGTTCTATTTGATTAACGGAGAAACATAATAGTTTACTTATCAATAAGGTGGTCTCATATATAATAAATAGGAAACGAATAAACAAATACACGAGCATTTTTCCTATAAATAAAGCGAGTACATATACGACCCACATGACGGATCGATTCGAGCCAACGCCTGATAGCATTGTTCTTTAATTTTCCAACTGTTGTAAATGTTATCAACGATGTATAATACTTAAATGAATTGCTATTGACGTTTTTATCACGAACCGCACTTTTGGACGAGTGCCTCTAGCGATAACATTATATAACAAACTATTTTATTGTAGTGCGATGACCGATGGATAGGATCCAGCAATTTGAAATCTTAAAATGATTTCCAACTCTTACAACATTGAATAGGCATACTTAATTATATGTGGTTCTTACAGTGTATGATTTGAGCAATTAAGGTTTTTTTTACTTATATATTAAATGTATTAAAAACATTGAATCAATAGTATAGTAATTCATCAATAAGATATAATTAAATTCAATTCTGTTAACGTTATTAGTAACTATCTAAACTGACAGACGTTGTCTTTTCTTAATTTTATACCTATGTTTTATTATGAAAACAAATACATTTAAATTGAGATATAAAGCAGTAAGTTAAAAATATAAAATTGGATCTGCAGTTTAAAAATTCGTCCCGAACAAACAAGTATTTTTTATAAAGTTAGAAATAAATATATAAAGTTATATAAAGAATTTTCTTCTATAAGATTATATCTTATTAGTTTTACGAACATACATTCCTTTTTTTGCTATTATTATAAATTAAAAAGCAGTATGTTCGTTCAGTCAACATATTATTTAGTGGGTTAATAAAAAAATTCCTATCAATTAAATATATTATTTTGTGACTATTTATTAATAATAACATTAACAGTTTAATGAGAGCATAATGATGACAAATATGCATGGAATGATATGAAAATATATATATATATATATATGAATAGTTTGTTTGCTTCGCCACAAATAGCATAAATGCAAGATATGTATAAATGTATAATGTCTATTATTAAGTATGAACAACTCGCCTTACGTAACAGTTATCTATCTATAGACGTAATATATTTGTTTTTATTAATACAGCATAATCACTTCTTTATAATAATACAGGTCAATATTAATCATTATCAACTCTATTGATAAGATAGAAGAAGCCAGTAGAAAGTGCAATTGTAATCCGTAATAAGAGTCGAATTGTGAAGTTGTGAAGCAATGAAAAATCTATTAAGATATTTACAGATAGTATACAAATTGGATATAGGTTTCTACCTTCATTTCATTCACAAATCTACGGGAATGCAGCGTCTTTTGGTGAGACTTGAAGGTTTCTTACACAAATTGTTATTTGATAATGCTAGTATTAAGCGTAAATCCTCAATGTCAGCGGGCAACATAACAAAGAAGGTATAATTAAATTTGTATATACGCATACAATTGACATCGTTAAATATCCTATAAGCAAGATCAACACGGCGTGTGTTATGTAAGGGTGGTGAGTGGACGTTACCTTGGATCGGCCATTATCCTATGACCGCGATTCTAGCTTGGTTTATCGCACGCACAATATACCAGTTAGTAGGCCTACATACGTGTAAGCGACTAACACATACACTAGGAATGTTCGGTTAAAGAAAATTAAACTAACATAACCACTGGCCATGGCGATATTATGAAACGGATTTTACGTTCTAATTTAATGATTAAGTTTGATCAATTCAATTATACATGAGTTATTGTTTTACTGTTGTAGTATTTTATTAAGTTTGTTTCGTTTTTTTTGCAATTGGAATTCCACTGTTGGACAAAGGGCTGTTCATAATTGCCGTGCTGAGCAAGCGTGTTGGCAATCGCAGAGCGTAGCTTACGAGACTACTGCCCATACCCGGCATGTACATTTGAACCACACTGTCTCGAATGGATATACTGCCATCTGTCGGTTCTGGTGCCTTAGTCGCCTCTTAGGACACCTGGTACAGAGGGAGGGTATTATCTACTCTGCCGGTACCCCGCGGCAAATTTTTTAACAATTACGGGTATGTTACAGCTCATTTGATTATCTTTATTACATTATTAATCTATTTAGGAGCTTTACTAATCATATACGTTAAAATCACACCGATTTAAGACAAACTTGGAAATCAATTTCTTCAAACAACGCTCTAAGCTCTAGACTTGAGCGTAGACTCATGCCCTGGAGTAAGATCCAGGAACAACTCGAAGATATCAATATTATTTTACAATAGTTTTACAGCATCATGAAGTGTGGCAATTACTTTAATAAATAATGCATAGTTACGATTTCTAACTAAAGTTAAGCCATTCGTAATTCAATTAAACCTACAGATTTTATAGCGTCGAGAAAGTGTTCTCTGTTCTCAATATTTTACGATAATCTTCTGAACTAATGAAATAGCTGCAAGTGTAGAAATTGCATTAAACTTGACTGCTACTCAATTAATGTTTATTTAAAGTCCTAATAATAAATTGTAATTTACTATGGGCATTTCTAAATGCTTGAAATAAAATATTTTAAATAAATGCAATTACATAAATGTTTGTTTATTATATTAGGTTTCTATTAGTATTTTAATGGTTTGTTTAAGTGTGAAAAGGATTTTACAATAGCCTGTTTTATTAGTGTTCGAAATTACATACTTCGCGTATACCTGTTTCATAACAGAGTAAAATTATTTTTTTCTAAGTTTAACCTTGTTAACATTTATTATACATATATACGCGTAAATTTAAATTGATTTTTTTACTAATAGATTTTTGAGTTTAGCTGAACTGGCAAATTTACTTACTTGGATATCTATGTTCATTTGAGTAATCAGCTTCCTCATCATCATACCAACTGTAGGACGTTCACTATTGGACACCCAAAAGCGTAGCGTGGTGGCAATCACAGATAGTAAGTTCCTGACGGGAATGCTGCTGCCCATTCCCACCCTGTGTCTTTTCAGCTACACTTTTAGGTGAATATGCCGTCATTTTTCGGTTCTAGTACATCAGTCGCGTCTTAAGACACTTGGTATAAGGGGTAATATTCTACTCTGCCTGTTACCCAGAACCAATAATAATTAAAATAAAAATGACTAAAATACAGGTAATAAACAGATGAGCTTGCTCGTTTGCACTTCATCTCCCCATAAAAATAGTACCTCAATTATTTAATCACCGGTGTATTCAATGCAATACGACTTGAATACAAATAAACGCACGACTTTATAACGGAATGCGAGAGGTTATAAACTATTACGCCCTGCAAACATTATCGAACCAGTAAAGCATCAATTACCAATGATTGATATTGTAAAATTTTGTATTTGAATTTATCGATAAATCGCAACTGATATATAGGAATTTTCTTAGGAATTTAATTACTATAAAATTTATGTTTTGGCAAATAAGTGTCTCGAAATTGGTTCGCCACAAATTACTTTGTCATCTATACAAGGCGATACAGCTTTCGGTTGTGTTACTGGGTTATTTCGTTATTAAACATTGCTAGGCGTGTTACTCATGTGTTTGCAAATTGTATGGGCCAATTGGAATTACTGTGGTGATTAACATCAGTACCTAATTACGATTGTAATCAAATCTCAAAGAATGGGCCTGATGGCGCATTTGCTAGTGATCCTATCTTTTGCGCCAAGGGTTGGGTTTCGATTCCCACCCAAGAAGGCAAATATTTATATGATGATATTTGTGTTTGTTGTTGTGTCTGGATGTTAAATATATGTGTTTAAGTAGTATATTTGTGATTCCTATGTTCCTATGTCTTGCGTTCGTAATACAGATGCTTTATGCGACTTACCACGGAGTCAAGTCAGTGTACGAGATGAGGGAATTTATTATTATTAATATTCTATTAAAATAAAATAATAAATGCTAAATGTTTTTATGTCTCTGAATATTTCAGTCAATTAGTTTTTATTGGCAATCAATATATACGTGAATTTGTCATTGGTGATAAAAATAAAATTGTATTATCACAATTTATATAAATTTCGCAACACTGTGAAAAGTTAATTACACCAAGCATTACAGTGCATTGACTCATTCAGTTTCATACGCGTATCTGTCACTATAAAGTACGTTTATCGGAGCTTGTGGTTAGGAACAATTAACCGCAGAGTTGTATTGTTCCATCAAGAGTTCTAATTTATGGAACATTGGTAGACTTTATATGGAACGCGTAGCCAATCTATGCATCCATATTGCACATCCAATATGTCCAACATCTCATGTATCGGGCCGACAATTATTATTAACGACTTAACCAATGTCAGGTAGCCGGTGAAGTTGTTTATTAATTTTCACTTTATCAATATTATTGTCAGTCTTGTTCTCGTCGGAGAGATAATGCTGCAAGGCTGTTGTTGGCAACTTTGCAAAACAGATAAAGGAGGTGACACTACTTTGAGTGCAGGGTTATCGCTTCGTAGCTAATGGTCGGTTTATACTCGTATCTCAGTGCGATAAGTAATCACGGTTTGTTTTCTCCGTTCAGAAATATACATGTGTTGATATGGGCGTTATTTACTCTATTCCTTCGTGTCAATCAAGCGTCGATACCAATATCTAATCCCGACGCGTCATTCAATGCAAGAATGCGATACACTTGATAAGGGTTTTTTGTATACTTAGTCTAAGATTTGTTGGTCTTAACAAAAGTTTGATTTTTTTGTTCGAAATCTATTTAAACAACAACTACATTCGCGTGGAAACTGGCTGAATCCCTAACTTTTGCATACCTAAGTAACTTTCTCAGAAATGTTTAAGTGGATAGAGAAAATGGCCGAACTCCGTTGGGTCCGGTTAACAATTTGAGATATCCATTGAGGCGTGTTGAGGTTGGTAATCAACTTGTGGAATTGGATCATTCTGCTTTGCTGGACACGACAAAAATTACCTTTAAAAGAAAATTGTGATTACAAAAACAAAATGATTGCACCGATTTGAAAACACCGGTGGAAATATAATTTCCCAATACTGTTCATGATTTTAAAGAATTATAGATCTATTTCACATAAATCTTAGAAACCTGAACGAATAACAATAAAAAATTGCGAAAAAGCTCAAAAAACAATGTCAAATCACTTCTGTACTAATATTATAATGCGGAAGAGTTTGTTTGTTTATTTAAACTCGCTAATCTCAGGATCTACTGGTCCGATTTGAATAATTATTTTTTTTGTTAGATAGTCCATTTATAGAGAAAGGCTTTAGGCTATATAACATTACGCTGAGACCAATAGGAGCGAAGCGTCAGTGTGAAATGTTGCAAAAAGGGGGAAAAAGCTACTATACTCCCCAGTCACTATTCTACGCGGACGAAGTCGCGGGCACTGCTAGTTATATTTTAAAATGGACTTATTACTGTTCATTTAGTAATGTGAAAATTATAGCTATAAAATTATTTATAAAAGTCTAGTGTCTTTTCAGTGAACTTCCAGTTTGGACGATTGCTGATTTTTTCAACAAAAGTCGTATTTAATACAATTCGCACAAAACTTGCATTATCTACACCTAAACATTCTTAATGAGTCGTCTAGTTTGCCGTATGAAGATCAGTCTGGTAATAATTGTGTTTTTTTTTTTTTTTAAAAAAACAAGGTTTTATATCTTACAACTAACAAATTGACAAATACCGGGACATAGGTACATTTAATGGCGTATGTAAAAGTAAGAAGATGATAAAAATGAACGCGCATCTTTTAAATTCCAATAAAGAATCCTCGCCACAGATTTATTTAGTTTACGCTATTTGTTATTTTTTAAACCTAACCTAAACAGTTGTTCAACCTGAGCGTAGACTCGCGCCGCCTGACCTGCAATGCCCCCCGATTAGACTTATTATGTAAACACTCCTACTCATTATAATTATTATTCTGCCTGTAAATAGAAACTATTTATCTCGATAGATTTATTCGCGCATAAAACAGAGGACTTATGACAATTTTATGTGAATATATTGATAGGCATTCTGTTGCGATTGTTTGTAACTTTTGACATTGATTCATGTCAACCTCGGTAGCTTGCCTCGTGACACTTGTTTGTTTGATACATGAATTCTTAAGTGGCATAGATAAATAAAAGTGCACAGCGGCCTCGGACCAATTTTTCTATAGTAATACACGAGGCGAATTCAAATAACCTACTACACCATATGTTAGTATTTTTTGTTGTCCTATATATATTAATAAGTCCATATTAAATAATCTAAATTTGCAATGGGTTCGGTTATATTAAAATAGTACGTCGGTGGAAGCAGAAGGATTATCCATCTGTAGCAGATTAAACGCCAGCACACCAAAATCCTCTAAAATATTACCATACTGGAAGGCTATGTCCAGCAGTGACTGATATGAAATAAAAAAATCAAGTTTATTGTCTACTATTAGTTTTTTTTGACTAATCTAATGCTGGTTGACTCAGACGTCAGTTACAGCGTCACTAGAGCGTCTACTATGAGGGAATCAAACAATTCGTAATGATGAATAAAAAAGTGTATTAGATAAATGTACTAGGATAACATAAGTCATGTGTGTTGACTCAGCTGTGGGCGCACGTGGCCAGCCACACTACATCTATCAGTGGTGTTTATCAACACACCGTTGATATATTATATCCCTTCACATTTGCACCTTAAGTTGAAACATTTCTTGAACCGATAGCTATTTAATTAAGATATTATTTAAAAGTATTTTTGTTGTCGCAGCAATGTAAAATTTATGGGTGTTCTTTGGAAAAGTTTGGTTCTGAATTTGAAGGTTGAATAATAATTAGTATGTTTTTGAAATCAAAAGCTTTAAAAAACAACATTATTAAAATAGCTTGCATTGAAAAATTGCATTGACATTAATTGAATATAGACAAGGTTTTACTTATTTCCTTGCATAAAACAACTCACGCAAAATTTTGTTTAAAAATACCATACATGAATGAATGAATGCAAATTAATAAAATTTAAATAATTCGTGCAATGTGTTTACCTAGACCGATGAAAAACGAGAGATGAATAAATTATGTGTACGTGGGCTGGCTAACAGCTCCGTCACATGGCTAACCATTGCACTAATAAAGAAAAACAGGCACATACCACCTAGTCTCTTTGTTTTATTATCTCTTTTTTTTCTCCGATATTGTGCGCCAAGGGTCGTGGGTACGATTCCCACCCAGAGCAAATATTTATATGATAATATATGTGTTTGCTCTGTGTCTGGGTGTTAAATATATGTATTTAAGTAGTATATTTGTGATTCCTCTGATACCTGGCGTCCGTAATACAAGTGCTCGACTTACCACGGAGTCAAGTCAATGTAAGAGATGTGTGGGAATTTATTATTATTATTTAGCAGGGAATACCTTTGTTATAAGAATAATCAAAAAACATATACTATTGCTTCTACTGGTTCAAACAGCAGTAAAAAATATAGGTTAAATAAGCTTATGATTAAATACAGTTTACAATACATGAATCGTATATTTATTCATTTAAAGTATATACTAAATTGTCGTAAATTCACGTTCGTCTAATTTACTTGACTTTATAAGTTGCGAAACATTGGCAGCCATCTTAACAAAATCACAAAAATACAATGTTTAGAGATCATTTGTGTCACATTTGCATTACGTTTTCCATTTCAAAAGTACAAAGATGCGAGCACGGCTGCAGCCGACCCCAATCGTCTGTATGGACATGTTTATTTATGTAATCGCTGTTTAATTCACTCGATGGACATTACCGAAAAAGGCATGACGTTGACACGCAATCAACAAACATGTATCAACCTAGTTCAATCTTGCGATGCGTATAAAACGTTCAAGCCGATTTACTGGGCAGCTACAGACACAAAAAACTGTAAGACAACCAATTATTTTGCAATTAGAGTGTTTACTTAACTCACTATCGACCGCGGAAAAAAAATTAAGTACATTGTCTGCGAAGCACGCACTAATGACGCCTCCACTGAATGGGTTCTGACTGACATAACAATACGACTAACGATAAAGCGAAGTTAGGATAAGTAGTTTTCCATGTACCCGTGCTAACGGTCTCGTCTGCGGCTATATACCACTGGGAACATCGGTGCTATGTACGAAATTCTTTTGCGAGTGTTCGACGTTTTTTCCGCGTCAAGGACTCGACTGAAAAGTTCGCGCAATCAATTACACTCGACAAATTTACGACATCTCGTTCATCGGAAACAACGTCGGATTGTGAGACAACACTTTAATAAAAATGTCATCGTTCAGACAGTTGGTATCCGACGGCGAGCTCATCAAAATCGCATCAAACCGCCACCGAACACCCACTCGCTTCTTCCAACAATTTCAACACCCATTTGAGTTAGAATTTTCTTTCTTCTCCATATAAATTGCAATATAGTTAGCAGTACCAATCTTTAAATATAACTCTTGTTTGCATAGCAATTATGTATTCAAAAGCAGACGTGTATAAATATTGAGAATTTCTTGTCTTCCATCCACTAAGGTATGTGGAATGCGATGTACACCCTGCACAATATAGAATGTTTGCGACGTGATACTAATTCACGCGGACAAATATCTCCCGCCCTCGAGACGTTAGATTTTTGCGAAAACTTCACACGTGCATGTGTGCTCATGAATTTTATGAATATCCCGTCAATAAAATCTCGCAGGTACGCGAAATATTTTCAATACCGGCTGATTCCGGTAAGTCTTCCAGATATTTCCCTTTCGCGAGATTAGCAAATTGTTCGCTTCATGAATTCCCTGGCATACTGGGATGGAAGTATCGACATTTAAATTTGTAATCGTAACAAACATTTCGAGATGTACATAAACCACCGGCTCCTTTGACGGACTAATATTGATGAGAAGACAGGCTGCACTCGGTTCTTATAGCCATGTATATATATTACAGTATTAAACGTCAATTTCCTTCGTAAATAAAAACAGCATCTATTTTATAATTCGTATTCCTTTAGAATAAACACGGTTTCTCCTCGAAAAATTTAAAATAATATTTTACTGAAAACAGTCCAATTGCATTTCTGCTGAACGCATTTTCTGATAGAGCGCACTGTATTAATGTGCGGTACTCAGACAATGGCAAACATAAGGTGGAACGTAATACGTCGGGATAAATGTATTGAGCACCGCACTGCTTATTGTTTGAGATAAAAAAAGTTCAAATGAAAAATTGCCAGTCATGACTCGTTATAACTCATAAATCAAAATGCATCCTCAAAATAAACACCAACCGCGATATGAATACTTTTGGAAACTCAATAATGTATTTAACCGGTATCAGAAACGTAGTATCGGGTATCTCGTTGGAACTAATTGGATTTGCGGCGAGGTTAGTACATTTTGTTCGGGTCTCGGCGTTTCTCCACGGCGCGCCGGCTCGAAGTCTCGCTTTTCGTATTTAATTTTTATCTACGCCACACTTAGGTGCGGCTAGTGCCGACGACGGTGAAATATAATAGGAAAAGTTTCATTTGGCTAATTAAAAATAAGCCACCCTTGGGAACAATTCAGATTTATGGTCGTTATACAACCTTTGGGTCGGCTCTGACTGTTATTTATGTTGAAATGCTCGTTTGCAAACATTTTGCACACTGGTTAGATACAAGAACAATGGGACGCAGCGTTGACAATGTAACATGAATAACTTTCAGCTGTATATTAAGGGAACACAAACAAAAGACTCCGAGCTCTTCGATTTCGCGATAGAAAACTATCTACGCAGAGACAGGCACCTATTTTCTAATGTTTGTCTTTCATAGGTACTTTGCCCTTTTATTATGAATGGGATTCTGTCACCTAAGATGCAAGAGAAATGCAGAACAATATAAAGTTTTTGGTATACCGTAATGTAATTGTTTATTAGTTGATTGTTTGTTTAAGTATTGTTTTAATCACTTCCTGTCCCGTTTGGCGGTGCGCAGTAAAAGCGCACTCGACGAGGGTAGCACCCCATGCAGCTCTTTAATTATCGCGTCACCTCCAATTCGGAAAGTTTTAATGTGTGTACATTCGTTCCGCAGAACGCCGAGTGCTAACGACGCTTCAAGCACACTTATTCCTCTCGTCTACTCATTCAAACCTCTTCTCGCTCTTGTTGTTTGAACGTCCAAACAAGAAAAGAGAGCCGCGATTAAATTTGTACAGGAAATAGCAAGTTTGCGCATCGTACACGCCTCCGAGACGCTTCTATCGTATTAAACTTTTAGGTTTGGCTTAGGACTACGAAGTTAGATACTCCGAAGTCGGGAAGCGTATCCTTCGCGGAAACGTCGAGATGTGACAGTGGAAACATTTCGACACCATTGAAACTGTCTAGTTTACCGGCTGCCAAGTTTCCCCGCACTATGTAAATTCAGTCGACATAATTAAAGGAAGTTCAGCTAAATAGCCCAGTCTTCTCGTGTTAACTGACACCAGACCAGACCGAATAGCTTTCAACTCTATTCGTATGACTCCGACTGCCATTATATACTCAGCACGGTAATAGCTGTACTTCGTCGTCACAAAGTTTATGCGCCGGTTTACTGCCTCGCCCAGCCATGGTAGACAACTGTGAAGGCGACGATTGCGAGACAAAGCGTGATCGGATTGAGTAAATAAATAGTCTGCGTCGGAGTGCTCATCAATCTTGCAGTACAAAAGTAAATTGTGCAAGTTGCAGCGCCCTGTCGCCGCGCGAGCGTCGCCCGCAACCTGCAACCTCACTAAACTTTCGTGAGCACGACACTTAACAATTTCATTGTCACTCATTAGTCCAGAAGCGACAGTGGTTTTAATTAACTCGTTAATTCATAGATGTTTCATTAGCCGAGAGCTGCAGTTCTCCATTTTTCAAAATGTCCAGCGAGCGGGGCACCGCGATTTAGCACTATCAATCATGAGTACGCTGTGTGTCGAGCATCTGCTCGCCGGCGGGAATCAATCATACAAGTGCAGACATTCCCGTAGCCTGATATTTATCACTTTTGAAATCGGCGCCAGGACTGATGATTTCAAATTGCAAAACGTACCAACAACATATTAACACTCAACCTCTAATATTTAGATGGCGGGCTATATTATACCGGAATAGATGTTTATGTTAGACTTGGGAAGCAAGATATCGTTGCAGTGTTTGCTATGCCGGATGGCCCGCCCCCGCGCCCCCCCTTCGTTCCCGCCCGTTCGTCTCTTGGCAAACTGCACTGCACTACTGCAAATCATACTGAGTTTGTTTGCGCAGGTCAACGCTCTCGGCGAGTACGTTTTATGTGTTCCTGGTGTCACAACGTCACTCTAATAATAGATAGGAATGCTTAACATCAATATAAGCACATTGGCATGCGCGGGCTCCTTACTTATGCGTCCTGCATTATGTTTCACGTGTTTCAATCAACTGCAATATTCACATCGTAATGAAACTGGCGTATCTACATCAAACAGTGTGAGCGGGTCTATATCTGAAAGGGGAATGAACCGACCAGTTTCTTGAATAGAAAATGTGTATAGGCGTGTTGAGCTTTGACAGTTGATAATATGTTTAATTAAGTCGTTTCGCGAGGCCTACGCTGCAACCGTAACTCGTTAAACTTTCATTATTATTCGCTCTCACAAATTGCTCGTACGTGAACGAATTGTGCTCACAATCGATCTCTGTGGTGCTCGTGAGCCTTTGTTTGAGTTCGACTCCGAATTCAGCGTAATTGCCTTTCAGCCTTTCATTATTCAACTTTATGCAGTCATTTACTTGCGTTATTACGAAGGGAGAGTTGGTGCGGTAAGTGTCGTGGGTGGATGCATTAATCGTAATATGTAAATGTGGAGATATGAAATATTGAAATTGTGGGTATGGCTTTACAATAACGTCTGCGCTCGCTCACCGAAAGGAAATGGGTCCGATCTTTTGTATTGCCATAGTGTATTCGTTGCACTTGCACCGATATTTAAAAAACAATACTTAGTAAATCTGAGTGTTACTCTTATATGCTATAACTAAAGAAATTGAAAGAACGTCATTTTATTTGTAAATGTAAACGAACAGTAATTATTCATGATATTCATAGAAATACGATTATGTATGAAATCGGTTTTAGTGGCGAGAAAATACTGCACAAAGAAATATTGATAGGCAACATTTTAAGATTCCGGACTTAGTTGTAAAGAAAAATGTAAATACTTGGAACTTTGTAGGTTGAGTAAAAAAATATTGATAATAAATATTTGATCCTAAATGGATAATTTTATTGTTGCAGATTGAGGACGAAGGTAACCATGGCAATGATGACACGAGACTATTCATCCTCTCCACACTGGCTGGGCAGCACAAGCCTAGGGTCACCTGCGCGCTGTGCAAGGAGACCCTGCATGTCTTCGACCGGTACCCACTGGTGGATGGGACTTTCTTCTTGAGCCCGAGGCAGCATACCAGCGGCGCTGTTGAGGTAGCTTTTATATTTTGTTCTTTGTATAATCATACACACTCAGTTTGATAAAGTTCCGAATCGCGTCATTAAACCTGTTATTTCTTGGCTGAATCTGCAGAATTGATTGTCTTAACTTCGTTGTGTAGAAAAACAAGACTAAACATACGATGAAAACGGATAGCTGTGTTAACAGTACCGAACAAATAGAATTATAATGAGTCAAGACAAACAAAAGAACACGATTAAACTGACTGTTGATTTTCGGTAGCTCGAGTTTATGTTAAAATTGACATTTTAACAGAAGCATTACAACTTCAAAACTTAAATACGATTCCGCGGAGTTTATTCAGGAATAATATAAACGTTCGCTCGCAACTCATATGGTGAGCTTCTCGGTCGGTGTGTTTACTCACGGTATTAGGATGTCTCGGATACTTGCATGTTTGTTTGGTATTAGAATTAACGTGCAGCCCGCGGCTGTATTCTTTGCCTTACTCCAAACTTCCAAATGTCCGAGCAATCATAAAAGTTGTAACGTACGTGGTCTCTCAATTTGTTTTAAGTGCATGTTATTCGTTAGTAACGCATTTTGTGTTGTATCCAGGTGAAAGTTGAGGGGCGCACCCAATATCTGACGTGCGTGTGTATGGGATGCCTCGAGCGATGTGACCCGGAGCGCACCATCCGATGCCGCTTCTGTGGCCAGAAATGGGACGGGTCATCCCTCGTGCTGGGTACCATGTACTCATACGACATTTTCATGGCTACACCCTGCTGCGCGGAGAGAATGAAGGTTTGTATTCCATATCATGGTTATTAGCAATATGCAGGTATACAAAATAGTACAACTTGTCTTGTAAACCATGTCTAAACAGTTCACACGATGTACATCAATTGAACACTGAAGTTCTATTACTAAGGTTATTGTTAGTTTTATCTATATCATCTGTTTTCTATGTCTACAGTGCAACAACTGCTACAAGCCAATCCTCCACCCGCAACAGCGGCTTAACTACTCTGACTATTCGCACCCGGTGACGTGCCCTCACTGCCGTGTGCTGGACACTCACTTCGTGAAGCCTCTGGCCTACTGCTTCACCAAAAGGGTGTTCCCGCTCTTCCAGCAGTGGCCATAACAGTCGGCGGTGCCGGGGACATCCCCCGGCACCCCCCCTGCGTCTACGGACACCTGGAACATGGCACCGTCACCACCGCGCCGCGCTTCGCCCCCATCGTTGCGTCCCGTAATCAACACGAGCATGGCTTCTCGTGTGCCTGAGCTGATCGACGACCCTGCCTCTAAATACCTCTCTCCGACCCTCGCTTGCATCACTGAGTCTCTCTCTCTATTGGGCTTGAGCCCGGAGACGCTCGCAATTGGCCTCAGCGAATCCATCGCTGAGAGGTATCTGGCTCCACTGCGACCCAAGCAGCCGGAGCCCCCCTCGCCGACTCTCGGCAGCTGCGGTAGCGTCAGGCGCATGCCTAACGCTGAACCCTCACATCTTCAGCTCTTCTCCAACGACTTCATCGATTATCTGAACCAAATCGCATAATCGGCGGTGCCTATCGGACTTTTCTTTTGAACATTTTTGTGCGTTCACATAACGCTAGGAATAATTTCTGTTAAATTAAGTTGGTATTATTGAAAATAATTTTATCTGTCGGTTTAGATCATACTATTGATTTTATTTTAATTTTATTCTGCACTTTGTTGATTAGATGTTGATTTTTATCGGAAATAATAAATTAGCGATATAATGATGCCAGGGATTGCATTTTATGTTTTTCAATTGAACAATAATCCGGAAAGAATTTCTTTTGAAGGATTTAACTGTGTGTGTTTTTTAAATTATTGATTACCTTCGATTTCAGTGATACTGATGACCCTATTTGATGGGGTGTCTTGAGTGGTGTGTTGTTTAGTTCAATTTAGTTTATTAGTTATGTTTTATTTTAGCAAAATTTTAAACCTAACTTAAGTGTTATACAATATTTTAGTAGGTTTATTGCGAACTTTTATTTCCTCCCACCAAATGGCACTTTAGCAAGGGATCAACTTGAAGATGCCATGTTAGTTTATTATCTCTAATTATTATCATTTCATTTAGTTACTTATAATTTACACATAATTTAATCAACAACATTAATGGTAGAGGTTTGTAAGTTTAAGTCATTGCTGTGTCACCAATAAAATGATTAGCTTTTCTATATGTATTACAATTATTGTAAGATTATTGTGTATCTCAAAATTGTTACATTTTGTTTAACTCTGTAATTTACTTAATCTCAGTGATTAGCGGTATGTTATGAGAGTATTTATTAAAATTCAAGTTAATTAATGTTTTTGAAATTGTGCCATATCAGACAAGAGAGTATTGTTTATTTGTTTACGAGGTGGAAATTATCAAAATTTATCAAGACCACTAATCATTGAGACATTTTAGTTACTAAAAGGTTTAAAAATACTTTTTTGTTATAATCTTCGAAATGTTTGGCTAACTTGATAGTATAGGTTAAGGATTTTCTTATAAATTATCATGAATGTCTATTTATTTATAAGTGGATACCGCTTTGACGTCTAGTGAGCGTTAAGTGATGTGCACATTTTCTGTAACCATGTAATGTTAACAATTTAGATAAGGTTTTTTATACATTTGATACTTATTACTCGCAAAGTGATTAAAAGTGATAAATATTTAGTACTAGTGCGTGTTTAGTGATACAAGTGGTGCGGATAGCTAGGCGCGTATGAACTGATTCGTATACATAGCGTAACGTGATACAGGCGGAGTTTATTCGCAAATTTTAGGCAATAATTCTTATCAAGACTTAACACTTTTATAGGTAAAAATTTTTGCATTGTCCTTCTAAATCGTAACTGCCATTTTACTAAATTGTGGGGTTAATGTACTTAGTGTCATTATTGATGGGTCCACGGAAGACGCGTGTTGTTGTGTGGCCGATTCGAGCCAATGCAAGATGACGTTTGTCTTTTTAAAAATGGCGGCATCGCGCCATGTTTGAAGTGGTCCAACACACTGAATACGATAATCCCTGTTCACTTTTGGACTGAATACGACTTGTTCGTGTATGTTGTGTAGTACGTAGGTCGATCACCGCACATCAGTCGTCACCGCTGTCATCCGCATCACTGCACCTCATTATCATCATCATCGCACTGTTTGAGTGGCGGCGCACTGGATTCTATAACCTTATAGGTATGAAAAATCATGTTTTTATTGCGTACAATTAATCTTTTTCTTTACATGTCAAAGGATGTATATGGATTTGAAAGTTACTGTTTTCGGCGAGAGTTACCTTTAAAAGCAACAGGATAAATTGTACGCATTAGTATTAGACAAAATATTAACTCATGATTATAAAACCATCAAAATTTAAACTTACAATACTCGATTGGATCAATGAAAAGGTGTATAGATGCCAGGCGCTTTGTATGGTTGTAATATCTCTTAAAAATATTTGGATTAGTATTCTTCGCTTCAAAGTTATTCTAAGAATGAGTCTAATATATCTACCTTTAAAATAGCGTGGCGTCATAGTATTGTAAATATGCCGAACTATTTACGCAGATGCTTATCAAAAATATTAAGAATATATTACGTATTAACTAATATAGCCATAAATCGATAGTACATAATTTCAACAATATCAAAGATCCCTAATTATTTTAACGATACGGCCGAATTGTGATGACGTTTCATATGTTATTCAATTTTAATTTTATCGAAGTTTGCTCGTTCGAATATAGAATTATATTTAAAAGTTAATGTACATTTAACTAAATGTATGTACACAATAAAAAGTATTTGAAAAAAAAATAACGAGCTGTTGTTGGTATATTTAGAAAAATATTAATGATCCAGATCATCTGATGGTGACCATGTACAAATGAAAGTGAACCGTCATCACGTTTCGGGCCCCCTAGTGAAACGACACAAATTATAAAGTCATATTGTTTAATAGTCAAATACAGAGCCATCTAAGTAGATGTATTATCATATTGTTTATAATGACTAAGAGTAAGTCATTAACCCCTTCCGGTACAAACTCGAATAATTATAACACTATTTTGGAAACTATATCAGTCCTCTGAATCTCCCGTAAGGATGTTTATTTACTATATAGATTTTTCAATATTAAAAGAAAATAGTGAATTATAGTCTTGGCTCCTAATATTCCAGTTGTAGAATATTAAAACTCCTTCAGTTGCATAGTACAACTCTACACGGTAATGTATTTAATGTATTATATCACTAAACCAAATGATATTACAAATATTACATAGAAAAGTTATTCGTTTCTTGACAAACTCTCGTGACAATACTTACAAAAATATATATCCATGAAATTTATTAAAAGAAAAAAATACTGCCCTGGAAAGGCTATGAAAACCTCCGACCAAAAGAAATATCAAAGACAAAATTAGACTTTCTAATATATATGGGTTTGTCAAGGAACTATTAGTATATTTTAAACGTCTTTTTCTTAATAAATAATTTGATGAAGTTGATAAATATTTTAGCTTACTATCTTCTTATATTTAGTGTATTGACTTAATTAAATACCATGCGCTTTGAAAGGTTGTAAAGATTACAGGACATTCTCGTCTATGCAATAGATTCGGTTCTTCCCCTACAAACGAACGATATTAACAAATAATGTGTTTTGATTATTCATATTTTACTCACTTAGTTACTTGTTCAGTTTTAATATATGTAATTACACGAACGTTGCCAACTTACTTATAGTTTATTTGCACATATTTGTTAAATTTTTGTAATTAATAACAATTTATTTAGACACCTACCTTCGAATTTCTTCATGTTGAATTTTAATGTAATTTAGTGAATTGCTTAAAAGTACAAAGAAACAATTTGTTACTTTTGCAAATTTTATAAAGTAAAACATATTAAAAGTAACATTGAAGTAGATAATCGTTACGAAATAGTTGCTGTAAAGTAAAATCCTATTGTAAACCGCAATCGTTTCACGACACCAAAGTGACCCGTTGTGTTGGTTTTGTATAAAGAAATTTGGTTTATGTTCGTTGAGATTTAGGATCAAAAATTGTTACTTATTGTGAAGAAGCTATATCTGGTATCGGTTTATGAAATTTGATTAATTTACTATTTTATTATCAAATGCTATTAGAGAGTCATACTTAGAGCGCACTGTATGTAGATACGTCGACGGCATAGTATTTATGACCTATGGATACGTGTCCCGCTTTTGTATAGGTTAATCTAATCTTTTTCCATCGTAGCTCTTATTTAGGATCATAGGTTTTCCTTTAAATATAACGTGTGAAAGAGATGAGTGTTTGCGATCATACTTACATTAATTTTAGTCATGTTCTTTTCATTGTACGTATTGCTATTTGGAACTCGTGCCGAGCGAGTCGTTATTGAATCGTGTACATTCTGGTCATTGTCTGCGGTCGCCGCAGCCGCTACGTTAGGTATGTGAAATTATTTCTAAAATTCTCGTGATAAAGTCTAGTTTAACAAAGTGCACTCGGTATCTTGCCTGCCACTATCACTGCCGGCTGTAAACATTGAATTTTTGGTCGTACTAGAGTCCGCGTCACCACAACCGAACGCCCGGCTCTTTGAAACCTAATGATTCGGAACGCGTATCGTAAACCTAACAATTGAGATAAGTAAATAAAGAGGCAATGGTCCGCTTTCAGTTAACGGTACCAAAAATTTGTTACATCAGTACGAGATTTTTCTTAACATGTAAAGCTGGTGGATGAATACAAAGGCAGGCCGTTAAAACGTTGACATTCGCACGGTGCCCCGCGTCCATAATGCAAAGCTCAAAATTTACCAAACGCGTTGGCTGATTCTAGTATACGGCTGTTATTGGTTAGTGAAAGATGCAAATCAAACGTGTTAATTATATTTTGATACTCGATGTTTTCTACACTAATGTAGTAAGTTTGTATTAATCTCTCGTATTAACTTGTGTGGATAGAGTTATCGCATTTAGTAGTTGCAGCGAACCAGTTCGCAAGTAACAGCACTGTTTGCAATCTAAATATTCCATTTCACTTTAATAGACTGAGTAAATAAGATAAAGCAAGAAATTTTGCTATCTCGAACTAACATAATAAATGCGACGAGAATGTGAATGGTGATATCAGTGTCGTTAGTTTCAGAAACCGTGAAGTCTTGGTTTGTAAGCCGACTTAGGCACTGTAGAGCCGCAATGTTCCACACGCGCATTTCGATAAGTTTGGATAATGCTAGCCAGTCCAGCGTACAATCGGAGAAGCCAAGTTTAATAACTGAATTGGTGATAATCTTACGAATTGGTTAAAGATAATAATTAAGTTATTGCGTGGCAATTAGAATAACATTTTTTACTACGTAATGCGCGGGTTGCGTCAGGGTATGCGTGTCATAATTTGTATTAACTTAACACTTTTGTACTTTCGTATCGGTAACAAGTAATTTAGTGGTAACATTTTTTCTATTAATAATGTGTAATGCGTAAAGTAAACATCAAGTAATATACGTTTTTTTACTGGAAATGTAGATGTAGTATTTTTATAAGATGAAAACCAAGCCTCGGGCTTGAACGTGTATCACAGCGATAATAGATATTGTGTAAGACCGAGCGAGCGTCGAGTTTTGAGGAGCAATCTCGATGATGATTTTCATTACACCCATAACTAAGGGTTGGCACGAGGTTTCTCCTTGATGTTAGACCTCCTCCGTGGTCATTGTGTATCTAGATTAGTAAGTTTAACTGTCTATGCATTCTATTTGATCAGATGCTTTGTAAGTCTGCTGCAAAATTCGGAACACATTCTTTTTGATAATTGGTCTAAACTGGACATGCCAGTATTTAGTTATTTTGCACATTTATCCTGAAGTTGGTCTCATAGCTCCGATTAGGTTTGTTTTGGCTCAACGAAAAGTCAGACGTTGATAGCATTTCGACAAGGCATTTTGAACATAATTAATATTAAAGTATGTTTGAATGAATGAATAATTATTCTTAGTGTTTTGGATTTCCTCTTATGTCTTGTGTAGATACACTGGTTGTCTACCCACAGTAATTACTAATATTGAGTGTGGTCGTGTCATTTAGTACTTTTATACTATGATCTCTTGTTTCTTACAATTTGCTGAAATATGGAAAGATACGAGTTGGAATGAAATGTTGCTAGAAGCTCAGAAGGAAGACAACAATTGAATAATTTTAAGTAAAATTAAGTGCTTGGAGTAATCGTAAGATTTAAAATTAAGTATTTGCTATTAAATATTTCTTATAACATTGGAAAAAATTATATTATTTAAAAAAAAAATCTTCGGATACGTGACAGCGTATATTTTTGTACATTCAACGTCGATGCATAAGGAATTGGCACAAATAATGTTAAGAGTTTAAGAATATTCTGGTAATACAAAGAAAAAAAGTTCCATTTTGTAACGATTTAAAAAGATTATTAAAAAGCTATTAATTTGTAACGATAGTGAGCGTTGTATTGTCTATTTTGTAATGTTGGTAAAGCATGACTAGCTATAAGGTTGTTTCAGAAAATTGTAATAAAACTGGAGGTGAAAAAAAAATACGTTATATTTTATATGGATCCTGATATTGCGTCCGTCGCTCGAGCGGCGGACTTTTATGTTACTTTACGAAGCTAGCGTGTAAGTTTACTCTTTAAAAGAGTTTTCGCAGGTAGTAGTTTTAGTAGGCTTAGTGTTTTTTATACCGGCTTGATGTTGTGACATTTATTATTAATATGATATCGATACGCAGAAATAGCTAACAAGCGGCCAACACTGATCAATAGCAGAATGTGTAGTGGGTGTGGGTACTTGTCGGTTGGAATGTTTTATTTTATGTTTTCGTTGGGAGGAAGAGCGGGCAGCATTCCTGCAGTTTTGTGATCTTAACCAAAGTGTTGCTGTTCGCAAGCATATCATTTTAATACGACGCTAGATACATTTTTCGGTACAAAAACTTAGCGAAGTTTTTATTCGATTAATAATAATATTGTTAGACCAATCATTTGTCAGTTTTGTAGTGGACCATCTTTTCTATCTCCGATAATAATAACGCGAAAGCCGGATCTAGTCGATTCCATCGGCTTATGTTAGCTTACCTGTCTGCAATGGACTTGGTTGATCCATTACAACTCTGGCGACAAACCTGAATTATTTCGGTTATTTAGCAGAATTATATTATTGTCTAGTATTTCCGATTATGTTACGTTTTATATTGCTTATATTATATATTATGAATACAATGTTTATTAAGTATTTAATATTCATTTTGATGAGGACCTAGTCGTTTCTCTAATATATCACATCCCCAAAGTACAAATTCCTTGTTGTTTAGTCCAATTTTGTTTGACTGTTATTGAATGGAAATTATTTTAGCGAGTCTGGATGTCGCGTCGCGACGTCATTTTGGTGAAAATTAGTCTTGTCTCCAACACTATTAAAACATTATGAACACATGTACTGCAGATGTAAGCAGGTGGTATACTCCTCGTAATGTAATTAATTATACCTGTGAAATAATGCGGTCATACCATTTTGTATTTAAGAGCATAATAAGTATGTTACGTATGTCTGGTTGTACGGAACACGATCCGAGTCTTGAAAAAAAATAGCTCAAATAATTAATCTTCGTACAAATTTGAATCAAACAAAATATTTATTAAATGAACAAAGAAATATCTCTAATCGCTTTAGTACAAGCCAGTCCTACCATACACCGCTATAATAATGTAATATCGGTATATGCGTTAATGCTATGTACTTGATTACATAAGTTTAATAGTCGAAATAAAAAATATTTTTCATAAAATATAATTTTTTTACCGCTTTGGGCGTATTACAATTTACGTTTAGCAGCTTATAATTTAAGTTTTAATTAGTATAATTTCTATTAATCTACCTATTTTAGTTGATGCACAATGTAATAACCCAATATTTTGTATGTTCCATTTCCTTTACTAATTACTCCATAAAAATATACTTAATTTTAACATTAAAAAATGATGCTCAGAAAATATTTGTCAAATATTTTTCTTACCATTGTATTAGTTTATACGTAATCGCCTACTACACATAAATCAGCTAGGAAACGGAATTCGCAATGAAATTATATTTCAAATGACACTTACACCTACGATGAATACAATGAAAACTCTATGAAAATAAAACATAAAATAAATGTTGCGCGTTTTATTTACACGATACTTTCCGAGTGTGTGAAAGTAAGTCCTTTTATATTTCCCGATAACTACGAAACTTAAAACGTTTCCTGAAAACGTTATTTTGTCTGGTATAAAACAATCCTTGTACACTTTGCGTGCAGAAATCCAGAGACAACTGAAGAACGTAGTAGGGTTTCATAGACTTAATAAATAAGTACGTACTTAATTTTGCATATTCAATTCTGAAGATTGTACTAACAAGAATAAGATATATGATTGTATGCTGCTTTCCGTGATAAAAGTTCTTTGACCTCTACTGCATAAATACAAAGTAAAAGGTTTATTTAATATGTAACATACAGACTCAGTTATGTTGATGATATATTGATCAGATATTTAACGGAACACAAATATAATATTTAATTTAATAAGATTACAAACACTTCAATAAAATTTTATAAACTTTTATTTTATGTTAGGGCAGATCAAAATATTGTTAGCTCATTAATTGTAACTTATTTTACAGGGATATAAAATCGAAATGTCCATTATAGGTAATAATAGTTACAATACTGTATTTTGTTACGGTATACTTATTTATTAATTACATAAAATAAATAATTACAGATAATAAATATAGGCGCCTAAGCCTTAATTTAAAACAAGACCTTTTTCATGTTCAATAATCTGAGACAGTGAGACCTTACGATAACCTGTCAACTATTTAAGACAAGGCACTGCCCCCGATAACTTTTTAGTCTGTACCTGTAAATTTATAAGTAGTATCGTACAACACACACAAAGAAAGGAAACCCTGTACAAAAAGATCCTCAAATTAACGTGGACAAAGACTGGGCAGAACAAAAGTACGGAGGACTCTTTGAAAAAATAGATCTAACATAAGGCGTAATGAAAAACGTCTAGGTGATAGGAATGATAGAAAAACTTAACGTAAGGACTATAAGTCTGTATTGAGCGCTTGACAGTTCGTTCGTGCGCACGTCAATCCGGGTAACAAATGACCGCACTCCGTATGCGCTGAGTCCTTTACAAGTACTCGGCAGACATTTTTTACACGATGCAGGAATTTTCGACCACGATTTTGTGGGGATAAAAGTCCCTCGTTTTCGCAGGGTCTGATTTTCTACCTATTTAATTACGGCCGTTGAATAACTACGGCAACACATTAAATATTATCTTAATTGTAACAGACAAGAAAGTAATGATTCACACCGCTTACACGTAAACATTATGATATATGACACACATACACTATACGGACGCAAACAACGATATCTCAATATGATAGTACTGTAACGATATAATTTATTAGACTTAATATATTAACCAACCAATATTAGTAACTGCTGTTAATTATTAATGTCAGACTAAAACATTATTTTCCTGTTTTGTGTTCCCTGCCGGAATTGAGCACGCAATATCGACGCTGGACCCATTTCTCCTAGCAGCTCCGTGTAGAGATATAACTTTAACTGAACTAAATCTAATTAGATTCACAAATATTTGTGATCATGTAAATTACAAATTGTATGTACATTCAAAGCAAACGCGATAACAACCCCAAAGTATATTATCGGAAGTACTACATCTCTTTAATGCTAATATTAACCAAGTCGGCAGTCAGTACCTTTCTGTAAAGTAAATAATGGGCTAGCTACATCCCAGTAGGTATACACCCTCACGAAGGATTAAGGGACCTGTCGACTTAAACTCAATTCAAATTCGGGAATAATCCCAACCGTTACTAATTTAGAGATAACAGTAGCATCTTAAGGGAGTACATGCGTTAGCGAGAACATTAGCAGATTTAATTTTCGTCTAAGCGTAAAATATGCCAGAAGGATTAGCCAACTCGACGCACAATGCAAGCCGTATAGTCGGAGAAGGATTTCGAGATATTTATGCAGGACAATAAATCGACCTAACAGATTTTAAAGATAGGCTTCAGTTGGTACTTCGATTACATTTAGTTCAGTTCATGTTAATTGGCAATAAATTACATTCAAAATATTGTATGATGTGAAAAGAAATTTTTACTACTTTTTATTTTTATACGATCTTTAAAATGACAACACTGTTTATCAATATATGTAGTTCGCCACCCCTTGGGCATAGTGCACAGGAAGTTTAGAGATAGTTTTTAAAAAGTATTTTTCGACAACTGTCATAGTGTGGCACGAAATCTAAGTAGAAAGTACCATGAACTTGGTAATTAAAACAATGAATGGATTTGGCAAGCAAACGCAGAGCGTAGCTGCCCATCCTACAGTACACTTACGTCTTCCAACAACCTATATTAGGTATATGTGAAATCTGTAAATTGAACAATGAATCAGACGCAATTTTTCAAATCAACAGATTCTTTTTTTTTTCACACAACTCTCACACATTCCACCTGACTCCAAGGTAAGTCGCTTAATGCACTTGTGTTACTGACATCAAACCATAGAATCGCAAATATAAAACTTACCTATAGTCAATAGCCGGACACAGGACAGACACAAACACAATCATATAAATGATTGTCCTGAGTGACGATCGAACCCACAAAACTTGGCCTATAAAATTGGATCGCTACCATCTGGACCATCGGAAACGTAAAGCATAATATAGACCGTTTTCACTTCTTGTTGATAAATTGCTTGATAGCTTGGACATTTACTACTAATCAAACAGTTTAGAAATTTACTTTCCACAATAAGGCGATTAGGTCTTTTAACATTTTTTTACAATACGTCAGATATATCTTACTGATGTGTTATCTGCTAGATTTATCAGCCACTTAACATGGAATTGCTAATTCCACAACTATAATGAAAAGTAAAAGTTGAAATTACTGTTCTATATATGTCTGAAAGGACAATTACCTAGTAGATAAATTACGCAAATTTATTTTATTTGGTAGGTATCTTGGCAGGCATTTTGTTAGATCTAAATTATAGACCAGTATATATCGAGTAGTCGCTACGATAGCTCTATTGCATATGATCACATTACAGGAATTAATACTTGACAGCCCACTGTCCAAACATTTGCCTTATGGGCAATTTGCGTAGGCACAAGTAAATTTAATACTTGCCTTATCCCGGGTGTTGGCTGTAACTTCCACTATAAATGACTAGCTGTGCCCGCGACTTCATCCGCGTGGAATAGTTTTTTTTGGGTACCATACATCTTTACCTTAACTTATATAAACTTTGAATGTTATCTTTATTGATATCGAATCAATGGCCTGAAAAATAAGTTTCCAAGTTTCTAGCTCTAAATATAGCGATACTTCCATACAACTTTTCATTCCCCCTTTCGACCCCTTACAACCCTTATTTCGAATAAAATTGCATATGTCTTATCTTAGGGTCTAAAGATTGTCTGTGCCAAATTTCATCAAAATCGGTTGAGAGGTTTAAGCGGGAAAGCGTAACAGACAGACACACAGAGTAACTTCCGCATTTCTAATATTAGTAGGGATTACTGAGCGAAGTTGTATCGAAGGTAAATCATTTCTCTTACCATACTTAACTGAAGTTAACTGACCAGTTTGGGGTTAGTTACCTAATGGGTTACCACTTAATCCGTTTATGGTCAGTGGACATTTAGCCGAGGCTTTCCTTTATAGCCCTTTGATGCCTCGGAACGTCTCGCAATGCCTCTTAAAATAGATAAACAGTACTCCAATATTAGCCAACGGTGATTATTCGATGTTTATACATGTTAGGTAAAGGCTGTTTATAAATACAATACATACTTGATGTTTGTAAGATGACAATCGACCTTGATGTCGTTGTAGATTTTTGTAGAAGTCTGTGCAAGCTTACATAATTATCATGATGTCCTTCCATCTTCAATCATGACGCCCACTTCCATTCCTAGACAGCTTGGCGCTGGTGATCTAGAAAATGAATAAAATAGTAAAATCTCAAGGTGAAACTTCGCACGTGTTGAGCGTAATTTATTGTTGTTTATATTGAGTGCCATTTTAAAACCACAAAAGCTTGAAACGCTTAGGGTAACGTTTGACAGTTTTTTATTTATTTTTGTTTTATAAATAACTACCTGACCCGACAGAAGTTGTCCTGTCTTAACTATGCCTGTTTGTCTAGAAAAAAATACTGAGACTATATTGTTCATATCTTAACTTTCCCTAGCCGAGAAGTACCGGCAGAGCAGAATAGTACCTCCTTCTGTACCATGCGTCGTAAGAGGTATCTAAGGTACTAAAACCGACAGTTGGTAGTATATCTATCCGAAATAGTGTATCTGAAATGGTCATATCATAGGGTAGGAATGGTCAGTAGCATCCCCGTCGCGAAAGCTGCAGTCTGCGATTGCCAACGCATGCCCAGCGCGGCAATTAAGGGCAAGATTCCCCCTTTCATAGGGAGGCATATATCCAGCATTGAATTTACACATAGTAAATTCATTAAAACCGGTTTTGCAGACACGTCATTTTTAAATCAAACTATTGCCACACCTTTTTCATATAATCTTTTGACTTACACCATTCTGGACGAAATTTCTAACCCTTAGATATTGGTAATGTAGTACCTATGAAATACTCGTACTGTCTCCAAATATTAGACCAGCATCACGTGTCGTCGTAAAGGGTATTTTGTAACACATTGTATAAATAATAAATATGACTTTATAGAAATTTGAGAATCATAAAGTGGACAGCGATAAACTGGGTATACCGCAGGGGACACCTCTTGGGCCCTTTATCTAGCCTAACAGAAAACATAAAACGTTTTTATTGCACACTATTCGGTGCGTGTACGTAATTCTGTAGGTTTTATGCACTTACCCCCCTCTGACCCCACACAGACTATGTTTACTAACTTGATTGGAATCGTGCCTTTTTTATTTACTCAAACTATTGCTCGTTTAAGTGATTCTAGAATATTCGACACTAAGTGGTCAGTCCCGCGTTTGTTTTGATGTTGAGTGCTCTATAAAATTTGATCTTGATTTGAGTGAGCAATAAAACAAACTTAAGTGATCAATAATGATATATGTACTCATGAAATAGGAATTAGGAATGTATATCAAAAGATTGATATTGCAAAGTTGTAGATGCATTATAAATCATCTTAATCTCTTTCTGCGTTAAAAATGTTGACAGTTGTTTTAATAAAAAATTTAGACGCTCACTAAATATCCCTTCGATTTTGAAAAATGTTTACCCTAAAGGGACGAATTGGGTATTGCATTTTTTTATGGAAAATTCTGTTTCAGTAAGTGTTTCATTGTTGTTTGGGATTTACGGGTAGGAATTGAAAATTTCTATGGAAAATATTTAAAATCTGCTTCAATATCAATTTAACCTTTAATTAAATAATCTAATCTTTAAAAAATAATTAAGCCTATGATATCCAAACTTTCTTAGTACCTAATCCGACACATAAAATAATATGTTTGTGTATGTTAAAATTTATAATTTTAAAATAATTTTTATATAAACATATAATTAAATTTACACAACATCTCATTCTAAGACTTGTCTCCCAGATAAGTCGCTTAAATCACGTGTGTTACGGACATCAGACAAGAGAACAAATATAATACTTTAATACATATATTTAATACACAGACACAGAACAAACACAAATATCATCATATAAATATTTGTCCTAAGTGGAGATCGAACCCACAACCTTTAGCGCACAAAATAGGATACCCGAGGTAGGATAGTAGTTATTTAATATAACACAAACTCGCAACCATAATACGATACACACTAGCGAGCGAATACTTAGGTACAAGCGAATATCTAGCCAAATCTGTCGATTTTTTTCTCCCAATGGCTCCCTCTTATAGATTGCGAAGTTTTGATACATTTAGGTTGTTGTATGTACATATTTTCAAAAATGATGGTCTGTATTCAAAAGTCGCGAGTGGCTACTTTGTCGGATTGCGTCACGTTGCTATTTTAATGTATTAATGGTATATTTTTGTATTTTTTGATTCAATCCTTATTCATTCTTGAAAAAGAAACAAATATGTCTCAATCCTTTCTAACTTTCAAATAATTTACGAAGTAGTAGGATTATTACAAACAATATATATTTTATTTCTTAATTTTCACCATGAGCAATAATGTATATATGTATTTGTAGGTTTTATAAAAATTTTAATAGTATTTATTTTTATTCGAAATATTGCGAAATTTGATATTATTTTTCCATTAAACATTCACAAAATATAAAACAAAATTAAATATTATGCTTTAAGAAATCTCAATTCTATATAATAACATATTTTTATTATAAGCAAGTTTCTCGTAATGTTTTATTTATAGAGGTCGACAACCTGCGGCCTGTGAGCATCTTTGCCATTCTGAATAGTTTTAGACAAAAAAGATGTTATTTTTGAACTAATGATGCGAAAGCACAATTTCTGTATCGAATCAAGTTAAAATCCATTCGAAAAGCAAAGCTGTAAAAAGCAAATGATGTCATGTCGCAGCTTTTTGTTTAGAATACAATATTGCTATTTTGTAGAAACGTATCGACGTTAATGGGCCAAAAAGTTATATATTTATGAATTATATCAAGAAACGAGACACCTGCAATTAGGAGAAATTGCAGACCGTTTGTGCAATATTTCCACTGAAAAGCCCTAGCTTGCGTAAGGGTTGCCGATCAGGGTTATATATTCCTGTCTACCCTTGCTGAATCGTTAGTACATGCAATGTGGTATAATATCCTCAAGTCACAAAGTTGGCAACGCATTAATGATATCCATGGGATATTACAAGTCGTGAGGTACCGGCAGAGTAGAATAGTGCCTCCCCCTGTGCCAAGTGTCGTGAGAGGCGACTAAGGCAATTATGAGCAAGGATGAGGACTTCTAGGAGGAGGAGTGTCTATAGGCTGCAGTGACGCTTACTATCACGCGGATTGTATGTTTGTTTGTCTACCTAGTCTTATAAAATATATATATATATATTTTATTGAAAATAATAACAACAGCCAAATCCGTTATTCTAAAATTAACAACATTAATACAACAAAAACATATTAGCTGAAACTTGAACTTAAAAAACAATAATGCATGCATAAAATCACAACAAAACATTTATTAATTAATCCATTTATAAAAGGAAGAAGGTTTGACACCGATGAAGTCGGCTGAGTACATTCAGCGCTTTTTTTTTTTTCGGACGGATCTATTGCTGGACTACTCAGACGTCAATTCCAGCGCCACCGAAAAAAGGCGGGGCCTCTCATAGATGAGAGTATAACAATCAGCGCGCATCATATAACCAACACACACATCGACATATTTAAAAGTATTACTAGAGTACTAACATAAGCCTATTTTACCCATAAAAAAATCAATGTTTGATGAATGCCAGCACATTATTTGTAGACAATTATATTAATAAATATTTGTAAACTTAAGCTATTGCTTTAATTTTCTTTAAAAAGATAAAATTCTAAATATATTTGTCTTATTACATATAGACCTATTTAGAACTTGTTCCTTGTTTCAAATAAATAGTATTACTACAGCTTTTAAAACAAAAACAGTGTCTCAACATTCCGTAAATAATTTACGCAGGCTGATTATTAAGTTATTAAGCAGAGAACAGTTATCTCGTTAGAAAGTGTTACATGGACCTAGCACTTTCTAAACAGGGGTATGGTTATCATACAAGAGCACAGTAATAATTATAAAGCCCTACGCAGTTTAGTTTAATAACCCATTCGCGGTAATTCGATGTATGAAGTTTAATGGAAAATATAAATTCAAGCTTTCGACTAACCTCGTTAGAATACAACGGAAAACGTAGGTACACAACATAAACTACTATTTTAGTGCTGTATTCAATCTCGTGAAATTTAATTTTATTTCTTTGAGCACCATACCTTTTTACTTTTACTTATATCAACTTTTAATGTTATATTTATTTATATATACAAAATAATATATGTACATTAAATACATACATTAAATACTCTAACAATAGCGATACTTCCATATAACTTTTCATCCCCCATTTCGACCCTTTACAAATCTTATGTCGAATGACAAAGTAGCTTATGTCCTTTCTAAGGATGTAGACTATCTGTGTACCAAATTTAATTTAAATTGGTAAGGTAGTTTAGGCGTGATTGCGTAACAGATAGAGAGTTACTATCGGATTTATAATATTAGGAAGGATGAAGATAATCTGATAGACTCCGTCATCAAATCAGCCATAGTTTGTTCAAATAGACCACAAAAAGTAGATCAATGGATTAGAGCGTAACTTCGCGACGGGTACACCACTGTTATTTTAAGGTACGCTGTTCGTACGCAATCTATCGGTTCCAGTTAATCTGTCACCTCTTAAGACCTGTCACCTGTTACAACGGGTACTGTTAGTACCACTATGCTGGTAAACAACGGTAGACTTCATAATCATAGCAGCCGTAAAACACCACTGCCGGACATAGACTTAAAATATAAAAAAGGGGGAATTTGCCCATAATTTGCCGGGCAAGCGTGGCGTCGATTGCGGATCGTAGCTTCGCAACGCGCACTGCTCGGATGGATATACCGCTATCTGTCGGTTCCGTTACGACATCTGGAACATGGAAAGGTACTATTCTACTTTGCCGGTACTATACGGTAGGCTTATTGTGTAGTTAATTACTAGTTGAAGTAATTATATATGGGACAAATTTGTTTTATAGTTAAATAAAAAAATAAATACAGTAGGTGAATAGAATTATTATTCCAATAAATTTGACGTGCAATTTTAGAAAGTAACCTTTATAGAATTATGAAATACACGAGCATATAAATTTTCTCATTTTGATAAGAATCACAAAGCGAGTTAATAGAACTTCGAACTGCAATTTAAATCTCACACGCAATCAAACTTATTTCATTCTCTTTCAGTTAATGTCAAAGTTTAGTTTATTTAACTTCCACGTATATTGGGGTGGCGCCACCGGCTATGAGATTACAAGAAATCGTTTAAAATGTACTTCAAAGAGCACGTGTAAATGTTCATATAAGCTAATAAGGCATGATGGAAATACATGATGGCATGATCCCAATAGCAAATCTACATTTGATTGGGATGATACCGTATAGTTTACACTATCGTTATATTTATACAAGAAGCGAAAAATTTGTAACCCTTTTTAAAGAAATATCTCACAGTTGAGTTTTATAAGTGTAATAAATATAATAATAATAAATTTCCACAATGGCTCATTCATTGACCTGACTCCTTGATAAGTCGCTTAAAGAAGAAAGAAGAAGAAAAGAAAGAAATCTTGTGTTACGGCCACCAAACAACAGAGGAATAACAAATAGTTTACTTAAATACATATATTTGACACGCAGATGTAGAACAAATACAAATATAATAATATAAATATTTGCTCCGGGTGGGAATCGAACCCACGCCGCACCCGATAGGATCACTACCAACTGCGCTATCAGGCCTGTCAAATCCATTACGTTTGTAAAAAAAATGAATGCACTAAATATAAATTAAATTATTTAAAATAACCATTACACCATTACGGTACTAAAATGAAGTAAGCATTGGAGGCCTAACGGCGTAGATTGAAGTGCCCTATTTTATGCGCAAAACGTCCAGAACAAATATTTCAATGATGATATTTGTGTTGCCTTATGTCCGTTAGACAAGTGCTTTAAGCGACTTAACACAGAGTCGGGTTTATTTTATCATTTAAGAACTTAATAGATAGGTAAGGAAGGGAAAGCAAGGAAGGGAATCAAAAATAAATTATCGCTATTAATAGTAAACACGAATACAATCGTAAAAAATAGGGCTCGCAATTTTCATTATGTCGTTAAGTTTTTATGTAGGGCGGAAACAAAATTCCAACAAGATTATCAGCAAACCACACCGCTGTGTTTATGGGGTGCGACAAGCAATAAAACGAGGCATCGTTTTGCAATCTCCCTTCACGGACTACTGTAACCTGATGAACACTATGGAACTTTATTTTTCTCTATAAAAATATATGACTCACGTATTGGTTGGGCATAGTTTAAGATAGACAGTAGGCAACAATCTAACAACAGATAACTGACCTCATGTTTTTACACCCAGAATGTAATCTTTTTAATATAGAGACTAGCCTTCCGCCCCTGACTCGCCATCTCCGTAGATATTACTTCATATCAAATTTCCCGCGAATAAATTATTGCTGTGTGGTGCCCGCAGAGTAGAATAGTACCTCCCAATACACTAGGTATCGTAAGAGGCGCCTAGGCGACAGAAAGCGGTATATCCATACGAAATAGTGCAGGTCAAATGCACAAGGCGCGGATGGGCAGCAGCTTTTCGCGCCGCGAAAGCTGTGCTCTGCGATTGCCAACACGCTTGCCCAGCGCGGCAATTATGAGCAATAAACCCCCTTTCTTGAAGGGGCCTTTGTTTACTTCCAATGGCTGGTATAACGATGATGATAATAAATATTTAAAAATTTATATGTTATCAGAGAGAAAGGTGAGTTGTAAGAAACCTTTTCTAATATAATTCATAAATTTTGCACAATTATTGAAGTGTTTCTTTACATTGAAAAATTACTATTATTCGTAACTTCACGGCTTAAAATATCTTTCGTAATTTTCACATCATCTCATATGTTGACCTGACTCACAGATACGTAGGTTAAAGCACCTGTGTTACGGATAATAGATAAAAGAGAATTCACAAAAGTAATGTTTAAATACATAATTATAACACAGAAAAAACACGAATGTTCATAATTAAATGTTAGCACTGAATGGAGATCAAAACCACGACGACCCTTGCCGTATAAGAATAGGAATCTACCAGATATATATATATATATATATGGAATATTTATGGAGATGTATATATGGAATCGACAGGTGGCGGTATACCTGAAACAGTGTAGCTCAAAACTGTGCTCTGCGATTGCCAACACGCTTTCCCAGCTCGGCAATTGTGGGCAAAATTCCTTGTTTGATATAATATTTTGGCGGGCCCGATAGCATAGTTGATAGTGATCCTATATTTTGCATCTGGTTATGGATCAAGCCCGTCGTGGGTCCAGCACAAATATTTATTTAATGATATTTGAGTTAGTTATGTGTCTGGGTATTGAATGTATGCATTTATGTATTATATTTGTGATTCCTCTATTGTCTGGTGTCAGTAACAGAAGTGATTTTAACGACTTATCTGAGAGTCAGGTCAATGCATGACATGTTTTTCACTACATAGTTTTTAGGTCAAAGGCCTTTTAAAATATTTTTTTGTACATTCACCCCACAGAATTTTCTTTCAGAAATAAATTTTCTAAGGTATGACAAGTATAAGTAAATTAAACCTAGATGTAAACGTATTTATCGAACTTGAAATTGTAATTGTTGCTGTAACAAAAATTTCAAACTAAAGCTACCTTCCCTCTTTACGCTCATTGAAAGACATACGAACAATTTTGATGGTACCTTGACGCTTGGTCAGCGTATGTAATGAATCGTAAAGCTACTGAATGGTATAAAACAGGGCTACCCTCGTAAATACCCTTCGTGATCTTACAACTAGTTAACGCCCTCTTTATTGAGATATGCCTGTAATATACTGACAGCGTAGGCGTATTTCAGGCAGTTTCACCCTCAAGTATATGAAATTCCATGAAAGTAGACATAATTATCTTAATTATGTCTTCTTTCTTCTTTTCTTCTTTTCATCATACAAGTTTGTGACTATACATGTATGTTTGTCACTCATTCACACCGAAACGGCTGAACAGAATAAAATGTATTACTTATTATCCCAAGAATATGTCGTGGGGATAGATCTGGGTTTTTGTCTGTACGATGCACGACTAATTGCACAGTTAAGCTTTAAGGGAGCAACATAGATTAATTTTTTGAACAACAAGAGTTCCGATAGAAATGCGATAAAGTCCTCGCATGAATACAATTGAGAATGAATACAATAATAAATGTGTTTTAAAATTCTCTCTACATAATAAGGGTTGATTGTTCTGTTTTTTATACCATCGAATTTCTTTTTCCGATGAGTGCTGGATTACTTCTACATAATTTTTACGCTACTGGAGGAATGTAAATCCTTGCGGCATCTGAATGATATATGTGTTTTATTTTCTGCGACGATCACTAATTATTATTTATAGAAATTGCCGCCGTAAGTGTGTTCACATTTCAAAGTTGAATTACAATAGATTAACAAAGTTATATAAATGCTACAAAATATATTTATAAGCTTTTTATATTTATACCCTAAATACGTTGTCCTGTCTTAACTATATATGTTTATCATGAAATTAATATTGCGATTATAAATTGAGATTTAAACTATACTATCTCTCGAGATGGTTCAAACTATACGTACACAGTATCCAAAAATTGATTAAAATCGAATAGTTAGGAGCTTCAAACCAGGCATACATTTTAGTTCTAATAATAAATATATATATATATATATATATATATATATATATATATATATATATATTATAGATATGATAGATAAAAGTAGAATGGCTGCTCAAATATAAAGAGCAAAAGAAAATAGGAGAGTTGGTACACGACGGAACATGACTTACCGAGTAGAACGTATATTATTAAACAGCCAGGTCAGAAGGTCCAATAAATGAGCGTATATGAAAGCACTAATGCGAATAAAGAAAGCGAGAGAGGTATGCCAAAATCGTAGACATAAAAAGATTCATAGGCTCTGCCAACCCCGTTAGAATACAGGCAAGATTATCAGTTTTTTTTAATTAGACTAGTTTTATAAACAAGTGCACAGTTCGCGTGATAGTAAGCGTCACTTCAACCTATAGACGTTCGTAATATCACTAACGCGTTGCCAACCTTGTGACTTGAAGATATTATGCCACATTACGCAGTAACTTCACAGCCTCTCTCACCATCCAGACACAGCAATGCGAACAATGCTATTTGGCGGTGAAGATAAGTGAGAGCGAAGTACATTCGATTCGAAAGTATTCGACCTTTTGTGCGAAGTTTACCTCATGTGAAAATGACGGTTTAAGTCACTACAAGGAAACCGAATTTTTTAAATAACTTTACTTACATTAGGATAATACTTTTAACATTGAGTCCTTTATCCGGTTACCTAATATATTTAACAAGACTCCAATTAATTATTTATAAGGAACAATAGACACCTTTCTAATTTGTATTTGTTTCCGGGAACAATATTCTTTTACAAATCTCTTACACAAAGGGTATCACCGGAGGGTCCGGGCCCCCGTCGCGTTGACGAAATTAGTCGCGTCAAGTCCAAATTAAAAAAGAAAATCGGGGGCAAGTTAATTTCCAAAGTTTTAATTACATTTATTTTAGTCATCAAGTCATTTTGCTTTATCTAATTATTAATGATTGCGTTTCTCTTGTTTATAAAGCGTTTGTTAAGCATTAACGGCAGATTGCTCTAAAAAATCGCGCTGATAGAAAAATAGACACATGTCAAATACAGTAGTGTACTTATCCAGGCACTGCTGTATATTGAGTGAAAACGTTTATTGTAATGATTTCTTCAAGGAATGATTCTTTAATCCAATAGATATAAATCATCATTATATCAGCCGCAAGACGGAATAATTTTATAATCATTGCAGGGGTTTTCTTAATATTATTACCGTTGGACAGGTGTGGTAGTAAGACCAGAGAATAACTTTGCGACAGGAATGCTGCTGTCCAACCCCGTCCCATTGCGTTTGAGCCGGTAAGGATGTAATTGTATATACCGCCATCTGACGGTAAAGATATCTCAAGCGCCTCTTACGATATCTAGCAGAGAGGGCATTTTAAAAGGTATAATTACATTTCTGATGTAAAGGTTAGCTGGAGCTACAACATTTAAGTGTTATCCCTGATAGGGTTATCAAACATTTTCTAATATTTCAGCGTTCACCACTCACAATAAAACTAACGTTAACGGCTTTGAAACGCTTCTTATATTTTGGATACCTTGCGGTCACTAAATATATTGTATAATTTCAAGCGGTTAAAAGACTAATTTTATTAAGTGTTATTAAAGCTATTGATAAGCTTTATACTATGCAAGTTAATTTAAAATGTCAAAGTGATCAACATTCCCGATCTTATAACTTTTCTACTAGGTCCCCTGTGCTATTTCTTATATTTAACTAAATTAAATTATGTTTAATTGTATTGAATGAAAAAAATCGTTAATCCAATATTATTCAATTACTAAGTATATAATATTTTACTTAAAGCTTACTCACAAATGAATGCATGTCGTAAGTGTCTAAATAGAATTCGATATGCTTTGAACGAATGGTAATGAATTCGGTCAGACAAATCTCTGGAATATTTCGCGCGATTAAATTTTGTTTTGATGCAAGAAACAGATGACTATCGTTTTACATTAAAAATGGCGCCTTGCTTTATAACGTAAGACTTATTAACTCACCGTCATACTATTAAACGTCCGAACATAGCTTTCTCAACATAGATTTTAATATTACCTCATTCTGATTTCTAATAAAAATCAAAAGTTTTGTAAATTTTTACATGTTCACATTTAAGATGCATTTTCGCAAGAGTGCTCTTGAAAACGATTGCCGCATCTCGTTAAAAAGTACTTTTATCATGTCTTGTGTACGATTAAATGTGAGAGAGTATTATCAAAGTCCAGGGAATAAAAAGCGCGACTATGTGCTTCTAAATAGATGTATTTTTAATATGAAGATAAGAATAAAGCGAAAAAAAAAATGAAATATGACACAAAAAAATGATTATTTGTCATAATACTAAGTTTTTATTATGTTAATTTATCATGCATTTAGATGCACGTTCATTTTCCTCGACAGACTCTCACCTAATCGGAAACGTTAAATAAATCAAAATTGATAGATAAGGATACTTAAACATATACTTTTGTTGTATAATATACATAAAATTTTAGAATATTACAAATGTAAAAAAAAACTGAACGAATTTTCATGACAATATTAACAACTTAAACTCTAGGAACAAAAATTGAAAACTCTTCCTACCTCGAAAGAATTTCCATTATAATTTGTAAACATGTCATAGTAATAATTAAAACAAACAGGTTAGCCGTTCCATAACACGCGCTCTTAAACTCACTTATTCTAATCTTACATTAAGCTTTTCTTTGTGAAAAAAATATAAGAACCTTTTTCTTGAGTTAACCGTGAGCCTATAGTGTTAGTGTGTTTACTTTGAGAAACACTGACCTTTATGAATTTCATAGGATAGTAAGTATCGTATATTCGACAAGTGTGGTGAGAATAACTCTCTTTTACGAGCGTCGGGGCGCGTCTGACTCGCGGAATACTTTTTAATGGCAACATTATATCGTTTGAGAAAACCGATGATTCAGGAAAAAAAATAGATCGTAAGATTGAAGTTGGCTGTTCCGAAGATATTTCCAGAACCTCCGTCTAGAGGCAAATACTTGCCATCATTTAAGAAATAACTGTATAATTCGGTTTTTTTCTTTTTTTTAATTTTAATACTTTCTTTTGTTTATATGTGTTTTAGGAAATCATATACAAATAAATAAATAATAATTAAATTCTTACAACATCTTGACCTCATTGACCTTCTTATTAAAGTACTTGTGTTAAGGCCATCAGACAATATTTGAATCATAAATACACTACTTGATGTACTCAATGTATTTGCGATTCCAATATTGTAATAAATAGCATTTGTTTAAGACCCAGACACAGAAAAACTTTGGGCTCGAACCTTTAGCGAACAAGACAGGATCACTACCATCTGCGCCATCGGACCCGTTAGATATATCTGGATTAATAATAAATATAAATACGTAAATGTGTCTGCTTGTTACTCTTTCACGGATAAACGACGAATCAGTTTTGATGAAATTTCACAAGTGGATTCTTTGGGTCCTAAAATTACTAGTACTTTCGATCCTGGAAAACATCCCTCGGAATGCTCATATAAACTACAGTTCACGCGGGCGGAAAGCTAGAATCTTTATAAGTTCCTAGCTAACCCGACAGACGTTTTCTTGTCAAATATAATTTTACGTTTATTAAAAAAAAATAATGACCATAAATTGAGATATAAGCTATCATATTTCTCAATTGACAGATTGTATACAGTAAGAAAATATTTTTTGATATCGGTTTAATAGTTCAGAAGTTCATCCCGGACAAACATCATGTCACAATATTTTTTATTAGTTGCATTATTGCAAAGTTTCATAAAACATCATACCTTAACGATTTGGCTTGAAAATATTCTTTCTTAGATGAGAAACAAAGGTATAGTAGTCCGCATCAGATGTTTGCATCAACCAATTATTAGATAAAGTGTCACCACCGTCCATAGACGATCGTGATATCATATTGATATTACTAGCGCATTGCCAACCTTATGACATGTAAACATTATCACATTACCCAGTAATTTTACTGCCTTTACACCCTTAAAACTGGAACACAGAGCAATGTAAAAATTGCTGTTTGTCAGTACAAAAAGGTGAGAGTAAGGTACCAACGCAGACGAGGTATAAGGTTTGCCTCATATTTAATTAATGCCTTACTTAAATAATTATATCTATAAACTGAAACTTTTAAAATCCACAGCAAAAATACATCAAATAAAATAAATATACATACAAACTGCAACTGCGATAGTTAAATTCTTATAATAAAAAACGAAATAATTATTCAAATGAACAAACACCAAACGCCATAAACAAGCAGGTTTTGTAAATTATCACAGAACATCATCTACAGTCAACACTTACAGTACAAGGCCTTCATTAGTCCGACCGTTCCGTTTGCGACACTAAAAAATGTCGTAACATAAACTTTTTCAATTTTCACCTGCTGTTAAACTCGCGTAAACTGAGAAAGGCAAAGTAAATATTTTGAGGGGGTTGACGACTCCTGCGGCGCAAATGTAGCGACTTGGTAAAGGCAGTATAAAATGCATGTAAACACCTCTTTCGCTAGCATCCCGGGGACCGAGGGCGACTCCTGCCTCGCAAATTCAGACTTGAACACCTGCAATATTATGTTACATAGCTACTCTGCGCGATGGAGAAATGAAAATTGTAATATGTTCTCTGAAAAATATATGACGCTCAAGTGGATGCGAATTTCATATTATAATCTTTTACGTTGTCTGTAAAAACGAAATAAAAGATGAATACAGCGATTGCTCATTGTAGGATACAAAGCAATTTGCAGCGTAGAATTTATAAGTCTAATAATAGAAATTACTCGGTTATGTGGATAGCTTAAAAAGTATTTATTTTACTTAGTTGATAATGAAATTTAATTGAACTGCACGATAGAGTTTCAATGGCGCATCGCGTTTGCTAATAGATAGGGCTGTCAATAATTTTCCTATATTGTTAGTAATTAATTTATTAAAAAGTAAACAAATTAAGTTTTGTGTAATATGTTATTATATTTTAACGTCCTAGCTTATGTAACTAGTATGTAAGAAGAACAACGATACAAGTTTCCTGTTACTTGTATTTTTTTTCAGCCCAGAAACCCGAGTTTATCGATCTTACTGGACTATATTATGATCTAGATCATAATATAGTCCAGTAAGATTCAGAACTAGATAGACTTTTTGGATTCCTGGAACCCTCAGTGAATTTCAGTTTAATTTGCTATTAAATCGATATTCTATCGAATTAATGTTTCTAGAATTGTATTATTTTGAGTTGTCACAGTCTTGATCAATGAGTGCGATATTATTTTTTTAGTGTTTTAGTTACTTAAGATTATTTGATTAATGGATGACATCATCAGATACGGTACACAATCATATAGAACTTTAAAAGAAAAACAAATTTAAGTAGAAAATGGGATGAGAACGTAATATAAAGAAGGATGACTAAAGATTAGACAAACACATATAATTGGGGTAAATATTTTTATAAAGAAATAATTAGTAAAAAAAAAGTTAGAAAGTTAGAAAAAGTTATCTGTCTACCATCAAACTATACCACTATATTTACCCCACACATAGCCCAAAGCATCCATGTCATACAATCCACTGTATTCCAGAGATTGTTCACACTACTCCAGAATCGATGGAATAAAGTGCTTGAGCAATATGAATCGTTTAAGGTCTTTATAAGGTGTTACTTATTTATTTCACAAAATATATGGGCAATTTTTAAAGTACAATATTTAATATGTAGTAAGGTTAAAATAGAGACATTCTTGTATTAATGACTTTTGGCTGAAGGTATACTTCACATAAATTATCTCAAAAGTGACAACCTTAAAACAGCCAATCCGTTAAGAGGCGTCTGTTATGCTTCAGTTTACGTTGGCTGTAGGGTTGCCAATCACTCTAATGGTGCTTGGACGGACGACCAACCGAATTACATGTAACTACATATCATTGAATGCGAGCGCTAGACTGGAACCTTCATTCATATAACATCTGTATTTGCAGGCGTATTTTTAGAACCTTCATTCCTATATTGGACGGTTATTCCTACTTGTCCGCATGTCTGTGGGTTTCATTAATACTATTCAAATAAAATTAGGATAAAGAAACACGAGTGCAATTTCACAGATGGTAGTGATCTTATATATGCGTCGAGAGTCATGATGATGTGCTGATATATGTTGGTATGGATGATGGTATCTGTGTTTGTTCAGTGTCTGGGCGTTAAAACTGCATTTAAGTTTTTTTTAGCATTATATTTGTGATTTCTGTGATGACATTTTGTTAGAATGTCATCACAGGAATCACAAATATGCTGTAACGCCGTTTCCGAGATGGGCTGAAACAAACAGGCTGTCAAAAATATATTTTATTTAAAATATATTTAATTTATTAGTAAAGATTGACTGATTTCGTAAATACTATTAATTTTGCAAAGCACGGCATATATTTTATTTGCGTTTCATTTGCCAAGGTATTTCATATACACTTAATTGCCGTGAGGTACCGGCAAAGTAGTATTATTCTACCTCCCACTGTACCAGGTGTCGTAAGAGGTGACTAAGGTAACGGAACCGACAGATGGTGGTATATCCATACGAAACAGTGCAGCTCAAATGCACAGGGCGGGGATTGGCAGCAGCATCCTCGTTGCGAAAGACATCATGCTTGCCCAACGCGGCAATTATAGGGAAAATTCCTCATTTCTGGGGAAGGCCTATATCCAGCAATAGACTTCTAATATATGGTATGTTAAAGATGATGAAGTTCACACAACTTCTCATACATCGACCTAACTTCGTGATAAGTCGCTTAATGCACTTATGTTAAGTACATCAGACAACAGAGGTATTACAAATATAATACTTAACATGGACATAGATTGAACCCACGACCATTGCATTTGTGCTGCACTATTTTGGATGGTTGCTGCTATCTGTCGATTCTGGTACCTTAGCCGCCTCTTACGACACCTAGTGCAGTGATAGGTACTATTCTCCTCAGCCTTTACCCTACGGCTTACCGGTACCTCACCGGTTTGTGAATTTATTATTAATATATTATTAGTACGAGCTGCAGGTACTCCCCGAGGATTGTAGGCACATTAGTTGATTTAATTGTATAAAAAAACGACCACGCAGGCAATCGCAGAGCGTAGTTTCACGACGAAATTGTTGTTGCCTACGCTGCGATGAGCTACTCTATTTTGGATGGACATATCTACCGTCGGTTCCCGCACCTCAATCAGCTCTTAAAACACCCGGTTCCGAGGGAGGTACCTACTATCCCACTTTGCTGTTACCCCAGGACAAGAATAGCCAAGCGGATCGCAAGCCTTATCACATATTTAGGTTAAGTTGTAGAGTTAATGTAGTAAGTTCTTGTAAAGTTAGGATGGGTAGAGACAAAAACTTTACTCTTTATTAAATCTGATAACATACATTGTTTTTATATTAGTGGTATTAAACATATTACTATATTAGTGGGATTATTGTAAAATTTAGTTATAAAAAAGGTGTCCAATTTCAACAACAACAACAAAAATCATAAGCAAATATTAAATTATTTATTAGCTACGTAGATTTTAATAAATAATATTTCATTATCGCATTAGCTTTTGTAGCCATTTTGTGTTATATAAATTAATTAATAAGTTTTGTAATTAATGGTTTTTATTTTATCGACTGATCTCAGCTTTATAGTTTATTATTTGAATTGGTCTTGTCTATAATATTGTTAGATTTTTTCCACTGAACTCGTCACTAGTAAGAATGCGAAAATATATGGTGACTTCCTAACTTGACAGATGTTATCGAGTCTTAACTATTCGTATATGTTTATTACTAATAAATGCAACTATAAATTGATGTATAAACTATCCTATTTCTCTAGTTAGATCTAAATGTACACAGTAAGTGAAAATTTATTTGAAAGGATCAGTAGTGAAAAGGTTTGTCCCGAAAAAACAACATTTTATTTTAAATTATATCTAAAAGCCTTCTTTCAAAATTCAAATAGACTTTATTACTATCGACTACAATGATTTAATATAAATAAACTTTTAGAAAAATAAAAAAAAATCTTACTTACATTTGAATAATACAATTAAAACAGTGGGTCCTTTATACGGTTAACTAATATATTTAACATTATGAAAATCAGTCAATCGGTTCAGTAGTTAGGACGGACAAACAACATAACACGATTTTTTATATATGAAAAAATTATCTTTGCAATTTAAACCCGCCTTAACTAGGTTAAAGTCCATAAAATAATTGTAATTTCCTTAAGGCTGTTTGCAAACGTGAATCGTGACTTTCTAAGCGTATGGTGTATAGTATATATCAAAGTATAAATAAATAAAAATAGTAGGAAATGTATAGTAAATATATTTTGAATAAGTAAAAACATTATGTTATTTTAATACTTAGTACAAAAAAGTATTTTCATAATTCTACTATTAAACGGTATTGGTACTCTAATTGTGATATATTTAATATAGTATATTGCATTGCGAACACTGCTATTTGGCGGTATAAATAAGTAAGAGTGAGGTACTAATGCAAACGACCTTTGTATGAGATCTACCTTATTTGACTTTAGAAATTAGAGTACTTGTATTATATTTTTTTGAGTGACTAACGCCTACAACGGAGATCAGGCACAGCGTTCAAGCAACTAAAAATAAATACCAAATTTTGACGAATCTAAGCTTTAAGTTTAATGTAAGTGGTACAGGAATTCACCAGGGACTTGAAATCAATACTATCAGTTCTTAAGCATGAGTAACATACAGTAAATTCTTGCTTATGTTCAGATGTAGCAATCAGTTACTGTTGAATTACAAGACATATTTAGAAACATCTGTCAGGGTACCGTTCCAACATTAGGCGGTATATTGCTAGCGTAGTTAAAATCTAAATGATCGGGGATGGGAATCTCCGCTTCACTACTACACAGCATTCGCTTCTAAAGCGTTACAATTATTACAAGGTTTTAAAATAATAAAAATCTTGGCAAGGTCTACGTCCAGCAGTGGACGTACTACGGCTGAAACGAAAATAATCATATTTTCGAGTCTGCCTCAGAAGTAGGTCTTTTTCCTCCTTTCAAGATTTTATCCATAATTGCTGTGCCGAGCAGGTGTGGTAGCAATCATAGTGTAGCTTCGCAGCGGGAATGCCCATTCCCGATCTATTGCTAGCAACGCTGTTTTGGGTAGGTACAACTGCCGATAGCAGTGCACTGCCATTTATCAATTCCGGTACCTCAGTTACCTAATAATTCAATAATGATAATGCAGTTATATTATATAATAATAAATTTACGTTACTTCTGATACATTGATAATTAAGTCTGAGACAACAGAGAATCATAAATATAATATAAATATAACAACTCATATACATTTTTGACACAGACCCAGAACAAACATTCATATCATATAAATTTTGTTTTGGGTGGGGATCGAACCTGCGCTTGCCCCATCGGTTCCATATTCGCCAGGTCGGTTTCTAAATTGTAAGAGTTGTTCTGAAATAATGTGCCCGCTGCAATTGCATCAGTGAGCTTATCTGGATCCCAAGACTACAACACATAGATACATATATCCTGAAATAAATAAATATAATAAAAACAATGATGACCCTGAACACTGCGTGTCGTGCGTTCAGCGTCCAAATATTATCCGACATGCCACCCAGTATCTTATAATGAAGACAAGCAGTGTCTTCGTATGAGGTGCGCTTTACTAACATCATGTTTCAGATCATGTTCGATTCTCACGTATGGCTCGCCGGTAAAAACTTGTAACAAGCCTAGCGGGCACTTACTAATGGCTGATAATTTAAACTGTAAAGGTACAAATTGTGAGCAGTACTTATTAAGTTGTAAAGTTACTTAGTAAGTTGTTTTGGAAGTTTCCCATCTCGAGTATGTTCTTATAATATCTCGAGTACCTAAGTTGTTACTTATTCACAACTTTCGCTGAAGTTGGACTTCAAGTGTTTATTTGAATGAGTAATTAATATTGATTAGAGTAATGTGAATCGGCATAAGAGCGCATTACAGATTTTTTATAATTTATTTAATCACTCATTATTAAAGAAAATAACTAATGCTAGCAGGTGCTATGCAATTTTGATAAATCGTATTACATGGTTTGATCAGATTTTTCCTGCTGATTATGTTTCTGAAATAAACGTAGCTTATGTTTCTTATATATCTCATTATATCCTCAGCTATTGGACAGCGAAGTTCCATCAAATCTAAGCAAAACAACGAAGCCTTATTCTAGATTTATTTTCAGAGTATATATAGTATTCCAGACTAACAATAATTTTGCGGAAAATTTCATTCAGATCTGTTTAATTGCTCCAGCTTGAAAGAGTAAGATATGTTCTGTTATTAATTTTTGGTTTAAATTAAAACGTAGGGGAGAACTAAGAGAAGGGTTTTGAAAAATTCACCCCTTAAAGGGGTAAAACAGGGGTGCAAAGTTAATATGAAACATGACCGTTTTTAAAGTTAATCGAAAGAAATCCAGTATGAAGGAGTGAAAGTCATGGAACACGTGTAAAATATGTTTCCGTATATCATTCCATAAGGGGATAAAAGGGGGAGTGCGATTAGTATGAAAGTTCTTCAACTAAACGCGGATAAAACCGCGGGGCGCTGCAAGTATTAAATAATATCAGATATTGATGTATTGTTCGTATAACAAATTTATTGTAGTTTCAATATCTGTAGGTAATAAGACCGTCATGTAGTCTGTAAGAGGCTGGTGCCTATATATGAATACTCTATACTTTACATATATATAAGTTTCCATTATTTGATAAGTTTCACATTTTACATTTATTTTTTTTACAATCACTTATTTATTACCATTATCATCATAGAAGCAAACAGATAAATGCTAGACAGAGGCCTAAGAAAGGAGGATTTGTTCTCAATTTCGACAATTCCGCACCCGGGCAGGCGTAATTTCGCCACGGGTATAAACTGCGCTCTTTTTTATGTTACACAAGGTCGACAAACAAACATACAGTCCGCGTGTTAGTAATCGTCACTGCAGCCTGTAATTTTACAAGGATATCACTAGCGCGTTGCCAACCTTGTGACTTGAAGATTATATATCATATCAGGGCATGCATATTGCGTGCCTGTTTGCATGCTGCGTGCCTGTTGCTTGCTGCGTCCCTATTTACATGCTAAATGCCTGCCTGAAAGCTTCATGCCTGCTTGCATGAAACATGCCTACATGCCTGCATGCGTAAAGTTATTCGATTGTAGGATTGTTATGCTCTTTATAAATATTGATAAATGTTATAATATTATTATTATTATTATAATATTCTAATATTCATGTTTCAATTTTCATGCGTTAATATTCATCTAGTTATCATGAATTTAAAATATATGGATTAGAACTAGTCTATTTTATGATGATAATGACGAATACAAATAATTCTATTTTTTGAAATTTTAAAGATATGCCACATAATGTTACGATTCGAACCGATTAGGAAAATAAAATTTATGAAATTTGATATTATGATAATAAATATTATGCTGAGAATTAGAGAGCCGGTGAAGTTACGCTCTGTAATTACTATATATGGACGAAAAAGTATAGATATAATGATGATAAACCACACTTGCTTAGAACATGGGATCGGACATTGTTTGTTGAACAGGGAAAACAACAAAATATTTTGATTTAACTGAGACTGTGTTATTAATGTATAACCAATTTTGTTAATAGCATTAGTAGGCAGGTATTGTATCGTGACTCATGGCTATTTCCTTATAATCCTCATAACCTGTTTAAAAATTAGATCACGGGAGCATTAATTGCACACGCCGTAAAAATATAGATAATAATAGGTTTGTGTAACGATAAAAGATTAACGAGGTTCAAGGTTGTGGGTTGAACTAATATAAAAAAGTTAATACCCTTTTTGTATTTGGTACCAACTTGTTTTGGTGTTAATTATAGCCTCACCCGACAGACGTTATTTTGTTATTATGATACAGATAACTACAGAACACAGCTTGAAAACCTTCTATTTGGACAAAACGTATATTAGCGTTATTTGTTTGACAGATATGTAGATACAGAACGCTTTTTTTTTACTACACCAGGCTAATAAACATTCATACCGTCCGCGTGACAATAAGCGTCACCACCTGTGGTCGTCACCTGTGACGAGGTGAGATTATGTCACATTACCCATTAATTTAATTGCCTTTCTCAAAGCAATACAGACATTGGTTTTTGGCGGTAAAAATTTATGTAACAACGTATACGACCTTTGTATGTGGTCTATCTCGTGTGAATATGTTTCTACGAACATAGGCTAAAGCATGGTTTTTTTAGTTCCCATAGATAATAAAAAAAATATTTACATGTCTTTGAAACACGGTACATTTAACTTTCACAATTTGTGTTTTACGTTTAGGTTACCTAGTGGCAACGACTTTCAAAATTGTAAATATCTTCATTTTTAGAACTTGTATTTTGAAAAATTAAATTATTTCTATTCTCGCTTTATCCATAAAAACTTTTCACATGCATACTATTCAAGTCTTCTACATTTCTTTTAAACATCTAAAACTAAATAAAATAAAAGTTAAGCGGATTTATTTTTCTATACATAAAGTTGGTACATCACTCTCACCTTTGTTCGCATTGCTGTGTACCAGTTTGAAGGACAGTGAAGAGGCCACTGCCTCAGTGAAATTACTGGGTAAATGGGACCTTGTCTTCAGTTCACAAGATTGGCTACATGTTAGTGATATCTTTGTGATAATACGAGCGTCTATGGGCTGTTTACGATCAAACGGATCGTATGCTTGTTTGCTAACTTCATAATATAAATAATATATATAATTTACAAGCATCTCAAAACCAAACTTATAGCCTATAAAAACTTATCACTAAATCTATAAGAAAGTACCAACTATAACTGTGATGAGGTGTAATGTTACTTGAACAAAAAAATATATTTTGTAATACAAACAGGTGAAAATAAACAAAATATGAATGTATAAAATTCAAAACCTTTCGATATACAGTCGCGTGCATTACGCGGACAAAGTCGTGAGTACCAACTAGTGTTTATTATATTATAAATGTATGTATTTACGTATTAAATTTCTACTAGTTGTTTTATTTATGGCAGAGTATGAGAGTATGTACTTACTGGCAGAGTAGTATAGTGCCCCCCCTTTGTACCAGGTGCTGTACGAGGCGATCAAGGTACCAGAACCGATAGATGGCGGTATTTCCATCAGTGTAGCTTAAATGCACAGGGTGGGGATGGTCAGCATCATTCCCGTCGCGAAAGCTGCGCTCTGCGATTTCCAACTCGCTTGCCCAGCGCGGCATTCATGGGCATAAATCCCCCTTTTTTAGAGAGGGCTATGTCCAGCAGTGGACTTTCAATGTCTGTAATGATGATGATGATGATAAATCAACAATTACGAGTTTTTCTATATAAATCGCACAACATTATTTAAAAAAAATTGTTAAGAACTAATGGCCGCAGCGAAACTCCCTCGGTATTTCACTTTTCATCTTGTCAACGTATATGAAAATGTACACAATATCATAAATCTACTGGATAAAGGAAACTTCCCTCGATTGCCCATTCCATAACTTTGCGGATTTACGCTCGCCTCGTTATTTTGCAACTTGAAAAATCTCGAAAGTTCCCTCAGCTGAGTTCGCAATATGTCCTGCATCTCCTTAGCAGTTCCTTACGAAGTTGTTCACACGTGAGGACCCTTGTTTGGCGATAAAATAAAACTCAATCACTCAAAAAAAACCTTTTGCGTACGCGAGTGAAACATCTCTAACACATCGCACAATAATAAAACTTGATAGCGGTTTTTATGGTTGACAATCACTTTTGCTTAAAGCACCTTATTTTATTCTTAATCAATATCAAACGTGAGTCGTCTCCTGGTGATGTATCCTCACTTCATCAGTACATACAACCTTTTTGCGTTTTTTTTCTTACCATATCGTATCCAATGTCAATCCTATACTAATTTAATTTTTTATCGTCAAATAGCAATGTTCGCATTGCTGTGTTCCGGTTTGAAGGGTGAGAGAGGCAGTAAAATTATTGGGTAATGAGACATAATATTTTTAAGTCCTAAGGTTGGCAACGCGCTAGTGATGTGACGAGCATCTACAGGCTGCAGTGACGCCTACTATAACGTTGTCGCTCTTGTCTAATAAAAAAGAAACCCTGGATACCATCTATCGCTTCTTTAGTCCAGTCCCTTATCTGACACCAGGTACATAGGGAGGTATTAATTTACTTTAATGGTACCATACAGTCCCATTTATAGTTATAAAAAGATAATTTTTTTAAATTATTTTTATTATATATGTTACTTGCATGGTAAGCGGTCTCATACGGTCCGCACGATGGTAAACGTCTCCATAGCCTATAGACAATCGCAATAGGTAATGGCAGGATAGCACTAGCTGAGGATATAATGTTACATTGACGGTGCTGATGGTGTAGATAGTAGCGATCCTATCTTGTACGTCAAGGATCGAACCTACGACGCCTTCAATGAACCAGGAATAATCTGTCTTTGTTCTGTGGCTGGGTGTTTAATATGTACAAGTAATTTATTTGTGATTCTTTTGTTGTTTGATTTGTGTAACACAGTTGCTTTAAGCAACTTATCTCGGAGTCAAGTCATTATATGAGATGTGGTATGGATTTATTATTATAAAGAGAAGAAGAAGGGTAAGCCTTCAGTCATATAAAAAAATGCCTAAACTGAGAAATTCCTCTGCAATTCTACCAGGAAAACTAGTAAGATATATATTTTATTTTCACTAATATAAATGCATCTCGCACTGACATAATAAATTTTAAAACAGTCATACTAATAAATCATTTTAGTTAGCAATTAATAAATTGTTTCGGCAAAAACGGCAGGCAGGTATTTTCCTATTTATTATATATTTAATAACTAACTCTTAAGGATCTCAGTATAAGCCTTCGAACAAGCGAAGTCTCGGTCATCGATCAAAACTTTCTAATTTTATGTTGAAACATAAGTTTATTAAAATAATAATATATTATTTAAAAAGTAACGCATTGATTTAGTCTGCGATTAATAATAAATGAATTGTCTTAAAAGAAATATATTGGCAAGGAACATTGGTTTACTAGCAAGTTTTAAAATCAATAAAAGCCTTACAAATGAAATAAAGATTGATTTCTTTATTTTGTATTGGTTACGTATAATTTCTTTATTTTGTATCGGTTACGTATGTTTTTTAAAAATATATTAATTAAAAATATTTATTTTAAAAACTTTATAATATATATTTTATCTAAACCAACCATATTATGATATGCATGTTAATCACCACCCGGTTTTCTAACAGTTTCCATTCTGGTGGGTCGCGTAATAAACCTGCAGTAAACCTTGGTTTTAGAGACTCGTCTGGTGGACTAGTTTAATATAGGCCTAATGAAATTATCTGTGTTAGACTTTTATGATCCCTTGGGTTATGAGGATCGTCTGTACTATAAATAAATTTGCATAAAATCACTTCCTTATAGGAAATATCATTGTTATTATTATTATTTTATTGACGATTTGAACTTTAAATCACTTTGAATCAAGTAATTATGTAAATCGTACTGTACTTGTCCACTTTTTAAATTCCATGTCCTTTGTCTATTGAACAATCAGTGGGTAGTCAAGAGGTAATTCAAAGCATATTGTTTATCTATTGTTCAAGCTAAACTTATGTCCACCTGGAGAATAGTTTCGGCGATTTTAAATACCTCATGGACCAATACCCCAATTATAAACAAAATTGGCAAATTTGTATGAGTGAATTAGTCGGCTGCACCGTATTTTTTTGAAAACTAATAATTTGAACATTTGTTGGTGAAGGCGGGACTAAGTTTTTATTTTATTATTATAATGGTAGCCAGGAGAATATCAATTAACCATTCACATCCTTTTCAATTGACTTTATACACATCCCTAGTTTTCCCGTTATGATTTGTCACTTCTTTTGTAAATTTGGCGCGTTCATATTACTTTCAACTGTGAAAGCTGTAAACTAATTTTTGCAATTATAATAATATATATTTTGAGAGTATAAATTAAAAATGCTACTAATTCATTGTGGTCGTGACCCATTATATCCGAACTTACTAACTCATACTGAAGTGTCATTTAATATTGTTCTGTCTCCTCTTAACTTTCCGAAAAGATACGTTGGCCGAAACAAAATAATAAGAAAAGAATTAGCAGAAAAGCATCCTGAAAGTATTCTTTTGCCCGTCTCCGACCTTATTAGCATGTTAGCTATGCTTTTTCGGATACATTTACCGCCATCTGCGTAAAGTTATATAAATAATAGGAAGTATAGGAAGGTCTGATTCTGCTAGTTCACGGCATTAAAACTACTGCATTATCACTGTCCATTCTTTAAATTATTAATATAATGCGATACTTATATACCGAGCACATGTAATGCTTCCATTACGTACATAGTTAAACCAGCAATAACATTTCAGTGTCGCTCCACGATTTACGTTCGCACGGCGCTTTTAAGGGTGTTTACAGCAAGTCTAGACGAGAATGGTTTACGGCAGAACCTAATGTGAGGAACATTTTAAGATCTCAGATATAATCTTTGTGTCTTTTGATTTCGGATTTTGTTTTAATGTTACTTAGCTGTTTTCACGCGAATGGTAATAGGTTTCGTATTGAAAAAGTTTTAACTATTTCTATTCTTAACAAATATCATTTTTTTTGTATAAAAACATGACATTTCTGTTAGTGCATACTTCTATAGGTTTTCTTTTACAGTGGAAACCAAATGCCAGTTAAAAGACTGACTAAAACTAAATACTATTTGGTCGTGTAGCTGCTTAACTACTGTCATGTTTACCAGTGATTGCTGAACATAGGCCTTCCCAAGATAGAGGGAATTCTGCCCATAATTTCCGCGCTAGGCAAGCGTGTTGGCAATCGCAGAACTTACGACTCTTTCACGACAGGGATGTTGCTGCCCATCCCCAGCCTTTGTATTTGAGCTACACTGATTTAATACCTTAATCGCTTTTTACGACACCTGTTACAAGAGGAGGTACTATTCTACTCTTTCGGTACGTCACAGCAAACTAACTATTGTATTAAACCACTCGATTGGTGAACGGTCAAAGAGTTTTTCCTCAGAGAAACTATAAACAGTTGCGAAGTCATACTCACTGCAATGTCTAAGACAGATATATTCATACAGCAGTTTTCTCACATTTATGTCATAGAGACTAATGCCTAAACAAAGTGTGCCATCATCGTATCAGCAATATAAAGTCCTCTTTACAGTTTAGACTTCACAGGATGCAGGGATTTTGGCTTATAATTGTGGCGCTTTGCAGGCGTGGCTGCAATGCCATCGGACTCTTAAGACACCTGATATAAAGAGAGGTACTTTTTTAATTCACCGGTACCCCACAGCTTATACTTTACTAAAGGTAAAATATGTAACGAAAAGATAAAACACTAAAAATTTTAATGATGAAAAGAGTTTTTATGCTAATTAATAATAACATAAATTTATGAAGTAAATAAATTATAATTTAAATCATATTGATGTTATTTTGAATTTATTTGCGTTTATGACCATACCTTTCATTTTTGAAGATTTTTATCAAGACTATTCCGAGTGTCATATTCAGCGTTTCAGTAAATTTAGAGCGACCTTAATGGCATTGAACTTGTAGGTAACTGTAGTGAGGGGACGAATGTCTATAACAAATGTTTATTGTGTGAACGTAATCAAACTATTTTACCGAGGTTTGTTTGATATTCGAAATTTTTATAACAAACATACAATCAGATATAATATATAATATATATACATAGATAATTACAAAACGTGCACCTTATTTTATACCAAAGAAAAATAAATCAAGATGTATTATATGTATTGCTAAAAAAGCAACTCGTCCTTGGTGTTTTTATCCATGGGACTGTCGCAGAAACCGTTATCACAGAATACTATCACAGAAAATAACTGTAATGTGTACTCGATTATAACTTGATCCTATCGAAGTAGACGGCATATTTGAAACTGGTGTTGAATGAAAACTAAACTCATATTCATTCTCATACAATTGTTACATAAAAATATCTATCAATAGTTATACATGGACTTATAGATTCATTATCTAATGATTTATCGACACATTCAAAATAATAATGCTCCGTAAATCCGTATTCCTCAAAATGTGTTTCTTAGGTATTGTAGTTATTGTTAATGCGTTATATAGAACGCAATATACGTAATACAGTAAGTAAACTTCTTATTTTTTTGCTCTTTATAAGTAAGCGCTATATCAGCGCCCCGCAATTCGTGGAACAGAGTATGCATCCCCTTTTACCTTAAGGAAGAATTTTCGAAGAAATATTTTATCCGTAGTTATGAATTTCGATGAAGTACCATCATGCTGAATTTCATTCGGATCACTTTAAACACGGCAATGTTTTATACTAACTTTGCATCCACATTTAACCCCCTGAAGGTTTTAATTTTTACAAATATTTTCTTAGTGTTTCCCTACGTTATAAACCCCTGTGCAATATCTCAGGTTTCTAACTCTTATAGTTAAGGCCCTGCGTTGATATGCCGGTAAGTCAGTCAGTCAGCTTCAACTTATATGTATATATATATATATATATAGATAGATAATTTGTATAGAAATATTTTCGAAATATTTCTTAGCTATTATTTTGTAAGAAAAGTGTCATAAATATTCATTTATTAGTATACAGTACGCTATATACTGAAAATATGTATAAATAAAATATATGTATTCCGTATATTTTTTTCATTATAAATAGCTTGATTATAATGGCAATTGTCATACTAACGTGATATTGAATAATATTAATTCTTTTTTAGCTTAATTTTAAGTAGATAATATACATTATATGTGGACCCTTTGTAATGTAAACAATATTTATAACAAATTATGATGCTAAATATAAAATTACTCGTACATTACAACTTCATTATACATCTGATATTCTAATGAAAGTATATATAAAAGAGTATACAGTACATAACTGTTAAGTTGCTAAATATAAATTACTCGTACGTCATAACTTCATTATACATCTGATATTCTAATGAAAGTATATATAAAAGAG